>OU343222.1:265535363-265644431 GCA_910596185.1 Chrysanthemum makinoi
AACAGCAAAGTTCCTGTTAATGTGGATAAGTCCTGACAGAAGAGGGCAATACATGTTCGTTCCATTGTTATGTGTAGAAGTAACATGAGGTGAGAGTGAAGTTGTTGAAAAGGTTCAATGCTGCTTTCCTTTTTCATGGCATGCTGTAGCACGAGCAGGTGCAAATCTTTCTCATTAGACTCAGAGCATGAAGAACTCAAATCATCATTGATTGAATCCATCATCTGTAACCGTTCAATATAGCTAATATTCTCATGGTTGTCTCACACATCAAACAATTTGAGTAATTCGAAATCACGGAATCGAGTGTAAGACATGATGTTGTAGTATACACGGATTTTACAAGTCTATGATTTAAACCGAGAAATAGATTCTTTCGCGGGATTTTACAAAATCAAGAAGAAACCGTGATATAGTGACCAATAGAACATGTTAAGATAACTGATGGATCGACACAACGACAGAAAATTGTGTGTTAGGTCTTATGATTGTTTTTAGGATTAGCAGAGATGTTGTTTGGTTGTGATTTGGGTTGGTTGATGCACGATTTTACGGAGAAATTTAGGTCTAAAAACTTTAAAACCTCAATAACTTCTGTTCGGAGTGGATTTAGGCCTTTAGGGTTCTCTTAGTTCATTCGGCGTGATATTCTCCTCGTTCTCAAGGTCGTTTTGATGGGTATAACGCTGAAAACGGAGTTACGGATCAAAAGTTATAGCCGTTTGAAGTTTTGTCGGGAAAAGTCAACAAAACGCACTGATGAAATGGTCAAACCGCTTCTAACAATCCTCTATGAAGACAACTCGCTAGTTACAAGTTGCTAGACAAAAGTCGCTAGAGACAACTCGTTATGAAGACAAATCGCTAGTGACAAGTCGCTAGATGACAACTCGCTAATAGTACCAACTCGCTAAGTAGACAAGTCGCTAAAGAACAACTCGCTAAGAGAACAAGTCGGTAAGGAATAACTCGCTAAGAGGGCAAGTCGCTAAAGAGCAACTCGCTAGACTGAACAGTACGGCCACTACTTTTTTATTATAAGTCGCTTTGTCTCAATAGACAAGTCGCTAGTGCTCAAGTCGCTACCACTACAACTACAAGTCGCTGAAAAATATAGAAGCAAGTCGCTACCAAGAAAAATATTCCGAGACTCAAGTCGCTAGGTAGAAATGTTCAAAAACACCACTTTTCAATCCAAAAACAACCCAACCACAGTGATTCAAGCCTTCCAAATCAAAACCTAAGCACTTATAATGATTATAAACATAAAAATACAATCAAAATCCAAACTTTAACACAAGAGATGATCCAAATGATTCTAACCACTCTAAACTCATTCAAACCCAAAAACCTTATGAAAACCACTAGAAATCCAAGAACATGAAAGATGAGTGATCAAACCATAGCTCTTGATACCAATTGTTAGATATTGGATTTCATAAACACATAACACAAATCATATAAGAGGCGTATGAATGATGTTAGAGAGACAAAGTGGAATATGGGAGCCTTTCTAGAGAGAGAAAGCAAACAAAAAAGAAAAGGTTAGATTAGAATGAAATGTCCAACCTTCTACCTTGGGAGGTAGAGGGTATTTATAGTTACATACTACACGTCCTCCTACAGACTGTGGATCAGGCATACAGTGGGTAAAGACCCGTCCGTCCTCCACGGTGTTGCTCTAAACTAAACTAGACTAATGACTAACTAACAAACATGTAAATAACGATATGTCTACGAGCTAACTTATGCTAGATAATAGTTGGGGTGACCGACACTTCACTATGGAATTTCTAATTCCTAACAGTTTCTTCTCTTAAAACTCATGAAGACCGGATAAAGGGTTTGGAGAAGAATGTGAACTTATGCTCGAAAGCCATCACGGATTACCTTGCTGCACGAGAAGAAGAAGTTGTGAACACAGTTGAAACAATCTTTGAAGAGCCCACTACCTTCTCGGAGATGTTTAAACGAAGAATCAGCAAGGAGAAACTCTTACTCCTTTACATTGGAGCTCTCCCGGTAAACATCCCTCTTGTTAATTCCATTAGAACTGACCCTAATGATGTTTTGCAGTTTTAAGAAATTCACTGCCGCAAAAGGAAAAAGATGTCGGTTGTTTCACTCTCCCTTGCTTGATGGGGAGTCTCAATATGTGTAACCCCCTTGCTGATCTTGGAGAGAGCATAAGCATAATGCCTCGTTCAATGTTCCTATGTATGGGTATCGAAGATCTTAAACCAGCCAAAATAAAGATTGAAATGGCCAATCGATCCATGCAGTCACCCTTGGGAATCATTGAAAATGGATCGGTAAAAAAAAAGTTTCTCTTCCCGGTTGATTTCGTGATTCTTGATATTCCCGAATACAATAGGATACCTATTATTTTAGGAAGACAATGCTCGCTACTGCCCATGCAAAAGTGGATGTCTTCGCTCCAAAATTAACTCTTGAAGCTAATGAGGAAGTTGATACGTTCAGACTTAATGAACGTCTTTCCACCCCTCAAAAGGTTTGCGCGATTGACCCTATAGGTGATTTTGGTGATGCATTGGAAGAGTTTCTTAGTGACCCTTAAAAGACTCCTTCAAATCTTGGTAAAATAGCTTCAGGGAAAGATTTTGATGTATCTGTCAAATTTGAAGAAGAAGATGACTTGTGAATCAGTGCCGATGATTTCTCTAGCGATGTCGAAATGGTCCATTGGCATAACAACTCTGAAAAAACTTTTTCACAATCTGACCAACACAAATTTTATGAGATAGGAGCTCAGATCCATCATAGGAACCCCTATTATCTGAAAATTTCATGCAATATTAGGGTTCATTGATTTCCATCCATTCATCGAAACAAATTCCCCAGTAAACATCATGTCTAAAGAGGGCTACAACCAAGTTATGGAAAAAGAACTTGAATATATACGAAACAATTTCCTAGGGATTGCAACGAACATTCATGTCTTTGTTGAGACTGACTCATTTTTGGTCGATTTTGTGGTTTTGGATGGCGTTAGCGAATTTGTGGAAGATGGGCTAACCGAGGTAATTTTCGGGAAACCATTTCAAGAACTGTCTGGACTCGATAAAAAAGAGAATGAAGGGCTATTATGGCTACAGATTGGTGAAGATAAAGCAGTTTTTAAAATTCCGAGGACTGTCAAGAATTTTAAAAATTGGACTAAGAAGCAGTTAAGCCATGCTCGGCCACTGCTCGACATTAGTGATGAAGATAGGGCCAAAGGTATTAACCACCCATACCAGAAGATCAAGAATTTTTATTTGGGATGTTTAGAATTGGGGGTGGACTACAAGCGGGATGAGAATCTGATGAGTTGGATTCAACGTGGAGATTGCCATAGCCACAAAATGACAAACAAGCACTTCTAGCCCCGAGGCTCTGAGTCTAACTTAAAGACTCGTAAATAAATAAAAGTGCTCTTTCGGGAGACAACCCAACTTATCCATTTCATTTGTTTTATTTTCATTTCTGTTGGGTTTTATGTTTTTAACCATTTTTGCAGGAAAACGGAGAAAAGTTGTTGCAGCATGCTGAACGGGGACCTGATCTGTCCACAGTTACGGCGTAACTCATTCTTATGGTTACGCCGTAACATACTTTTTGCATTAGTACTTCTTAGAGCATTACCAGTTACGGCGTAATCCCATGCAATGGTTACGCTGTAGCTACACTCCTGTAGCGTATGCCAGGTTTTGCTTAATTACGGCGTAACTCCTTATAAGATTTACGACCTAACTATCCTCTGTAACACTTGTTTTTTTTAAACACAATAACCTTGTATTACTTTTTAATGAACTTTGTAGGTATGTTCCCTGTAAGCCCTCACGAGACTACACTCGTCCACTTGGGACACCAAGTGGTTTAAAAGGCTTGTTGCATACGCTAAATGCAATCGTGATTTCTACGAAAGTGAGTTAGGTTTCTTTTTCATTATTCTTTTTCTTTTTAGAATTATGCTTTTCAGTAGTGTGATTTCAGGGATTGAAGTTTGCTCGTGGATGCTTATACGAAGGCACGATTCTTTTCGTGGGCCTTCTTTCTTTTTGGAGCAAATTTCAGGGAAGTTCTCACTTTAATTCTACTTTTATCTTCACCTTTATTTAACGCTTAGTACAAAAGGTACTTTGTACATTTCAAGTGGGGGGACAGGAGTAGAATTGTCTCTTGAACTTTATTTTACCCTCGTTTTTCTAGTTTATTTTGAAAAAATATGGCATTTTTAAAATTTTGACACTTTTTTCTTATCCTAACTAGATTAGACCTTAGCCGAACACATTATAACCCTTGATATTATATGATGAGATTAGCCTTATCCGTTTCCAAATTTTTACCCAAAATCCACCAAATTATGAGTGTGTCGGTAGCTTGTAAACTTTAGAACTTGGCCTTTGCATCATTTCGAGACCATACACGAGGTATGTTGAGTTAGCTCGATGTATTTGGACTTTTCAGTTTAAGAAGGCAGTATTATAGGATTATCACCCAAATAGCCTACCATTGTGTGTCTATCGATTAGTCACCTCGACTTCTCGACCCCCATGTTAAACCCTTTGTTTCACTCACCTTTAGTGCAAGATACCCCTAGATACACCCTTCTTATTCATTCCTTTCATTTTGTTCACTGAACATATTGTTTCGTTACACCCATACACCTTAGCCTACCCTGTAGTCTTTATTTTTAATTGGGAAGTCATTGTTTGCCTAAGTTTAAGGTTCAAGTGGAAAGGTTCAGGAATCACGCTTTCGTCGATGACACATTCTTAAAGATCGTTGAAGACCCCCCAAATTCTCATTCATCTCAAGTGGAGGGATGTTATGTTTATATGTTATGTTAAAAAAAATAATGATGTGATTCGAAAAAGAAAAAAAAAATAGTTATTTTTATTTATTTGATTGTAAAGTGCAAAGTTATAAGCACTATGTTATGAGCTTATTATAGATTTAGTATCGAGGAGGCCACCTCGGTCACATTTGAAGAATGAAGTTGGAAATGTGCCCATCATGACGTCCGCTAATGGCACATCTACCTGGTATTATCATGATCGGTTTATTAACTTCGAAACTTGAACTTTGGATGAATGGTAAGTGGTGATGACTTGGTTATAGATTTAGACTATTTTCTTGATTTTATTCTACACCAATTTTATCCAATGTCTTATCCTACCCTTTAGTCATGAAGCGTGTCTAGGTGATGCAGCGAGCAATCTTTGGTGTCTTGGCCATGGATTTGGTCATGTATCATTGATTTTGTCCACTTTGCCGTGACATGTTAGTATTGACAAATCACCCTTAAACTTTGTCGTGTCTACCCATATTGCCTTCAAGAATTGTTTAGCCCTTAACTCTAGTGGTGGAGATTTGTGTAACCGCCAAGCTTATGATAGAATACATGTTATGACTGTGCAATGAGTGATCACCCCGAAATTGAAACTTTGAATAGTTGAGAGATTTGAGTGTTTTGTTCCTATTTTGTGAGGTGTTCGGCTTTGTTTTATTCTAGCATAAGGGATTTGTAAACTTATATTTTCCAGGTAATGGGAGATATATTTTTAGGAATCTATCTAATAAGGTCTGCTTGAGAGCAAGTAGAGTTCAAGTGGGGGGATATTTGATAATATCAAATAATCCTGAATATTAAGTGTCAATTTCCCCTGATAATGCTCGTATTTTATATCATTTATATGGATTTACGCTTGTTTTCCTCTATATTTTACTTTCTGGTAAATTACGAGCATTGGAGCTAAAGAGACACGGATTTGGAGAGTTTATTGAAGATATATGATAGTATGCTCATTTTGAAGATGTTACGGCGTAACTCCTCTCTCACATTACGCCGTAACAGAAGCATGGCTCAGAAAACCAACTACACAAAAGATTACGGCGTAACTCCATCTCAAGATTACGCGTAACTAATTAGGTCAAATGAGGTTCCGCGCCGCTACAAGCTATGACGTAACTAATTCCACAATTACGGTGTAACAATGATTTATTGAAGATACAGCGTAACTCTTTCCAGATGGTACGCCGTAACTAGCTTTTTCAGAGTAAAATACGAAGAAATGGATGTTACGGCGTAACCCTTAACTTAAGTTACACCGTAACCAAATCTGGCCTATAAATACCACCCAAATTCCAGCATTTCTAATCATCCACTTCACACACCAATTTAGAGAACGTGAGCAGAAGGTTGAAGGCAGATCTTAGGGAGCATACGGAACTATCTCCAATGGAGGAATCACTCCCCTACGATAAGCATTAGCATTTTATCATTTCTTTACTTTCATTTCATGTATTTCGTAATGTTAAACATTGAATCGATTGTTTTAGTTAATATGAGCGGCTAAGTACCTCTGGTGCTAGCCTAGTTATTATTCCTTAAATTTTTTGTTTATGTTTACATTGCTTCCATATAATTGTTTCTTGTGTATGCATGCATAGTTTGTTAGTAGCTACCCTTGTTTCGGTAGTTTTGAATGGCGATACTGGCTAGTTACTTAGGAGATATGACCAACTGACCCTAAGTAGGTAGACTGAGTGGGAAGGGGAAGAATTAACCAAATGATGACCCTTCTTTGCTTGTGCGATATGACCAACTGATCACCTATCATTTGGATGAACTTAAGAAGTTAGGGATGAGTATTTAAGATGCTAGCACCCGGGCACTCATTGTTACAAATCTTGCATGTAGCGGAACTTAATGACTTGGCTTAGGGGACTAAAAACAACTGGACTTTCGACGGATCACCTGACATCTCTAGTGAAAACCTTTGCTGATAGGTTAGGATGAACTGACCAAATGTTGTCCTAGCGACTTTTACCCCCACTTGAAGCAATTAGAAGTAATTAAACATGAACTTAACTTGATAGGATGAGTAACTAGGTTAGCAAACTTCTCCTCTATTGATCACGACCCTCGCCTTTACTTGCTATCTTTTATTTTCTTGTCTTTAGTTATTAATTAATCATTTCAAACCTTAAAAACTGTGACACCTAGACTTAGTTAATCCAACCACATAGCTCTTGGGACGACCTCGATTTTACCGAGATACTACACTACACACGACTGGGTACACTGAACATTAGGTTCAATATTACCTATCCTAGTAGGGACTGATTGAGTATCAATAAATTCACTGATTGTTGGTTGAGGAAGGTTGTGAGGCAAGACCTAGTATGAGATATTAGCGTTGTAAAACCCTAAAAATCGCAAACGTGTTAAAAAACCATTTTGCCCATCAGAATTTAAAATTTGAAATACGTATATTACGTCAATCTCGTCAACTACGTTTTAACCTAAATAAGAAGTGAATGATTTATACGAGACGATAAAACTTACTTACACTTATGCCTACTAAATAATATATACATATCACACATTGCATGTTAATTGGACTACATGATAATTACTGTGAAGATCGTTGTAAGCTCTTAGACGAGGTCTAATATTATATCTAGGAACACATAATAATGAAAGCGGAATATTCAAACATAGAATCAACATCATTATGAACAAGGTTTTTCATTATCATAAACTAACTAACTAACTATAATAAAGATCAAAGACTTGATCTAACACTAACTAACTAAACCCTAGGCGTTTTCCCAAATCCCTACGCCTAGGTTCCCACACACACACACCTTTAGATGTCTACATCTCGTACGTCCTATAAAACTAATGACCCTATGTCTCTTTATATACTAGAGACATCTAGGGTTTACAAGAGGAATCATAATACAATTAGGAAACTAAATATTCTTTTAAGCATATCTTTTAGAATCTTCCAAATCCTCCATCTTTTTGTAGTTTCCCTTCTTGTCACTTTTAGTCCTTCATGTTTCATTCTTCTTGTTTTGTATCATCAAATCTATAATAGACCCAACAATCTTCCCCTATTTGATGATGACAAAACAAACACAATTCTTGTAAGAACTTCCCTAGACGAAGTAGAGAAATTGAGATCATTAAATCTCACCATTAATGAAACAATCTTCCCCTTGACTTAAACATGTCACTCAACATCTCTTCCCCTTTTTGTTATCAACAAATAGGAACGTATGCAAATAATGATCTTGACCACCACAAACCAGTATTATACTTCCAATCTAAGACTTCCAATGCTTCAAATCGCCCACCATTACGCATCATAGGAAAAATGGATCCAAAACAGTAGAAAACTCCAACTAGCAGTACTAATAATGATCAACAGTAGTAAAAATCAAACACTTCCCCTTGAATGATGCATGTAGATCAATGATTCTTCAAAATCTGTAGGCTTTATGTAATGATTACTTGTGAAGAAAGCCGAGTATAAAGAATTTGATGAAGAAGTAGAATTTCCCAAACTTGTGTCTTAAATCTTGTATTATCCACGGAACTCCATACTTATACAAAACCAAATATAAGTAGACCGCAATCCCTTAACAAGAATCCTCAACTAGTATGAGACACTGAGCACTACAATGTAACTCCTTCAAGTGATAGCCAATGTGTGCATAGAGCATCATAAGAAAAATCACACATTTCTAGATTCATCAAGCTAGATTATAAGAACACAAACCAAGTAATTCCACTTCACCTTCAAATAAGTGATAAATAATCCTCTTCGTAATCAATTCTTCAATAAATCTCCAAAACTAGCTTTTAAATCTTTTTAAGAACAAATCACCAAACTCCTTGTGTGTGTGAACAATAACCTGTGTGTGTCGCCAAAAATCCATAACAATCATCATGCTTGACTTCCCCTTAACTCCAAATCTCCTCGTAATAAACTATTAGACTGCCAATCCAAATAAGTTTCGCCATGCAAAAACCTTGAGCAGTACTTTGAGAAGAATCAGTACCTTGAGTAGTACTTTGGAGAAGGAGCAGTACTTTCATCAATAATCAGCAGTACTTTCAATTCCAAGCAGTACTTTCATATACTGAACAACAGTACTTTAAAAATCAAGCAGTACTTTTGACACAACAGCAGTACTTTAAGCAGTACTTTCACATAATATCTCAGATCGAAGATCCCTTCGGTGTAAAGTTAGATGAGTATATAGAGAACATCCACCTAAAATTTCGTTACGATCCGACGGTTAACGAAAAAGTTATGATCGTTACAAAACAGTGCTGTAGTAACCTTACGAATTTTCTGCAGTAGACTTCGACTGCTTATATCTTTTGCTTGAGAGTTCCGATTGACAATACCTTTGGTGAAATTAAAGATAGATATACCAAAAAGCTCCAGTTCGAATTTTAGCTCAACCCAACGGTTCAATAAAAGTTATGCTTCGGAAACAGTCTTTGCGAGAAGTATTACAATTTTTGTCAGCTTCGAATTTTTCTTCCTTCTTCTTCAAGAAAACTTTGTAGATCCCTAGATATCACGAGCCCGGGCTCACTGATACCACATGTGAAGATCGTTGTAAGCTCTTAGACGAGGTCTAATATTATATCTAGGAACACATAATAATAAAAGCGGAATATTCAAACATAGAATCAACATCATTATGAACAAGGTTTTTCATTATCATAAACTAACTAACTAACTATAATAAAGATCAAAGACTTGATCTAACACTAACTAACTAAACCCTAGGCGTTTTCCCAAATCCCTACGCCTAGGTTCCCACACACACACACCTTTAGATGTCTACATCTCGTACGTCCTATAAAACTAATGACCCTATGTCTCTTTATATACTAGAGACATCGAGGGTTTACAAGAGGAATCATAATATAATTAGGAAACTAAATATTCTTTTAAGCATATCTTCTAGAATCTTCCAAATCCTCCATCTTTTTGTAGTTTCCCTTCTTGTCACTTTTAGTCCTTCATGTTTCATTCTTCTTGTTTTGTATCATCAAATCTATAATAGACCCAACAATCTTCCCCTATTTGATGATGACAAAACAAACACAATTCTTGTACGAACTTCCCTAGACGAAGTAGAGAAATTGAGATCATTAAATCTCACCATTAATGAAACAATCTTCCCCTTGACTTAAACATGTCACTCAAACATCTCTTCCCCTTTTTGTTATCAACAAATAGGGAACGTATGCAAATAATGATCTTGACCACCACAAACCAGTATTATACTTCCAATCTAAGACTTTCAATGCTTCAAATCGCCCACCATTACGCATCATAGGAAAAATGGATCCAAAACAGTAGAAAACTCCAACTAGCAGTACTAATAATGATCAACAGTAGTAAAAATCAAACACTTCCCCTTGAGTGATGCATGTAGATCAATGATTCTTCAAAATCTGTAGGCTTTATGTAATGATTACTTCTGAAGAAAGCCGAGTATAAAGAATTTGATGAAGAAGTAGAATTTCCCAAACTTGTGTCTTAAATCTTGTATTATCCACGGAACTCCATACTTATACGAAACCAAATATAAGTAGACCGCAATCCCTTAACAAGAATCCTCAACTAGTATGAGACACTGAGCACTACAATGTAACTCCTTCAAGTGATAGCCAATGTGTGCATAGAGCATCATAAGAAAAATCACACATTTCTAGATTCATCAAGCTAGATTATAAGAACACAAACCAAGTAATTCCACTTCACCTTCAAATAAGTGATAAATAATCCTCTTAGTAATCAATTCTTCAATAAATCTCCAAAACTAGCTTTTAAATCCTTTTAAGAACAAATCACCAAACTCCTTGTGTGTGTGAACAATAACCTGTGTGTGTCAACCATCCAAAAATCCATAACAATCGTCATGCTTGACTTCCCCTTAACTCCAAATCTCCTCGTAATAAACTATTAGACTGCCAATCCAAATAAGTTTCGCCATGCAAAAACCTTGAGCAGTACTTTGAGAAGAATCAGTACCTTGAGCAGTACTTTGGAGAAGGAGCAGTACTTTCATCAATAATCAGCAGTACTTTCAATTCCAAGCAGTACTTTCATATACTGAACAACAGTACTTTAAAAATCAAGCAGTACTTTCGACACAACAGCAGTACTTTAAGCAGTACTTTCACATAATATCTCAGATCGAAGATCCCTTCGGTTTAAAGTTAGATGAGTATATAGAGAACATCCACCTAAAATTTCGTTACGATCCGACGGTTAACGAAAAAGTTATGATCGTTACAAAACAGTGTTGTAGTAACCTTACGAATTTTCTGCAGTAGACTTCGACTGCTTATATCTTTTGCTTGAGAGTTCCGATTGACAATCCCTTTGGTGAAATTAAAGATAGATATACCAAAAAGCTCCAGTTCGAATTTTAGCTCAACCCAACGGTTCAATAAAAACTTATGCCTTCTGGAAAACAGTGCTGCAGAAGTATTACGAATTTTTGTCAGCTTCGAATTTTTCTTCCTTCTTCTTCAAGAAAACTTTGTAGATCCCTAGATATCACGAGCCCCAGGCTCTGATACCACATGTGAAGATCATTGTAAGCTCTTAGACGAGGTCTAATATTATATCTAGGAACACATAATAATGAAAGCGGAATATTCAAACATAGAATCAACATCATTATGAACAAGGTTTTTCATTATCATAAACTAACTAACTAACTATAATAAAGATCAAAGACTTGATCTAACACTAACTAACTAAACCCTAGGCGTTTTCCCAAATCCCTACGCCTAGGTTCCCACACACACACACCTTTAGATGTCTACATCTCGTACGTCCTATAAAACTAATGACCCTATGTCTCTTTATATACTAGAGACATCTAGGGTTTACAAGAGGAATCATAATACAATTAGGAAACTAAATATTCTTTTAAGCATATCTTCTAGAATCTTCCAAATCCTCCATCTTTTTGTAGTTTCCCTTCTTGTCACTTTTAGTCCTTCATGTTTCATTCTTCTTGTTTTGTATCATCAAATCTATAATAGACCCAACAATTACTATCTACAACAATTGAATTAAACTAAATAAATCAAGTAAATATGGTAAGGAAATAAAAATGATTTTTGTCTTCAGCAATAAACGTCCCCCCCCCCCCCCCCACCCTCCCTAAATGTCGTCCAAATCACACGCCCCTCCTCTAAAATCACGTCCCATTTAACTCTCCCATATCAATCTCATTATATCCTACCATTTACCAAATTCAAAAATGAAAACCAAACCCTAATTCTCCCTAGCAAAAAAATGACGGCAAGAAGAAATTCACCCCATCCCATGTCGAATTCAAGACTCAAGAAAATCATAGGATGCTCTCAAGGGTGTTGTGATCGTGTTAGGTTCGAAAACGAAGCTTGGTCGTGGGTTGATAGCTGGTCGTGGGTCAGTAGGGTTTCTGTCGTGCGTTCTCTAAGCCCAAGAAGGCTGTCGTGGTCTATGGTAGCCTTGGTACTCATCTTCTTTTCACGTACACGCCACGAGGGTAACATACCATCATCTCGTTTCTTGTTTCCTTTGTTTCTTGGCCTTGGTCGTATGTTATCTCCCCATAAGATCACATATATATAAATGTTACATACACATGGAATGATGTACGAATTCTTTACACATAAAATGATAACCTCTTATTTCATAAAATCATGATATTTGTCTTGTAAATGTCGAATAGAATATGGCCATGAAAACTTTGATGGAAATATGATTTTTGGACCCCTCTTATGTCGACGCATATAAAGAGTTAAATGAACCCTAGAACGTACGTATACGTGTGTGATATATAGAATCGATAACGAATTATTTAAGGGCCTTGTTGGTTTCTTTATGGGAGTATAAAATTGTTATGGGGGAGGGAATGTCTCAACTAAAAATGAAATCACACAAGGAATCGTATAATCATGTGATAATCGATCTCTAATTTGAAACATATACGTTAATCATAATATAAAACTAGGGTTTTGTATTTCACGAGTTAATAAAGTTAAGAGGTTGTTTTGTAAATTATTAAACTTTAAGGTTTGACTTGCTAATGTGATAACCAAGGGTACTAAATGAGTAAAACATGTAATCTTGCTATATTTACACTATTGACCCTCTACTTTGTATTATTGACACTTTAAACCCTAAACTTGTAAAACTTGGCATAAATGACCCTTAAACTATGAAAATACTTGTTTTCATCATTTTAACCTAATTTGACTTTAATTATATCATCTATGACTAAATCTGGTAAATATAGAAACCTGCTACTTTTGGAAACCTGCTTATTATGGAAACCTGCCTAAAACAGAAAGTTACCTTAAATGGAAAGTTACTAAAAGAGGAAACCTGCTAAAAATGGAATACTTTCTAAAATGAGTAATCTGATCTTAATAAGCGTTATCTAATTCATATAGGTTCCGGGCGGCGGGATTGATTCGTCTTGTGACTTTACTTTCCTATTTTTGCTTGCTTCGAATGAGGTACAGATATTCTGACCTTTCTTATAAGGTTTATCCTGATCTCTCTGCATCTTTGATCTCTTGCCATTTTGATATTAAACCTTGCCACGTTTTTGAACTATTGATCTGACCCTTTGCTATTGAACCTTTGCTATTTGACCCTTTGCTATTGAACCTTTGACATTGAACCTTTAATATTAAACCTTTGATATTGAACCTGTGATATTGGACTATTGCTATGAACCTCTGAATTGTGAACTATTGATATTGAACCTTTGATTATGAAGACTTATATATTGCTACACTTTGGACCTTTTGTATTGACCTATCAGTTTGATACCCGAGCCATTAACTAGGCATGGGGGTTCCATGTCCGTGTCATTGATGCACCAATGACATGACTCTAGTTTGGTTGAGTGATGTTCCACACCGTCCCTATTTTGTATTGATTATGCGCGCTTCAGATGTATTGTGTGGCCACTTTTGTTCTGCAAGGGCGTATGGATGCATCCTAGATTTGTTCTGTATCTGATATGTTATGATATGATCTGTTTTGGTGATGTGGTGTGTGTGTAATCCGCCTCCTCACGTTTTGGGAGCTAGCTACTCCACCGGTTACTTAAGGTCTCCCCTCCTATTGGTTTGGTATTTCGAAGTCACCCCTCCGAGTACAATGGTTACTATTGGTTACTTGGTTGCTATTGCCACTATTGATATTGGTTTGTTTTGTTAGCTCGTGGTAGATTTCTGACAACCTTTTCACTTTTGATATGCCTATATTGCACCTTCTGTATTCTCCAACGCCCCTTATTCTGTATTAATTGTCCATTACTTAGTACCCTTATGTGACTCACACTACTACCATGTTATATTCCTCTTCATTGATCTGTCAAACTCTTATTCCATTTTGTTTGACTATCAAGCTCCTACTTCAGACTATCACTCCATTCACGTACCGAATTATTATATGATTATAGAATTCTTGTGTTGATTATGCTATTATATGATTTATGTGACTACCGATTACCCTGCTATGATATGATTAATATGTGATCATCTGATTCACCTGTTGTCATGCTAATATCTGACCATTTGTTTATCATGCTATTATGTGACCCTTTGTTTTGTCAGGTGACCATGCTTGTGTTTAATCTATTTATTTATCTGTTTATCATGTATACTTTCATTCGGTTATCTTCGTAGGCTATTGATTATCCGTTAGTATTCTTATTTGTTAATTGTTGACCTGCCATGTTTATATTTCTGCCTATGATACTGTTCGGTGATGTAAATGGTTCAACTTATGTTATCTGCCTGGTTGACTTATTTTAACTTGCCATGCTATGTCCTTGTTTAGTTAACTCATTCAATTAAAATGTTCGTTCTGTATTCCTACCTGATACATGTGGCTACCATGTCTTGACTGCTGTTAGTACTTCCGTTGTTGTGGTACTTGTTATGTTATTAACTGTGGGTTATCTGACTTGTGTGATTGCTATGCTCACTTTCTAATTAGTTGCTTCCGCTAGCTTTTAGATTTCTGTTTGGCTTCTATGTATTTTGATTTCCTGATTAATTGTATGCCTGGTTATTTAGATGTGCTTATGTATATGTCATCGATGCGTTACTTGCTTTGTTCTCCTCTGTTATCTGTTCTTTCTGGATATCTGTTACTATTGTATTCTGCAGGTTCCTCATTGACTCATTGTTTCCATTTCGTTGCGACCTTGTTATCAGCTTCCTTTGTTTCGTTTCGTATTGCTGATTTTGTTTAGCTTTCGTTTTGTTATATCTGTTTCACTGGGGCTTTTTAAGCTCAGCCGCATTTCTTTTCCTGCGGCAGGTTTTAGTTTGGAAGATGGGCTTTGACGGGCTGAGAGTTGGATTATCTGAGTTGACCGACCCTAGTTACCTTATTATTTTTGGACTTATTTTGAAGAGCCATTGTTTTGATTTTCATTTCATTTTGATATATTGGATTTTGTAATCTTCATTGTAAGTCATTCATTTATATGACTTGGTATTTCATTTTGTAACGTTTCTGTTTGCAAAATTTTAGTTGTATGTTCTGATATGACACCAGAATGTAATACTTCTACCCTTGCCGGGTTGGGGCGTTACAATTATGGTATCAGAGCCCTGGTTTAGTCTTGTTGACCTTAGGATTGACCTGTGAGGACTTGGGTAGACATTAGGCTTCTGTCTGTTTTGACCTTTTCCGATTCTTTTGATTTTTTTTGGAGTTGACTCTGATATTCTTTTGTCTTCACGGATTCGACCTTCTTCTTTTCGCATTTGATTCGGTTTATTTTATCTTCACGATTTCGTTTTTCAATCTACGATGCTGTGGAAGTCATCAATATGTTGCTGGAGGGACGGGACGGATCAACCAGAGGCTCAAGGATGGAGACAAGATTCAACCATTGGACACTTGGAAGATGTGTGAGCAGAAGAACTATGACCGGCATACTTTAGATGTGCTGAGAAGCTACTACCAAGATTCAGGTGTATTGTGGTCAACAGTCCGACCGTTGAGATGCTGAGAAGGTTCATCTACTTCATATGATTGGGCGCGACTTGTGTTACTCTGATTTGTTTGTCACGCGTTTTGGGGCGGTTTGATATTTTGTTATGTGATTTTGATCAGTATTACTTTTCTTTGATTTGTCAGAACTTGGTTTGAATTGTGAAGTTTTATGATTTAGCATTTTAGTAATATCTCATCTTTATTTTTGGATCGTCAGTAATGAGACATGAGGAACCGTTTCGAGCAAGTTGGTGGCCTTCTTTCTTTTGTAGTATGGTAAGTTGGTTTGATGTATTATATGCTGCATGTATGTGTATCTGGTCTGTTTTGGTATGTTACTTGCTACCTGTCGGTTATCTGTTTTGTTGTCATATTGGCTATGTGGTTTGTCATGACCCGAAGTAGAATATGATGACAATAAGGAGTTGTTATGTGATGCAAGTATTATGACGCCTGATCAACGTGATATAACCGAGATCATATAATTTGAACTTATTGAAATCATACAACGTCTTGGGAAATGCCTGAGGTTGGTACGTGAATGGACTAGGGCTTATATCCGTTATTTGTCAATCCTCATGTTCGTTTGCAATTCTGTACCTCTTTGCGATATTTTCATCAACATCTATTACATTTAAGTTTTGAATGCTTGGAACTGAAATTGCTATGATCTGTGTGAAACTATGGATTGCTACGTCTGCCTTAAACTCGTTCGTCTCTATGTACCCCTGCGAATTCAATTTTCGAGGACGAAAATTTTCTTTTAGAGGGGAAGAGTTGTAAAACCCTAAAAATCGCAAACGTGTTACAAGACCATTTTGCCCCTCAGAATTTAAAATTTGAAATACGTATATTACGTCAATCTCGTCAACTATGTTCTAACCTAAATAAGAAGTGAATGATTTATACGAGATGATAAAACTTACTTACAGTTATGCCTACTAAATAATATATACATGTCACACATTGCATGCTAATTGGACTACATGATAATTACTAGCTACAAAAATTGAATTAAACTAAATAAATCAAGTAAATATGGTAAGGAAATAAAATTGATTTTTGTCTTCCACAATAAACGCCCCCTCCCTAAATGTCGTCCAAATCACATGCCCCTCCCCTAAAATCACGTCCCATTTACCTCTCCTATATCAATCTCATTATATCCTACCATTTACCAAATTCAAAAATGAAAACCAAACCCTAATTCTCCCTAGCAAAAAAATGACGGCAAGAAGAAATTCACCCCATCCCATGTCGAATTCAAGACTCAAGAAAATCGTAGGATGCTCTCAAGGGTGTTGTGATCGTGTTAGGTTCGAAAACGAAGCTTGGTCGTGGGTTGATAGCTGGTCGTGGGTCAGTAGGGTTGCTGTCGTGGGTTTGCTAAGCCAAAGAAGGCTGTCGTGGTCTTTGGTAGCCTTGGTACTCGTCTTCTTTTCATGTACACGCCACGACGGTAATGTACCATCATCTCGTTTCTTGTTTCCTTTGTTTCTTGGCCTTGGTTGTATGTTATCTCCCCGTAAGATCACATATATAAAAATGTTACATACACATGGAATGATGTACGAATTCTTTACACATAAAATGATAACCTCTTATTTCATAAAATCATGATATTTATCTCCTAAATGTCGAATAGAATATGGCCATGAAAACTGTTAATACAAATAAGCCGTAAAAACGTTTATTTATATTTTACGATCTTCTAATGTTTTGTCGATGACAAACGTAAAATCATTATAACGAAACAAATAAAATACAGAAATAGTTTGAGCCAATAGTTTTCTAACACACTTAACATTTTCACATAAACACTAAAACAAGTATAAGTGATTTTATGATTTAGTAATACATATGTACAACAACTAGTGTTTACATATTGGGTAAATATATACATAACTAGTATGTATTATAATGGGTAAAAACTACAACCCATGGTATTGACCCATACCCATTTCACTAGGTGCATTGCACCCATTAGGTACATTGTATCTAATATAATACCCATGGATCAACCCATAACCCATGACCCATGACCCATAACCAAAATACCCATGGGCAAAGAGGAGCGTCCCACAGATCCCTAGTTTTACACTAGACGGATCCCTTGAGGGAGGGATTCGTGGGATCTGGGGAACAGTAAGCATTTCTCCTCTATAAATAGTGAGCCATTTCTTCCTTTTGGCTTGCCACTCTTACACATACTTTCCCTAAGTATTGTAACTCTCTAACCATTGATCCTAAGGGATCTTTCTATTTAGTTTATCTTTTGTTTTCGTGTGATTCTCTAGGTTCCTCTTAAAGGCGAGATCACCACTTCTTGAAGTTGAGCAAGCTTAAGTCCATGAGTTTCCATGCTTTGCCATCATAAAGACTACTGAGGTTCTCTCGTTGATAGTTCTTTCTTCCTCCGTAGATGTGTTGTGTTGAAGGCATTAGTGAAGGATGCCGAAAGAGTCAAGACAAAAGCATTAGTGAAAGGTGCTCAACGTCCGTGTCAAAAGCATTAGTGAAGAATGCTAAAGGTGTCAAGACGAAGGCATTAGTGATGGTGCCAAGCGTTGTGTCAAAGGCATTAGTGAAGGATGCCTAGGAATCAAATCAAGTAGCATTAGTGAACAATGACTAGGTCGTATAATCGATGAGGTGCATCGTTATACATATAGTGATTGTTTATATTCAAGGATGTTGATATCCTTGATGGTGTTGTAATAAGGAGTTGGTCTCCTTTGGGATTAGGTGTTGTGTAGTGTTGGGTAGTAGTTCTTCCATTGTAATGGAACTCGGTACTTAGCCTAGTACCGCATAAAGGTAGGCGATGTTGTGGTAGGTGTGGTTTGACTTGGTGTGAAAGAACCCGGTGGTTAGCCTAGTATCGGAAAAAGAGTAGGCGACGTTGTGAAGGCTTCTCCGCCATAAGGAGTTGGTGTCGTGTAGTGATTACGAACTCTCGAGCAGGTGACTCGGGGAATGGAGTAGGGCAAGGAAGGTGTCCTTGTAGCCGAACCATTATAAATACTCATGTCGTGGTTATGTGCTTCTTACTCTTTATCTTTCATTACACTTTTATATATATATCTATCAACGTCCAACATACACATCTAAATAGATTGAGATAAGTCGATCTAAATATTTAAAAGGAAGTTTTAAATTGGTAAAACTATTCAACCCTCCTTCTAGTTTTCCACAATTGGCATCAGAGCTTCATTACCAAGTTTCTTAGAGTATGATGTAATTTAAAAACTTGATACGCTCCGTGTATGTTTGAAACTACAAAGAAGGAAATATTTCAAAACATTTTTTTTTTCTCTTTCATGTTGGACATTGATAGATCATTCTAACATATTTGTTTCAAGAAATCTTCATGCTAGGATCTCTTCAAAACCTTCATTTCTATTCAAAGAATAATGAAGTCAACCTTCAAGAAAGGATCGAAAAGTAATCACAACCTACTTACTCTAAGTACAAAGGATTACTTTAAGAGCTCATGAAGTATTTTTGGTATTATGTCTTCATAACCCAAACCAAGAAGCATAAAGGTATGTTTACTTTTTCATTAGCTAGCTTACATGATTATGTTTATATCATAGTTCTTGTTTCTTTAAAAAAAATTGCTAGTCTCTTAAAAGTCTCTCTTTCATCACTTTCCCGACTTACTCATCATCGGGAATAGTATTCCTCTTTATTTCATCAAACTAACGCCGTCGTCACAAATGGATCCTTGATAATTAACTTATCAAATCCCGTCGACCAAAACATCTTTTTATTTGAAACCTCTAAACTATTTTTGTTCCGTAAGCTAATGCCAAGCAACCCTTTTTCTGTCCACAGTAGCCGGATCCCTCTAGTTGTACTAGCCGGATCCCAAATACAAGGGATCCGGGGGAACCGTGGGACAGAACACAGCTATACGCATTTGAAAACCATCACTGATCATTTTCCCTCTCCCCACATAACACAAAAATGACTCAAGAACTGATTTCATCCTCATAGGACTCCATACCCTCAAGTATTCTTCTCTAGAACACCATTGTAAGTAATTACACTAATTTGTTCTAATTTTCATCATCCTCATCCTAGGGTTTATGGTTTCACAATTTCTAATCAATTAATTCAATTAGGGTTTTCAAAATTAATCATTAAAAGGGGCTTTTAACACAATTAGGATTACATTATGTTCACAACATTGTTAATACAAATCAAAACCATAAACCCATCTCAACTAATCTTACCTAATTGAAATATTTGTGTTTCTAGGACCAACCATGCCTAAAGCCACTCAACAAGGCCATCATGATACCGTCCATTACCTCACCCATTACTATCGAAAAGATAGATTATCAAAAACCGACCGAAAAGTCTTCAAAAGACTCGAAAAACGACTTATCCACGAAGGTCGTGTAGTCAAGGAATGTTTCCTTGAAAATACCGACATTCGTCAAGTCTTCTCGGCAATCAACTTTGATTGTCTTCTTGACATAGATGAACAAATTTGTCCGGTTTTCATTTTTGAATTTTACAAAAGCATTAGGATCATTCGAAACACTGATGAAAGCATTTTAATCGCCTTCATCATCAACAAACAAAACTTCACGCTACCTCTCAACACATTCGCTCAAATTCTTCGCATTCCTTGTGAAGGAATTTTTATGTACTCTCAAGATTGGGCGATATCTTGTCAATCCTTTGCTCTTGATCCCAACCCAATATACCATACTCCTCTTGATGAACCCGAAACCGTCCGAGACACCATTTTCAGAGTAAGAGCCGACCAATCCCGCTCAACCGAAACAAGAAGCTCATTCACCGTGATCCCTTTCAAATGGAACTTTTCGAAATGTACCCCATGTTTAGAAAATGGTAATAAATTCTTAGGGAAAACGTCATTAGCCTAGTTGGTAACAAGGATCATCCAAATGCATGTCTCGTGCAAATGATCTATTGTCTTATCCACCAAAAGCCATTTAATCTCGCCTATTACATGGTGAAGAGAATGGTCGGGGTATTCAAAGTTTCCAACATGGTACTTCCATATGGTATGCTCCTAACACGACTTTGTAAGTATGTTAGTGCATTGCAACCATCTCCTATCAACGATGATCATTTTCTTTCCGATCACGTCATGGTACCTCTTACCAAACAACCCCCTAAACGGTTCACGGTCAATGGAAGAAAACCTAAAGCTCTCTCGTATTCCTTGGATGGTGAAGTAGAAGAAGATGAAGAAGAAGAAGATGTCTACCTCATAGCTAACATCGAATTGGAACCCTTTGATTACCATCGACAACTTCCAACTATTCAAAAAGAGACCGCAGAATTCAAACAATTGAGGGATATGATTCAAAACCTAGCTTATCACTTCACAAAGTCAGGAAAGAGGAAAAGAAAGGATTGACGAAAGAGACTATAGGACTATGTTTAATTTGAGACGTTTGATTAATATGTGAATGGCTATGTTTTAGCACTCTTGTTTGTGTTAACTTGGACACTGTTATTTCTACCTTTATCTATGAGATGTTTTATGTGATGACATGTTTATATCTTTGTTTAGTTTAATGATTTTTAGTATATGTTGCTAGGTGCAAAATCTGCACTTGATTCTGTGATGGTTCTGATCTGCAGATGCCAGATCCCTAGGATTAGCCTAGACGGATCCCTCCCTTGAGGGAACCGTGGGATCTGTGACAACAGATCAGCATTACAGTATCCCATACATCAAAATACTTTACTTGATCACTTCACACTAGCTAAAACAATAAGATTTTAGAACTCAACTAAGTCGTCTTCAAGGATGAGAAAGCATTAAACCCACTCATAGCTTACATAAGATCTTATTCAAATTCCCTTTCGATTTATCGACTCATCAAAACTCACCATATTTCCGCTTCAATACTCACAAATTGTTTTTCATTTTTCAAAACACTTAGGTGGACATATTGAACAATTTTAGGAAATTGTTTCTAGTCATCTTTATCTCAAAACGGGTTAAAAATTAGTTTTTCAATTATTTTGATTTTTGAGGATTTTTCAAACTCCATCTCAAGCTAACATCTGATCTCTAGAATCATTTATTATGACTTGACACCATCAAAACTCTTAGTGTTGTTCTTGAACATCCATTGGTGGTCACTTAGCCTCATTTTCCTTCCATTAAAGGGAATCATTAGCTATATCACTCATTGCCCTTGATCACTTAAGTACACTTTCATTTAAAGATGCTTAGGAGGACTGAAACACTCAAATTGGTATAGGCTTTAGACCTTAGAAACATCATTTTTACTCTTTCATAGCTGCTGAGAGCCGGATCCCTAGGATTAGCCTAGACGAATCCCTCAAAGGAGGGAACCGTGGGATCCGGGTGACAGATTATGTCAACTCTAGCCAAAACAATCATTTCAAGCTCATTTTGCTAACTTGAACACTCCACCTCATCTTTATTAAGTCCCTAGATCAGTGAAACTCTGAACTTAAATCTTGTGCATGTTAATCATCACATTTCTAAGAATCTTAGTGGCTTAAGTCTTAAATGCACTTGCCAAATTCTTCCCTTTATAAGTCATATTGCTAGAACTCCTTAGTCATCAAACACAACATAAATTCTCAGCAATTACAAACATCTTCCTTAGTCATTTCATCATGAGAAAAGCTCCTAGTGCTAACTCATCCACCCAAGAACCACCCAAGAAACTTGCTAGGGTCATACACGAAGTTTCCTCAACCAAATCATCTCCGGTTAAGTCCACAAATCCTAGGATTTCCCCTACACCAAATAAACCAATCAAACTAATTCCCAAGAGGATTGTTCCCACAAGGATATCATCACCAAACTCTACTAAACCAAACACACCCTTTTCAACCCAACCAACATCATTGGTGCCTAGAGCCACATCATTTAACACCTCACAATCATCTCCACATTCTCACAACTTAGAGAACTTACCCCTTGGCCATCTCATCCTCCACCATTACTAACAAATTCACTCGAAAAGATTGTACAACAAAACCAAAGTGTTGAATCAACACTTGCACCAATGTCAATTTCTCCATTTCCCCTCAATAGTCCATTTTGGATTATGAGGAGACATCAAAGTCAACCACCAAACCACATGGAAGTTGACACTTCTCTACCTGCACCTCAAAAATTGTTGAGCCACCACTTAATGAGCCTCCACCAATTCCTCCTTTATTTGAAGATCCTCAACCCACTTCACTTGAACCTCCGCTTCAAGAAGCTCAAAACCATGACAAGGATTGCTATCATTGTCAACATGTTGAAAGGTTGATACATGAACTACGTGAAGAGCAATGTTTCATGTTTATCACCTCCTCAAACGTTTTGAAGAGGTCAACAAACCTAAACAACCATGAGCCTAAAGCGGTGTCCTAGTCTCAAGCTCAACTTAGAACGTTTAGGAATCCCATTTCATGATTGATCATCCTTAAGCACGTTGTTGCTTCTTGAGTTTAGGTCACTCATTTGTATTAAGTGGAATATGTATTGCATGGCTAAATCATTCTCTTAATTCTAGAGATTTCTTGTTTATCTCTTTATTTATTGAATGATAACTTATTTGCCATATTGCTTTAAGTATATGTCTGTTGTTTGCATACATATCTCACTTCCATATTTAGCATTGTTTGATATACCACCATTGCTAAAAACCTGTCACCAGACAGACAGATCCCTGGCAATTGCCTAGACAGATCCCACAAATGAGGGAACCGTGGGATCCGTGGTACAAAAGAACAATTTTCTACTAACTTGAGTCTTATTTGCAGGAATTTATGCACTATACTCTTCTTTTCTAACCTTTATTTTGTAGATTTTCAAAATACACATGAAGAACTTGACACCCTAAGCTAGGGGGAGCTTTGTGTCAAATCATACATTGCAAAACCATTTTCAACTTAAATCCTTATTTGGATTAAACTTCATGACACCCCATTGCAAAGTTGCAATCTTCAAGGGGGAGCATTTTCGTCACAAGGACGAAACCATCTGCAAACAAAATTGCAATTCGTTAGCTTATTCGTTTATATTTACTTGACTCCCTCAAAAATGGATGGACTCGTCAAGGGGGAGTTGAGACGAGAACCATTACCGTCACTTGCTCTCTTTACATCTTTTCTTTTTACATGTTTTTCTTAAAACAATGTGTTAGTTTCTTTTCGACGCTCTTTTTGTTTCGACAAAAAAGGGGAGAAGAAAGTAAAAACTCCAATTCAAACTTTTATGAATTTTAGTTTTTTCCTTACACATACTTTCCCCAAGTATTGTAACTCTCTAACCACTGATACTAAGGGATCTTTCTATGTAGTTTGTCTTTTGTTTTCGTGTGATTCTCTAGGTTCCTCTTAAAGGTGAGATCACCACTTCTTGAAGTCAAGCAAGCTCAAGGCCATGAGTTATCATGCTTCGTCATCATCAAGACTACAAAGGTTCTCTTGTTGATAGTTCTTTCTTCCTCCATAGATGTGTTGTGTTGAAGGCATTAGTGAAGGATGCTGAAAGATTCAAGATGAAAGCATTAGTGAAAGGTGCTTAACGTCCTTGTCAAAAGCATTAGTGAAGAATGCTAAAGGTGTCAAGAAGAAGGCATTAGTGAAAGGTGCCAAGCATTGTGTCAAAGGCAATAGTGAAGGATGCCTAGGAATCAAATCAAGAGGCATTAGTGAAGAATGCCTAGGTCGTATAATCGATGAGGTGCATCGTTATACATATAGTGATTGTTTATATTCAAGGATATTGATATCCTTGATGGTGTTGTAATAAGGAGTTGGTCTCCTTTGGGATTAGGTGTTGTGTAGTGTTGGGTAGTAGTTTCTCCATTGTAATGGAACTCGGTACTTAGCCTAGTACCGGATAAAGGGTAGGCGACGTTGTGGTAGGTGTGGTTCACCTTGGTGTGAAAGAACCCGGTGGTTAGCCTAGTACCAGAAAAAGAGTAGGCGACGTTATGAAGGCTTCTCCGCCATAAGGAGTTGGTGTCGTGTAGTGATTACGAGCTCTCGAGTAGGTGACTCGGGGAGTGGAGTAGGGCAAGGAAGGTGTCCTTGTAGCCGAACCACTATAAATACTTGTGTCCTGGTTATGTGCTTCTTACTCTTTATCTTTCATTACACTTTTATATATCTATCTATCAACGTCCAACATACACATCTAAATAGATTGACATAAGTCGATCTAAATATTTAAAAGAAAGTTTTAAATTGGTAAAACTATTCAACCCCCCTTCTAGTTTTTCACAAAAACTTTGATGGAAATCTAATTTTTGGACCCCTCTTATGTCGACACATATAAAGAGTTAAATGAACCCTAGAACGTACGTATACGTGTGTGATATATTGAATCGATAACGAATGATTTAAGGGCCTTGTTGGTTTATTTATGGGGCGTATAAAATTGTTATGGGGGAGGGAATGTCTCGACTGAAAATGAAATGACACAAGGAATCGTATAATCATGTGATAATCGAGCTCTAATGGTTTAAAACGTATACGTTAATCATAATCTAAAACTAGGGTTTTGCATTACATGATTTAATAAAGTTAAAGGGTTGTTTTGTAAATTATGAAACTTATAGGTTTGACTTGATAATGTGATAACCAAGGGTACTAAATGAGTAAAACATGTTATATTGCTATATTTACACTTTTGACCCTATACTTTGTATTATTTACAGTTTAAACCCTAAACTTGTAAAACTTGGCATAAATGACCCTTAAACTATGATAATACTTGTTATCATCATTTTAACCTAATTTGACTTTAACTATATCATCTATGACTAAATCTGTGAAATATAGAAACCTACTACTTTTGGAAAGCTGCTTATTATGAAAACCTGCCTAAAATAGAAAGTTACCTAAAATGGAAAGTTACTAAAAGAGGAAACCTGCTAAAAATGGAAAGCCGTCTAAAATGAGTAATCTGATCTTAATAAGTGTTATCTAATTCATATAGGTTCCGGGCGGCGGGATTGATTCATCTTGTGACTTTACTTTCCTATTTTTGCTTGCTTCGAATGAGGTACAGATATTCTGACCTTTCTTATAAGGTTTATCCTGATCTCTCTGCATCTTTGATCTCTTGCCATTTTGATATTGAACCTTGCCTCAATTTTGAACTATTGATCTGACCCTTTGCTATTGAACCTTTACTATTTGACCCTATGCTATAAAACCTTTGACATTGAACCTTTGATATTGAACCTTTGATATTGAACCTGTGATATTGGACTTTGATATTGGACTATTGCTATGAACCTCTGAATTGTGAACTATTGATATTGAATCTTTGATTATGAAGACTTATATATTGCTACACTTTGGACCTTTTGTATTGACCTGTCAGTTTGATACCCGAGCCGTTAACTAGGCATGGGGGTTCCATGTCCGTGTCATTGATGCACCAATGGCATGACTCTATTTTGGTTGAGTGATGTTCACACCTTCCCTATTTTGTATTGATTATGCGCGCTTCAGATATATTGTATGGCCACTTTTGTTCTGCAGGGGCGTATGGATGCATCATAGATTTGTTCTGTATCTGATATGTTATGATATGATCTGTTTTGGTGATGTGGTGCATGTGTGCAATACAACCCCTCACATTTTGGGAGCTAGCAAATCCACTGGTTACTTGAGGTCTCCCCTCCTATTGGTTTGGTATTCCGAGGTCACCCCTCCGAGTACAATGGTTACTATTGGTTACTTGGCTACTATTTCCACTATTGATATTGGTTTGTTTTGTTGGCTCGTGGTAGATTTCTAACAACCTTTAAAGTTTTGATATGCATATATTGTACCTTCTGCATTCGACAACGCACCTTATTCAGTACCCTTAAGTGACTCACACTACTACCATGTTATATTCCACTTCATTGATCTGTCATACTCTTATTCCATTTTGGTTGACTATCAAGCTCCTACTTCAGACTATCACTCCATTCACGTACCGAATTATTATATGATTATTGAATTCTTGTGTTGATTATGCTATTATATGATTTATATGACTACCGGTTACCCTACTACATTATGATTAATATGTGATCATCTGATTCACCTGTTGTCATGCTAATATCTGACCATCTGTTTATCATGCTGTTATGTGACCCTTTGTTTTGTCGGGTGACCATGCTTGTGTGTAATCTATTGATTTATCTGTTTATCATGTATACTTTCATTCTGTTATCTTCGTAGGCTATTGATTATTCGTTAGTATTCTTATTTGTTAATTGTTGAGCTGCCATGTTTATATTTCTGCCTATGATACTGTTCGGTGATGTAAATGGTTCAACTTATGTTATCTTCCTGGTTGACTTATTTTAACTTGCCATGCTATGTCCTTGTTTAGTTAACTCATTCAATTAAAATGTTCGTTCTGTATTCCTGCCTGATACATGTGGCTACCATGTCTTGACTGCTGTTAGTACATCCGCTGTTGTGGTACTTGTCATATTATTAAGTGTAGGTTATCTGACTTGTGTGATTGCTATCCTCACTTTCTAATTAGTTGCTTCCGCTAGCTTTTAGATTTCCGTTTGGCTTATATGTATTTTTATTTCCTGATTAATTGTATGCCTGGTTATTTAGATGTGCTTATGTATATGTCATCGATGCGTTACTTGCTTTGTTCTCATCTGTTATCTGTTCTTTCTGGATATTTGTTACTATTGTATTCTGCAGGTTCCTCATTGATCATTGTTTCCATTTCGTTGCGACCTTGTTATCATCTTCCTTTGTTTCATTTCGTATTTCTGATTTTGTTTAGCTTTCGTTTTGTTATATCTGTTCACTGGGCTTTTTAAGCTCAGCCGCATTTCTTTTCCTACGGCAGGTTTTAGGTTGGAAGATGGGCTTTGACGGGCTGAGAGTTGGATTATCTGAGTGGACCGACCCTAGTTACCTTATTATTTTTGGACTTATTTTGAAGAGCCATTGTTTTGATTTTCATTTCATTTTGATATATTGGGTTTTGTAATTTTCCTTGTAAGTCATTGGTTTATATGGCTTGGTATTTCATTTTGTAAGGTTTCCGTTTGCAAAATTTTAGTTGTATGTTCTGATATGACACCAGAATGTAATACTTCTACCCTTGTCGGGTTGGGGCATTACAAGCATCTGCTTGATATGAGGAATTGATTTCATTGTTGAACTCGTCAGGAGGGTATCTTGATGAGCCATCAATTCCTATTTCCTCTACTGAGGCCTTGGTATACCTAATGCTCTTAGAACTTTCATCAAAGGTGACATGAAAGGTTTCCTGAACTTGTTGTCTTATGGTGTTAAACACCCTGAAGGCTTTGGAGATCAGTGAGTAACCTAAGAAATATCAATCATCAGCTTTTGCATCAAATTTGCCTAAGTGATCCTTGTGATTGTGAATGAACACAGGACACCGAAACACATGAAAGTAGCTGATATAAGGATTTCTTACTTTGAAGATCTCATATGGGGTTTTGTTATGTCTTTTGACAATGATTGACCTATTTTGAGTATAACAGGCTGTTTTGACAGCTTTAGTCCATAAGTGCTTTGAGAGTGCTGCGCCATTTAGCATGGTTCTAGCAGCCTCAATGAGAGTTCTGTTTTTCCATTCAGCTACCCCATTTTGTTCAGGGGTGTATGGAGATGAAATTTTTTGGGAAATTCCCTTTAATCACAGAAACTCTCAAGCTCTTAATTTCTGAACTCGGTACCATTGTCGGTTCTGATTTGTTTAACAGTAATGTCATTTTGGTTTTCAATCTTCCTGATGAATGACATTATGGTATCAGCTGCCTGACTCTTTTTTGAAAGAAAGTATACCCATGTGTATCTTGAGAACTCATCACAAATGACAAGTATATACTTCTCATGCTGGATTGATCTAGGATTGACAGGTCCAAAGAGATCCATATGCAGGAGGTGAAGGAAGCTTTTGATGGTGAAATTTTTTTTTTGTTTTGAATGATGCTCTGTGATGTTTGCCATTTTCACAGGCTAAGCATGGTTAGTCTTTTGCAAAAACCAGTGATGGTAAACCAAGGACTTTGTTTTGTTTTGCCAAGTTGTTTATATTTTTAAAGTTTAAGTGAGAGAGTCTGTTGTGCCATAGCCAGTTGATAGTTTCAGTGGTTTTGGCAAAGAGACATGTTCCATTCTGAGAGAGAGTTGACATTTTAAGAACATATGCAACATCTCTCCTAGGAGCTATAAGAAAAACTTCTTTGTTGGCATTGAAAATAGTACCTTGTTTATAATTGAACTGCACTATGTATTTTGCATCCACTGGTAGTGACTACGATAAGATTGTATTTTAGAACATTGACATAAGCTATTCTAGAGAAAACTATTCCATTACAGTTTACTGAACCAAAACCTTCAGTGGGACATGATGAGTTATCACCAAATACTACCTTGGGTCCTGTTCCTTTACATACTTGTGCAGATACTCCTTCACACCAGTCATGCTCCTTGAACATCCACTATCTAGATGCCAAATAGGCTCCCCGGCATGTCTCTACACAAATAGTAAACTGAATTAGTTTTTCTTGCTGACCCACTTACTAGTGGGCTTGGGTCGATAGTGCCTTAAACTTAGCAATTGATTCATGGTCGAGTGGTTGAGTGCGAGTGTGCTACCCTGGTTTTGCATTCTTGTGAGGAAGGTCAGTGTTCTTGGGGTTGTTTTGAACTTCTCCTTGCTTGGATGACTCTATCATGCTGAGATGTCTCATGAGAGGGATTTCTACATATTTCACAGCAAGTGTTCATGAGGCAGTCATCAGAATGATGATCATTAAAGCCACAGTGTGGGCAAGGAGGAAAAGGTTTTGCTCTAGGCCTTTGGGCCTGCTTTGAAGATGAAGCATACTGATGACCAATATTGGTATAACTTGCTTCAATGAATGAACTTACATACTGTAAGTGGTCAGAAGTTCTATGATCTTCCTTTTTGTAGATCATTGCAAAAAAGGATTCTGTAGCAATTATTAGTGGTATGGCTGGTATAATGGCACAGATCACACCTCTGTTTGGGCTTGGTGTTTGACTTTGACTTTGAGGAACTAGTGGAGGTTGACTTAGGTTCCTTGATTATTGAATCAGGAGCTTTCTCAATAGAGTTCATCTTATCAGTCAACTTCCTCACAAGTTTAGTCAATTGTTGGATTTGGTCTTCTTCAGTAGGGACTAAAGATGTGGAAGTCTCAGTGGGGATTGAATCTTCTTGGGTTGGTTTTGTTGGCCTTTTCAAAATGGTTCTACCAAGACCTGACCTTTCTTTTGGTGAGTGAGGGTTAAATTGTAGAGAGTAAGCTTCGAGCTAGTTGCAGGCACCACGAAGAGATTTTAGAGGTGGAAGGCGGTGCTTGAGATTAGACGGACTCAATGATGTGTTGATGTACTACTAGGTACATTAGGAGTCAAGCATGCTCTTGAGAGCGACTTTCAGGCTCAAGTATCCTTCGAATTCGAAGTTTGGAAGCTTACACTCAAGGTTTACCGTTTCAACCCAATCACTAGACTTAGGCATTAACTCCTTTTTAGAGAGCATGCCAGCATACACAAATGGTTTTGGACTTTGATCTTCACTGAGAGAATCAGTGAGATGATCTTCAACTATGATTCTCTTTTTGCTACTGGGGGCTTGAACAGTGTCAAAGACTCTAGGATTCTTAGCAGTCCAGCTTTCAGTGATATATTTTTCCTTTTTAAGTTCTTCTTGAAGAGCTTGATTTCTTTTAACTAGTTCAAAGTTTTGAATTTGTAGTGTGATAGCCTCAAGCTTGGCTTGTTTTAAAATGAGCAGTTCATCTCTACACTTGTTTAATTCAAAACTTAACTTGTTGTATTTTGAAAAAAAAATTAATCGCTGCTCTTCAACGAACTTAAGGTCAACATTAATATAGTTCATGAAAGACTGCCAATCAGAATTATCATCCATAGAAAGTAAAATGTTTACCTTCCTTATTGCGATGTTCACCCATTCACCATTCCTAGCATGATTCTTACCAACAGCTAGCTTGTCCTCTTCCGAGAGAGCCATCAGTACTCTGACTTGCACCATTTCATCGTCTAAGAGGCGGCTCTTCATCCCAGTCAAATACTTTAGCTATCAGGCCCTTGTTTTTACCTTGCACAGATTTAACATTGTTTGTTGTTTCTGAGGGAGTGGCCTCAAGAAGTGCTATTTTAGCCTTGGCTTTCTTGTACTTAGCTTTAAAATCAATAGCTTTGTTTTGGTCAAACTTGTTTTGGAAATTTTGATGAGACTGATAGACTTTTGGTTGAAATTTGCTAAAACCTAAGGTAGGTTTGACCACGAGGGTTTGTAAGAGGGCTCGAGAGATAGGTTTAGAAAAAGCGATCTTTAGCAAAATGACCCTTTTGTGACACTTAAAACACTTTCGGTGTCCTCATTAACTTTAGCATTAGAAAAACTTTTGTTCCTTCTTATAAACCTTTTAGGGTTAGCAAGGAGTGCCCTTTCTGAAACTTCGATGGTCAAGTCATTTAGGTACTCCTGGCTTGTTCTCTCATTAGGCTCATCGTGCGGATTTTCTTGAAAATCTGCGAACCACTGATTTGAATAAAAGGCGGTAGAAATTGGTGTTGAAGTGGTTGTCGGGGACTTTTTGACTTCACGGGAGACTTTTTAATTAGGGTATCGTCTGTTGATGAGTTTTCCTCATAGAAAAATTTCCCATAAATTCGGGAAGTTCAAGATTAGAATATGATTTAGTTTACGAGTCCACGAGAAAAATTCAATCACTTCTCGGGGAGGCATTAACAAAACCAACATTGATTTCATGTTTGGACAACTTGATACCATTATTTGACAAATCATTTAACAAAGTTTTATACCGGGTGTAAGTTTGAGAGAGAGTTTCTGAGTCTTTAGCCCTGAAGGTATTATACTCAAGTTTCAGATCCATAATCCTGTTTTTCTTGGTATCTGAGGGACCTTCGTAATTGTGGACCATGTCATTCCTGGTTTGCTTAGCTGTACTACAGCCTATGACAGACTCCATGACATCATCAGGAGGACAAGATATGATGATTCTTTTGAGCCTTTGGTCCTGGTTGACCACTCTCCTCTCTTCCGGAGACCACTGAGTTTCAGGTTTAGGTAAACCTTCAGCAGTTTTTGGGATAAATGGACCTTCATTAATACACTTAATGTAATAAGGTTCCATCCCAGTTAAATAGCAAAGCATTTGCTTTTTCCATTTGTTAAATTTACCAACTTCGAGTCGAGGGGCAACAACAGCATAGGCTCCACCCATTTTGTCTACAAGTTGGGGCACATCATTTTCGCCATAGGTGTATGGATCCTGATTTTAAAAAACGTTTTTGAGAGGCTTAAAAAAGGGTTTTATAAATCAGCGTGCTCTGATGCCACTTGTTGTTCCCGTTTCACAATTAGCAAAAGGACAGTTCTGAACTAAAGGTGACACATGACTGAAGTAGAGTGTATGAAAAATCACAATTAAATAAAATGAGAAATACTTAAACACACTAAGATTTTTCAACGTTTATATCCTTTATTAATAATGAATCAAAAAGAATATATTACCCAAGTGCTTGCGAAACAGCACTTGGGATTGAATGACAAGTATCGTGTAACTCCTTACTAAGCTTAAGCTAAGTCTAAGCACAACTACTCCGGTACCACTGAGCTATCTCAGGGACATAGTTGTATTTGGAGGAATGAAAGATTGCTTGTGTGAGTAATTCACTGTTAATGCACAAGCTTAAAAATCTTCCACTCCAATCCTTATGGATATTTATACAAGTATAGCTTTTAACTCTATCCTAGAGGACAAACTAACAGGTTACAGAAGACAAAATACTTATGTGTTTTGTCTCTCATTTAAATGCTATTTAGAGTAAATGACAATTTGCTTTCTTCTTGTCGGTGATGGATGATGACGGTAGTTAGCGATTCCGGGGAAAGTTTGACTTTGGGTTGATAAGGACTTAGTATTATCATTCAAACTTATCGCCTTATCGGCTCATTCTTGATCTTCTTAGCCTTGATTATTTATCTTGATCTTGTCTTGATGATAATAGTTGGTGAGTTTTGGGATTGATGAGTTATTGTCATCACTCACTAAATCCACCGTCTTCTTCTTGACTCGATCTTCACCCCTTAAGTTCCGCCTTACTTTGTGGAGACTTCTTCTCGTCTCTTCTTGAGTATCACGAAGATAGTTCACTGAGACGCTATGCGCTCAGTGACTTGTTAGTGTTTAAGTTTCAAAACACTTAGGGTATTTTCTATTCAAATCCTAGAATCAGTGGTTTGGGTATTCACTGAACTCAATAAATTGTCACATCCTCATCTTAATTGGTACATTTTATTCCGTTTGGTCATAGGGGGTGCCTAATTCCCTAGTTCTATGAATTGTAACTCTCCTCTAGACTATCTGGGATCGACAAGTACAATAGTATCTCCCTCGAATACTCTATTATGCATAAGCTACAACTCACACAATAAACACAACGAATGGCCTAGGTTCACTCCTAAGCTTTTTTGCTATTTAGGACGTTCAAGCTCGCAACAATTAAAGAAGAAGCCAGTTTTCCTTACACTATCGTCTACCAATTAAGACAAGAGACAACCTAACAATAATTAACTAGTAGGTTTCATAGATCTAAGCATATACACATACAATTAAACATGGGGTAGACATAATGATAATATGGATTAAAAAACTTATCTTATAAGGTAAAGTTGGGTATGGAACCCTGAATACTGTCCAAGTCAGACTACAACTAAATTAGGGTTTGTTCTCCAAAGTTCTGCCTCTTTTAAAACAAAAATATCGAATTCTATATATATATTTACAAGTGCGACGACGTCACCTTTTGATAGTGACGCCATCAGGTCGCCTTCATTAGGGTTTCGTTTGGGACAAGTCATCATTGGGACAACGTCAGGTGGTAAGTGTGACGTCGTCAGTCTTCATGAAGGACGTCGTCTGAGATTGCTTCTTGGCGTCACGGTGTGGAAATTGAAGGAGGCGCCTTCGGAGTTTAAGTGAAGCATTCGTCGAGGGTTGTAGAACCAGAATTTGTTATGAGCCGTCATGTTTAATTTGATCAGATTTCTTTATGAGGGATGGCATCGCCCTTTGATATAGACGCCTTCAAGTGCACTGAGTGGACTTTGATCTTGACTTTGCCATTTTCTTCATGTTTTCGCTCCTTTTCGTCCAAATATGCTTCATTCCAACATTTTGCTTCCAAAAGACCTAGAATGTGAAAAGGAACGATTTTAAGTAGTAACGGATATAAAATGTGTCGATATAGGGCTTAAATGACCCCCTAAAACGTATGTTTTAAATCCTTATCATTAGTAAACTTTGTCTCAAAGCTCATTGGCACTGTTAGATTCGGGAATGATTACTTTGCGGCTATCATGTCTATGTAGACTATATCAATAGCAACATCGAATAAGTCGAGTCTACTATGTAGAAGGCCTAGGTCATAACCTTTTCTCAGTCGGTCAATTCTGAGACGGGGATTTGGATGTAGCATTTAGGGAGAAAACACGTTTTGTACGTGATATGCAAGAAAATGATCTAATATCGTGATAACGGGAAAAAAGTCTTTAGACTATCTCCATGACCGATATGATTGCTTCCTCACCAATCTATCTACTATCCAAAGTAACTTCGACTAAATAATGGTTATGGCACATGTTGGGTTCAGAAAATACCCAAACCCCTTAATCTAGGATTTGAATAGAAAATAGCCCAAGTACTTATCCGTTAAACACAATTCATTTGAGTGCATAGCGGCATTAGTGAGTCATCTTTAGGATACTCATGCGAGGCAATGAAGAAGTCTCTCCACTCAGTAAGGCGGAACTTAAAGGGTGAAGGCTGAGTCAAGAAGAAGATGATGGATTAGGTGGTGATGACAATAACTCACTTGAAACCCTAAGACTCCTCTCCAACTCTTACTTGAAGACAAATGAAGAAAAAGGAAGGATAAAGCAGATGAAGAAAGAGCGGGACAAGGCGGGAGAAGTTTGAATCAGATAAAGAAGTCCTTATCAACATAAGTCAACCTTCGCTGAATGGCTAACTTACAAGCTCAGTGTCATCATCAACTGAAATATGGAAGCGACCATGTCCTTTACTTAGAATAGTCTTTGTAGAGACAAAATACATGGTATTTTGTCTACGTATGATGTCGATTTGTCACTTAGGAAAGAGTTAAAACTCATACATGTATAAATAGCATAAGAGATGGAGTGAAAAGATTAAGCTTGTGAATTGTAAAACACACATACACGCAAGCCATCTTTTCACTCCTCCAAATCAACTTAGTTCTGAGATAGCTCAATGAGCTCTAAGAGTTGTGCTTTCGGACTTAGCTGAGCTTAGAGAGGAGTCACCCAACTTTGTCATTTCAATCCCAAGTACTATTTTGCAAGTACTTGGGTAGCGTGTCTTTGTTGATTTATTTCTAATAAGAATATGATGTTGAAAATTACTTAGTGTGTTTTCCTTTTGTTAATTTAGGTCATAGTTCACTATTAACTTGTTTTATAAACTTAAGTTGTTTTTTTGATAGTGAGCGGGAACAACAAGTGGTATCAGAGCAAGGCTAATTATAAAACTCGATTTTTAGGCCGCTCTAAAAGTTTTTAAATTAGGATCCTAAATAGCTGAAATTGATGTACCCTAACTAGTCGATAAAAAGGGTGGAGCTTATTAAATTTGTTGCCCTAGACTTGAAGTTGGCAAATTCCACAAATGGAAAAGCGAATGTTTGCTATTTGATTGGGATGGAACCTTATTATATCAAGTGTATAAATGAAGGTCCATTTGTCCCAAAGACTATTGAAGGGTTGCCCAAACACGAAGCTCAGTGGACCAGGATGAAAGGAGATTGGTCAACTAGGACCAAAGACTCAAAAGTATCATAATATCTTGTCTTCACGGCGATATTATGGAGTCGATATAGGCTGTGATACAGACTAAGCAAACTGGGATGACCTAGTTAATAGTCATGAAGGACCATCGATACCAAGGAAAGCGAGGATAATGGACACGAAACTTGAGTATAACACCTTGAGGGCTAAGGACTCGAAAACTCTCTCAAACTTACACGGTACAAAACTCTTTTAAATGAACTATCAAATGATGGTGTTAAGTTGTCCAAACATGAAATAAATGTTGGTTTTGTCAGCGATCTCCACGAGAAGTGGTTAAATTTCTCTGGGGACTCGGGAATGCTAATCATATCAAAATCTTGAGCTTCACGAAATTTATGGGAAATTTGTCTATGAGGAAAACCTCATCAACAGCGATACCTAACTTAAAGAAGTCTCGGGAAGTCAAGAAGTCCACGACCACCACCTCATCACCAATTTCAATTGCTTTCTTTTCTAACAATGTGGTTCAAGATTTCCAAGAAAACTCGGATGATGAGCCTGATGAGAGATCAAGTGAGGAGTACCTAAATGACACGAATCTTGAATTTCAGGAAAGGGCACTCCTTGCTAACTCTCGAAGGTTTATAAAAGAGCAAAGTTTTCAAGCTGCTAAAGCAGCGAAGACATTGAATGCTATAAGTGTCACAAAAGGGTCATTTTGCAAAAGACTTTTTCTAAAACAATTTGAGAACCCTCTTATAAACCATCGAGGTTCAAATCGGTCCTCGAGGCTTGACAAATTTCAACCAAAATGTATCGGTCTCATCAAACTTTTCAAAATAAATCTAATAATAACAAAACCATTGATTATGAAGCCAAGTATAAGAAAGCTAAAGCTAAGCTTGCATTGCTGAGGCGGTCCCTCGAAACAACAAAAAGTGTTCAATGCATGCGGGGGTAAAACAAAGGCCTTGTTCTTTGAGACCTTAGGATGAAGAGCGGTGTCATCGAGATGATGAAATGGTGCATGTCGATGCTTGATGGCCCTCTCAGAAGAGGACAAGCTAGATGTTGGAAAGAATCATGCCGGGAATGGAGAATGGGTCAACATCACAATGAAGAAGGTAAACATTTTACTTTCTATGGATGATGACTCGATTGGCGATCTTACATGAATTACCTAAATGTAGACCTTAAGTTTGTAGAAGAGCAAAGGCTGAATCTTTTTTCTAAGTACAACAAGTTAAGTTTTGAATTGAATAAGTGTAGAGATGAACTGCTTATTTTAAAACAAGCAAAGCTTGAGGCTGTCACTTTGCAAATTCAAAACAACGAACTAGTTAAAAGAAATCGGAATCTTCAAGATGAACTTAAAAAGGCAAATGATATTCTTAATAGTTGGAACTTGCTAAGAATCGGGGTCTTTGATCTTGTGGGTGCCCCGTAGCAAGAAGAGAGTCATAGGTGAAGATCATCTCACGACCCTCTCAACAAAGACCAGATCTCCTAAGCCTTTTGTGTGCGGTGGCATGATCACAAATATGTTAGGCGATCCCAATTCGGTGATTGGATTGAGCGGGTTAATCACGAGTAAGCTTCCAAATTTCGATTCGGAAGGTCTAGAGCACGAAAGTCAAGCTCTAAAGAGCATGCTTGGATTCCACGATGTGCCCGGTAGTGCTTGAACACATCACGTGAGTCTGAAGCGAATCTCAAGCAGCTTCCACCACTGAAACCTCTTGAGGTCTTTGCTCCAAGCTCTGAGCTTACTCCACTACAATTCAATCCTCATTCACCAAAAGGTGCGGACTTGGTAGAACCATCCTACAAAGACAAGCAAAACAAACTCAACAAGAGGCTACTCCTCTTGAGACATCAACATCCTCTGTCCCCAAGTGACCAAATTACAATGGCCCGAACTTGTGAGGAAGCTTCTTGAAAAAGTGGAATCCATTGAAAAGGTCCACTGAACCAATCAAGGAGACAAATTCGGACTTCCTCCGGTTCCTCAAAGTCTAAGCCAACCTCCAAAACAAACAAAAATGTGAAACGTGTCATTACACTAGCCATACCAGCGACAAGCTGCTCTGAGAATCCTTTTATGATGCAAAAGGATGATCAAACAAGATCATCTTGATATGTCGGTCAAGCAAACTATACCAAAGTTGGTCATAAGTATGCTTCATCCTCCAAAAGCTGCTCAAAGAATAGAGCAAAACCTTTTCCTTTGTGCCCTCACTGTGGGTTTAATGATCATCATCAGGATTATTGTCTCATGAATACATCTTTGTGATATATGCGGTAATCCAGCTCATGAGACATCCCAACATGACGGTGTCATTCAAGCAAGGAGAAATTCCAAACAACCTAGAGTCCGAGTCATCCTCGGCCTCTAAATGCAAAACTTGTGGTAGCACGTGACACAACCACTGACCATGAGTGATTTCAAATTTGGAGAGACCTTGAGACCCAAGCCCACTAGTAAGTGGGTCACTAAGAGAAACTAATTCAGTTTACTACTTGTGCAGAGACATGCCGGGGAGCCTATTTGGCATCTAGACAGTGGATGCTCAAGAAGCATGACTGGTGTGAAGGAATATATGCACAAGTATGTAAAGGAACCAGGGCCCAAGGTAGTATTTGGTGATAATTCATCATGTCCCATTGAAGGTTATGGTTCGATGGCTGTAATGGAATAGTTTTCTCTAGAATAGCCTATGTCAATGGTCTCAAATACAATCTCATCGGTGTCAGTCAACTATGTGATGCTAAATACATTGTACAATTCAATGATAAACAAGGTACCATTTTCAATGCCAACAAGGAAGTTGTGTTGATAGCTCCTAGGAGAGTTGATGTTTATGTACTTGACATGTCAACACTCTCCCAAGATGGAACGTGTCTCTTTGCTAAAACCACTTTGAAACTATCAATTGGCCGTGGCATAAGAGACTCTCACACTTAAACTTCAAAAACCTCAACAACTTGGCAAAACAAAACAAGGTCCTTGGCTTACCATCAGTGGTTTTTGCAAAAGACAAACCATGCTCACGTGAAAAAGGTAAACACCACGAGCATCTTTCAAACCAAACAAAATTTCTCCATCAAAAGCTGCATTCACCTCCTGCACATGGATCTCTTTGGACCGGTCGGTCCCGGATCAATCGGCATGAGAAGTATACACTTGTTATTGTTGATGAATTCTCAAGATACACTTGGGTATACTTTCTTTCCAAAAAGAGTCGAGGCGTGTGATACAATAATGTCATTCATCAAAGATTGAAAATCATAATGACATTCTTGTCAAACAAATCGAGAACTAACAATGGTCTGAGTTGAAATCAAGAGCTTGAGAGTTTACGTGATGAAAAGGGAATTTCTCAAAATTTCTCATCTCCTTATACCCTGAACAAAATGGGGTTCTTTGAAAGGAAAAACAGAACTCTCATTGAGGCTGCAAGAACCATGTTAAATGGCTGAGCCCTCTCAAAACATTTACGGATGAAGATCAAAAGCGCATGTTACACTCAAAACAGGTCAATCATTGTCAAAAGACATAACAAAACCCCATATGAGATCTTCAAAGGTAGACTTCCCGACATCAGCTATTTTCATGTATTTGGATGTCACGTGTTCATTCATAACCACAAGGATCATCTAGGCAAGTTTGATGCAAAAGGTGATGATGGATACTTCTTAGGCTACTCGCGATCTCCAAAGCCTTCGGGGTTTTAACACAAGGAGACAACAAGTTGAAACCTTTCATGTCACCTTTGATGAAATCTTGAAAGCATCAAGTTCACCAACATCTCGATGGAGGAAATAGGAATTGATGACTCATCAAGATATCCTCCTGATGAGTTCACCACTGAATTAAATTCCTCATATCAAGTGATCTTTGATATCTCATATTATGTCTTACCTCACAACCTACCCCAACCAATAATCAGTGAATTCATTGATAATCTATCGGTCCCAGCAAGGATAGGTAACAGAACCAAGCTGTTGGGATCACGTGATTCAAATGAAACCAAACGAGCAGGACATCATAACGGATGCTCAAAATGAATGTTGCTCCTGTAACCATTCTCACTCTGAACCTCCGGTGACTTCATCAAACTCGGATCCTAGACCACAAAGTAAGTGGACAAGATCTGAGGATATTGAGCTTGTAAACATCATTGGTGAACCCACTGAGGGCATGCTCACTAGAAGCATGGTGCTAGTCTAGCTGCGACCTTCGGCCAATGAATGTCTATATCTTTGATTATCTATCGAAATAGAACCTAAAAGTGTCTGAAGCTCTAAAACACCCAATTTGGGTTCGGGCTATGCAAGAAGAAGCGCAACGAGTTTGACAAAAACAAGGTCATGACCTTGATCAAATGTCCTCGGGATGTAGTAGTCATAGGAATGAAGTGGGTTTTGAAACAAAGCCCGATGAAAATGGCTTGTCATTAAAAACAAAGCGGGCAGTGGTAGCCAAAGGTTCTGATCAACAAGAAGGCATTGACTATGATGAGACATTTGCTCCTGTTGCAAGAATGGAAGCCATCGGGATCTTCCTTGCTTATGCAACATACATGAACCGAGGGTCTACCAAATGGATGTTAAAAGTGCATTCTTAAATGGTGATCTCAAGGAAGATGTGTATGTTCAGCAACCTCTAGGCTTTGAGAGTAGTGAATTCACGACTATATGCGCAAGCTTGACAAAGCCCTTTATGGACTTAAACAAGCTCCTAGGGCATGGTATGAAACTCTCTCAGGCCTTCACGATACAAAACAAGTTTGTCAGAGGAAAGATAGACAACACATTGTTTGTCTATAGAACCCAACAGGATGTGATACTAGTCCAAGTGTATGTTGATGATATCATCTTTGGCTCAACAAACTACAAACTTTGCAAACAATTTGAAAAACTAATGACAAAGAAGTTTGAAATGAGCATGATGGGGAACTCACATACTTTCTTGGACTACAAATCGAACAAGCTGATAAAGAAATATCCATCGATCAAGAGAAATACACGAAACCTCTTGAAGAAATATGAGATATCGATTGTGCTCGATGAAGACACCAATGGTCCCACCTAACAACCTTGGACCTGATCTCACTGGCAAATCAGTCAATCAAACTCATTTCGGAGGGATTGTTGGATCAGCGATGTATCTAACCGCTACTAGACCGGACATACAATTTTCAGTCTGTTTAATAGCAAGATATCAGTCCAATCCCAAAGAATCTCACCTCACTACAGCCAAGAGAATACCGGTACACGAAGGAAACCCCAAGCCTTGGACTCTATTATCCAAAATGCTCAGGGTTTGATCTCAAGGGTTACTCGATTGATTATCTTTGGCTGCAACATGGACGAGAAAAAAAAGTACCTCGGGGTCTGTCAATTCCTTGGAGGAAAAGCGGTTTGTTGGAGTGCAAAGAAGCAACAATCGGTGGCTATGTCCTCAGTGAAGTTGAATATGTAGCTGCGGCAGGATGTTGTGCCAATGTACTATGGATGAAAAGTCAACTCAGTGACTACAACATCCATTACAAAATGGTACCCATCTTTTGTGATAATACAAGTGCAATTGCAATCTCAACAACCTGTCCTCCACCAAAGAACCAAACACATTGATATCGGATATCACTTCATCAGGGATCACATAATGAAAGGAGACATAGAGCTTCATTTCATCCCTATTGAATATCAACTAGCGATATCTTCACCAAACCCTTGGATGAACCCACCTTGAGCCCGAAAATTTGAATTGGGAATGCTTGACATTGAAAGTCAAGTATCTGAAAACCAATCTTAGTAAGTTCTCTGAAATGGTTCATCCTCCCTGAACACCCAAAATAAACCTCTCACTGAATGAGTAAGACTCTTTCAGGGTCCTGACACTTGACAAAAGAACATTGAATAAGTAACTAAATGATCCAAGTATCAGTTACTTTAATGTCCTAGGTTGGTAACTATGCCAATTTAATAAAGGAATATATGTCTCTTTGTCTTACTATCATCCCACTTGGCATTTAATGCCTCTCACAAAAATATCAAATTGATATTTTATCTCTGCAAAAAGTGCCTTTGTGCCTTTGCAATGCTGTATTCCCTTGAAAAGCGGGATTTTCTTTGCGGGTAATGGAGTGGTAGCATTAAATGTGGAAATTCAAACGCCTTTCAAAAACCAACTCTAAATATTTCCATTTGTGCACAAAACACCCTCTTATCACTCTATAAATACCCTCTTCAAACACAAACAAACACACACAAATCTTTTCTGCAACAAAACTCTGTCAAAATCATTTCAAAAAAAAACATTTGTGTTCTCAAATCTTCAAAACCTCTTTTGGAAAAACCCTTCTTGTAAACATTTACAAAAGTTTTTCATCACAAACTTGAAGAGATCTAAATACTTTGATTGTTCTAGTCAAAACATTTTTTAATCCTAAAATCTTTGTTAATGGAAATGGCTAGAACACCATCTCTCGGTTTGCTTCTCGGTGGGTAGGGATCTTACTAATGTTGAATTTAAAACAAATAATGTCATAGGAAATTTTGAATATCCTGAAAATGTCCCAACCTATAAAGACATTATAAAATTTTTATTCAACTGCCCACTCAAAACGGCCTTTGTAAAATGTCCTCGGTGTTGTACCCAAACTACCTCGGGGAGTTTTGGGCTCACAGCTAGAGCCTTGACCCGACACCTACTCTGATGAGAATAACCTTAGACCTCTCGGGGAGTATCTCATCGAGTTAGGTCTTAATGGGGAAACAATACACCACGGATTTCAAAACGTTTTGCACTACAAGGGGTTAGATTATAACAAAGGTGTTTATGTCGCCCATCACGAACCCTCCACATGAAGGATGGGTTAAAACAAATCGTTTTAGATCCAAATTTTTTGGACAAGACCCCAGTCACTAAAAGCTCGTTCCCGTGGCTTGGAGGATCCTCTTCACTTTTGTGATTCAGGTCCTCGGCGGGAACCACTCATCCACTGAACAAGTTAACTCTATTCGGTTGATGATGGCATACTGCTTGATGAATGGGGTCACTGTCGACATAGGGGAGATCATTCACGGTGATCTCATAACGAAGCTCTGAGCAAAACTAGGGCGAAATCGTTTGCGTATCCTAGGTTTGTCTCTTGTCTTTCTACTGAAATCGTTCTTGGGTTCAAATTATACTTAGGATGAAAAATTTGGAAATTTACGGCATCTGAGCCCTTCAAATTTTCAAAAGGACCCATCCCTCGTCACTCCCATTGAATTGGCGGCCCACATGATTCTTTGTAAACAATCTAAGTGGATCGGTGTCTCCAAACCTGCTCCCCAAAAGAAAAGGGGAAGTCTCGGTGGGACTAAGACCATACCAAAGTCTCGGGGCCACGAGGCTTGAGAGCATGACCTAAGAGGCACAAAAGCCCGTGACCAAAAAGACACGTGACGGGCAACAATCACCCTAGTGACAGCGAAGGACAGCGATACATCACGGTCGGTGCCGCTTGGTCACCTACTACTCCCAAGATCGGAGGAAACATACAACCGGTAGGGGCGCCTTCCACAAGCGCCGGTGATGACATTAGCAAATCAAGCCTTTGTGCGAGGGCACACCGATCTCTCCCAAAGACTCAGAGGGACTCAAACAACGTGATAGGGATACAACTATCAGCGACTCGGCTAAAGCTTGCTTTGGGAAGCGTCCACGGTGTCTCGGGGTCAGGGGACAAAGACTCGGAGGAAAGGAACAACCCGCCGATATGGAACCCACAACCAATCGACTCCGTGAAGGCGGGAAAGCGCCCACCGGTGTCAGAGGGGTCAGCGGGGGACAAAGACTTCGAGAGGGATATAAACCACCGATATGGAACCCATAACCAACCCCTTGCTCACAATTGCGATGTCCAGGGATATTATTCTCTGAAGATGAGCTCAGAGGAGGCCGATGATGAAATCTTATCATTTGGAGAAGAAATGGGCCGTGAGGTTCAAGGCGAACAAGAGCCTCGGCGATCCAAAGGAGCTTCTTGAATCCCCATTCCAACATGATGATCATACTTACGAATCCTCAAGCTCGATGAATTTAAAGAGTTTGACAATGTTCTTCCCCTCTTTGAAAGCGGTTGGCTCAGTGGATCACCGAGGCTTCAAGGAAACTATACTCGGGGGTGACTAAAACATTGTGGGAACAACATCTTGAGGCTGCGCAAGCTCTGGCGATCTAAAAGCGAGAATCGAGGCCGATGAAAATGTTCATGAGCACGGAGATCGATGTATGACAACATTCACCGTGGATGAAAACATGGCTAAATTCCTCGGGCATCTTAGGGGTGTAGGTACCACGATAGATGAAATCGGGAGTTTGTCAGAAGACCCGACAACCAACTCTAAAGTCTTGGAAGCTCTTGAAGTACACGAAACAATCCTCAAACCTCTGAACGCGCTCAATATGCTCAAGTCTACAAATGTTAGGGTCTTCCATCCTCGATCCGATCTCTACAAGCTACAATGGACTCTCTGAATACGCAGTGGCTACATTGGCTCGAGGCATCCTCATCTACGGCACGGAATCTTGGGCCCGAATGGCTGCTCTTGAAATCTCACAAGCTAATTTGGAATCAAAAGTCAGCGGTATTCAAGCTGACACCTCGGACATGAAGGCAATGATCACTGAAATTTATCAAGCCTTCAAGGTCAAGCGGCTCCGTCCCCTCGGCATCAACACCAACTCTTGCCCGGCCTTCGGCAGCGGTTGAGGGAGAATATTCTTTGAAGAAACTCCTCTTCACAGCGAGGGGAGCAAACATCATCGATCTCTATAGCTCACACATCAACATCACCACCGATCCGGACAACTCCCATCTCATCCATCCCACCAACATCATCATCAACAACACTGGCGGTTATCACAACAACACGACCCTTGGTTGCATCATCTTCTTGAGGCGGGACAAAGGCAAAGGCATAATGGCGACTCTTGAGCACGAGAAGATCCCTATAAAAATCGGCGACGAATACTGCTCACTCAACGTAAACATCTTGCTAAAGAAGAAAGAAGATTGGAACTAGCTAAGGAAGAGAAAAAGAACAGAGAAGCACTAGCAAAGTAGTCATTTGAAGAAGTGAGAATATGGGATTAGATGCAAGCAAGCTCCCAAAGGGTCGAGGCGGGACAAAGTTCAAGGATGCTCAGTGCTCAAATGGCTGCAATGAGAGCGAGTATGAAGAAAGAAAGAAAAGCTGAAGCTCTCGGAAAAGCGAGAATTGAGGAATACAAGCTGGACAATGAGCAGCCGAAGGCTTCTGAAAAAATCACGATGTCAAGATTATTCCCAACACCAAACCATTGGCTATGAATGTTTACTGAGGGGATGACAAAAGACACTTTGAGGTTCATGATCCCTTAAAATTCAGTGACTTTGGGATCACTGAACTTGATGAATTTGGTCCGATCATTGTTAAAAGCAAAATAAGGTGGTCAAGGAGGTGATGAAGATGCTCGCAAAAGATATGAAAGGTCGAGGGATGCACCAGCCAACTAGAATTGACTGCCTTGGTGCACCTCAAGGATCTCAACCACAAACTTCCAGCGGCAAAGGAAGAGAGTTGAGTTCCAACACGAGATTAAAGTGCACGGGATTTGGAGTGTAATAGGGAGCTACTGAAGGGGTTAAATTTGTGAATTGTCTAGTGATTGAAGAGCACGAAGAGGGCTATTTCACATTAATGTCTATGGAAACCCATCATTTCAAAGATGGAGTGATATTGATCGGGCTAGTGTAGGCTGCAATGATCGGCTATATTCGATGGCCTCTCGGATCCAATCCCGGCAAATATAAGGTTACGCCAAGACCTAAATGCCAAAATAAGAGACCATCACGACGCAGAAACACTCATCACCAAAAAGGTCAAGCTTGAAGCATTGGGAATCCATCCGGATTGACATCATTTTGTTTTATCTTTTGTACTAGTGATAGGAACTATGTATCGATCAATAAGCGATGTATGTTTTATTCATTTACTCAGTGTTCCTTATTGTATTCATTAGTACATTAAGTGTAGGAAGAAGCCATTTGCTCACTTACACTGATCAACCACTTAGGCTATTTGTATATCCAAATAGGGGAAGACTGTTGGGTTCAGAAAATACCCAAACCCCTTAATCTAGGATTTGAATAGAAAATAGCCCAAGTACTCATCCGTTAAACACAATCAGGTCATTGAGTGCATAGCCGCTCAGTGAGTCATCTTTAGGATACTCATGCGAGGCAATGAAGAAGTCTCTCCACTCGTAAGGAACTTAAAGGGTGAAGACTGAGTCAAGAAGAAGATGATGGATACAGTGAGTGATGACAATAACTCACGAAACCCTAAGACTCCTCAACTCTTACGAGACAAAGAAGAAAAGCGAAGGATAAAGTGAAGAAAAGCGGGACAAGGCGGGAAGTTTGAATCGGATAAAGAAGTCCTTATCAACATAAGTCAACCTTCACTGAATGGCTAACTTACAAGCTCGGTGTCATCTGAAATATGGAAACGACCTTGTCCTTTACTTAGAATAGTCTTTGTAAACAGAGACAAAATACATCAATATTTTTCTTTTGTATGATGTCAGATTTGTCACTTAGGAAGAGTTAAAACTCATACATGTATAAATAGCATAAGAGATGGAGTGAAAAGATTAAGCTTGTGAATTGTAAAAACACACATACACATAAGCCATCTTTTCACTCCTCCAAATACAACTTAGTTCCTGAGATAGCTCGGTGAGCTCTAAGAGTTGTGCTCGGACTTAGCTTTGAGCTTAGAGAGGAGTCACCCCAAACTTTGTCATTTCAATCCCAAGTACTATTCCACAAGTACTTGGGTAACGTATTCTTTGTTGATTTATTTCTAATAAGAATATGATGTTGAAAATTACTTAGTGTGTTTTCCTTTTGTTAATTTCAGTCATAGTTCACTATTAACTTGTTTTATAAACTTAAGCTATTTTTAACGATAGTGAACGGGGAACAACAGCACAAAACGGCTTTCACATTTAAATTTCAAAACTATTACTGAACTCGCAAAACAAAAACAAGTCGAAGGTCTTCCCAGATTCCGGTATTCCAAAGATCACCTATGTTCGGCATGTGAACAAGGAAAAAGCATACATGCTAAATTTCCTTCAATACTTGAACAACGCACCAATCATGTGCTAGAACTTCTTCACATAAATTTGTGTGGCCCGATGCACATGCAAACAATCAACGGCAAATGCTACATTTTGGTAATTGTCGATGATTATTCCTGATGGACTTGGGTTTACTTTCTTCGAAGCAAAGATCTAGCTGCAGATATGATTATCACCTTATTTACAAAGATTCATGTTCAACTTAAGACTACAGTCAAAATTGTAAGAACATATAATGGTACTTAATTAAAAAATCAGAAGCTTCGTGGTTATTTCGAGGAAGTGGGAATTACATATCACACATCAATAGCTAGGACTCCTGAACAGAATCGTGTCGTTGAAAGACGCAACAAGACGTTAGTGGAAGCTGCAAGAACGATGTTTGTTGGTATGTGTTAAATTATATGTGTTCTAATTGTCGAAAATCCCTCATTAACTAGTAAATAAATGGTAAAATCATGATTTTTATTGCATATATTATGTAATTTTGTTATTTTATATTTTAGGTAATTTTATTTGGAGCAATCGAGGGAAAAGACGAGAAAACGAAAGTATAACGATGCACGAACGAAGACAAATACAAGGAACATTTTTTAAAATCCGGATCTGTTAGAAAAAGGTATAAAAGAAATATTAAAGAAGACAACATACAAGATCAACACTAGCTCAGTTGATTTAGCGCTTGTTGGGTTTGAAGTGCTCCAGGGTTCGAATAAGATGCATGTCCCATATTCAATTTTATCTTTTATATAGTCATTGCGAATTACAGTTAACTTCAATGAAGTTTGCAGCAAATTTACCATAATACCCCTATGACGTGCCATGCATATGACCACTGTTTTTGGCTTGGAGAAAAAGTTCAACGATTTACCGAGAGGAAGAACAGTGAACTAGGGGTGTCCATGGCATAGTTGTCAGGATCCCGATCCTGATCTTAGGATCTTACGATTTTACGATACTGCAAAGCAAAAACGATCCGAATCCTACATAGGATCTTTGCAAGCTTAAGATCATATAGGATCGATCTTGACCGTCTGATTTTGATCTAATCTGATCCGATCTTACTTTTCTCGGATTACAAACTAAAAACTACAAATTTATGGGTTGTTTGTTTGTAGAATTCAAAAAACAACATGTTAACCTTTTTAAACATTTTATAATCATAATTTAGGACAATGTTTATATGAAACATTCATAGTATTTTGTGGTTATAATGTATTAGAATTTGTAGATTTGTATAAAATTACATAAACTATTATGAAATAACATTAGAGTAAGATCTTAAGATCCCGATCCGATCTTACGATCACGATCACTAAAGACGAAAACGATCCTGGGTAGGATCCCGATCTTGACAACCTTGGTCCATGGTATTAGAACCGTCTCGAACCGAAAAAACCGAGAATCGAAAATAAAGAAAAAGTGGAACCAAGAACCGTCTTTAGTTTTTCGGTTCGGTTCCGGTACGGGAATTTTCGGTAATTCCCATGAGTACCAAAGTGTTAAAAAAATATGTTTTGATAGATGTGAATTTACGGTACTCGGTTCATAAAACTTCGAAAGAAGTTGATAGCCTTAATAATATTCCACAACTTGACTTAAAAACAAACAAAAAAACATACATCCGGTAATAACAAACTTATTATCCACGAAAATAATTACAAACTCGTTGAGAATATTACATATCAATCATGGTGACTAGCTTACAATAACTTACATGATGACAATATATCATGCAGTGACGATATAATCGTTAATTGTTTCTCGACTTTTATCATTAATTTTAATGAACAACAAGTACCAATACTTAATTACAACTTCTTGTTAGTTGTTACTGAGCAACACAAAATTGTTCGATATGCGGCTATCGCATACTTCGATATTCGATTTAGAAAAACTTACTTTCATATTGATGAATGGTGTTTGACTCTTTGAATGGAATCAATGGATTAAAGGTTAAGATTTATTAGTTTTTAGGTTTAGGTAGGGTTTTTTCTATTTTCTTAAAAGGCCGCATACTTGCATGCACACAATATGCCAAACAAACCCTATAAAATTACATATTTTCGTAAAAGTCGGTTCTTTCGGGAAAGTATCGGAACCGGACGGTTCCGACCCGAACCGTCCCGAGAACCGAAATTTTGAAATTTTAAGAACCAAAAACCGTACCATGGTTCTAATATACAGTCCCGTATCCAGTCGGTTATTCGGTTCTTTTGGTTTCTCGGTTTTTCTAGACACCCTTACAGTGAACGTGAACCATTCTTCATATTTTTTTTGTTTCTACGTTTGTTTTATTTTTTTTAGGCTTAGTTTAATTCAGTTTTAATCTTTAAACTTTGTTATAAATTTTTGTTTATGTAAGGTTCTACTCATTATTAGTTTATGTTTATCTGTTATTAAATTTAAGCTTTGATTTTAATATTTTGAGGAGGGTTATTTTACATATCAAACTTTTCTTATCAAGAGACCCATCTTCACCCTCTATCTAAAAAAAAATAATTGCCGAGATTAAAAACATTTTATTATTTCACATAATTTTTATAATTTAAATATCTCTTAAACTGTTAATCGTTAAACGAAAATAATTACACCATCGCGACGAGCATTTAATTATTTTTCTATATACGGGCACTTTGATATACTTTCGAAAAAAGAAAAAAAAAATGTTTTTTCACTTTTTTTCGTTTTTTTTTTTCAAAACTGGATTTTTCATTAAATATCACATGTGATTAAACACTAATTTGAATATCAATGTGATATTAGTGTAAAATCACATATTATATGTAATATCATATGTGATATTAGTGTTAAATCATATATGATAAATCACATATGATATACATATCATATTTTAACACTAATATCACATGTGATATTCAAATTAATGTTTAATCACATATGATTTTTTTATTCAAATTTCAGTAACGTAAAAAAAATAAAATAAAATAAAAAATCAAAAAAGTGAAGAACGCGAAGAAAAAAAAAAATTCGAAAGTATATCAAAGTGCCTATCTATAGAAAGATAGTTAATTGCTCGTCGTTATGGAAATTTTTTTAAAACTAACGATTAACGGTTTGAAAGATATTTATATTTGAAAAAAAAAAAAAAAATGAAGTGAGTTTTTTTAATTGTTGGGATTAATCTCATCCATTAGATCTAATAAAGATGAAAGATGGAGATTGATCCTTGGTATGTAAAATATGTTTTATCCTCAAATGATCTTAAATCTAATGTTTTAGTTAATCCCTCTTTACCCTCTTAATCTCTGCTTTAATCCTCCCTAATCAACTTTTTATAAAAATTTCTTTTATAAACTTATTAGTTTTATGTTTTTGTGTATTAAGTTTTAAACTTTTTATAAAAATATCATCTTTGAGTCATTTTCTTTTATAAAGTTTGCATTTTTACGATTTTCTCATAAACTAGTTAAATTTAGTCATAAAGTTTTAATCTTTTAGCTTTTAGATAGTTTTCCTGTCATGTTCAAATTGTTATATTTATGTTGGAAGATGCGACACTATCATCTTTACACACCGAGCTTAAACCGGATTTCATCTTATCCTTTATTTTTACTTATTATGTTTATTGCAATACTTAGCTTATTTAATATATTTGTTGCTTTTATTATTGTTGGTTTTAGCATAATTATGTTTATTAGCAGTAGTCTATATATATATATATATATATATATATATATATATATATATATATATATATATATATATATATATATATATATATATATATATATATATAGAATTGGTGGTTAGGATGTTGTGACTGGTAGTTTAGGTTAGTATATTGATTGGAGGTTAGGTTAGATGTTTTTGGTCATGGATAGTTTTTGCGGATTTAGGCGTTGCTTGACCAAAATTTCGTGAATGGTCTACCTGATCAATTTTGGCACCTTACTTTTGAAAGAGAACTCTAACTCAAGGTAAGGTGAGTAAGATGCGCACTGAATCCACAAGACTAACCCTTACTGTAAGAACGCTTAATTTAGCCTAGTAACCCGTTAACGGGAGACATCCAACCTATGGTTTACTTAGATTCTTTTTATTTAATTTGACAGGCAAAAGCAGTCGAAAAGAATAAAATTTCTCTAGTAATGAATATCTTAACCTAGGTTAGCAACTAATTGGTTTATTGTGCGCGTATAAGGGTTAAATTGATATACGAAAGTATAAAGAGATTAACTCTTGTACGAGTTTTCGATCACCAAAGTATCTTCCTAATTAATCATAATATTTTAACCATCGTTTCTAGGAAAATATATCCCTTAGTTCTGGTTTATTTTTTAGTTTTCCTTTAAGTAACTTAGTTGCGTTAGTTTTAATATTTTAAAAATCCAAAAACCTTTTATAACCACTAAGCATCAAACAAGACTTGACCACGTATTTCAATTCACCACTCCTTCGAAACAATACTCGGGAGATCAATACTTGCCAAGATAATTTGGTATTTAGGTTTGTATAAATACAAAAGTATCTTGGCAAAGCTTTGTATTTAGGTTTGTATTAATAGTTTTGATTAACTCTCAATTACCTGATTACCTATGCGCTGAATCTGTTTCAACTGCATGTTATACTCAGAATCGTTCAATCATTAATAAACACCACAACAAAACCCCTTATGAGCTTGTACATAAACGTAAACCTGACATCAAGTACTTTCATGTATTCGGGGCACTCTGCTATCAGAATAATGATCGTGATGATCATGGAAAGCTCAAACCTAAGGCCGATATATGAGTATTCATTGGATACTATGATAATTCTAAAAGATTTCGAATTTGGAACGTCGAACTAGATAAATCATGGAAACCATCCATGTACATTTTGATGAGCTTAAAGCTATGGCTTGTGATCAAAACAACTTAGAACCCGGATTCAACCGTCTAAACTTTTGTGAATCATTAGCTAGCCAACAATTTCAACTTACGAAGTCAATTAGAAACCTGTTTGCTCATCTATTTTACGAGTCTCTCGAACACAATGCTCTAGATATATCAAATGTTTTCGCTGCTCAACCTGATCAAATTCCAATACCTGATACAACTGAAACCACTACAATAGCTTTTGCTACTGATGCACCACCGATTCAGTCTCCATCAACAGTAGAACAAACTGCTTCTAATGACAACGAACCCGCTGATGTTGGGATATAGAAAGATAAAGTACTGAAGAAAGTCAAAGTGCTGAAGAAAGTCAAAGTACTGCTAATGAAGAAAGTCAAAGTACTGCTCAACATCAAAGTACTGCAAAGCTTAAAGAACTGTTATATCGTTTATGGAAAGCTTTGTTATTCTAGAATATTCTTAGTTTAGATTACTTGTCGTACAAGGATTAGAGTTGTAAACCGACTATGGTTATCCTTATGCCTATAAAAGGACCCCTATATTGGCATTAGAGGTGCAATTCATCTGCTTGATATAGAGAATATTAGAGTTGTTAGGGTTGTTAGTGAATCTGTGTATCAAGCAGGTTCTAAGTATTAATAAAATCGTTGAAGTTAAAGGTAATTCTTCTTAGCTTTATTGAAGTAGTTTCCGCATACTTAATAGAGTAAATTCAGTGTTTCATTGTTAGTGACTTAGGATTTATCCGAGGTTACTAAGCCCTTACAAGCTACATAAGTTAGTTTGGTTAGAGTATATCGATCCAACAAGTAGTATCAAAGCTTGTGTGGAAACTCTGATTAAGAAGAAACCCTTAAAACCGATTTAACAAACAAACCCTAAAGATGTCGACTGAAGCTGCAGCACCCCCATCCATCACCTCACTCAGAATTCCTATCATCAAGAAGGGAGAATATGATCTACGGAGCATGAAGATGAGGCAGTACATTGCTATTACAGACCATGCACTGTGGAATGTAATTGTCAATGGTAATGAAGTTATTGAAGATCCTGTAGAAATTCCTGGACAACCTAAACCACCTAAGGCTGTCTTACCATCAGCTACAGTCAGAAATCAAGAAAAGGCTCTCAACATACTATTGTTTGCTATTCCTGATGGTCACCTACTCAAGTTTCATGATGCTAAGGATGCAAAACAACTATGGGCTGCTCTCAAGACAAGATTTGGAGGTAATGATGCTTCCAAAATGATGCATAGAAATATGTTGAAGCAACAGTTTGAAACATTCACTGTTGGTGAAAGAGAAAGTCTTGATGCTGCCTATGATAGACTCCAAAATCTCCTCAGCATGCTAGAGTTATACAAAGCAGAGGTATCTGTTGAAGATACAAACTTGAAGTTATTAAGGAGTTTGCCATCCGTATGGCATGTGATTGCTACTATGATCAGAGAACAACCTAGTTTGGACACTATGGACTTTGATGATCTTTACAACCACTTAAAGGTATATGAGCATGAGATGAATGGCCAAACAAGTTCAAAATCTCTTAGCATTGCTTTTGTGTCTTATGAAAAGAGAGCGTACTTCCACTAAAAGTACTGCTTATCCTACTCAAAGTACTGTTGCTCAAAGTACTGTTGCTTATCCTACTCCTACATCATCACCTACAAACACCATCCATTATGATGAAGTTGTATGCTCATTCTTTGCTCAGCAAGCCACTTTACCTGTTACTTATGAAGAGGATTTGTCACAAATTGAAGAAGATGCTCTTGAAGAAATTGATATCAGGTGGCAAGTTGCTATGATCACTGCTAGGATCAAGAAGTTCATGAAGAAAACAGGAAGAGGCATTGACTTCAAACCAAAACAGGGTATTACGCTTGAGAAGACCAAGATTGAATGCTTTGATTGTCAAAGAACTGGACACTTTGCAAGAGAATGCAAGTTTGCTAAATATCTGGCAAACAGAATGATTGAGAAACCCAAGCTTGAACTAAAGGAAATTCCTATTCTTTGAAACAAAAGCTTTGGTTGCTCAAGAAAATCTATCGAGAGGTTGACTAGAGTCTTTGAATTGATGATGAACCAGTAACCTACTCTATGGTCCTTGAGTGGAAGAGTTTGATTGGAGCACAACTTTTGATGAGGAACCTGGATTTGTTGCTTTGGGATCAAGAGATTGTCTTGGAAGCTTTGATTGGAGCATGGAATGTGACGAAGAACCTGTTCTGCTCGCTATGGTAGCTACTTCACCAAGTTCACCCCTATCTCTGAGGCATGCTCTAAGTGTCATGATTTTTATCAAAAAGTGCTTAAAGATTATGTAACTGAAAGAGATAAATGTAGAAGGGCTAGGTGCGAGGTAGTGGTTATCAAATAACTTTAGAGTCAATGGAAGCCAAAATAATAACTCATGAAAATAATGAAATGGCTTGGGAAGAAAAGTATGAACAACAGGATTATCAATTAAAATTAAGTGAATGGAAGCTAGGATATAAGGTCTCTGAACTAGAAAAGATGACTAAAGAAAGGGATGATTTGCTAGAAAAGTTTCTTTTGCTTGGGGAAAATGGACTTTCACATGTTAGCTTTGTTGAAAAGAAAAAGAGCACACATTAAAACTGGCCTAGGTTTTGGTATGGACTTTAGTAGCACAGAAGAAAACCCACCTAGTGATAAGGATGAACTTGATTTTGAGGATATAACAACTAGTGATGATGAACTCATTAACTATGTAGACACATCTAGTAATGAGGAATCAATTAGTCAAACACCTCCTGAATTTAAGAAAGACAAGGGTTATCATGCAGTTCCTCATCCCACTGGTAGTTTTCAACCACTTAGGGCAGATGTTTCTCGTTTTGGAATAGACAATTTAGAGTTTAGGAAAAAGCTTACTGGTCAATCTAGTTCTGAAACCCCAAAAGAAACAGTTGAGAAACCTAAGGATGATAATGTTAAAAGTCAAGCAGTACCTTTAACTCAAAATACTACTAAACATTCAGCAGTACCTTTAAGAAAAACTTTTCAAAATACTGTTAAACCCTTTTGGGATAATTTTTGTCAAGATAATTTTCATAATTCACCAAAAACTCAGGTTAGGATTGGTCATAGAACTAAAGGAAGAAATTTTGGGAGTATGGGTCAAAAATTGTGTTTTGTTTGTTATAGTCCTGATCATTTGATTAAGGACTGTGACTTTCACTCAGAGTATCTAAGCAAATTCCCAAAGACCAGATCTGCCAACCAAAAACAAAGGGAGAATAAACCAGTTTGGAATCATTCACATAGGGTTAACCACAACAACTTCTCACAAAACTATAGGTACCCTCACCAGAGAAGACCTTTTTCAAAATCACCAGTACCCTCAAACACTTTTCAAGGTACTGATAAGCCAAAAGTTTCTCAAAGTACCTTCTCAAAGTACTGCTAGATTTCCACCCAGTCAAGGTACTGCTAGCACTTTTTGGAATGGAAGCCCTAGGAGAGCCAACTACTATCAATCTAGAAGGCGTTACACCTCAAAAAGAGTATCTAGATCAAATAAATCTACACAAAAAGTTAAAACCAGCTGGGTTAAGAAAGAAAGTACTGATGGGGAACAAACAGTACTTTCAGCAAGTAAAAGTGAAACAGAGATTTTTGTTGAAAATAATAAAGAGAATTTGGATGAAAAAGAGATTTTTGTTGAAAACCCAACACAAGTTTTGGAACAACCAAAGATAATTGATCATGTGCTTAAAGACAGTGGAAATTACATACTTAAAGAATTTAAGTATGTAACTCCACAAGGGGAACACAAGTAAGTAATGGCTTGGGTTCCTAAAATTAACTAACTCATTTATCTTTGTGCAGGGAAACCCAGAAGAGGAGATTAAAGATCATTTAATTGTGGATAGTAGTTGCTCTGGAAGTATGACAGGAGACAAGGAGATTCTGTCAGATTTTAGATCTTATTTTGGAGGAAGAGTTGCATTTGGGAATGATCCTAGTGGAGGAAGAATTACTGGCAAAGGAACTGTTGGGAACTATATTTAAAGTTGATAAGACAAAATATATGAAAGATGAAGGACTATTGAAGACAAAGAAAGACAAGGGACCTACTTGGCAAAGAAGTATTTATTATTTAGTCCCTTGTAGTCATTTGTAACCCTAGTATCTTTATTATATAAAGAGATACAGGGAATTAGGTTTATTAAGTGTCAAACAATGTAAACATCAGACAAAGGTGTGTGTGTGTGGGAAAACCTAGGCGTGGGATGCCTAGAGTTTTGATGTAGTCGACTTATAGTTGGTCATCCTCAAGGATCATTGATCCCTGTTAGATTGTAACCGTCTTAGAGTTGATCATCTAGTATTGGGGCCGTAGATGTGTTTTGTAAAACACATGATGATGACGAAGAAACCTTAATATTAACAATGATAGTTTGATTATTCCGTTGTGCATACATATTGTTGTTCATTGTTATTTGTGCTTATTGATTATCCTAGATAAGGTCTAATAAACCTAGAGCAACGATTCTTAACATGTGGTATCAGAGCGGGTGGCTCTTGATATCTAGGATCTAAAAGGTTTCTCGAAGAAGATGGCGAAAAGAAGAAAAATTCGCAACTGGTTAAATTTTCGTAATGCTTCTGCAGGTCAGTTTTTAAACAGGTATAACTTTTTCGTTAACCGTTGGATCGGGCTGAAATTTTGGCTGAAGCTTCTCTATATACCCATCTAACGTTTCACCGGAGGGATCTTTCTTCTGAGGTCTGAGTCGAAAGTTATTCTGTGTTAAAAATGGCTGCTAAGAGAGACGCTGGAGTGATTTTGGATTTTCATGTGTTTAAAACCCTAAAGTCTAATGTTAAGGTTATGTTTCCACTGTTCTTGGTAACCACTGCTAGCACGTTTAGTTACCACTGCTAGGTTTTTCATTACCACGGCTAGCATGTCGATTTCCACTGCTAGCTTTAGGTCGCCACTATTAGCTTGCTTGTTATCTTGATACCACTGCTCGTTGCATGTTTCCACTGCTAGTATTATGCTCGTTACCACTGCTTGTTGTTCTTGAATTTCTGCTGTAATGCATTAATCTGCTGTTGGATTCTAAGCATGGAATTGCAAATGGTTGAATGTTCGATGAGACATGATAGTATGTCGACTTATGAAGAAGCAACTTCTTATGTTGAGGCTTATGCAAATACCGTGGTTCGAAGCGAAAAGATTGTTATTAAGAGTCAAGTAAGAGGTTCATGGAGGTACGTGCAATGGCGCATTTATAACGGTTTCTTGGCTACAACAGATTGCTACTATTGCTCGACTGCTCTTACATCAGTTCGTATATGCTACTTAGTTATTACTACTGCTGTTTCTAATCAATCTATTGCTGGAACTCGCTTTACTACTGCTGCTAGTTGTCATAGATTATGCTACCTTTATCGAACTACTGCTACGTTACTAGCCAAAATTTCTTGTATCTGTTGCTGGGAGTTATTAAAAGTGTTGCTGCTACTATTAGTTTGATATGTGCAAGAGGAGCTAGTTGGATGTTGCTTGGTATTTCAGTTTGTTGATGGTATGGATACATGCACATGCACAAGGTGATCAAAGTATAAATTAATTGGGTCGGTGGTGGACCTTTGCATGTATTGGCATCTAATATACAATTTTATGGATCATGGATGGTGGCTTGACACTCTTGACCTTCTTTCAAGAAACTTTGACATGGTCCAGTATGAATGGAATTGCATCATGGTTTATTTACTTGGATGTGCTTTTATTTATTATGCTGAATTGGTACTCCTCATTGGAATTATTTGTTGGTTTATACTGCTTGGCGTATAAGAATTCAATCGATATTGGGTGGCACATGGCAAGTTATGGTTTTAAACTGTGATTTCACACACACAGGTTATTTGGTACACACACAAGGAGTTTTGGACATGAGGGGAAGTCAAACATGGTGTTTGGATTTTGGTTATTTGTTCTTAAATGTCAAAAAGCTCATATTTGGACTTATTGCATTATTGATTACGAAGAAGGTTGATTATCACTAATTTGATGTTGTAGTTGAGTTTCACAGGTTTGTGTTCTTATCATATCTCAAAGTGGGTGTTACACTTTGTAGATAACTTGTTCGTGCTTAAAGGATGTTGACGACGACTTGCAAAATCTAGTTTTCATAGGTCAAGGGGTAGATGGATGAAGACCTAGTTAACTATCACTTAAAGGAGTTACATTGTAGTGCTCAGTGCCTCATTTACAATGAGGATTTTGTCAAGAGGTTGCGATCTACTTATATTTTTGTTGTGGTATAAGTTCGACGTCACGTGGATAGTACAAGACATAAGACACAAGTTTGGGATATTCTACTTCTTCAACAAATTCGTTATATTTGGTTTTCTTCACAAGTGATCATTACAAGGAGCTTACAGATTTGAAGAATCATTTGTTGTTCATGCATCACTCAAGGGGAAGTTTCTGCGGCTTACATTCCCTATTTGGATAATAACAAAAAGGGGAAGAGATGTTGGAGTGGCGTGGCATGAATTAAGGGGAAGTTTGTTTATCTTTCATGACATATTTGTTCGTGCTTATTTGGTTTTGTCATTATCAACTAGGGGAAGATTGTTGGGAACTATATTTAAAGTTGATAAGACAAAATATATGAAAGATGAAGGACTATTGAAGACAAAGAAAGACAAGGGACCTACTTGGCAAAGAAGTATTTATTATTTAGTCCCTTGTAGTCATTTGTAACCCTAATATCTTTATTATATAAAGAGATACGGGGAATTAGGTTTATTAAGTGTCAAACAATGTAAACATTATACAAAGGTGTGTGTGTGTGGGAAAACCTAGGAGTGGGATGCCTAGAGTTTTGATGTAGTCGACTAATAGTTGGTCAGCCTCAAGGATCATTGATCCCTGTTAGATTGTAACCGTCTTAGAGTTGATCATCTAGGATTGGGTCTGTAGATGTGTTTTGTAGAACACAAGATGATGATGAAGAAACCTTAATAATAACAATGATAGTTTGATTATTCCGCTGTGCATACATATTGTTGTTCATTGTTATTTGTGCTTATTGATTATCCTAGATAAGGTCTAATAAACCTAGAGCAACGATTCTTAACAGGAACTATTAGGCAGGAAGCATAGATTTTGAGAATGTTCGTTACGTGAAGGAACTCAAGTTCAATCTTTTGTCAGTCTCTTAGATCTGTGACAAGAAGCACCCTGTGTTATTCACTGACACATAATGTCTTATCCTTTCCCCTGAATTCAAGCTTGTTGATGATAACTTGGTAATTCTGAGAGTACCAAGAACCGATGATGTGTCTGATACAATTGGATATGAAGAGTCTTAACTCTTCTGAAAGAGCAACATGTTTAGTAGCAAAGGCAACACTTGAAGTAGCACATCTGTGGCATAGAAGATTGGGCCATGTGAATTTCAAGAATATCAACAAGTTGGTTAAAGGAAATTTAGTTATAGGTTTACCTTCCAAAACATACAAGAATGATCACTCATGTTTGGCGTGCAAGAAAGGTAAACAGCATAAAGCTTCATGCAAGAAGATTGAGGAAAGAACCATTAGAGAACCTTTGGAGTTGCTGCACATGGATTTGTTTGGACCTGTTTCTGTTGTAAGTCTAAACAAGAAGAAGTACTTCCTGGTTGTTGTGGACAAGTATTATGGATGCAGAATCAACTTTTGGATTATGGGTTCAACTTCAAGAATACTCCTATCAACATTGATAATGAGAGTACAATTTGCATTGTGAAGAATCCAGTTTATCACTCTAAAACCAAGCACATTCAGATTAGGCATCACTTTATCAGAGATTGTTATGAGCATAGGCTCATTAATGTTGTCAAGGTTCACACAGATGATAATGTAGCTGATTTACTCACAAAAGGATTTGATGTTTCAAGATTCAATCACTTGGTGGTCAGTATTGGTATAATTAATTATTAAGCTACATTTAAGGGGAGGATTGATTAGTTAGTTAGAAAGTCATGTGCATTGCTTGAGGGGAGGTAATACAATTCTTTTTGGAGTTTTTGCCATTGTGAGGAAGAGAATGGAAAAGTACTGCTTTTTGGTTATCTGAAATCTACTGCTCTGAAGAATACTTGCTTTGGAAATCTTTGCTTACCGAGGAAAGCACTATTTGTCTTATCAACGTACTGTTCCAACGGTCAAAAGATGGGTTAAAATTCAAATAATGGTAACTTTGTTATTATGGGCTGTGATTTTTCAAATCTTACCTATAAATAACTACCCTCCGATTTTCCCTCTCATCTTTATACTTCTCAATCTTTTCCTTATTTTTCTCTCTTACACAATTACTATTCATCAAACCATTTTCTTTTGTAAACAACAATCAATGGCGAATCGACACACAGTTAGCAAGCATAACATGGTGGAAAACTTAGCTAAGACAGAAGCAAATGTCTCGTTTCATGACATAATTGATTTCCTCGCTGGATCTTCAATCAATTAGGCACTTTTGGTTGAACCTGATGTTATTGAGCCATGGATTCAACAGTTTTGGCGACTGCTAGAACTCACATGGAAAATGATGAGTCATACATACAAGCTAAGGTTGCTGGAAAGATCATTAGAGGTAGTGAAGCCTCTATTCGAGAAGATTTATTATTTGATGATGAAGAAGGGGCTATACGCTTTGAAAAACAAGTTATTTGGGATAATTTACGAGATATTGGGTATGAAGGGTCTTTAACTGAAACAACATTCAAGAAACCCTTGTTTAGTCCACAATGGAAGTACCTGGTTCATGTCCTACTTCATTGCATCAGTTCAAAGAGTACTTCATGGGAGCAATTTGGATCAAATATAGCATCAGCTTTAGTGGGATTGGCTACAAATCGTGTCTTCAACTTTTCAAGGTTAATCCTGGATGGTATGCTATCTCACATCTCCAATGGATCACCCTGGTTAATGTATCCAAGATTTGTTCAAGTTTTCTTGAACAAACAACTTCATGATGTACCAAAACCTTCTAGCTTGTTACCTGTTGTGGTACAACCTCCAAAGATATTCACCTTCATGGCTAAGAAGAGTGATAAGTTCTCTGGAAGGAATACTCCTTTGACTACTTCTATGATGGAGATTGTGCAAGCAGTTAGAGATGAGGCTCCTGCAAGTGAAGAACGAGAAGGTACTGCATCACCCCAAGGTACTGCTTCTCAACATACTGCTTCTTCACAAGGTACTGCTACACAAGAAGGTACTGCAGCTTCACCTACACCATCTCAACAAGAAACTGCTCATGGTGATTCAGAACCAGAGGTCAACCCACCATCCTCTCCTAATGATTACACTTCCATAGATCGGTCTCAAACATCTAGAGGAGATGAGGGAGAGATACCTGCTGAGGGATTGGTTCTCAATAATTATGTTTTAACAAGGGAATTAGTGAGATTGAAGAAAGCCATTGAAGCTCAAGTTGCACAACTGGTGAAGTTGAACTCCAAGTTTAGAAGATTGAAGACTTTTGTCTGGCCATTAGTTCAACATCACAGGTTGTGGGTGAAGTCACAGAAAAAGAAAGGAAGAAAATTTAAAAAGACTCCAAAAGGCAAGAAAATCCAAAAGCATTCTTCATTCCAATTGGGGAGGATATTGGAGCAAGAGAATTTGAATGAAGCTGGTAAGCATTATGAAGAACCAGAAGCTGAATTTGTTGATAAAGAAGATAAAGAAACTGAGTAAACTGAGCCTCAAGGTGCTGGAGTTCAAAGTACTGGTGTACAAAGTACTGATGATCAAGGTGCTGGTGATCAAGATACTGCTCTTCAAGGAACACATAGACAAGAGCTAATTACACCAAGGACTCTAAATTTTGACGAAGAAGCTGGTCCTTCAACAGTCCCACAAGAAGAGGAAGCTGATACACCCAAGATAGAGCACACTGCAAGTGATGATGAGATAGTTGCTCAAATATTGCAAAATCTATCAAGACCAAGAGGTGTTAGTATTCCAGGAGTTGCTGAAGAACAACCTCAAGCTTCTCAACCAGTGTTAGATCCTAAAGACAAAGGTAAAGGTAAATTGGTTGAAACAAAGAAGAAAAAGAAGCTCACTTTGGCTGAAATAAGAGCTATTGAAGTGGCCAAGAATGAAGAAGTTGCTAAGAAGTTTCAAGCAGAGTATGATGCTGAGGTTGCTCTACCAGTGAAGGAACCTGAACCAGTTATATCACAAAGACCACCGAGTATTGCTAAGGAAAGAAATGCCATGATGGCTTATTTGAAGGGTCAAGGATATACTGGATTACAGAAGCTGAAGTATTTAGAGATGAAAGATTTGTACAATGTTGTTAGAGAGGCATATCAAAAGGAAGTTGTTGGGATTATTCCTTTTGATGATGAAAAACAGAATGAGGATGCAAGTAAAAAAAGCTTAAAAAGAAAAAGAACAACTGAAGGTGAACAGCCGTCAAAGAAGATAGAGTTGAGAACGATCAGATTGATGAGATGAGAAATTACTTAAGAGTTGTAGACTTTGATCATCCTAAATCCAAAGATGTTGCAGTGAAGAAGTCTAAGATAACTACATTTGAAGTAGTAGAATCAAAAGATGGAGACTATCTGATGTTCCATAGGGAGGATGAAAGCTTTAGAGTGTTTAATTTGCTATGGGATATACTGCACATAATAGATAGAGCAGATCTGTTTCAACTATATCAATTAGTGCAAGAATATTTTGAACATATTCCATCAAAAGGAGTTGGTTTAATCTTGCTTGGAGATCTCATAACCATCTGGGAAACTGAAGAAACAAGCACGGATACAATCTGGCAAAACCAAGAAGTTTGGGAGATTACCAGCTGGAGATTCTTTGAAGAATCTGGGGTGCATGTTCTAGAGTTGGAAGATGGGACTATGATCCATATGTTAGCTGAAAGAAGATATCCTCTAACAAGAGATCTTTTGAGAAGAATGTTGGATCATGGTATGGAAGTCGAAGAGGAGAATGAAACAGCCCTAATGGTGATTGAATTATTTATCAGATGGACAACTATGGCTGATGATGAAGCATAAGTACTTGTATGGTTTTAACTATATAAATTTTTTGAAAAATAAGTACTTTATTCAAAGTACTGCTGGACAAACAGTACTTTAACCAAAGTACTGCTTGCAGCACAAAACCAGTAAATGATTTTAATAGAAAATTAGCAAACTTTTGTTAAAGTGCAAAATATTTTGAAACAAAAGTTAACAGCAACAAATGGTTTTTGAGATGGTTACAACAAAAGGTTATCAGTCCACCATGTTTAACAAAAGGACTGGCTAATCAATGAGTAAACGGCTCTGGTAAAGATATCTCAAATCCGTTAATAGTTGACAACTTGCTAATAAGTTGTACGGTAATCAACTCACTATATCTTTAATAGTGAAGAGTTGGCTAGCCCACAAGAAAAATGGCTTGTGGTAAAGGCTGTGGAAAAACCATTTATATGGTAATTAGTTCACCATGGTTGCAAGAACTAACTAGTCCAAAAGGGTACGACATTTAGTAAAGACAAAACAAATCCGTTGATAGCTGATGATTTGCTAAAAATCATATGGTTATCAATGTACCATCATCTTACATACCTAAAACATTGGCTTCTCCAGAGTTAATGGCTTTGGTAAAGAGACATCAAAATCCATTAAAATTTCAATGATTCACCTCTCACAGGAGTTTACACACCTGGAAGTGATGAGAATAGACTGAAACTTTTTGATATGATGTACAATTTGCCATATGTTGCTGAGTAGCTAAAAAGATGGAGATTGCTGATTGTTGCTGTAAAGGAATGTTTCTAAAGACTACTTTGATGATGATAATACAAGCACAGAGAGTACAAAGACAAAATCTGGAGATAAAGACACAATCTTTCCTTGAAGACAAAGATATTAAAGATGAATATACAAAGGAACTTGAAATCAAGCAAGTAGAATTCAAGTTAGGGGAGGATTGTTGGGATATAGAAAGATAAAGTACTGAAGAAAGTCAAAGTGCTGAAGGAAGTCAAAGTACTGCTAATGAAGAAAGTCAAAGTACCTTGCCAACATCAAAGTACTGCAAATCTTAAAGAACTGTTATATCGTTTATGGAAAGCTTTGTTATTCTAGAATATTCTTAGTTTAGATTACTTGTCGTACAAGGATTAGAGTTGTAAACCGACTAGGGTTATCCTTATGCCTATAAAAGGATCTCTAGATTGGCATTAGAGTGCAATTCATACTATATTAGAGAATATCAGAGATGTTAGGGTTGTTAGTGAATCTGTGTATCAAGCAGGTTCTAAGTATTAATAAAATCGTTGAAGTTAAAGATAATTCTTCTTAACTTTATTGAAGTAGTTTCCGCATACTCAATAGAGTAAATTCAGTGTTTCATTGTTAGTGACTTAGGATTTATCCGAGGTTACTAAGCCCTTACAAGCTACATAAGTTAGTTTGGTTAGAGTATATCGATCCAATAGCTGATGATCCATTTAATCATGAAGTACATGCACCTTCAGATTATGATGTAAATGCATTCTTTAACCCATTTGCATCAGATTCAACCATTCTAGATATTGCAGAATCATCCATATGAAATCTGGATCCACCTAATCTGCAGAACGTATATCAACACAAACCCTCAACACATAAATGGACAAGAGACCATCCCTTTGTAAACTGTAACACCCCCGAAATCTTAATGATAGCGGAAGACTAATTCGGGTGTTACTTGAATGGAGATCATAGTCAATAATTATAGAAAACGACTCGAAGGAGGCGTTTTATTAAAAAGTAGTTATCATTCATCGAAAACTCATAGTTGTTACAAGACATTGTAAATTGTTCAAGTGTTTTCCCAAAATAAAGATCATGAGTTTGAAAGAAATGACAACTTTATGTTTACACCACCAGAAAAACCGTGCCATGCCCCACTCAGTGCCTTGGTCATAATCTTCGATTACGAGATAACATGCTTAAAAAGGTCAACAAAAATGTGGAGTGAAGTTCGTACGTTTAAATAACAGTTGAACACAAGTATATGAGCATGATCATTGTAACTAAAAATATCATAAAGAAAATCACAGATTATTATGCGCTAAGCTCATGCAACCAAGACTCAACTACATACACCGAATTACTAATGTACGTAAGTTTTGCCCCAAAGGAGGTAATAGCCAATTACCTAATGCAATTCAAATATGGTGCGCCCCGGTTATTTCTCTATAACCAAGACTGGGTCGTTACTCCCCATAGTACTATTCACGATATCTGCGTTCACTCGGGGTGACTAATGGTTCATGATACTGGGGACTTATGGCTAAATACTTAGGCAGTACCAATAATCAAGAAGCGAACATTTATGAAAAACATTGTGTTCAAGTTTAGAGCATGTATCTCCCTCGCAGGGTTTGGAAAATGAAGTAAAAGTGAGGCTATGAACTCACCTTGATGATATGAACAAGCCAAACGAGATCAAGCACAATGTAGCGGAGGTTCCAAACCGAAACCTAAAAATGATGAGATGGCGAAGTCGGTTATGATGAACATTTTGGTTCGCGGCCAAAATAATAGAGCATTGAACATTCTTATTCAATAGATCATTGAATTGTCCAATTCAATAGTGTCCGTGCGTGCTTAACGTTTTACGTTAATTTACTTGCTACATTGCCTTAATTAATGATCCTCACGTACGCATAAGTGAAATGTTTTCCCCATTGTGATCTCGTAAAATGATAGTGTTGTTTAGTATTTTAGTTTGTTTCGATCCCATGTATGCGTTTTATCTGATTATAAATATATAATTATAACCTTATATATATATATATATATATATATATATATATATATATATATAGATATATATATATATATACACGTAATATACACTTTTTACCCGAAATATATAAATTTTTCTAAACTTTTTCCGAATTTACACTTTTTACCCTAAAGTTACGAAAAGAACGAGTTTAGTCCCTCAAGTTTGAGTTATTTACACTTTCTACTCGAAATATATTTTATATCAAAACTTACAGAGTTTGGCAGTTTTAACCCTTGAGAAAACTATTTTTACGAAAAAAGCCCTCCAAGATTTGTTTTAACGCGTCTAGACCTTAGGTTTTCCAAGTTTACACTTTTTACCCCAAACTTAAATTATAACTAGTTTCAGCAAATGACAAGATTGGTCCTTGTGGTTTTATACGTGCACATGCACGTGAAATAATACCCTTATAATTTCGAAAATGGCCACATTAGCCCTTAGACTTTTCATGCTTGTTTATATACGTTTTAAAAATATCCCTTTAACTTCTAAAAAGTTACAGTTTCAACCCAAGGACAACAAAATTCTCAAATTAAGTCTGAATTACGTTTTTAGAAAACGAAACTTTGCAAAACGATTACAAACTTATTTCTAACTTATTTTTAGTGCTTATTGGCTTATTTTACACTTATTGGGCCGGGTTGGGTGTTGTTTGAGTCTGTTGGGCTTTCGCATTGGGCTTTTGGCCCGTTTAGTGTTGCGCATGAACTAAATGTGTACGAGAGTTTTTCTAAGGTTCTTGCAAGTATGTATAACCGTTTTTAATGTGTAAGCTAGTGAGTATGTGTCGTGTGGTGAGATGGTAAGCATATCGAGAGGTTTAGTGTGCGTATATCATTTTATCATGTGATATAACATCAATATTCGTGTAAAATAAATGAAATGAGTTGGAAATGAAATGAGTTTAGATGAACTTACTACACTCGTCAAGAGTGGAGATGAAACAATGAGTTGAGCGAATGAGAATGGTGTCGAGACCCTAAGTTCTCCTTATAACACTATGCGACTAAGTGTTTACCCAAGTTTTCTTAACCTAACTTCTTTTCCCGTTTTCCCTTTTGGTCCTCTTTGATACCCACTGTGGACGATTCTTGGTGTAGTGTGAGTGTAAGTCTTTGAATGTTTGGTTGTGGAAATATGTTTGTCTAAGTCTTGGTGACAAGGTTTATAAGGAAAAGGCAAGTATGGCTTAGGTATTAGTTTATACTTTCTCATACAAGTTCCAATGTCTAATACAACATGTGTGGATTTATAATGTGGGCATGCAATGGTGCAGCAGCCGAATTCTAGGGAACCATTCATGCTTTGTCGATCATGTTTTTGGATTTGGAGCACATTACACATTGGATCTTAAAGTCTCACTAGGTCAAGGATGTCTATGCATTATTTTAATGGTAATTAGGAGCTAATGGAGCATGTTTTCTCTTCCCTTTTTGCATCCATACGCAAGGTAAGGGGTTATGGGAAGGGGGATGAACCTTGGCTAACTTGGTTTTGGTTCCTCTCGTTGGTTCTCAACCGGTTACAAAAACACAACCAAAACAAAAGTGTAGTATCACAACTCCTTAAAATGCTTATTGGGTGTGTTGGGCTAGCAGCGAAGCCACAAATTTAAGGGTGTTCGGGCTTAGTTTAATGGATCGAACGCAAGTACTAAGCCCAAGGAAAAATCAAATGTGTTGGGCTTGAGTTGGGTAACGAGGCCCAAAGGAAATGTGGGTTTGATCCGTGTGGTATACGAGGCCCATAAAGTTTCTAAGCCCAATATGATTTTTAATATATTTTTATTTTTAATTATTCCGTATTTTTATAAATTTTTACATATATATTATGTATTTTAAGATTATCGGGATCGTGAGGAATTTTGTTCTGATTACAATGGTATATTTATGAACGCTCAAGCTGCGATGATCATGCATATGCCAAATGATATGCAAATGTGTTATTTAGAAAATTTCATGATGATATAATTCGTGCTTATTTTCTGATTAAGATCTTAAGTACAATGAAATTTTCTGGGAGCTTACATAAACATTATTGGAAATCCTAATCAACTAGTCATAACAAGACAAAGACTTTATACCTATGGTGAAAATTGCATTTATGCACTCACAGTCAGTCATATTGAACCAAGAAACATTAAAGAAGTAATGACATATGAAAACTTGATTGAATCAATGCAAGAAGAATTAAATCAGTTTAAACATCTAGAGGTCTGGGAACTAGTCGAACGACCAGATGGGGTCTATCTTTTTGGATTTAAATGGATTTGGAAAAATAAAGCAGATGCGGAAGGAAAAATAAATCGAAACAAGTCTCGACTAGTGGCTAAAGGATAACGTCAGGAAGAAGGCATTGACTTTGAAGAATCATTCGCACTAGTGGCTAGACTTGAGGTTGTCTGATTTTTCTGGTATTTGTGGCTCACATGAACATCACTGTTTATCAAATAGAAGTGAAGACAACATTTCTGAACGGTAAACTCCGCGAAGACGTGTATGTTAGCCAACCGGAAGGTTTCTTCGACCCAAAGCATCCAAATCATGTCTACCGACTCAAGAAAGCTCTCTATGGTCTCAAACAAGCCCCACAGGTACGGTATGATAAATTTTCAGCTTTCCTTCTTGCTAATAAGTTTACAAAATGATCCGTTGATCCAACTTTGTTCATTCAATACCACGGGAAGGACATCTTAATTGTTCAAATCTATGTCGATGACATCAGTTTTTGTTCAACACATAAAAAGTACTCAAATGCTTTTGCAAGACTAATGAAACAAAATTTAGAGATGTCCATGATTGGTGAACTAAAGTTCCTTTTAGGACTTCAAGTTCATCAATCACCCCGTGGATGTTTTCTAAGTCAGTCCAAATATGCTCTTGCTATTCTCATAAACATGGTATGACCATTTGTGACACCTATAATATACACCAATAGCCGCAACCACTAAGCTAGATACTAATTTACATGGGAAACTTGCGAACCCTACAAAATATCATAGTATTATTGGGTCTCTCATGTAACTAACAGCCAGTCGACCAGATATAGCATTTGTTGTATATCTTTGCTCCCGTTATCAGTCAAGACCAACTGAACGCCACCTCTCCGAGGCTAAAAGAATCCTCTGCTATGTCAAGTGAACTATTAACTTAGGGATCTGATATCCGAAGGATTCTAGTCTGTGAAAAACTAGAAGGGGGTTGAATAGTTTTACCGATTAAAACTTCGTTTTAAACTATTTAGATCGACTTATGTCAATCTAGTTGATGTGTATATTGGATGTTGATAGATAAGTATATAAATAAGTAATGCAAAGGTAAAGAGTAAAAAACAAAAAACCACGACATGAGTGTTTATAGTGGTTCGGCTATAAGGACACCTTCCTTGCCCTACTCCACTCCCCGAGTCACCTACTCGAGAGTTCGTAAGCACTACACAATACAAACTCCTTATGGCGGAGAAGCCTTCACAACGTCGCCTACTCTTTATCCAAGCATTACAAGGCTAGACGGGTTCTTCCACGAGGTAGAACCAAACCTATCACAACGTCGCCTACACTTTATCCGGTACAAGGCTAGATACCGAGTTCCATTACAAAAGAGGAACTACTACCTAACACAACACAACACCTATCCCAAAGAAGACCCACTCCTTATTACAACATCATCAAGGATATCAATATCCTTTAACCGAAACTAACTATCTTGTACATCGATTCACCATATCGATTGTACACTCATGGCACCTTTCACTAATTCCTTCGACACGACCCTTTGGCACCTTTCACTAATGCCTTTGACACAACCCTTCGGCACCCTTCACTAATGCCTTTGACACGAACCTTTAGCACCTTTCACTAATGCCTTTGACACGGACCTTTGGCACCTTTCACTAATGCCTTCGACTTGATCCGTTTGATATCTTACATCTATGCCTTTAACACAACACTTCTAAGGAGGAAGAAAGAACTATCAACAAGAGAACTTCAGTAGTCTTGATGATAACGAAGCTTGGCAACTCATGGACTTGAGCTTGCTCGACTTCATAAGGTAGTGATCTCGCCTTTTAGAGGTATCTAGAGAATTACACAAGCACAAAACTACATATAAAGATCCTTTGGATCTGAGGTTAGAGAGTTTACAATACTAAGAGAAAGTATGTGTAAAAAGAGTGAGTTACAATGAAGAAATTGCTCACTATTTATAGGCAAAAACATCTACTGTTCCCCAGATCTTACGGATCCCTTACTTGAGGGATCCGTCCAGTGTAATCTTAGGGATCCGTGGACGCTCCTCCATATTTGGGTTATGGGTCATAGATCATGGATCATGGGTTATGGACTTTGGGTCATGGGTACCCAAATAGATACAATGTATCTAGACATTGGATCATGGGTCATGGTTTAGGTCCATGGGTCATGGATAATACCCAACATGACTTCATGCATGATGTCATGCAACGGGTCATGGGTTATGGATCAAGCTCCATAGGTATGGGTCATGGATTTTGGGTTTTACCCAACTACATTTAATGTATCTAGTCAATGGGTTAAGTACTTATATTTTTATCCATTACATTACCCATTACAATATATACTAAGTATATATAAGTACATATCCATATTATGTAAACACTAGTTGTTATACATATACATTTCTATAGGTTGTAAACAATATTACTTTTTTAGTGTTTTATATGAAAATGTAAGTATGTTAGTAAACTATTGGCTCAAACTATTTACGTATTTTATTTGTTTCATTAAAATGATTTTACTTTTGCTATCGACAAAATATTAGAAGATCATAAAATATAAATAAACGTTTTTACGGCTTATTTGTATTAACAATCTCCCCCTTTTTGTTGATGACAAACCTAATATTATTTTAAGGAAAAACTAAAATTCGTAAAAGTTTGAATTGGAGTTTTTACTCTCTTGTCCCCCTTTTTGTCGAAACAAAAAGAGCATCGAAAAGAAACTAACACATTGTTTTAAGAAAAACATGTTAAAAGTAAAAATATGAAAAATAGAGAGTAAGAGAAGAGAAGAATTCTCGTCTTAGCTCCCCCTTTATGAGGGCGTCAAGTAATTAGGAAGACTAAGCGAGTGTGTTGCAATTATGTTTGCAAATGGTTTCGTCTATGACGAAAATGCTCCCCCTTGACGAGTGCTCCTTCGTGAGGAGGACGTCAAGTAGTAATATAAACCTATGTGAAAGTATTGCAAGCGTTTTTGCAATGTGTTGCTTTGACAAGACGCTCCCCCTAATTTAGGGTGTCAAAGTCTTCATGTGTTTATTGAAAATCTACAAAACAAGGGTTACAAAACAAGTATATGATGTATAATTTCCTGCAAATGAGACTCAAATTAGTAATAAAAAGGTCTTTTGTTGCACGTATCCCACAGTTCCTTCTTGGGAGGGATCCGTGTAGGCAAAAGTCAGGGATCCGCCTGCCTGCATACTTATGACAACAATATAGATGCAAAATGTGGTGTCAACATCAACAAGAGTTATGTATTAAGGCACCAAACATAATCTCAGGACCATATGGCATATAACATGTAATTTTATTCAATAAAAACACGAGAAATGATATACATATCTCTAAAACTAAGAGAATGATAAAACCATGTAATACATTTTCTAATAATTCTAAGAAGTGCCGGAAACTTAAAAAGCATCAATGTGCTTGTAATCTAAGGATGAGTAGACTTGTTGATTTGGTCCAATCATTCAAGGAGATGATTAAACATGAAACGCAACTCATTTCATACTTCTTGAACAAGTCCTTGGGTGAGTTGATAATTAGAGCAATTATTTTCATGAGTAGGAAACGGAGAAGGTGGAATGTTTTGAGGAGGCTCCACAAAGGATGGAGGGATTTGTGGAGGTGAGTTGATCGACGTAGGGTGTGGTTCAACTAGAAATGAGGGTGATAATGCACGAGTTGGTGGTGGAGATGAAAAGTCCTCTATATGGTTGGGTCTTTGGTGATTCCTTGTCTCCAAAGATGAACTATTTGATGGTAAAGGTGGTTCCCTATTTAATGAGAAGATTGGCGAATGAGAAGCTCTTGGTGGTGAGTCTTCTAACGAGTAGAGATTTAGATGGGAAAGAGGTTCGGTAAAGGAATGTATTCTAGGTTCTAGAAATGAAGGCTTAGGTGTTTTACTTGATGCTAGGTGTGTTTGGTTTTGTACTTGATGAAGGCCTTTCCAACTCAAAATGTCGAATGCTAATCCCAGCGGTTTTTCTAACTTTGGTTGATTGAGTTTGTTCAGGAGGGATTCTAGAATTCAGACTTCTTACAGGTGATGACTCGGTTGATGATATCTCATGAACCATATGAGCATTCTTCTTGGAGGAACCTTTGGTTGAAGAAGTTTTGCTAGATGCTTTAGTCATGGTGAAAAGAAAGGATGTAATAGATGTCTTAGCTACTGATTTTTTTGAATGGTAGTTTGAATAGTGGTTTAGATACATAAGCACACATGGTTTATAAAGAATGAAATTGGGTTAATGAATTAAATTTTTACCACTAAGAATTTTGGCATGCACTAAGGTCAACTATAGTGTTGTTCTATCCTAGGGAGTCTTTTAAGGCAAGGAAAAGTGTTTAGACTACCAAAGAGAGTTTGAATTGGAGAAGTAATGTGATCATAAACTATTCTGGAGACCCGGATCCCACGGATCCCTAAAATTGGGGATCCGTCTAGTTATAAACTTGGGATCCGTTTGTCAGACAGCAAAGTGATGAAGTGATTATGTTCTATTAGGGTCTAGTACCTATAAATTCTAAGTGTTTGGGTTCCCTAAGATGTTTTAAATGGTATGGGACTTTATTGTCCAACCATAAGGAGTGAGGATACCTAATGATGGTTTTTGATAAGAAAGTGGACCATTTTATGAGTGTAACTAAGTGTTTAAGTATGACACTAATGTTTTGAGGATAACAAATGAAGACAAATGATCCTAGAGATCAAATGGTGGCTTAAGAAAAATTTGGAAAATTCCTAAAAAATAAAAGAAATGAAAAACTTGTTTTTAGCCAATTTTGAGGTAAAGATGACTAAAATCAATTTGTCAAAATAAAGAGAAATAACAAACTAAGTGTTTTAAGATGTGAGAAACAATGTGTGAGTATTGGAGCAGAAATATGGTGAGTTTTGGTGAAGTGATAAATCAAAAACACCTTGAATGTGATCCTATGTAAGCTATGAGTGAGTATGAAACCTACTGATCTTGAGGAAGACTAAGGAGATCCTAAAATATCATGTTTAGCTAGTGTGATATGGTCTGGAGGATTGGATTAAAGTGAAAGTGTAAAAAAAACTATGTCTGTTTACCCGGATCCCACGGTTCCCTCATCTGAGGGATCCGACTAGTTATAGCTCATGGATCCGGCTACTACTGGCCAGTAGCTTCACAACAAGTGTGAAGAATTTGCACTTCTTAGCAAATACTCATCCTAATCATTTCTACATTAAATAATCAAATATGCAAGCAATAAGTATCACGCATAGTAAGTAATGGCGACTAAAAGGTAAGCAAAAATGAGCAGGACCGATTTCTTGATTTCAATCAAGCCATCATAAAATTATCATTTTGGGTTATCTAAGTTAGGATGTCTTTGTTCATGTCATGCCATCTACTAGAGCTAAGTCCTAAGCTACATAAATATTGTTTAAAGATGTTTTACAGACCATTGTTCAACTTTTAAGGTCTACGACCTTACCTTCTCTCTCTCTCAATCTCCTACACCATCGCCTCCAAGCTTCACTCTTCAACCCTTCACCTCTACTTATTCTTCTTCATAAGGAAGTTAGAAAAACATTTAAACATCCCCTTTGTTTGTTGAAATTCTTGTGATGGGCTCAAGATGTCTCGAAGTTGCTTAATGTATGCTAAGGGGTCAAGTTGAACATTGCCAATAGGGCTTCCTTCTCCCTCTCTTTTATCTGATGAGTTTGTTGGTGGGCGAGGTCTCTTGCCTTCAACCATAATCCTTTTAGTCTTTTCATCGGACAATGGCACCATGAACTTGTTGAAAAATGTGTGGTCATAGGTGTAAGGAGATGGATCTAGAGCAAAGACAAAATTGGCTAGGCGAGTTAAGAGCATGGCATAGGAGCACCATCTTGTACGTCTTTTTAACACTTACCATCGGTTTGACCATGTACTAGGCGAGGTTGAAATGAGTCCCATTGACAAGGCAATAGATCATGTAGACTAGGCAAGCGTTGGGATGATCCTTATTTCCCACCAAACAAAGGACGTTCTCCCTTAACACTAGTTCCCATTTCTTGTACAATAGGAACATCTCCAAAAGCTCCATTTGAAAGGGATCTCTATAGATGACCTTTGACTTCCTAGTGAATCGTGACGAACAGGATCTTTGCATGAAGACGGTATCCCTTACCATAGCCGGTTCCAGGAGGGGTGTGAAATAAACCTCATGATGATCAACCATGTCATGAAGATCGGCTAGTGACCATTCGTTTGAGTACATGCATACTCCTCGGTTAGGGATACGAAGTATCCGAGCAAACTCTTCAAGGTTGAAGGTTAATTCGTGCTCATTGATGACACAAGCGATTGAAATGGTTCCATCTTCATTTCGAATGATCCTCATGCTCTTGTAGAACTCTAGGACAAACACCGGACAAATTTGTTCATTCATGCTTAAGAGGCGTTGGAAGTTGATTTCCGTAAAGACTTGGGGAATGTCGGTGTTGTTGATGAATGAGGGTTCAAATACACACCCTTCGTGGAATAACCTCTTTTGCAACAATTTGAAGGCCTTTCGGTCCTCCGGGCTTAAACCATCCTTTCTATGATACATAGGAATGTAATGTGCCGTGTCTTGATAATCTTGTTGTATATTGCTTGGCATGGTTGATCCTAAACATCAAAACCACAATGTGGTGTCAATTGTATGAATAGTATCTTAATGAGGTTCATCACAATTTGGCTCAATACATCTTCATTGAATTCAAAAATAAGTTTTTAATTTGTATTAACAATGTTGATTCTTTGATTTAGTTTATCTTAGAAAACAATGTGATACCAAATTGTGATAAACCCATTTGAACCTAATTTCTTAAGATGAAAATTGTACTTCTAGGAATTAGAGAATGAAAATAACAATGTAGTGAATATTATACTTACACAAGTGATTGTTTCCTTTGAAATGATGATGGATGAACTCCTGTGAATAGTACCTTAGGGTTTATGTTCGTGATTTAGGAGAGTAAAGTGAAAAGTAAAACTCTACAGTGATCATCTATCACTTATTCTATCTTCTGATGTGCCGGTTTCGACGGATCCCTTGAATGAGGGATCCGGCTAGTTCAAACTCAGGGATCCGGCATATCAGCAGTTAACAGTGTAAGTGAACTTTGATAATTTTGATTTGGGAGTTTTAATTCTTGGCTAGAGTTGGTGTTTTTGCTCTATAACTTATGGTTTGAGATTTTGACGTGTTTTACTAGTCCTATTTGACGAGGTTCCCTTTTTACGAGTGAATCATAATTTTTGGGAAGTTTGATATGATAAAAATACTATTTTATCATGATATGAGGAGTTTCACATGGACACTATTGACATAGATGAAATGCCAATAACCTTATGTGAGAAATGATGACCAATGCTCTCGAATAGCCAAGCTATCATTATCACTAGTTTGTAGTTTTGTCTATAGAGATCAACGAAGAATGCTATTCTTGATGATGAGTTCAATATAGATAACAACTTTAGTGATATTGAAGTATACGTATTTAGTCTACTATTCTTTACATGTTATAAGAATTATGCATTAATAATTAAGCTAGGAATTATGCATTAATAAATAAGTAAGTTATTAAAGAGCATACCTTTGCTATATATATTATTTTATAAAAAAGTAACATCGACGCGAAACTCTTCATGATCTTCTAAGATGCCCAAATCCTAGTATGGAGAATTATCAACAAAGAAAGTATTAGAAACGATCTATCATTATCCAACATTATAAAATATGATGATTTCTAAAAAAAACGTGACTTTTTTTTAAGCAATTTCCTTCTTTGTAGTTTTCAAACATATACGGATCGTATCAAGTTTTTTAAAGTACAATATACTCTAAGAAACTTGGTAACGAAGCTCTAGTACCAATTGTGGAAAACTAGAAGGGGGGGTTGAATAGTTTACCGATTAAAACTTCGTTTTAAACTATTTAGATCGACTTATGTCAATCTAGTTGATGTGTATGTTGGATGTTGATAGATAAGTATATAAATAAGTAATGCAAAGGTAAAGAGTAAGAAACACAAAACAACGACACGAGTGTTTATAGTGGCTCGGCTACAAGGACACCTTCCTTGCCCTACTCCACTCCCCGAGTCACCTACTGAGTTCAGTAAGCACTACACAACACAAACCTGTGGGCGAAGCCTTCACAACGCTCCTACTCTTTATCCGATACATGTCTAGACATCGGGTTCTTCCACGAGGTAGAACCAAACCTATCACAACGTCGCCTACACTTTATCCGGTACAAGGCTAGATACCGAGTTCCATTAGAAAGGAGGAACTACTACCAAACACTACACAACACCTATCCCAAAGGAGACCCACTCCTTATTACAACATCATCAAGGATATTAATATCCTTTAACCTAAACTAACTATGTTGTACATCGATTCACCATATCGATTGTACACTCTTGGCACCTTTCACTAATGCCTTCGACATGACCCTTTGGCACCTTTCACCAATGCCTTTGACACAACCCTTTGGCACCCTTCACTAATGCCCTTGACACGAACCTTTAGCACCTTTCACTAATGCCTTTGACATGGACCTTTGGCACCTTTCACTAATACCTTCGACTTGATCCGTTTGACATCTTACACCTATGCCTTCAACACAACACTTCTAAGAAGGAAGAAAGAACTATCAACAAGAGAACTTCAGTAATCTTGATGATGACGAAGCTTGGCAACTCATGGACTTAAGCTTGCTCGACTTCAAGAGGTGGTGATCTCGCCTTTATGAGGAACCTAGAGAATCATACAAACACAAAACTACGTAGAAAGATCCTTTGGATCTGAGGTTAGAGAGTTTACAATACTAAGAGAAAGTATGTGTAAAAAAGGTGAGTTACAATGAAGAACTGGCTCACTATTTATAGGCAAAAACATCTACTGTTCCCTGGATCCCACGGATCCCTTACTTGAGGGATCCGTCCAGTGTAATCTTAGGGATCCGTGGACGCTCCTCCATATTTGGGTTATGGGTCATGGATCATGGATCATGGGTTATGACTTTGGGTTATGGGTACCCAAATAGATACAATGTATCTAGACATTGGATCATGGGTCATGGTTTAGGTCCATGGGTCATGGATAATACCCAACATGACTTCATGCATGATGTCATGCAATGGGTCATGGGTTATGGATAAAGCTTAATGGGTATGGGTCATGGACTTTGGGTTTTACCCAATTACATTCAATGTATCTAGTCAATGGGTCAAGTACTTAGATTTTGTACCCATTACAATATATACTAAGTATATATAAGTACATATCCATATTATGTAAACACTAGTTGCTATATATATGCATTTCTATATGTTATAAACAATATTACTTGTTTAGTGTTTTATATGAAAATGTAAGTATGTTAGTAAACTATTGGCTCAAACTATTTACGTATTTTATTTGTTTTGTTAAAATGATTTTACGTTTGTTATCGACAAAACATTAGAAGATCGTAAAATATAAATAAATGTTTTTACAGCTTATTTGTATTAACATAGTCTTCAACTAATAACCTTTTCAGATGCTGATCAAGCAGGTTGCTTATATACTCAAAAAAAATACTTCTAGAGGTCTACAATTTCTTGGTGATAAATTGGTGTCATGGCAGTCAAAGAAGCAAGATTACACATCGTTATCATCAACTGAAGAAAAATATGTATCCATGTCTGCTTGTTGTGCTCAAGTCATATGGATGAGAACACAGTTGATGGACCATGGTTATGTATTTGACAAGATTCTTGCAACACAGTTTAACACTCAAAGTCAAAGCATATTGCTCTTCGATATCATTTTATCAGGGAGCATGTTGAGAAGGGAATGGTGGAACTATACTTTGTAGGTACTGAACATCAATTGGCGGACTTATTCACCAAAGCCTTGCCTGCCGCAAGATTTGCTGACTTAGTTCACCAAATTGGAATGAGGTGTTTGACAACAGAGGAACTGAAAACTTTTTTATAACTTAATTTCAAAACAGTCAAACACCAAAACAAACTTTTGTAAATATTATTCAAAAAAAAATCAATCATTAAACAATATCATCTTTTTCTGTATATGCAAACTTCATCTCTTCAAAACATATTCCTCAAAATCATAAAAAATGTTCTTACAAACTGTTACATGGAACATGTTTTGAGGGGGAGAATATCTTTCATAAAATTCAAGACATTTGCAAATATTCACAAAGGGTTTCACAAAAAAAGTGTATTATCATCATCAGCAAGATTTCTAAAATCCATGATCTCTTGTATTAATATATTTAAAAGCTTTTCAAATCACATGTGTTAATTCAATGGGGAGAAAACAAAATTATCTGAAATACATGTAATCTTTAGGGACTAGATGTGTTCAAGTGTCACAAACTTAGATAAAGGACCAAAGGCGTAGTAGTAATCGAACTCAAGGACCAAAACTGACATCTGTCCAAACATGACCTTGTGTGTGTGTGTGTATATATATATATATATATATATATATATATATATATATATATATATATATATATATATAAATATATATATATATAGCATTCTTGTGAGAACACTAAATATGGTGAGAAGGTGAGAACTAATACTAGCCACTCATTTTATCCTTATTTATCTTTAATCTTATGGCTAATATTCGTTAACCAACTTTTTGAAAAATTTTCGAAAAAAGTTTTGAAACACTTCGAAAATTTTTTTTTGAAAAAAAATTTTCAAAATTTTTTTCCGAAACTTTCTTCGTTTTTTCCGAATTTTTTTTCCCGAAATATTTTTCAGAATTTTTTTTTTCGATTTTTTATCGTCACCTGTAAAAAAATTATCTAATACTATGGCGAATTTCATCACATGTGAAATTTTTTAAAATTTTTTCGTCGCATGAGAAATTTTTCGAAAACAGAATCTTCACATGTGACAAAAAAAACTCTAAAACTATGACTAATTTCGTCACATGTGAAAATTTTCGAAAATAGAATCTACATATGTGACGAAACAAACCTTAATACTATGACGAATTTCGTAACATGTAAAATTTTTCGCAAATATAGTCTTCTCATGTGATGAAAAAAAATTTTGAAAAAAAAAATTTCGAATAAAATTTTCAAAAATTTATTTTTTTCGTAAAAAAAATTTCAAAATTTTATTTTCGAAAATATTTTTTGAAATTTTTTTTTTCGAAAGATATCTTCACATGAAACGAAAAAAACTCTAATACTATCAGGAATTTCATCACATGTGAAATTTTTCGCAAATAGAATCTTCACATGTGACGAAAAAAATTTCGAAAACAAAAAATTTCCAAAAAAATTTCAAGGCCTTTTTCCGAAAAAAATTTTCAAAAAAATTTTTTCAAAAACATTTTTCAAATTTTTTTTTTTTCAAATTTTTTCGAAAACATTTATTAAAACATTTTTTCTCGAAAATTTTTTCAAAAAAAATTTTCAAAATTTTTTTTTGGAACAATTTTGAAATTTTTTCGGAAATTTTTTGAAATTTTTTTTAGAAAAATTGGCTAACTAATACTCCATCCGTCCCATTTTTATTGTCCCATTTGACTTTGACAGTTCTTTCTTGTTCAACTTTAACCATTAATATATTCATTTGTGTTATATAATACTTGATGAAAATTATACCAAATGAAAAAACATTTAAAACCTAATACATTAATATATGTTTCATCAAGTATTATATAACACAAACAAAAATAATTATGGTCAAAGTTGAAGAAGAAAGACTAATAAAGTCAATAAGAGACAATAATTTTGACCGATGAGTATTAGCCATTGGACAAATCTAGAAGGATAAAATGAGCTGCCATGATCGCTTCTCGCTTCTCATCAAAATAAGGCTTCACATTTGAACACTTTACTATACACACACACACACATATATATATATATATATATATATATATATATATATATATATATATATATATATATATATATATATATATATATAGTGAAACTTTATTTTCGTAACCCACTTAAGTATGAACTGCGTAACCCATCTATAACCGTTAGATCATTTAATCAATGGTTATAATGAGTTGTGCCATAAATGTAATTAGTTAATAGATTGAGCCAATATTTATAAAGCTAAAGGGTATCAAGGGAATTTTACTTTTAGGAACCATAAAAAATTAGAAGCTGATTCTTTTTTGTTCGGATGTTAAATTAATTAAATAACTTTCTTTTTCTCATTTTCTCTTTCATCTCCATATTTTCATAACTTGTTTTTTCTCCTTAAAACCCTAGCCGCCAGGTTAACTTTGAATTTAACCGCTGGTTCAACTGTTGTGTTATACTTGCTCCTACAACCGGTTCATATATAGTCACCGTTGGCATACAAGGTTCAGATCTAGTAGTTTGTCAACGAGGTTAGATCTTGTCGTTTGTTATGATGTTCAGATCTAGTCGTTTGTTACCATGCTCGTGTCTCTTCGTCGCCATTAACTGGTTCACACGGTTCACATAGGTATTTTTTTTTCAAATTAAACTAGAATATGTTTTTTCAGATTACGGTTTCATTGTTTTTTTTTTGTCGAGTAGGCTTTTCAATGGATTCAAATATTATGAACACTCTGTTCTATCATTTTACAGACCTTGGAAAATATTTAACTGCTTAAAAATGATTTCAAATCAATAGTGGATAACATAGATGCAAGTTTGGTAGGGATAAGAAGGAAGATTGGATGTATTTGTATAAAAATATGATTTGCGTGAGTGATAATAGTACTTCCAGTGAGATTGCTTTGACAAACGGATAATCATTTTTTATTGTTTGCTTTACTTGTTAATTAGTGTAATTATTTTAGTTTGGGTGTTTAAAATTTATCGGGTCGGTGAACCATTGAACTATTAAACCAGTAAAGTAATTGGTCCACGAGGTTTTGGTTAATATATTTCGGCCTTTATTAATTTAATTTTTTGGCTCGATCCATCCTTGAAGATTCTGTAATATGCGTAAAAGAAAGAGACGTTTTGATTTTTGAATGACATTGTAGTTTATCATTTAGTTATATTCTTGTAAACAAAATACTTGATCAGTTTGGAAATAATAGTCGTAATTGTTAAAAAGTGTCTTTGATTTTTTTATTTGATGCAAGATTTATTACTTATAGTATTTAATTGAGCAGGTTGTATTCAAGAAATAAGACGGTCTATCATTTTATTTTAAACATGAATGTTTGAAAATATGATGGTTTTTAAACATGTATGTTCAAAACATGTATGTTTTTAAATATACATGTATGCTTTTAAACATGTATGTTTGAGAACATGATGGTTGTAAACATGTATGTTTTAAAACAAATATGTTAAAAAAATGATTTCCTATAAACTGAATGCTTAAAACATGTATGTATTTCAACGCAATTCTATTTTAATAATATTATTGTTGCTAATTTTTGTATTTTTCTTTGTATCAGGTATAATTACAAGAATGTTCACGGCTACGAGTGCGCATATATGTTCGAATTTTGAAAAAATGTTGATGGCTACGCTTGTGCATATATGTCCGACTTATAAAACTCATGATAACAATGAGTGTGCATATATGTCCATTTTGTGTTGAATATTATTAGTGCTCACGTGTATAGATCTATTAGATTAATGTATTTATGCTTTTTTAAAATTTGTATTTTAATTATATTTCAATCGATATCGAAGTTTGTGTATAACTTTTATGTTCTCGGTTTGTTATAAATTTCATTATATTAAAAAACCCATATGCACTTAACTATTTCTCGAAACATATATTATAGCACTAGATCTAGAAAAATATGTTAATCTTAAAAAAAAACATATATGCACTAAACATGCTAGTTTAAAAACATATATGCACTAAATTTGAAAAATACTATCTAAAAAAAAGGGATTAGTAAAAAAATTCAAAATATAATAAAATTTGTCTTTTACTATTATACCCTTTGAATTAAATAAAAATAACAAAATGCTATGGAGCATTCAAATGATGTACATTGTGTATTATTTGTTGTATAAAGGTTGTTCTCATAGCTTCTGACTTAAAGTGAGTTCTAAAATAAAGTGCTCTATATATATATATATATATATATATATATATATATATATATATATATATATATATATATATATATATATATATATATATATTGGTTTGAGTTATTATGAAAAGTTTTTAGAATGAAAAGAATGAGAAGGCATGTGGAGGTGACATGTGTCACCTTTGTCACATCACCATACCCCGAAATTTTTTTTTTCCAAAAATTTCCGCCAAATTTTTTAATGCATCACAATTATGAAATTATCGATAAGGTTTTAAAATGTATCTTTTAAGGGCCCTTACTTGATCACTTTTGTATCCGTTATTACTTAATATCGTTCCTTTTCACTTTTTAGGTATCTTGAAGGCAAAATGCTGGAATGACACTTATTCGGACGAAAAGGCGCGAATAAACGAAGAAAATGGCCAAAGTCAAGAATCGAGACACCTGCCGAACTCAAGGGACAGGAAGGCACAAAACCGTGACGCCGGTCGCACAACTTTTTGACGGCCGTGAAGCCAAATTGCTCATTTACAAGTGACGGCTTCAGCTTTAAAAGAGTATGGCGTCGCAACTCAGACGGCTTAGATTTGATCCGCGACGTCGAGACGGGCGGGACGCGCCACAAGCATAAGGTGACGCCGCCGCAAGACTAATGGCCAAGACGAAACCCGATGACGGCGACCGACGGCGTCTCAAATCAAAAGGTGACGCCACACATTTGTAATCTTATATATATATTCCAAATTTTTAGTTTTCTGTGTAGACTTTTGGAGTAAAACCTAAACCCAACCAAGGCTGTCTTGTACCGTATTTTAGGGTTCCATACCCTATCTTACATCAAGATAAGTGTTTTACTTCATTAATCCAATTATGTCTTCAATTAATTGTGTGTATGCTTGTATGTTCCCCATGTCCGGCTAATTTACTTGTGTGTTTGCTTAGGAGATATAAAACTTAATGATTGAATATTGATTGGTTGTCTCTTATCTTAATTGTTAATGATCTAGTATTGCGATAGGTCATCCGTTGTGTAGTTAATGCTTGATTAATCTTTGTTGAACCTTAGCTTATAGTACCTAGAGTCATTGTAGGCTAAACCATCCGAAGAGTACCTTAGTGTTAAGTTTATAAATCCTAGAGATTTTGTAGACGATAGCCTTTGGTAGTTTCAAAGAGTTAGGGATAAACGCATACCCTACGACCTTAGACACACAACGCGATTAAGAATATGGACGTGACAATTCAACCATCAATAGGAGATAATTAATGAGTAATAAAACCTAAGTAAACACATCTTTAAATCATCATACGAGCACACAATAATTATACATAGGCTACATACACCACAAGATTAGATAATTAGATAAGTAGAGTAATCGGTAGAAATACCAACCCCCAAATCCAAACCCCGAGATTCGTACATTTCCATTTCCTAAAAAACATAAAAAGATAAAAAAAATAATCTTCCTCAACCCCAACCTTAGCGTAGTAACTTCTCACTAGCATTCCTTGTAACACCCCAACCAGACAAGGGTAGAAGTGTCAGATTCTGTTGTCATATCAGAACATACAAATAAAATTTTACAAGCGAAAGCATTATAAAATAAATTACCAAGTCATATAACGGATGACTTACAAATAAAATACAAAATCCAATATGTCCAAAACGGAAATAAAATCTGAAAACAATAACTCTTCAAATTAAATCCAAAATGATAAAGTAGCTAAGGTCAGTCTACTCGACTAATCCAACTCTCAGCCCAACAAGCCCATCTTCAAACCTAAAAACCTCGCCGTAGAAAAGAAATGCGGTTGAGATTAAAAAGCCCAAGTGAATGTGATATAACAAAACGAAAGATACATAAAATCGAAATGCTAAATGAAATAAGGAACCGATAACAAGGTCGCAACGGAAAGGAATCAATGAGTCAATGAGGATCCCGCGAACACAATTATACCGATATCCGAATGAACAGATAACAAGGAGAACGTAAGGTGGTAAGGCATCCACCTACATGTACATAATCACATACAAGCAGACCGACATACAAAAACCGAAAACAAAATCAAACATAGCAAACGCCGTATTCACTCAACAAGAATATCATACAATCAATTCAGAAGTCAATATAATTAAGCCAAATGGAAAACTAAACGCAAGCAGAAGCAATTAAATTAGAAAGTGAGCATGGCAATCATACAAGTCAAGTAACTAAAGTTAATAACATCACAAGTATCACTATAAAGAGAAATACTATCAGTAGCCGACATAGTAACCACACGTATCAAACATGAACTCAAAGATGAACACTACAATTGAATGACTTAAGGACATAGCAGAGCAAATTGACAAGTTAATAAGATGCACCACATAAGTCGAACCATTTAACCAATCATACAGTAACATAAGCAAAGAATGTACACATTGCAGATCAACAATAAGCGGGAAAAGAAACTAACAGATATTCATAGACCACGAGGTTAACAAAACAGAGTTTACATGATAAGTCGTCAAAACAATCATTTATACACTAACATGGACCGCATCTAATCAAAGCTTCACATAACAAGATGGTAAACCGTTTGTCGTATTAGCATGTCAATAGATGAATCGACAATCACATATTAATCATATAGCAGTGTGGCAAACGATTGTCACCTAAAACATGTAAAAGCATAATCAAATTCAATAACTATAATAATAATAACCCGGTGACGCGGAATGGAATGGTAGAATAATAAGTCACATAAGGATACGTGGTAACGGGCAATAATACGTAATATGGTGCGCTTGGGTAAATAGATGGTTCAATATAAGTATATCAACAGTAAGGGTTGTCGAAATCTATCCCGAGCCAACAAGTGACAAAGACAAGTAATATCGAGTGGCAATAGCGTACCAAGAATCAATTGTAACCATCATATTCGAGGGGTGACCTCTAATACCGCATAATAGAGGGGAGACCTCAGCGAACTGAGTAGCTAGCTCCCAGACTATGAGGGGTGTATTACACACACGCACCACATTACCGTAACAGATATATATCGCGAATGATACGCTATTTATCTAGATGCATCCATACGCCCGCGTAAAAAAATAGTGGCCATACAATATATCAAGCTCATAATCAGATAACAGAAAGGGACGGTGTGTAACATCACTCGTACACACTGGAGTCATGCCATTGGTGCATCATGACACGGCCATGGTACCTCCATGACTAGTTAAAGTATTTGCCTCGTATAAATCAAGGGTCAAACAAAGGTCCAACAGTAGCAATATATATCAGTCATCATAATCAGAGGTTCAATATCAGTAGGTCACAATTCAAAGGTTCATAACAATAGTCCAATATCAAGGGTTCAGTAATAGAGGTTCAATATCAAAGGTTCAGTTACAGAGGTCAATAACAAAGGTTCAGTAACAGAGGGATCAATAACAATAGTTCAATATCATAGGTTCAGTAACAGAGATTCAATAACAGAGGTCCAATAACAAGAGGTTCAATAACAGAGGGGTCAATAGCAAAGGAGTCATAGCAATGAAATATCATAAGCGAACAAAGTCAAAGGACCAGAGAATCATGAGAAACCCATACTGAAAAGGGATAGAATATCTGTACCTCAATCGAAGCAAGCAAAATAGGAAAGTAAGGTCACACGATGAATCAATCCCGCCGTCCGGAACCTATGAATTAGATAACGCTTATTAAGATCAGATTACTCATTTTTGACGGCTTTCCATTTTTAGCAGGTTTCCACTTTTAGTAACTTTCCATTTGCAAAGTTAATAAAATAGGATTACAATTGATAATAAATAGACTTAAAGGTTTAATATGATTAATTTAATACTTTAAGGTTAAATATGACAACTTGTAATGGTTTAGGGTGAAAAGTGTCTAATATCGAAGTTTAGGGTTAATTACGTAAATTGTATCATTATATGTCATATTTCTAAATCATGCCTAGTTTCATGCAATTCAATACGCATGCAAAATTCATTCTCGTCTATTTAGACTAAACTCGATATCGACACGACCCGATACGTACCCCTTTTTGAGAGTTATTTAGACCATGACATGCCTTAATCCCACTTAAAACCATACGACATGATCAACACAACTCGAGACCGTTTTCTATATCCTTGACAATCCAAATAATACAAGACATGTACACGTAAGATTTATTCTTTTTAATCTCGTCACAATTTTAAAAGAACTAGCATGCCGTGTGATTATGGGTTAAATCAGATTCAAGCCAATAGTTTATATGATACTTTCTATACAACCTACCAACATTTACATGTCATAATTTTATGTGACAAAGGTTATCTCTTTTTTTTTCATCTTACAAATGACGACCAAGTGAGGTCCAAAACAGAATCCAGAAAACATAAACATAGGTTTATATGAGTCGAAATACATGGTCTTTCATCCATTACTTTATGTGACATATTCCTATTTTCATGTAACAATGTTATCAGTTTATGAGATAAATATAATATACCATTTTATGTGATGCTTAGTATGCCTTGAATGGGTCTCACGTTAACAGTCAAACAAGGAACACAAGAAGGAAAAATGAGACGAGATTCGTAATCATTACCCTTGCTGCGTGACGAGAGACGAAACAAGAAACCAAGGACACGAGCCCACGCCTAGGCCACCAAGGTCACGACCAGGAGCAGCCACAAACCTACGACCAAACTGATGTAAATCAGCCTCCTCCGACCCTTGAATACCCACGACCAGCAGCCCTCTAAGACCCTCGACAGAAATCAAACACCACGACCAGAACCATGTACAAGCTACACACGATCATAGAAGCCTTCCTTGGCACCCCACGAGTCTCCCTTGGACTTCTTTTGTGTCGACAGTAATGGAGAAGATATGTGAGCCATCATTTTTAATGTATTAGGGTTTTATGTGATCTTTTCTTTGGTGAAGCATATTACAGAAAAGAAGAATGAGGGAATACATGGGGAAATTAGTAAAACGTAATATTGAATAAAAATTGGGAGATATGGCGTCAATTTTTAGCGTGAATCAAGGAGTTTCCAACAGAAATTTACTTTCCTAATTACTACTTTCATGGGCTCTTGATTTAAGTTAACATATAAATGTAATTGTTTGTATATTTTGGCCCATCCGATAAAGTAAATGTGTGCTATGAATTTTAAACGTAAGTGTGACTCGGTTTTATTATTTTGTACCAGTTAGACACTTATGGTTTAGGTTAGAATCGTTTTAATGCACTTGATGTATCTTACGTATTTCATAAATGTTTAATTTGGGGGGCAAAGTAGTCTTTTAACGCGTTTACGATTTTAGGGTTTTACATTCCTATTCCCCTAGAGAACAATATCAATTCCTGTGGCTTACCCTAATACTACACTACAACGACACGCTCAACGCCTTGGTGTTGAAAAACTTGCTCGACTAAATGGAAGTTCCTTTGACCCGAACGACGCGTGTAGCGTTATCAAGTTTTTTACGTCGCCGCCGAAATAGAATAGCTAGTTAGAGTCCACCGCTTAGGTTTCTTTGCTTGATTCCTATCAAGTAAATTTTTTCCCATTTTTAGCTTCCTCGTAGTCTATCCCCCTTCTTCGTGACCTTTGTTCGTATGACAACTGTCAATTTAGGGAGTCTATTTTAGGTAACCGTATTACGTTAAACTAAACCGAGCTTTTGCCTTTATCACTATTTTTATAAACCATGACTTGATTTTATATCGTCTATTGGTTTTTACGGATTATTTCATTATTAAATGAGTTATCGTATGAGTTTTAACTCTATTTGGTAGGCATTATTCTATTCGGCACTAGAAATGCCTAAAACGAGAAATATTGTAACTTTTAGACCGTAACTCGAAAATTGACAAATAAATAGTCAAAACTCATGAAAAAACGTAAATAACAACGTTAGAAAGTCGAATGAACGTTGTGGGAGACACTCGAGGGACAATATATGAGCTCGGGAATGGGTAAACGGGACGTTTGGCGACCACGGCCCATCCTCTTTAGCTTAGGTCGGCGCCCCCTCCTCCAAAATTACTTATTTTTGAGTCCCTCCCTCCTAAATATAAATACCCCAACCTTCCCTTATTCACTACTTCATTTTCTCTCTCTAAAACACACACACTAACACCTTTCTCTCTCTACTCTCTCTCTCTTCCACCAAAATAAAACCCTAGCCACCACCACCACCATTGGCCGCCCCACCTCCGACAAAAATTCCGGCCAAATTCCGGCAAGTCAAATTACACCTCCACCACTATCTTGTAGATCGTTTCATCCTCTTTCTATCCATATAAAATACTCCCACAAAAGCCTTCAAATTTAAAGATTAAGATTCGTACTTTTAGGGTTTTCATCTAACATTGCAATTGGTGCTTGAATAAGGTAAATGGAACAAGATTAGAGCTTGTTTAAGCTCTTAAAACCCACGTATGGATTATTAGGGTTTCGACCCTATGTCCAAATTTGGGGCTTTAGGGTGAAACATGGAATTAAGTCTAATTAATGTCTAAATAAACAAGTAATTAGTGTTTGGTAAATGTGTGGTGTATCAATTTGATGGGTTTATGCATTTTAGGTCTAGTTTCATATTTTTGGTTAAGATAGATGATGGATTTTGTTTTTGGTTAGTGATTGGAGCTTGAATGATTGGATTTGGATGTTGTGGAATTGATTTGGGTGTTGTTTGATTGGTTTGGAAGGGTGTGCGAGCGACAAAGGGCACGTACATGGCCCTTGGCTTGCGTACGTGACCCACTTGGGCCACGGGTCGGGTTGATTTGGTAGCTTGTTGGTTGATGTAGTTGAGGTTTAGATGAGACACGGGAGCCGAAAAGCTTCTAGAGCTTGTTTGGTTCACGTGGTCTTAACCGCGACCGTGTCATGACCATTAGGGTCATAACCTTGGTTTCGGGTATAATTGGTTGATTGATTGGTTGGCGATTGTTTGAGTTGGCTTGGGATTGAATTGCGATATTATGACTTTTAAATTGGACTTGATATATATATATTGTTGACTTTGAGCTACGCCGCGTTACTTTGACTTTTTAGTCAATAGTTGACTCCGACAAAGCCGTAACATGGACTTTAGTATAATTTGGACTATTGATTGATTAAAAGCTGAGAAGTTATGACTCGTGCTCGTGGACTCGAAACGAATAACATTATGAAACTAATAATTGAATTTGACGAAATATATATTTATACATGAAAAATGCTAATAGACTATGAAACGTAAATAATAAATGGGCTTTTGTACCAAAATATCGATAACAAGACTTATCTTGTTATTTACTATTTTTAAACGGAAACTAACGACTAAATTGGAAATGTTTTTTAATAAATAAGTAATTAATGTTTCGAGTACACCTTTATCGATAAATGTCAATTGTGGACATTTAATACTAGTAAAGTATTTATTTACTTACGCTAGCATGGGTTACGGATAACCTAACGTTAATAGTGTTGATCCACGTGGGTAGCGGACTTATTAGGTTGACGAATCTAATAAGAGCCCGCTAGGTACGTTGGGTAACCTTATTAATGGGTGAATTACCCTTATGACTCTTTAGGATACGATTGATTTATGAGATAATAAGTTTACACCTAATAAATAAAGGAGTTTATCGAGTTGACGAATTCGATAAGGTCTAATATTTATTCCGAAACTTATTGAACTATGGAGCTTATCGTTTGGAGGTCTCATTGTGTTGCATTGAGTTACATATGGGTTGTTTGAGTGCATTCATAGCATCATATTGAGTCGATACACCCACATGAGGAATACTAAACACTAGGATTAAATGGTGAAACGAGACATTTTTGGAAATAACGAAATGGAATATATTGGGGTAGATAACGTTAATTTTGAGGAATATATATATTAAAGTTGGTCTACATTAATAGGTTGTGCTGAGTCGATAGTTGTTGTGCCGTGATACCGTTACCTTCTACTAGTGTTTATTTGTGCGTTGATTGCTCGAGGTGGGTTTCATAGCCCCACTTTTATCTACGTTTTAACTATATTGGGGTGAGAATCATGCTACTATTTTTGGACCGTGAAAACTATTTGGATTTGCTTGTATGCTTGACTGTCTAGATAGATGTGCGGTAGCTGTTGCCTTAGTCTAGGTTTAACCGTTGCCTAGCTAAGAATAGACTTCTACCTCGACCTAGTCCAGGGTTGGCAACTGCTCTAGAGGTTGCCACGACGTGCCTGGACTAGAGTCACGGCCCCAGTAATCCCCTCGGATACGGGATGTGATTATATGGTTGGTGATCCGGTAGGATCGGTGTGTGCAAGCCGTATTATTCTATCTAGGTCTTGCGTAGCAAATCAACCTTACAGTCCACTATGATTTTGTTGAACTTAAACCTATGAACTCACCAATAGTAGTCGACCTTTTAGCATGATTTCTTAGGTATTTGAGAGATGTTTGGATTACTTGATCGGTGGAAGCTTGGCAAGAAGGCGGGGTTCAAGGATCATTTCTGACTCTGATAAACTTTGGAGACCTATTTGATTAAACCATGTTTTGGGCCTAATATTTACTCTTTTGGATTAAATGTTTTAAATGACTAAATTTGGGATTGGTTTTGAATGTTAAATGACTATCTTTTTACTATACTTGTGTGCGATACCAATCCAATAGTAACACCCCGAAAACTTGATTAAGAATTCCGTTGTACCGAGATTTGGGGGTGTTACAGATTGGTATTAGAGCTCAAGGTTATAGAGAATTAGGTATTTTATAAACCCTAAACTATAACCACTTTAAAGAAAAATTGATCCTAACCGAGACGCCGCTGCCGTAAGCTTCTTATTTGATTATGGTATGAACTGCGATTTGAATTATGAGATGATATGTTAAGGGATATTGTGAATTGATTATGGAAATGTTATGATTTGGAGATATGATTATTGATTTTGGGAAAATGAGATAGGGTTGTTGATTTTGGAAAATGAGATGTGATTATTGAGATACTACGGTATTGGATTTGAGTAAACGATATATTATGATTTTGGAAATTTTGAACTCGATTGATTTGATATGGGATTATGTGATGAAACTGAACTTATGTGTTTTATCAAAGGCATATTTTGAGTAATGCGGTACCTCTACTTCTAAAGCTTTCATTATGTGATATGTGTTTTGGTTAAGTTGATGCACTTATTTAAAACTAGTTGTTTCGAACACTTATACCTACCCTATGCCATTGTCACGCACTATGCCTTCACTAGCTTTTGATGTGTTTGAGGAGGTACTTGTTGTTGCTAGTTCGCCAGCATTGACTCTCATGACGGTTGCGCAGGGTGATCCTTATGACGCCTCGTCACTCTAGTTCATCATCATCAGACGCCTCTAGCTCATCTAGGCGCTCACTTTACATGAGGTTTTAGCGCGGGCACACTCTAGGCTTGCTTATAAGCATTGCCCGATGTCCGTGAGACCACCATCATCACCTATCCGCTTAGAAGCCCACTCTTCTCTGTCATCACCACCAGCATCACCATGTCTTAGAGGGCTAGATCTCTCCTAGTGTACCACCTCGGGATTTACTCAGCACAGACTCCGACTCATGGACTCCCCCCATGGATGAGCCAGGAGGAGCATGAGGTTGGAGGAGGAGCATGAGGTTGAGGAGGAGGATGAGATTGAGGAGCAAGATGGAGATGAGGATGAGGATCCTAGGAGGAGGATGATGAGGATATCCTGAAGGGGTAGTACTCCTCCATTGCAGAATCCCACATTCTCCCGGACCGTCCCTCCTTGCTTGAGCCTGAGTCCCTTGACAGCCTTTTAGACATTGACTCACCACCTTACTCACCTTATATGGGTAGCCCGTTAGGATCTGAGATACCATCGGAGATTGCTTCAGAGCCCGAGTAGTATGGTGAGACGGTCCGATGTGGGAGAGGATTACATCACAGGGCACTAGGCTTAGTCAGTTGACAGATCGGTTGGTTGGAGTATCTAGGGCTAGTATAGAGGATTTGAGAGCTGATATGGGTACTGTAGTCAAGAGGACTAGGGTTTTGCATGATGATATGTCATAGCTCCAGGAGCAGGTTAGGGACCTGATGAGAGGGTTCGCGATAGCTCGTGATGCTGATAGAGCAATTTGGCGTAGGATTGGTGAGTTGGAGAGAGAGGTCACAGAGCTTAAGAGTGATCGCGATGCTCAACGTGTTGAGTTAGCATCTTTGTGGAGAGAGGTAGACAATGTTAGGAGATCAGTTAGTGGTATTCGTAGACGTGGCTAGATAGCATTAGATTCATGGTTTTGTACCATCTTGAAACTAAGTAGTACTTGGTTCGAGATGTAGGATTATCCTAGTTGTCTTACTAGTATCGTTGTTAGGATCGTTTTTTATTTCCTCGTATCCTTCCTTGTATTTCCACTTTTGAAACCTATGAGTTATGGTTATTGGAACGCGGCATCCTTAGTTATGATTTGGTATTTGATTGTTTCGCTTTGGTTTAGCGTTATCCCTGTTGGCTTTGATTATTCAGCGCTATTGGGTGACCCTTGGAACCCAACTCTATTTTTAGAACGTGAATTGTGAACTTATGAACCTTCTTCTTGCCTTCGTAATGATGGCAACAAGACGAAACCCGCTTAGGAACAACCGAGCAGCTCCGCCGCCTGTTGTTGCCCTCGCTCGAGGTGGCCGTCGCCCAGCCCACCACACCAATTCGTTGAGAACCCGAACCTTGATAACCCAACAGAGAACCCAATGTGAACGATCCGGCCGAGAATGGTCCTGCTCCACAAAACCCTCCACCGTGAACCTAGCCCATGTTGACCAGCTTAGTGGAGCAAATAAGGTCGATGAACTTACTAGCCGAGACTAATCTCTAACACCTCTAGTGGAACTCAATGCTGAATCGAACTCGAGGTTGTACCTACAAGGAGTTCGATCTCGTGGTCCCATTGAGTTTGGAGGAACTGAGGGAGTAGTTTACCTAACTAGGTGGTTAGAGAAAATTGAATCTGTTTGCCTGTGAGTAACGTGATGAGGATTGTAAGGTTAAGTATGCAACCTTCACCTTGAAGGACGAGGCGTTGACCTGATGGAACAACTATCACAGCATCAAAGAGAATTGATGTAGCTTATAGTATGACTTGGACTCAGTTTAAGACTCTCCCATTAAGACTTATGGCCCTAGGAATGAAGTTAAGAAGTTAGAGAGTGAGTTCGGAACCATAATTAAGGGTACTGACATGGCTTAACTTATACTGCCGCTTCCAAGATTTATCATTGCTTTGCCCTCAAATGGTTCAAGACCAAGAACTTAAGATTGAGAGGTATACTGATGGATTGCCTTTAGCTACCCCGAATGATGTCATCGCTGCAAAGCCAGTTAATTTGCATGAGGCAATTGCTGTGGCTCAGCGTTTGATGGACTCTTATGTACTGGAAGTAGGAGACAAGAGTAAGAATGATAGGATTGATAAGAGGAAGAGGAACGAAGTTGCTAAAGGGAATGGCAACAAACGGCATAAGACAGCCAGGGTGTTTGCCATAGGTAATGGTGAAAGGAAAGGTTATAAAGGTAGTAGGCCTATGTGTGGTCGTTGTAACCGACACCACCATGGACCTTGCCCGAATGTGTGTTGGAAGTACTCTAAGGTAGGACATTTGGCCAAAGACTGTAGGTCCCGTCCACTTGCTGCAGCTCAAACCGCACCAAGCGAGCGACCGGAAGGCCAATGTCACCGCTTTTGATGTGGAAAGAAGGACACTTTAAGAATGAGTGCCGAGAGCCATGGATGAGAGGAAATCACGGTAATGTAGGAGGACTTGCTAACCGAGGTGTAGGAGGTAATGGCTTAAACCCCGTGAAGCGAGGTTGTGGAAAACCGGGAAACCATGGTGCTAGGAATCAGCGAGAGACATGGGAACAACGCTGCGTTTACGCTTATTGGGAAGGAAGTCGGTGAGGACCCTAATGAGTTACGGTACGTTCCTTCTCAACAATCGCTATGCTTCCATATTGTTTGATACTGGTGCGGATATGAGTTTTGTATCCACCAACTTTATGCCATTACTAGGAATCTCCCAAACACCTCTAGAGGACGTTTGGTACGCCTGAATCACAAAGAATGGAAATGCAGTGAAGAATGGAATGACAGAGAAAGAGAATGACTCTGAATTAAGAGAATGAATTTTACTGTTTGGCAAAAGTAGAGAATGGAGTGTCAGAATCAAATAAAGAATTAATTCCTTTGTTTGCACAATAGAGAATGAGTTTTTTTTTTTTTTCTTTTTTTTTTTTCAGATTTTTTATTTGTTAAGTTGATTATTTAGTTTCTCTATTACGATGAAGTAATTCATTGTAGAACCACACATTAGAAACCAACGAGCCACAATGAAGATTGCATTAGCTGCTCCTAAAGAGGCTATCATGGCAGCTCGTTTAGTTCGAATTTTCCGTTGAAACAAAGGTGTTCTCGTCATCTACAATATACAAGTGGTGTTTAGCATTATATACTTATAACAGAGTCAAGACCTACGTTCATTGTTGTTAGTAACCATTATAATCTTTGATGCAATTATTTTTGTTTTTCTATATATAATGTGTGATTACTTAACATCTATAAGCAATTATTCTATTTTAATGTGTGATCGAACCATGTAACATATTAACTCAAACACCAATATCACGTTACACATGACGTAAGGTATGAAATTATCATTAGTTATACAAATTCTTACCTCAACTTCAACTGATATCATGACATGAATTACATATATTTGAATTGTTAACTAATATATATGACGTTAAGCATGAAGAAGTATATATTAAATTGTAAAGTAATATCAAGAATTTATATATTTACCTCAACTGCTATTGAGAATCAACAACGTCGATGAAGCGCTGAACTGAATTGGAGAGAATAGTAGTGCCTGAAAGTTTTTATTATTTATGATAATTTGTGCATTGCTCATGTTAAGATCTTCCTTTTTTACGGTATTTCTTTTATTCCTGGAAGAATGGATATAGAGAAAGAGTCCCTCTAAAACTCTAATTCTCCACCTTTCTCCACTTTTTTTAAAGAAACAAAAAGGGAGAATGAGAATGGTAATTAATTCATGTTTCCATTCTTTTGTGTCAACAAACATCGGAATGAACCCCCTTTCCCTTTCTCATCTTTCCATTCCAGTGTACCAAACATCCCCCTAGGGTTTAGTTACGATGTAGAATTAGCTAATGGGAATAGAGAGAAGATAGACACCATAGTTTGAGGTTGTACTTTAAGTTTCCTAGACCGCCCGTTTAGTATAGATCTATTGCCAGTTACCTCGGGAAGTTTTGACGTCATTATTGAATGGATTCATTGGGTTGAACGGTGCAATATATCATTTGTGATGAGAAGATTGTGCGTTTACCGTATGGCGGAAAAGTTTTGAGCATACAAGGAGATCGAGTTTAATCGCGGGAAGTCCTTCCTCGTTGAGTATCATTTCTTGTATTAAGGCCCAGAAGTACATCGATAGAGGAGGTTGTCTTTTCTTGGCTCGAATTTCTTAAAAGAATAGTGAGGAGCAAGTGAAAGACACCTTAATGATGTAAATTCGCCGTTAGAGAATTTCCCGGATGTGTTTCCCGACGATTCGGCTGTGGATTCCACCTGTCCGACAAGTGGAATTCCATAGAGTTGATACCCTAAATGCACCAAGAGTCTCGCACCTTTTATCGACTTGCTCCAAGAGAATTGGAGGAACAAGCCATGTAATTGTCGGAGAAGGGATTCATTCAACCAAGTTCGTCACCGTGGGGAGCACCAGTGTTGTTTGTAAAGAAGAAGGATGGATTCTTTCTAGAATAGATGATCTATTCGACCAACTCCAAAGAGCTAGTGTCTTTTCTAAGATCGATCTACGATCTGGTTATTACCAGCTTAGAGTTCGAGAAGAGGATATCCCTAAGACTGGGTTTAGGACTCATTATGGATACTATGAATTCCAAGTGATGTCGCTTTGGTTGGACCAACGCCGCCAGCTTTCATGGATCTCATGAATCGAAAGTGTGGTTGCCACCGACAAGTTTGTGATAGTATTCATGGACACATCTTGATATACTCTAGGAGTAGTGAGGAGCAAGAAGAGCATTTGAGGCTCATTTTAGGATTGATGAGAGAGAGAAGTTTGATGCCAAATTCTCTAAGTGTGAATTTTAGATTCCGTCCTGCAATTCATAGGTCACGCGGATAGATAGTCGAGGTTCATGTTGACCCAGCTAGATTAAAGCCATTAACGAATGGGTGCTCCTAAGAACCCATCGAATCCACAGCTTCTAGGTTTAGTTACTATTATAGGAGATTCATTGAGGGATTTTCTAAGATAGCTAAGTCACGACCAAACTAACACAAGGATGTTAAGTAATGAATGGGGAGAAAAGGAATAAGAAGCATTCCAACTTCTGAAGGAGAAGTTGTGTAGTGAGCCCATCCTAGCTTTGCCCCGGGAAATAAGACTTTGTCGTGTACCGCGACGCTCGCATAAGGGCTTAGGTGTTGTTTTGATGCAACGAGAGAAGGTGATTGCTTACGCCCCGCAAACTTAATAGCATGAGAAAAACTACACTACCCATGACCTTGAGTTAGTGCCGGTGTTTGCTCTAGGATTTGGTATTACCATATGGAACCAAGTGTGTAGTATTTACCGATCATAAGAGTGAAGTTATCTTAGATCAAAAGGAACTGAACATGAGACAACATCGTTGGTTGGAATTTCTTAGTGATTATGACTGTGAGATTCGGCATCATCCCGTAAGGCTAATGTTGTGGTTGGTGCACTTAGTCGCAAAGAGGACATTCCACCCTACTGCTAGATCCTTAGGAATGACCATTGTTTTGCCCTACCATTCAAATTTTAGCCGCCTAAGCAGAGGCATTGACGGAAGAGAACCGTCCTTATGAGAATCTTCATGGAATGTTAGAAAGTGAAAACGCTTCTTGTTATCCGGACGAACATTATGCTTCAAAGACAAGTTGGATACCATTTCATGGTGGAATCAGGAGTTGATTATGCAATTTGAAATGAGCAAATCAAAATACTTATTCATCCCGAAACATAACATGTATCGATCTTAAGAAACTTTATTGGTAGCCTAATATGAAAGCCGATATAGCTCAAAAGATGTTAGTTGGTGCCCGACTTGTTCTAAAGTTAAGGGAACATCGGTCCACGACTCTAGTTCTAAACCCAACTCCCGAATGGAAAATGGGAGCTAATAACCATGGACTTTATCACTAAATTATCGAGAACACTAGCGCGCAATGACGCTAACCGGGTAATCGCGATAGTTCTAACTAAGTCCAAGCCACTCTAGCTATTAGTGTTCCGATAGTCTTGATAAGCTTGCTCGATTGTATCTTATGAGGTAGTATCAGTGAAAATTCCATATCTATCATTTTCGATAGGGATAGTCATTTTACATCCCAATTTTGGAGATCAAGTATGCATGCGATTAGGAACAAATTTGGATATGAGTACTTTACCATCCTCAATCGATGACGTAAAGCGAGAGAACCATTCAATTCCTTTAGAAGACATGCTTAGAGCTCAAGTATTGATTTCTAAGAAAGGCCTGAGAGACATCTCCCTTTGGTCAATTCTCTTATAACAATAGTTATCACTCTAGCATTAAGGCGCCCATTTCAGGCAATCAGATGGCCAAAAATGTCGCTTCCCCGCTTGTTGGGCTTAAGTTTGCGAAAGTCAACTTACAGTCCCTAACTTGTCCTAGAAACCACCGAGAAGATAGTTCAATCATAACCGGTTGCAAACCACTCGTGATAGACAAAAGAGTTATGCCGATAAGACGAAACCTTTAGAATTTCAGGTTGAGATCGTGTTATGTTAAAAGTTTCTCCTGAAAGGAGTGATTCGCTTTGAAAGCGTGGAAACTCAATCCCGTATATATTGGTCCTTCCAACTTGAAGGAATCGGACGGTGAAAGATACCGCCTCGAGCTACCGGAATTGAGCAGTGTACACAATGTCTTTAATTAGTAATCAAGAAATGTATTTCGAGAAACATAGTGCCTTAAGAGATATTCGTATTGATGAGAAATTGAATTTGTTGAGGAACCGATTGAGATTATGGACCGTGAGATCAAAAGGCTAAAGAATAGCCGATTCTTATTATGTTCGTTGGAATCCAACGGCCAGGACCGAGTTCACTTGGGAAGCTCGTGAGGGAAGTATCTTCTAAACTTTTCATGACAACAAGTTCTCCGAGGAAACCCAGACGGGTTTCTTCGAGGCTGGGAGGCTGTGACAACCGGCAAATTTAGGGAGTCTATTTTAGGTAACCGCATTACGCTAAACTAAACCGGCTTTTTCCTTTTATCACTATTTTATAAACCATGACTTGATTTTTATATCGCCTATTTGTTTTACGGATTATTTCTATTATTAAATGAGTTATCGTGATGTTTTAACTCTATTTGGTAGGAACTATTCGATTCGCCACTAGAAAAGCCTAAAACGAGAAATATTGTAACTTTTAGACCGTAACTCGAAAATTGACATATAAATAGTCAAAACTCGTGGAAAAACGTAAATAACGATGTTGGAAAGTCGAATGAACGCTAGGGACACTCGGGACACATTATATGAGCTCGAATGGGAAAATCGGACCTTTTACGAAAATGGCGACCACGGCCCCTCCTCTTGCTTAGGCCGGGCGCCTCCTCCAAAATTACTTCTATTTTGTATCCCTCCCTCCTAAATATAAATACCCCAACCCTCCCTCATTCACTACTTCATTTTCTCTCTCTAAAACACACACACACTACCGTCTCTCTCACTCTCTTCCACCAAAATAAAACCCTAGCCACCCAACCACCATCATTGGTCAGCCCCACCTCCGCCAAATTCTGCCAAACTCGTGCAAGTGAAATTACACCTCCACCACTATCTTGTAGATCATTTCATCCTCTTTCTATCCATATAAAATACTCTCACAAAAGCCTTCAAAAACACCTTCAAATTTAAAGATTAAGATTCGTACTTTTAGAGTTTTCATCTAACATTGCAATTGGTGCTTGAATGAGGTAAATGGAACAAGATTAGAGCTTGTTTAATCTCTTAAAACCCACGTATGGATTATTAAGGTTTCGACCCTATGTCCAAATTTGGGGCTTTAGGGTGAAACATGGAATTAAGTCTAATTAATGTCTAAATAAACAAGTAATTAGTGTTTGGTAAATGTGTGGTGTATCAATTTGATAGGTTTATGCATTTTAGGTCTAGTTTCATATTTTTGGTTAAGATAGATGATGGGTTTTGTGTTTGGTTAGTGATTGGAGCTTGAATGATTGGATTTGGATGTTGTGGAATTGATTTGGGTGTTGTTTGATTGGTTTGAAGGGTAAAAAGAGCCACAAAGGGCACGACGTGGCCCTTGAAGCTATGCGACGCGGACCCACTTGGGCCACGGGTCGGGTCGATTGGTAGCTTGTCTGGTTGATGTAGTTGAGGTTTGGATGAGACGCCGTGACGTAAAAGCTTCTAGAGCTTGTTTGTCTACGCGGGTCTTAATCACATCGTCATGACCATTAGGTCATAACATTGGTTTCGAGTATAATTGGTTGATTGATTGGTTGGTGAGATTGTTTTGAGTTGTCTTGGGATTGAATTGTATATTATGACTTTTAAATTGGACTTGATATATATATTGTTTACTTGAGCTACGCCGGCAAGCATTTTGACTTTTTAGTCAATAGTTGACTCTGACAATGCCGTAACATGGACTTTAGTATAATTTGACTATTGATTGATTAAAAGCTCTAGAAGTTATGACTCGTGCTCGTGGACTCTAAAACTAATAACATTATGAAACTAATAATGGAATTTGATCTAAATATATATTTATACATGAAAAATGCTAATAGACTATGAAATGTAAATAATAAATGTCTTTTGTAATAAAAATATCGATAACAAGACTTATCTTGTTATTTACTATTTTTAAACGGAAACTAACAACTAAATTAGAAATGTTTTGTAATAAATAAGTATTAATGTTTCGAAAGTACACGCTTATCATAAATGTCAATTGTGGACATTTAATACTAGTTAAGTATTTATTTACTTACGTTGTGTGCATGGGTTACAGATAACCTAACGTTAATAGTGTTGATCCACGTGGGTAGCGGACTTATTAGGTTGACGGATCTAATAAGAGCCCGCTAGGTACGTTGGGTAACCTTATTAATGGGTGACTTAGCCTTATGACTCTTTAGAATAATGATTGATTTATGGGATATAAGCGATTACCTAATAAATAAAGGAGTTTTATCGAAGTTGACTTAATTCATAAGGTCTACTATTTATTCAAACTTATTGAACTATGGAGCTTATCGCTGGAGGTCTCATTGTGTTGCATTGAGTTAACATATGGTTGTTTGAGTATCATATATCATATTGAGTCGATACACCCCATGAGGAATACCCAAACACTAGGATTAAATGGTGAAGCGAGACATTTTTGGAAATAACGAAATGGAATATATTGGGGTAGATAACGTTAATTTGAGGAATATATCTATTAAAGTTGGGCTACATTAATAGGTTGTGCCGAGTCGATATTTGTTGTGTCATGATACCGTTATCTTCTGCAAGTGTTTATTTGTGCGTTGATTGCTTGAGGTGAGTTTCATAGCCCCACTTTTATCTACGTTTTAAACTATATTGGGGTGAGAACGCTAATGCTTTTGGACCGTGAAAAACTATTTGATTTGCTTGTATGCTTGACTGCCTAGATAGATGTGCGGGTAGTCGCTTGCTAGTCTAGGTTTAACCGTTGCCTAGCTAAGAATAGACTTCACCTTCTACCTAGTCCGGGTTGGCAACTGTTCTAGAGGTTGCCAATGGCTGCTAGACTAGAGTCAGCAACTGTTATCCCCTCGGATACGGGATGTGATTATATGGTTGGTGATCCGGGTAGGATCGGTGTGTGCAAACGGTATTATTCTATCTAGGTCTTGCGTAGCAAATCAACTCTTACAGGTCCACTATGATTTTGTTGAACTTAAACCTATGAACTCACCAGCGTAAGCTGACCTTTTAGCATGATTTCTCAGGTATTTGTGAGATGTTTGGATTACTTGATCGGTGGAACCTTGGCAAGAAGGCGGGGTTCAAGGATCATTTCTGACTCTAATAAACTTTGGGGACCTATTTGATTAAACCATCTTTTGGGCCTAATATTTACTCTTTTGGATTAAATGTTTTAAATGACTAAATTTGGGATTGGTTTTGAATGTTAAATGACTATCTTTTTACTATACTCAGCAGCACCAATCCAATAATAGTAACGCCCCGAAAACTTGATTAAGTCTTCCGCTGTACCGAGATTTGGGGGTGTTACAGTTCGTAACCCCATCACTTTTCATCATGGAATGTGATAACCAACCACCGTTCATCAACCTTGCACCAAATGACCCGCCAAGAGGCCGTACTCTTGGTGAATACTCGAGACCAAGCCACCTAGTGTTGAGTTTATAATATATAAAACATACAATAAACATATAGACATCAAGAGTACACAGCGGAAGACTTAAAGATCATAACAAATAAATTAATTAACTAAAAGTATGCGTAACGCATTCCTCTTCATAATTACAAATCCTGAACGAGCAAAACAAAGAAGTACTAATTGGTGTAAGAATAATGTCTTACAACCACGTTCTTGTACACACTAATTAACCAACGAATCAAGCGATTGCTAGATCTAACACAAGTCCTCGTTAAGCAAAACGAAACCAAACTCCCTTACTATTGGGGTGTTCGGGCCAATATGACTAGAGAGAGAGGAGAGGAGAGATCTAGGGTTAATTCAATGCACAAGTGTATGAAACCCTAGAACCTAACCCTCTTTATATACTAGTAGGTAAACTTTGGGAACAAGTTAGGTATTTGGTTGAAACCCATTACCCTTTGGCCGGCCATGTAGACAAGCCCAAAGAGAACCCATAACTTTTCCAAGTTTTCCATTTCTAGTCCTTTCTCTTTTCATTTTAACGATCGTTAGTCATTTTTCCGTTAAATACTTAACGATCGTTAACCGGACTTAATGTGCATAATTAATCGTAAACATAAACATTAATTATTAACTTTAATTCTCATTCGCTAATGTGTGCAATCCGTGGTCACGAAGTTCGAATCCGACATTCACATGTTTGTAAATATATACATTTCCAACAGCTCCCACTTGGATATGTTTACAAAACGTGAAATGACATTGGTTAGCGCCTAGCAACACGCCAATGCCCCCGGCAATCCTGTATGGTTTTCTCGAGAAAACCAAATTTGATGATTCATCATCATATTCATCCTTTTGTTTCTAATACCATGTTAATAAGAATATGGATCTCACTCATTTCTTAATTAACTATTTTGTTTCTTGCTTTATGTGATTGATTAAGATTACCAATCTTCTCAACATATTCCTAAGACCTTGGGTATGGCCATACAAACATCTTAACAACCCTACGAGGGGCCCAGGAGTATTATACTTCAAAATAAATTTGAAGGAAACAAATCCCATTTTGACTACAAGCAGGATTCATAAATTTCGCAACACTTCTAAAACAACCCTTATAACTACCGCCATGTAGCGCGATTGCTTCACAAAATGCACTACATCCATGACATATCTCTTGTATCTCAAGTCAGAAGATAAATATCCATGATATACTTAATGACAAAGATCCATAAAGTATTATCATGCGGTGGGATAAGTCCTATACTCAATACATTGAATATCATCTGAATTAGTCATGCTACGCATCAATATACTTTCAAGTATATTCTAACTAATACTCCGATTTGTCTTAATTCAATATCATTCCCATGTTATTGATCGACAACGGACTATTTAGAATAACTTAAGTTATTCAAGGATTTAAACATGCAAATATAGGACACAATATTATAAATGAAATTAAACGTATACCATACTTTAATTCATTATAAATAATAATTGTTTAACATCCTTTATCCAAATACTAAATAGATCAATGCATGATAATTCTTAGTTAATGAATTTTGCCACAAGTCATGCAAATCATACTTGTTGACAAGGCATAATTTCAACTAACTTTGATCTATAGGAATTTTGAGAATACTTATTTCAAAAATTCAATAAGTGAATTTCTTGTATGTGTTTACACATATCTTGATATTGTCATATTTATTCCATAAGGTGCGATAACCTAACCACCTTTATATGACAATCATCTTTCAAAACTTTAAAGTTTAAAGTATTCTTTATTCTTTAATGTATAATGCAACTATGCTCTTAGTTGAGCATAACTAGTCAACATGGTCATCATCAAGGATATCATGACTAGAATTGAGTGTCATCTCAATTATACTAGCATCATTGTGTACAACAATATGCTCTTTAAACATCTGTAAACTTTGAACAGTTTTAGTGTAATGTTGGTGCCTACCAAAACTCAAGTTTGTTGGCAATGACAATTATGAAACAATTGTCATATAATCATCCATAGAATATAGGAGCATCTCCAGCATTGTGGAATGTGATTCTAAATCCAAACATATTCCTTTAAAATATTTATTACACTAACAACTTTCAATGTTGTCAAATCATCTTGTAATCAAGCATGACACAACAACTTTATACACAACATGATGTTCATGATGAATCTTCAAGTTAAACTTTAAGATCTCATCTATCTTGTCAAAGATATGTATTCATCATGTTCTATTTGACTCATTTATTTACCGTATATGTTTATAATAATAAACATATATTCCAAAGTTGTATATATTATTTCCAAATCTTACAAACGAAGTTTCATTCCCAACTAAAACTTAATTTAAGTGGAATGTAGTTGTCCATACAACATATAAGATTTAAGAAAAAATAAATAATACTCCCACTAGCTTTCATGAATACTTATGAGCAATCTTATTTTAATTATTAAATCAAACATGGATTTAATATTAAACATAAGAAACATCTCCTAGATGCTTGCATATATCCATTCATGGATTCTTGCAGCTTGTACATATTCAAAGATTATTTGAATTCATAAAACTACTTTGTATTACTTATCGCCCCTCGCAAAAGTAATTTCACAACAAAGAGTTTTGACATTCATTGTCAAAATTTCATATCAATGAAACTAAGTATGACAATTATAATCTTTATACTTTTATTTAATGTATCTAGAAAGAATATTCAATCATAGTTAATTGCTTAAGTATGATTGATATTATTATCACTAGACATACATTAAATACATGTACAATATTGTCCATATGATTTCTACACAAAGATTTAAACCACTAGGGTTTCCATCCTTTGAAGAAACTCATTTTCATTATTAAGATAAACCAAGTATCTAAAGTTGATTATCTTTATGGACAGGATCTCTACATTCATAGTATGATTGATTTTCCACAATTCAACATTTGGTAAATTTATCATTATGATTAACAGGCTTACCATGATGCTGTAACTCATATTCCCAAAGCATATTAAATATCTGAGATATCCTTACGGATCTATGAATGACAATTCCATCATATTAAGGTCTATCATTTTCATGTTTAGCCTCATCATGATATTTGCTAGTGCATTTTAGAAGACGATGTACTTTGTAATTCAATCTTTCAAGATCTAAACAAAACTCCCACTTGCTTTTAAAAATTTAAAGATTACCTTTAAATAGTTTAGCAAGTAGAGCAACAATACATTGTTCTTTTGGGATATTACAAAAAACATTGACAGCTCCTAACATTAGTTTGTTACAACTCACTCTATAAGTAGTTTAACAAATTCATAACTTCATTTATAAGACTTAATGTGATTCATCACATTCCATAAACAAATGGTGTCTTATTAATCTTCTAGGTTGGAGTCTTATTGAGTATATTCAATCTATACTCAATCTACTAACCTTGATAACTTTTTGAAGAAACTATAGTTATCTTGAATCAAATAATGCCAATAGATTTTGATTCTTCCTAAGTAACATACCATAAAACTATGGTATTTCTTTAGAATTAATATTGTAAGAAAATCTAACAATATTTTAGATAACCATCTACTCTTTTGGCTTACCTATTTACCAACAAAGTAAAACTTAATGGTACAATAGAATTACCAAGTCAATTGCATGTATTATAACACAAATATTTTGACCAAGTCAAAAGACATATTAATTATAATCCCACTATATGCTATAAGTCATTGATCAACTCATTGACTTCATGCATATGTCTTAAAACATAGCAAGTTAACGTCTTACTTTATATTGTAAGTCTTGTATTAAAAGACTTCATGTTTGTGACTTTACAAAATCATAAACATTTATAATTAAAGTAATTATGAACACCACCTCGGGTTTCAATTCATATTTCAAGTTAATATTTACTACATATATTTAAGTCATTCAACTAATACTCAAATTCAAGGTAGTATTAGATTACTTCATTTAATTATGTCATTCCATGAAATGTTCCATGTAAGAAACTGCAGAATCATCCATGCTCGTTCTCACGACACGCGGATATTTTACCTTGGGCTACAATCTAGTTCACGTTCTCACGAACATAAATTGTAACTACAAGTGTTTCTTAAATATTGAATGACATAAATATTTAAAATAAAGTAGTCTTTGTTATCATCTTGACACATGTTCTTAATAGGGCAATCATACATATTTAAATGTATACTTCCTATTAGAACATTATTCTCTTACTTTTCAGTCAAGAGAATTTATTTAAATCATATTAATATGTGTTGTACCTTGCACACAAAAAGATTTCTCCCACTTGTGCATGGAACAACATCATGTAGCATATAAACAACACCATACACGCTCGCTTATTTGATTAATATGATTTGTGTCATAGATATAACTAGTAGATATAGGACTATATTGATTTGTAAGGAAACGCACATGACAATCCTTAAAAACATAAGTGCCTACAATTGGAAAGTAATTATCTTTGAAGATAATCTGGTTACTACACAGGAAATAAGGCTTGTAGCTCCCAATCTAATTAGAAATCATTAAAACAACTTATTCAAGAATGCAACACAAATGCTCCCAATCGAATCCGACAACATTGTAAGTGTTGCATAACCAGTGAAAACAACTTGCTTGCTTTTTACTTTCCTACACCTTTGAAGAACCATACGTAATCATTACTAAGGTACTAAAAGGTGTATTCTACTATATGAATGATGGGTTATCCATCAATGTTATTAACTTGAAAAATTGGGTATGCAATTTCTTCCTCAACAGGCCTACCATCCCCATACTGGTATGTAGTACCTTTAAAGGCTAAAGCAAAACAACTAGATAAAATATGCTAGTTTGCCTTTTACCAATTTTATGTAATTAGTCTAGCTTCTAATCTAGTAACTCATATACATTTTTTTCCAGTTAACCAACATTCATGTTGTTACAAAGGATTCATTCACCAAAATCTTTATGGAAAATAAGATGTGCAATTCATTGCTAAGAGTTACATTAGAATTTAGACAATTCAAATGTTCCTATTATACCTTTCTCATTCATGAAAAGGAATAGGATTGAGTCTCGTGCTTCTCTCATGGAAAAGAGACTTCGCTTGTCTTATCAAGAATTATTCTCGATCAAACATTTGTTTGAAAGCTAGAATGGATCAATTTACTAATCAAAGACTAAACCACGTTTACGGTTAAATGTTGCATTTATACATTCAAAAGAATTACAAAATTCAATTTTAGTATTTTCGATAATTAACCTTTTCAATAAACAATTAAATACCCAAGGTTCATATTCATATAACCAATTAATTATTATTGAAAACTAGGATCCAAATTTTCATAATTTCATCACGCCGCTTGATCTGCTAGTAATGAACCTTATACAAAATGGTAGAGCCATTGCTCAATTGCCAATTTCAATTGCAATTCCTAGATTTATGGGATTTACATATAGCCAATATCAATCGCCATGTAAACATGTTTTATCCCATCTTATGCCTTGAGTTGCCGGTTCTCACTACAAAACTCAATTAAGTTGTCCAACTTAAGAAACTGCAAAAATCGTCCATGCCCGTCTCACGCACACGTGGACATTTTACCCTTTGATTACGATCTAAGTCACGATCTCACGCAAATAAAAAGTAATCTTAGGTGTTTCCGCTTCGTTGGATGGCATATAACTTAAATTAAAGGGTAATAGTTTTGATGTTAAATCAAATATGTACAAAGATGTCATGCATTCATCTTTGTAGCATAGTTTTTATTAAAACATTTATATCTTGTTTTAATGTATAAGCTTTTCATCATCAAACTTTAATTGAGGTATTGGGTTCACCAATCAAGGAATTTAGTGTTAATTATCATCCATTATACCGTACTTTTGCATAAGTGTAAACACTTAGTTTTTCGGATAATTACCATCAAGTGGCGCATGGAATTAAAACTAATTCGCCCTTAAGATGAGCTTGCACATTTAATGGCTTACTAAGTAGCTCCACTAGAACTTACAGAGGGCAGAGGACTGTGCACGCTAAAGCACAACCTTAGACATCCTTTCAATGTGACCAGGCGCACTTCTTTAAACCCCTTTATTAGTTCATTCTCATGGGTGAGCCTTTCGCACCATTTGTACCAAAGTCATCAATCAATTAAACGATTATGATTACTATTCTTAAAATACATGTTTCACCATTGTTTAGGTCAGTTTATTTTTTTTTAAAATACCCTTGTTACACATAACAAACAAGCAAGTATTTATAAAAAATAAACCAATAAACAATGAATGCATAACAAATAAAAGTCATGCATATCAAATAGCCACATGCAAACGGTTTTGATAAATCCTATTAATAACCAATTCTAGATTTGACAATATGCATATATTTAATTAAGACTTTCACCCGCTTTCATCTATGTACAAGGTGAACCACATGCATCGATTCATCGACAAGAAGTCAAAATTAAATACATACCACATAGCACATAATTGATTAAATTAATAATTATTGAGGTCTTCCCCAATTTTAGATCTATCAAAATTTAGTGTATATCACTTAAACAAGAAAGACATACAATAAAAGCAGATCCATGATAAAACATGCAGATAATTATCATGGACATAAAATTACACTTAATAATTAATGCAATTAAACCAGAGTTACACATATACATAAAGTTGCATGCATCTTAGGGTTTCTAATCCAATTAAAACAATAGTTTACAAAACCCTAATTAGGCACCAAAATAAACTCAAAATTAGGGTTTAGGTTTTGCAAACCCTAGATCTAAGCATACAAATAATAACACATTCATGTTTATTTTAATTATGTGTTTCAATAATTAATTACTTGTTATACAAGGCTCGTGATACTGTTGAGTTTATAATATATAAAACATACAATAAACATATAGACATCAAGAGTACACAGCGGAAGACTTAAAGATCATAAAAAATAAATTAATTAACCGAAGTATATGTGAACGTACCTCTTTTGCGAATTACAAAACCTTGAACGAAAGCAAAACAAAGAAGTACTAATTGGTGTAAGAATAATGTCTTACAACCACGTTCTTGTACACACTAATTAACCAACGAATCAAGCGATTGCTAGATCTAACACAAGTCCTCGTAAGAAAAACAAACCAAACTCCCCTTACTAATGGGGTGTTCGGCCAATAATATGACTAGAGAGAGGAGAGGAGAGATCTAGGTTAATTCAATGCACAAGTGTATGAAACCCTAGAACCTAACCCTCTTTATATACTAGTAGGTAAACTTTGGGAACAAGTTAGGTATTGGGTTGAAACCCATTACCCTTTGGCCGGCCATGTAGACAAGCCCAAAGAGAACCCATAACTTTTTTTTCCAAGTCTTCCATTTCTAGTCCTTTTCTTTTCATTTTAACGGTCGTTAGTCATTTTTCCGTTAAATACTTAACGATCGTTAACCGACTTAATGTGCAATAATTAATCGTAAACATAAACATTAATTATTAACTTTAATTCTCATTGGCTAATGTGTGCAATCGCGGGTCACGAAGTTCGAATCCGACATTCACATGTTTGTAAATATATACATTTCCAACA
>OU343222.1:265644531-265785204 GCA_910596185.1 Chrysanthemum makinoi
AAATCAACTCTTGCGAGAAAGTGAGGAGTTCACCAGATGAACTTGCTCCTACCAACTCGATTTTCTCTGAGGATAAAGAAGAATACGATGATCCGTTTTTTCCAAAGAAGATAAGGAAGGAAGTTGTCGATAGATGAACTTATTGATCCCGAGGTCCAATATTTTTTAGCCGAGAGTGAATCCTCTCCTCGTGAGGATTTTCACATAGATGACACTTTGATCTCCTTCCTCTCCGAAGACAAGATTTTCAACCCTGGATACTCGTTGATAAGTTTTATGCTAAAAATGTCATTCGAGATAAGGATCCTCTCTTGGATGCCGTCGTTGATGAGCCTTTGAGTAACACCTTTCTATACCATGAGCTCACGACTTCTTTGGAGTATTCTCTTATCGATCCTTCATCCTTTCGTCCGCCCGCAAAACCGAATGATGGATCACTCTTTCTTGAAAACCTTATGTGAGTTTGGGAGGAGTAATTCCTTATGTGCTTGAGCCCGACATTTTCTTTCCCTCCCAACCACCCATCTCATTCTTTCGGGAATGAGGACACCATTTTGACCCTGGTATCTCTACCATTTCTTCCCAATGACAATGAATTCGGGACGAGTCAAGCTAGCGACTCGTTTAAGAAAAACATAGCTTCGTGGGAGCACCCCATGCCTATCTCTATCTTCTTTCTATTTTCTAATAAGGACGCGAAGGCTGCCCTTCGATTTCTCGTGTTTAGTTGTTTGTGATGTTGTGTTTAGGATGTTCCCGATATGAAGACTCTCGTGCTCGAAGTTTGTCTTTTCTCCACTCGTGTTTCATGATCGATGCTGATGGAAATCCGATATCCTAATCTTATCGACTAACTTTTATCTTTGAGCATACTTAAACGGCTTTTAGATTTTCGTGATACCCTTGCTTTAAACATTGAGGACAATGTTTCGTTCTAGTCTGGGGTGGGTAATCTTCGATTTGATTTGACCGCACTTGCTTATTTCTGTCATGTACTCTCGCAACCCCGTTTTTCCTTAGAAAATGAAAAATTGTGCAAAAATGAGAAAAATTTAAAAATTTTTGTAAGCTTTTGTTAAGTCTTTTTGATTGAAAAGTTTGCTAGTCTCTTAGATAAGAAGCTATAAATTGCGAATTCTAGCTCACAAGGCCAAGATTTTGCAAGTTTCCCTAAGAGATTTTAAATATGCATGACTTAATTTCATTAGACGAAACATTTGCTAAGTTAATATATGTTTTGACACCTTGTTGACTTTCCGCTGGTGAGTAGTGGAATAGAATTGACTTGACCGCGTGTTATAGGCCCTAGCTTGTTCCTTTAACCATAGATAATCTAAAAATTATCGGCTAAGCATCTGCGGATCTCATTATTTGGGATTTTAAATTTGCAGAGATCGAGAAATGATAGAGTTACTTATGAGTTTAGATGCTAAGCGTGGAGTAGTTGGTTCTCTTTAGAGCCCATCGAAGGTACTTATGGCTTTTTGTTCCCCCAAAATTGTTTCACCCCATATTTGTCTAATAATAATTAGAGATGTTGAGTTTTGGCGATAGTTAGTTCTTTATCTTCTTAAAATAATATTTGTTTTAAAAATTGGGTACACATCAAGGATCCATAATAAATAAATGAGTAATCAGTGATAAGTGATAAAGTAATAAGTAAAGTTGTGAGCTGCGGTGTCGAGATCGAACCCTTGGATCTTTAGCCGGGATTGAGTGAGGTCTTAGCCTAGCCAGCCGGGATCCTCATTTCATGAAGCCTATTAGTCTTGGATTACCCCGGAAGCTCCGTGGTCACAGCTCATATAAATAAAGTATAAGTGCAAAAAAAAAAAAAAAAAAAATATATATATATATAATATATATTATATATATATATATATATATAATAAATAAAAATGATGAATGAAAATGAAAAAGTCAAAAGTATAAGTAAATAAAAATTCCTTGATGTGGACCTCATTTTGGGACAATGGTTCTTGAGAGAAGGCGGATAACTAATTAGCGACTTAGCTTTGTATCTTATCGGAAGAAAAGTTATCGAACGAGAAATTGAAGAAATTCAATTCTCACAAAAATAAAAATCTAGAGAAAAATAGGAAATGGGAGCAAAAAGGTAATTACACAAGTAACTTCCATGGTAGTGTTAGCATCTAGAATCATATTTAACAATGATTTCGGTTTTACGCTTAGTTTGGGACTTGTGAAAAATCAGACTGTATTCTATCCGTATGGTCACTTTACGCTGTGTTGTGTTTCTTACTCCGTGATCCTAACGTGTCGTTTGAAAATTGTTGGAGTTATTGATCGACATGAAAGTTCAACAAACCGTCATTCATAATCTGATGTGCTTAATCATAATATCTATACATGTGAATTAAAAGGTAACGGGCGTTTTTAGAATTAAGGTTTTCGTAATCTCTTTTGAGGAATCTTTGCTACTTCTTCAAAGGTTTAGTAGAAAGAGATTGAAATCCTTGGTTTTAGAAGCGTGAGTTGATTGCATTGTGTGAGGACACGACAATGGTTTCGTCTGGGGTATTTTGGTATGTGCTAAACACATACCTTTTCTATATCAAAATAGACCCAAAATAACCAAGAAATAGCCGTTTATTGTGCTAATATTTGGGGGTTTTCTTGAGTTTGTGCTTGTGCAGGATACATTGTAAAAACACGCAAGGAACCAAATCCGATGTAAATCGGCACGAGAGATCAAGAGAGCTTAAGCCGAGCCGGAAGATCAAAATTGAGCATTTATGAAGATTTTATTCTCCGAGGATGATTTTTGGAAGTTATAACCAAGTTTGAAGAAATGTCAAAACTGGCCCCTCAAGTTTCAGCATTTGGCAAAAATGGCCCTTGAAGTTTCAAAAGTTGCAAATTGGCCCTTGGTTTATTTGAAGATTGTCAAGAATGGTCCTTGAAGATATTTTCAGAATTACATTTATGGTCCCTCAAATGTTCCATATGCGTTTAGTCCCTATGGTTGCTAATCAATCCAATTATGTCCAAATCCAGTCCTATACACAACCCAATCTATATCAACACTACCCGCCCAAACAACATACCCGCCCACCCTATTAATACCACCCACCCATTCCCGAGTATCCAAACCAAACCCGCTCATTTAACCCGAACCAACTCTTTTGAATAATAATAAACAAACCAACGCGCCATATTGCTCCTTCCTCCCAAACGAAACCAAACACCCGTTTTTAACCAATTACCCATCCCAATCACCCACCTCGTACTAGAATCTATCTATCCAACCTTCTAGAACCTATGACTTGTCAGATAGGCGGCCTACGTGGACAAATGAAGCTATTCTATTGGCCGAAACACCTCATGGGATGAATGGGCTCTTTGATTGGCTATGTGACAGGAATGATCATGTGGCTGTGGATAGGCCATCTAGGCTCTTCCAAGAGGATCCCAAGACCTCTTGATGGCTATAAAAGGACCCTTGAGCTCACAATGGATTTCGTGCAATCCTTTAGTTTTCATTAAGCTTATTGTTATTGTATTCAGTAGTTTTTTTTTAAATGTTTTCTTAAGCTTTTATTGTATTCTCAGTTTCTTGTAATCCTTTTTCAATATTAATCAAAGTTCCAAGTTTTTAGATTTTATCTTGCAATTCTTATTTAAAGTAATCAATAAGCTATATGGAATAATGGAATAAGCTCATTTCAGCTTATTATAGCTTTGGTGAGCTTACATTGCACCCTCACTGTCCACTTAACTCATTTACATTCACAAAAACTCAGTCAACGAAAGTCACTGTGTGCTCATTTGGTTCTAAATGGTTATGGTTTGATTGTGATGATGGAACTGGGTTGATTTGATGTTATATGGGTTAGGTTTAGTGGTTCTATTGCTGGTTTTGCAAGCCATGGGCTGGACCTCTTGTAAGTGTGTTTTTAATCTAAATTCTAGCTTGTTATTAAGTAGCAGTTATCATTTTCATTAGATCTGTTATAATACTGAAGTTTGCTGTCATATTAGCTTCATTTAGGTGATTTCAATCTGTTTTGCAGTTAAGCTAATCTTGTTATCATGTTTAAACTAGAATAAAATTGCATAATAGTCAATAAAGGGGTGTTTGGATTGCTTGTTGAAACTGAGTTAGATTGTTAGTCACTAGTTAAACCTGTTGCGTAGTCTCTAGTAGTATATTCATTATCATCATAGTGGTTTACTTGCAATAAATTAGTCTAAAAGTCAAATTTTGTTCTCAACTGTCATTAAGCTTGTAACTGTTTGAATCAGTTTTGATACAATCTCACATATAGGCTTAGAATTTGATAAACAAGGTTGTTATAATTGCATTTCATCATCCTCATCACCATCAGTCCAACATTTGATTTTAAATCTCAACAAAGTCAAAGTTGCAAATCTGTTTTACACGAGTCAAATCTGTCAAACCAGTTTTTCATCAAACTTTGATGATGAATCACCGATTCATTTCTGAGTAAAAGTGTTTCAAACTTTGGGATTTACAAATTCAATTGGTCTAGTATTGGAAACTGCTTTTTGTCAAATCTTATCTAGCCCTCTAAAGCTCTGAATCAGCTGTTCAATAAGCAACTGTTTCCCCTGTTCACACTCAGTATGTACTGAGTGTGAAACAGGTAAATTGCAACCTTTGCATTTGACTCAATTCAGAGAGTTAGAGCCTGATATTTGGCTCATTTGTAGCTTGCCAGGTGTTCTTTAGGACTGCATTATTAGTTTTCACACAAGCTCTTCTAATAGCTTGGCACAAGCTCACAGTAGGGTTTAGAAATGTTTTGCTATAATAGTCAGTTTGCATAGATCATTAAGCAGTTCTTGTAGCTTGTTAGGATTAAGTGTAATCAGTTGCATTTAGCTTATTTTAGCATAATCTAGCTTTAGTCACTGTTTGGTAGATTAATTAACTTGTTTGCTTATTTTAATTAGCTTATTCTCATAGCAGTCAATTGCAGCTCTAATATTTCACACACAAGCTATAGATTTCTTATTTTTCATAGATTTAGAATAACATTTTAGAATTTTCCTGAGTTTTTCATAATTTTTGGTCACTTTTTGCTATTTTTCTCAATTTAAAATAGTTTTTAGGCATTTTTAAATAGCTTTTGTTGCAAATAATTAAGAAAAAGTTCCAAAAATATTTTTAAATTTTCCCAGTTTAAGAAAATATAAAAGCAAAAAAAAAGATTTTTCCCTATTTTTTTCTCTTTTATTTGGTATTTTTCACAATTTAAATTAGAATTAAATAGTTTTAAATTAGTAGAAAATAGAAAAATAATCATAAAATTACAAAAAATAGTTTTGAAAAGTCTCTTATGATATTTTAGATTTTAATAAAAAGTTTCACATTTTTATCCTTAAATTTCATAATTTTTAGTATTTTAATTTAGTTTTAATAGTTAAAAATTAGTTTTTAATTCTAAAAAATTCAGAAAAATCCAAAAAAAAAATAGTTTTAATTCTAAAATAGTTTTCCAATATCATTTCTAGAGTAAAAGTAATTTTAGGCATTTTTAGGATAATATTTAGACGTAGTTGCATTTAATTATTCTGTTTCTTTATTACGATTTTAGTTGATTCGTACTTAAGATTTCCCGTAGATTAAATTCTCTTAATTACTTTTCCCATTCCCGTAGTTTAATAAAATCAAATCATTAAATCAAAACCTCGAGCATTAAATTCCAAACCAAAAACGACGTTGGCAATTCACGCCTCGTTGGGAAACGATCCGGGTTGACTAATCCGATTCACATCCCACCGGATTTGATTTATTATTCTTTTTCCTAAGAGAATTTGAATCTATCTTCGTGATTATTTTTGATATCGATATTGAGGTTTTATCCGTACACACATACCCTTAAGCCTTCATTATCAGCGATCAGTGTCTGAACTATTTTAAGTTTCTTACGGTTAGTCATTCACAAGTGGCTAGCTTGTGTGAGTAAACTTGACGTTTTGATATTGTGGAATCACCACTTCGCATTCCTGAAACATTGATGGACTTCCTGTACCCCCCTTGAACTGCTTCTATTTCAAATATTTTGGATGTGTGATTATATATGTCAATGGCTTGTGCACACATAACAGTGTACAACTCGTACTTGTCAAGAAAGGACCCTGTGGTATGCTTCAGTGCCACAATCCTTACAAAAAGCGAAGCTTCTAATTTTTGAGTAAAACCTATCAAACCTTTCACTTTTCAAGGTTTTGCTAAAAGAACAAGTACTTCTCCTTATGATTTTCAAAACCTCAACCGTTTATATCACTCGTTGAGGGGGAGTATTTGACTTAAAATCTTTGTTCACAAATTGTTCACAGTGGTCATCTTCCCATAAAACTCAAAATGGTCATATTTATTCTCAACATTTCTTCAAAAATAACATTTATATGCCATTTTGAGGGGGAGAAAAATATGTGATAAGAAATATGTTGTGTTTTGCTATTGAATCCTCGTGTGAATAGACTTCAACCCATGAATTGCGGGAACTGATAGTCATACATTGAAAAGATTTGTCTTCTAAGACTTATCCAAGTAAATTGTACCTATTCGAGAAAACTCTTGATAGACATGAAATTTTGACGGTTTGATAACCTTTCGGGGTTGTCCACATCTTCAAGGTAGTTATTAGAGCTAGTTTGTCACCTAAAAGCTGACAATGTATCTCTTTAACTATACAACGTATCGTGTCTCGCAAGGATTGTCTATCTTGAGTCGATCAATTCAAAAGTGGCGCGCTCTTTCCTTACTTGCATATTTCTGTCAAAACTCTTAACACATGTAGGGGGAGTATTTCTGCTAAAGATAAACTCTCATAGTGGTACAAAATGTTTTTCATTCACAAACACTTTGAGATATTTTCATGAAAATGGTTTTATGGCAATGGAGTTATAAGGTGATTAAGGTTGGAATAACCGTCCTATGATCCGCCAGAACCGGAGGGATCTACCCAAGGACACTACCAATAGTTAGAACTAGAAGTCCTTAGGTATGATTATAAAAAGGAGAAAATGAGATCGGAGAAAGAAGAGTTGAAGATTAAAAAGAAATGCAAAGAAAAGGGTGAAAAGAACTAGCCCTCCAAATTATTCAACCTAGGGCATTACCCGGTTCAATTCATATGCTTACTGTTGTCACTTGATGACAACGGTATTGAAGATTAAAAGTCGTCATGGACCCAGTGACGCATGCACTAAACCTTCTTAGCCACTCAAGTTTCTCTCAACAAAGCTTGTTTCATTCTCACAGGGAACCCTACGTAAACTATCGGCTTTCTCTTAGAGATTGCTGGTATTGAAGAAGGAGACCCTCTCCCCCCAGTCCCGTCAGGAAAACCAAAACGCACTATTGAGTCTAGAGCCATGAGATTCATCGAAGATCTCTTGGTACACTTGACATTTCATCACTTGATGTTCAACAATAAGAATTTCAAGTGTACATTATCGAGTCCTTCACAGATCTTAGCAATCTGTCGAGAACATTTATGAGAGGTTCACATCTGTGATCCTCAGTAATTGAATGGAAACTCCTGCCAGGGTCAACATCAAACAGCCCTGACAGCAGGTCACTTCGGTAACTCCCCGTGGATTACGCTTAGTGTGTCTCAAACGGTCTACAGTCGTGAGGTGATGCTTTGGTGTACCTCATCGACTCATCTGAACCGTAGATATACTTCGGTACATCGCGTTATCTCACTTGTGGGACTCCGGTTTAGGAACGGCCTTTGTGAGAATTAGAGTTGTGTTTTCACACTTTGCTGTTAACACTCTCGAAGTTCGAACTTGTAAGTGCCGGAATCCGCTTATTACTAACCTGTCTTATGTTTACTTCTTATGGAAGCTCTGGAGCGGACTGATCATGCAGATTCTTCACATGCTCATGCCAACATCATCACTGATGGAAGTTCTCTCTAAAAGCAACACAAAAGTCAGATTGATTCTTCGTCAAACCAAAGAATCTACAAAGTTAAAGACTTAAAGAACTTCATCAGTAATGAAATCCAACGTCAAAGAGCGTGTGAGCATGTTGAAGAATGACGTGGAGACACTGGAGCAGCGAAGCAGACCTGATGCAGACAACAACAACATACTATCACTAACATCACAAAGAACAATGATCAGAGAACAAAGATTAAGATGAAGTCAAAGCAGAACTGTTTAAAGAAAACATTTTCTCTACACTGGGGAGATTGTTCGAATCAAGGCAATTCTTCTCACAAGAAAGAAGAATGTCAGAAGACGTCAAAGCTACTATTACATCAACACTTTCACCGTTTGTATTCATCACCAACACTTGAGGGGGAGATTGTTGGAATCACTCCTAAACCTTAATTCAAGTGTTAGTAATTTATATGTAATAGTTAGCTTAATATGGCCTTTATGTCAGTAATTAGCCTTAGGCTTATGTAGAAGGCCCATAAGCCTAGGCCTAGTCCAATAAGGAAAGGATGGGAACTAGGAGTGTTGCCCTAGCTTCCCTCCTATAAATACTTTGTAATAACCCTCACTTGAGGGTTGGTTATTCAATTTATCTTTCACTTCATACTCTACGCGTAACCATCTTAGTATATCGTGTGTGTGTGTGTTTGGTTATTGTTCATCCGCCTCTCTTCTTCATCTTATATCTTCTATTGTTACTTGTGTTGCATATTTGGGAACCTAACAACAAAAAATCAATTTGAGCTCAAGAGAAGAAGCTTGAATCATCCTCACTCAAGAGCATATTGGAATGGAGGAGATATGTCTGACACGCAAAAAAACTCTTGCTTTCTAGTGATACTCAGTCCTAAAAGTCGGAAACTGCACCATTTACTGAAGAGGTTCCAAGTGCTTGAGACAGAGATTGTTCATGCGGACACTAACATATATTCTACAGAGGTTGAGGGTAATAAACTGCTGGAAGGCTCCAGAGATCCCTGAGCCAAGATCTGAGGATCACCTCCGTCTGGAAGATAGTTACATGTCCACAGGGTCATTGTCATCACTGAAGAATATTGATCCTGACATTACTTATGGTGATCAATTACTAAAGGACACCCTCAGATATCGATCTGACAAACAAAACGATGAAAAGGAGGAGGTTCATTCCATGTTCTCGTCATCATTCACAAGACACATCAATCATTCCTCCAATGTCAGCACCGATTGTCACCTCATCAGTTACTAATCCACTTTCACCACCCACTCCCTGCTCATACAACCGCACTTCCACCACCCAAACCCGCCAAAGTTCAATCGCCAGTTGTCACAATTAGTGACACTATCACACCACCGACGTCACCACCTCTGATCATAACATCTGAGCAATTGCTCGACAAGGCCGTGAAACATATTCAAGCTCTTGAGAGGCACCTGCCTAAATCTATCAACGTCCTCGATCGTCGTGTCTCCAAGCTGGAGAACCTTAACTTCGATGAAGCTGTAGCAGACGCCATTGAAGCCGAAGTTAAAGATGCTATAGAATGGGCAATGTAAGCTCCACTGCTACAATGGTTTAAAGACTTACCCATTTCCATATGAAAGTAGTCCTTTCAGATAAAATGTAGATGCTAAAGAGCATCTGGATGAGGTCCATAAGAAGTTATACGTGGCTCTCGAAGAATCGATAAAGCACGACAATCATTTACAGTTTCTAGAGGACAATCGAGAAAGAGGCAAAAGAAAAGTAGGACTTCTGTGTTGGAGTCGTTGCATAAAGGTCCTAAATCTCCACCACCTCCTCCTCCTCCTCCAACTGGTGGAGCTGGAACTTCTAGTACTTGTGGATCTTCTGGCACAACCATAACTATTAAGACAAATCCACCAACATCTCCACCAAAACCCTCTAATCAAACCAGTTCATCCGGTGGTCATGGTACTCAGAAGACGTCTACGGCTTGGACCACGGTTGATTCCAGGTTTACACCCACATTCTCTTCTATCCCTAAGACCGATGCTTTAACGAAGAGTCTTATGTTGCTCAAGAGTCGTATCAGAAGACGATGACGTCTCCACTAAGCATAGCCCCAAAGTTACCGAAGAAGATGGTGGGAAGCTTATATTGAGGGTAAACACATCAAAACATCTAGAGTTGCACCTTCAAAGGACATGACTCAAAGCTGGCTCATCAAAGATAAACCTCAAACTCCTGAACCTTCATGGTCCATTCCTGAGTCTGACTCAATAATCCCTGACAACAATTGGGCAACTACCATTACGACCAACTATGAAGCCCCCAACGACTCTCTTCTTCACATCACAGGAGATATGGGAAGCTTCATGAGGTGGTTTTGTGAGAAGAAGGGAATTTCATCAATCACTCTAATGCTAGTCAGCTTTAATACCAGATGGAAGAATGCCATAAAATGCTGAATGATCAAGTCATTGAGCATATCATCGGTTTGATGTTGTAACATATTGGATTTCACATACACATCAAACCATAACACAAAGTAGGCGTACAAGAGGTTTTTAGAGAGAGAAAGTTAGAGGTTTGGGAACTTTAGTGAGAGAAAGAAAAATCTTATTATGAGCTCCAACTCTCTACAACGGGCTGCAGATCAGGCATACAGTGGGTAAAGACCGTCCGTTCCACGGTGTTACAAAACAAAATACTACTTAACATAAAATAACTACGACTACGAGCTTTCTAACGATTACATATACTTGGTGGTGACCACTCTTTAATACCTGGAATTTCTAATTCCTAACAATCTCCCCTAAGGGAGGTCACCTCAAACACACATTAAAATTACATTGAATACAACCAGATATTACATTGAGATTGTTATTAAATTCTCGTCCATGTTCTTTGTTCTATAGCTCGTAGTCTTTGATTCTTCATAATTGCATGTTTGGATAATCTGAGTGGAGGTCTTTAACTGATCCACGTGATACTGAGTTTTGAGCCAGCTTTGAGATCATCAGCCACATTAAATCTCTGACTCAACCTTTGTGGTGTTGGTAATTAGTGATGTTGTGACATTTGGACCGACATGCTCACATTCTGGATCATGATTTCTTCTTATCAGAGTAGCGGAAGCTTTCGTTGATTCGTGATATTGGCGCAGTGTAGCGAAGCATGGAGTGATAATATCATAGTCATTGATGCACCAATCATGATTTCTTTAGATATGAATGTGTTGTGTGAGCATGTGGTTATGGATTGACCGCTCCATTCTGATCACCTGCAACGTCGGGGTGTACCTGCATACACAGTTAGCATAAAGCGCACGAAAGTGTCTTTGATCACTTTTGTTGAATTGAGGTACACAGCCCACAGTTCCCCGTTGATCAGTACAAGTACTGCCTGTGATCAAGTAGGATTCCGAGGAATCTCCTTGACAGGGTTTCGCACTATTCTAGCCGTTTCTCAAACCGGAACGTCTCAAAGAAGACAACACGGAGTGAGTGAACCAGCGAATAGAGATTCACAGATTGATGAAAAGAGATTTGAAAAACCAATCGTGTATCGCTCAATAGAAATTGTTTTTGCAATACAACGAAGTTTTAGTAAAAAATCATTTATCAATCATAAACACCTTTAGATTTGAAATAATTGTACACAGTCGATGTGCTTAGAGAAAAGAGTTTTTAAACACAACAACCGTTTTTTCAAAGGCATCCGTCTATCCGTTTTCTTAGACCTGGATTGATTCAATATTGAATCGCTCCACTGATGAGGTCCGTATGACACAATCAAGTCTTGGCAATACCACAAGGATAATGCATAAGACTCAGATATTTATCTCTCTTTCCACATTATGTGAAACAGAGAGTCTTCATTGACAGTGTCCTAAGGAGATTTATTGATTATCTCGTGGCTCTAGACTCAATTTGTGCACATTTTGGTTCCTATGCCGGAGACTACGGAGAGGGTCTCCTTCTTCAATATCAACAATCTCTAAGAGAAAGTCGATAGATTATGTAGGTTCCCCGAGAGAATGAAACAAGCCCTTTTAAGAGGAACTTGAGTGGTTTGGAAAGTTGAAGTGCAGTGCGTCACTGGGTCCATGACGTCTTGTCTTCAATACCGGAGTTACCTTAGTAACCACCAGTAGCATATGTATTGAACCCGGTTTCTGCCCTAAGGTTGAATTATTGGAGGGCTATTTCTTTTCACCCTTTTTCTTATTCAATTCTTTTTCATTCTTCAACCCCTTCAGTGCTTACCGAGACTTCATAACTAGAACCTTGTTGGGTTTGTTCCAGTACTAGCTCTGTCTCATTCCGCACTCTTCCCATATCTCACTTTTCTCCTTTTTTCATCATACCTAAGGACTTCTACACTATCTAGTGGATTGTCCCTGGGTAGATCCTCCCGGTTCTGGCGGATCATGGGACCTCAACCTAACCTTATCATCCTTATATCACCATACATAAAGTAAAGTTGGTCGGTCTTTTTGGTATCGTTCATCTGCCATTGGAACCAATTGAAAACCATTTGAAAATCAATCAAGATACTTGTGATATAGAATCAAAGCATTTTGTATCTTAATTGTTTTGATATTTTAGACATGCTCCCCCTCAACATATGCATAAAAATTTAGAAATTGTTTAGCACATGGAGGCAAGAGATCTTAGAAATCGTTAGATTGAGAATGAAAGGTCCAATCTTTTGATTAACATTTCCTAAAATGATCATTATCACTTCCTAATCAATTTGAGTAGATAAAACATTTTAAGGAAGGATGAGGTTTTCACAAGTTTGGTCCCCCTCAATATGTGCATAGATGTTTGAGAATGTTTTGCACATATTAGGAAAAGACTGCACATTGAGATAAATTGATCACGTTTCAAATATTTGTGGTTTAAGATAGATGCTCCCCCTCAACGTGTGCATGGAAAATTTGAAATCGTTTGTCACTTACGGGGAGGCAAACATGCAAATCACTTATGAAACCATTTATCGAATTATCAGTTTAAATCCAATTTAAATCACAAATTCTCCCCCGATCACAATTATCAAAACATTTGAGATTTGTGATCCTTGTAGATTTAAATTGATTTTGAAAGCTTTTAAGGAGAATTGTGACTTGATTATGAAAGCGTTTTAACTAATAAGGATATGATTTTGAGACTTTAAACTCCATTGGTTAAACGTGCATGATTATCTTTTGAAAACAATTGTATGACAACTAACTTTTTGAATTAATTGAAATCATTCTCCCCCTCAATCAATGACATAGGTTGTTGATTGAGAGATAGATATTTTGACAAATAAGTCCGGATGATTTTCAAAACTTGAGTCCGAGTTATTGTACAAAGCAATTAGTTTTCAGCAGATAAATGTTTATAGAATCAGAGCATGAGATTTGAAAAACAAGATAAAGCATGGCTCGTTTCTTTCTATGAAAAGCGGGTTATTGCCTGAAATGACAATAAACCATTTTTTCTCTTTCTCCCATTTTTTTTTAAACATTCGAACAACATCTAAAGTCCCGTATCATTCTTTGAAAGACGCATTAAGGCCGTAGATATTATCGAATTGAGAAAAGCATGACAAAATGACAATATTTTTGAGGATTTTTCGATTTTCACTTTTTATTTTTTTGATATTTTGACGTTTCATACTTTTTTATTTTTCTTTTTGGATAAATTGTGACAACTCGTAATTTCAGGTCATTTTACAAACTTTGGAAATTTCACTATTCATCATTTTTCGTAAACTAGGTTTACGAGTATCAAATTCGCGTACCTAAATGGTTTAGCTTCGAATTCATGAACAATCATCAAGGACATTTCATATAGACTAGGTTTAGTCTACATATCATTAGCATCGTATCATCATTTCTCCATGCATGGATTTTCATTTTTCATTAAACGATTATTTTCCTATTAAATAAACGCTATCGCGTAATCATTTATTTTGAACATTTGATCCGACACTTCCAAAATTATCCTAATATATTTTTATACTCATTTTAAGACTATAAGAATTATATTATTAGTTTACCCGATGTTTTCAATTCATTTTGTATATAAATTGTTATGTATAAATATTTACGACGGTTTTCGTAAATTCAACTCGACAATTATTATTTCACTCAATTCTTATCAGAAATGCATTTTTATAATTTTTATGACTTCGATATATTTTATTTGGTTCTGTTAAAATCTATTTCTAGCTAACGCTACACTAAATACCTAATTATATTCATTGAATGCATTTTACACTTAACCATTTATACAACAATACATTTGGTCATTAAAACTTTATCACCCTTATCCCCATTTTTTTTCCTTGCCGACTTTTTACTATGACACACCATTTTATATAATAATCTTGACCTTCATATGCATACTCATCAATCTTTAGGTAGATATTTGTGTAATATCAATTATTTACCAAAAACAAAAACACATAGTTCTCATATTTCTAAGGTGAAAACAAAATAAAACACTCTCCCACTCTTCATCATTTTCGGCCATGGCAAGGACAAACAAGAAGAACCATATTTTTCATGATCCAAGTATTTTACAAGTCCTAGGAATAATCTAGTAAGGGTTTTGAAATAAAAACCTCAAGATTGTTAAGTATTCTTTGCTCAAAAACTCTTAAACCATTCAAGTAAGTATTTCATATATATTACTAATCTTTCTTGATCATTCATGGGTTATTTTTATGATCCTACGAGAAAACATGCATGTAACATATGAGTCTATACCACTTTCAATGTTTTTATTACTTATAATTAAGTTACATCATCCTATAAATTATCCCTTGTATCATATCATTTTTTATGATGTCTAGGAACCCATGACACCCTAAGAAGGTGTATGGTAGGATTAGAATAGCTTCGGCGTTGGTTTGAATTGGTTAGAATAGGTTTTGCGCGAGAAAAACTCATTTTGACAACTTATTTTAATGGTCTGATCAAAATTGTGAATTCTGGAATTCTCGACAGTTTGTAAAAATTTTTGGGCTAGATATTTGGAAAATATACTTTAAAACGAAAACGTGGCCGCTTGAATGGGTTAAAACGGAGTTATAACGGAGAAGTTATGCTATTTTCAAGTTTGACGATGAAAAATATTTGTTTCAGAAAATTCAGCATGTAATCTCGACTTTTTACGAGTCAAAATGAGTCTTAAGCGTTATAAAATGTGTCGACTTATCAAAAATATATTAGTATATATTATTACGTTTCGAGGACATATAAAACGTAGAAAACGGACTTGTTACGATTAAATTACACGCGATTTAACAAAGTTGCCGTAACTTTATTATATAAGAAAACTAATATATTTCTATTAGACAAGTCTTACAGCCACAAAGGACCATGTTGAGGGTCGTTTTTAACATTGACATAATACTTTTTATAACGTGATGTCTTCTAGTAAAAGTAAGCTCACCTAGCATATTTTCCAAAATGTCCAACCGTTCGTCATGCGGAGTTGTAATGAATAAAATACGGTCACTTAAACTTTGCCGAAAACCACCCTAACCAATATTTTGGACACAAGTACCATACTTTACCTATATTTTTCTCCATGATCGAGACCTCTATGATGAAAACTTAAATACTAAACCTTTGAGATAATGATACAAGCTTCCCAAAACCGTTGAGTTCGTTTCCTAACACTCGACGTGCACCATTTTAAGACTAGCTTTTCGAGGCCATTTTAGTCACTTTCATGAAAATTTCAACGACATTATTTTACTACGAAAAGTTATAATTTCATAATAAATCATTAAATGATTATCGTAAGATATCATTTCAACGTAAATACTTGTAAAGTATTTTATAACATGACGAGATGTCATAAACATATATTTCGACGATAAATTCTATTTTCAAAAAACGTACAAGTGGTATAGAGTACATGTGGATTTGCATGCACGACATTGTTTCATGATTTACATTAGAACATATCATTCATAATAGGTCACGGTCAGAGGTTGCCTCATTTATTATGCCATTACATCATCATTATCATTGCAACAGGTTAGTTTTCATAGCCCCGATTTATTCAAGTTTTTACTTTATTTCAAACCTACGGGAGGATACATTGCACATCATTTTTATTACGATACCAAGTATATCAAATTCATTACATTGCTAAAGTTACCTCATTGCCAGTTAAATGTCCCCATTTCATAATCATGAACCGTTAATTTCATAGAAGCGAGGGTGAGTGGATAGATCTATCGAGGGTGACACCTCCATCCGGTTGGTGGATTCCAACCGGACGGATGCATTTCATTTCATTATCATTATTTGAGTTGTTTGGCAAAACACTCTGTTGGGGCAAACATCAGTCAAGCTTCGGTGTCATGTGCTTAAGCAATTGTATCATTTTTGTGACATCATTGTCATACATAACTTATACTTGTGGTAGTCGTATTAAACATATACATAAACTCTATGAACTCACTCAACCTTTGTGTTGACACTTTTAGCAATGTATTTTCAGGTAACTAAGGCATTCACTTCATGGCTTGCATGTGGACATATCATAGAGTCGCGATGACGACGCGTCTCACATGGGATTTATACACTTTAAAAACATCGTTTGACTTGTACCAAATTTATTTTCCGCACATGTTGATTTTCATTTGGGACCTACACTTTGTAAACTCTGATTATTTTATTAAATCAAACGATGTATTTTCCAAACGACACTTTAGGTCGTTCAATATATCTGTAACTGTGATGCTATGACAGTCAATCCCCAGGAATTCCATTCCGCTGCAAAACAGGAAATTTGGAGGTGTGACAGATTGGCATCAGAGTTTCGGTTATAGAGAACTAGGTTGCATCATTGACCCTAGACTATAACTACATCATCATAGCATCTCATCATTTCATCATAAGTGCATAGTCACTATACATTCGGTTTCATACGCACATTTGACGAGTTATTTAATTTCATTTCAAATAGATTGTCACATTAATGCCTTCAGATACCCATCCCATCACTTTGACATGGAGAATGCCCTGTCATTCTCTATCACAATTTTAACATCAGTTGACTCAACACCGATAACATCAGATGATGAGACTGAACCCTTTTAGGAGGACGAAGTTGCACCTACACCATCACGATCACCATTGATTCACTGTAGGATCAGAACAATTTTTATCATTCTGTTGAGACAGATCATACCATTTGGTAGGACTTATAGGCTTAGTCCTAATGGACCTATTAGGATGCTTACTACAAGGAAGATAGTAGTATTTCATTCACCATCATTTCCTAACTTACCACTAGGATTTCCATCATCATCGTCATCATTATCATCTAGAGCATCATTCGTACCCTCATATCTCATATACACTACTCATACATATGACTTGCCGCTTGGGAAGCGGGCATGATTTGACACACCACTAAGACTACAGAAACTACACCATTTCATAGGTTTGAGGACTGTGAGAGTTCTAGGGCCATTGCCACTAGACCGCCTACTGCTTTTACACTTGGGACATGATTAGACTACCAACAGGAACAGATAATAAGTACCTTTCTAGCTAATGTAATCTTTATCATTTATTATCTCCACGATAATCACAACCTTTGTTTATTTCATTCCTTATTCCAAGTGCCCAATTTTCTATCATTTCGCGACGATACATCACTATCTTACTAAGGGTTAGGCCAACTTTATTCTTAACCAATTAGAAGACTATTACCATTCTATGAGGTTTTCCCGTGTATCCTACAAACCATTCAACAAATTATGTTTCAAGTTATTTTGCTACCATTTCATGAAATTATTTCACTTAATTTTATTTCGAGCTATTTTACACCATCTTAGAAACATTGTTTCATAAAGTTTTAAAACAAGTTGTTTTGTTACCACCCTATCAATTGGTTTTAAGTCATTTTATCAACTATTTAATACCATCATGCGAAACGATTTTCATGTTACTTTGAAAAATTATTGAGCCATTATCTTACAAAACAAAACGTTGAGTACCATCTAAAACTTCGGAGGAACATAATACCATTTCAACAAAACCAAGCATCACATCCTTTGTCCTCGATTATACATGGCCTGATCACCTATGTATAATTTAGGAAGAATTATGTCATGAAAACAATCTTCACTCAAAAGCAAAGCTTTGTAATCAGATAAATTGTTCATAAACATTTCTTTTTGTTAACACTTTATAGAAGCCCACGCCATTCATCCCTCACTCAACCGATAAGTTAGAATTTGACGAGTGACCTTTTTAGGAAAGGCTTCCTATACCATCTATGAGGAGGATTCCTCGATACAAGAAAACAATGAAAGCATTCTAGGACTACCAACAAGGACTAGAAGTATATAGTAAGACGTTTCAAAACTCAACAAAAATCTTAAGACATCACGAGACATTCCGAAACACTATCTTTGGACTAGAAGCCAAAATATATCATTTCAAAAGCATCAGCTGGACCGAGTTACAAGATTTAGTACGAAGCGAATACACACTAAGCAACACTATAGGGAGAAACCAAGTCTTCTAAATGAGACTACAGAACATTTCACTAAACATGGTTTCAACAATATGTGAACTTCCCTACAATGAGTTTTCCTTAAAGGAAAATTTGGTTAAATTAAGGTTATCAATATAAACTTCCCCTAAGGCATTGTGTTCTCTAGAAATTCCAAGTAACCTCACTTTCATATTAAGAGATGCAACATGTTTAAACATATCGGACAAGCAATGACTATCCATCTACAAGTGAAATTAGAACAAACATTCTTCGACATAGTATGGCTGATATCTATTTTCTTGCTAGCATGATAACAATCTAAGTGATGAAATATCTTAGAAGCACTCAATATCGGAAGAAATCTTGAAAATCAACCACTACACCACATCACTTAAATATTTAAGGTTTTGTGACTTGACAACATATAGTAGGGAAACACTTCGATAATCAAAGAATAAACATTTTAGTCATGGAGACTACCACTTAGGCAAGGAAGACTCAAGTCATGACATCCGCTAGAACTAGAAGCGCGAGGAATCACAACTGTTACCCATAATCTATTCTTTTCAATAAGGTCCTTTTTGACAGACTTAACATTTTGAAATTTGGCATGAGTCACGTGGTATCAATTCCAGTTGTACCTATTATAAGCTATTCGATTCACCCTAGACTTCTCATACTCATTTCACTCTTCCCATGGAATTTTGGTTAGGACATGAGTACCACCTATTATCTTCAGCTCAATGGTCAGAGCGAGAGAACAATTCCAACATTTCAAGATATACTCAAGGCATGTGTGATTTCTAGAAATGATTAGGCAAATCATTCTTCATCGACAAGTTCCCTTACAACAATAGTCAACACATGAACATATTGACTACACCAATTGAGACACTCTATGGTTGAGGTGTTAATCACCACCAATCGGTCAAAATCAGAAAAGTCCAACTCATTAGTCCATAACTCATTCATGAAACAACAAAGTAATTGTACAAATCAAGAACCAATTACAAGTAACAACATATAGCTAGATAAGCTACGTCGTTATACGACGCAAAATATTGGAAATATGTTCCATAAGTCGCAAACCATTAGAATTTCAAGTTGGCAACAAATTTATGTTCAAAGTCCCGTCTTGGAAAGGCGTGGTACGATTTAGAAAAACATTGGATGACCCAATGCAACTCAAATACCCTCATCTTTTCACAAGTAACATCGTAGAACCTAACATGGACTTAATTCAGGGACTGAATTCCTTTTTGGTTGGGCGAATGTGACAACTCGTAATTTCAGGTCATTTTACAAACTTTGGAAATTTCACTATTCATCATTTTTCGTAAACTAGGTTTACGAGTATCAAATTCGCGTAACCTAAATGGTTTAGCTGTGAATTCATGAAAATTTCATCGAGGACATTTCATATAGACTAGGTTTAGTCTACATATCATTAGCATCGTTATCATCATTTCAGTCCATGCATGGATTTGCATTTTTCATTAAACGAATATTTTCCTATTAAATAAACGCTATCGCGTAATCATTTATTTTGAACATTTGATCCGACACTTCCAAAAATTATCCTAATATATTTTTATACTCATTTTAAGACTATAAGAATTATATTATTAGTTTACCCGATGTTTTCAATTCATTTTGTATATAAATTGTTATGTATAAATATTTACGACGGTTTTCGTAAATTCAACTCGACAATTATTATTTCACTCAATTCTTATAAGAAATGCATTTTTATAATTTTTATGACTTCGATATATTTTATTTGGTTCCGTTAAAATCTATTTCTAGCTAACGCTACACTAAATACCTAATTATATTCATTGAATGCATTTTACACTTAACCATTTATACAACAATACATTTGGTCATTAAAAATTTATCACCCTTATCCCCATTTTTTTCCTTGCCGACTTTTTACTATGACACACCATTTTATATAATAATCTTGACCTTCATATGCATACTCATCAATCTTTAGGTAGATATTTGTGTAATATCAATTATTTACCAAAAACAAAAACACATAGTTCTCATATTTCTAAGGTGAAAACAAAATAAAACACTCTCCCACTCTTCATCATTTTCGCCAATGGCAAGGACAAACAAGAAGAACCATATTTTTCATGATCCAAGTATTTTACAAGTCCTAGGAATAATCTAGTAAGGGTTTTGAAATAAAAACCTCAAGATTGTTAAGTATTCTTTGCTCAAAAACTCTTAAACCATTCAAGTAAGTATTTCATATATATTACTAATCTTTCTTGATCATTCATGGGTTATTTTTATGATCCTACGAGAAAACATGCATGTTACATATGAGTCTATACCACTTTCAATGTTTTTATTACTTATAATTAAGTTACATCATCCTATAAATTATCCCTTGTATCATATCATTTTTGATGATTTCTAGGAACCCATGACATCCTAAGAAGGTGTATGGTAGGATTAGAATAGCTTCGGCGTTGGTTTGAATTGTTTAGAATAGGTTTTGCGCGAGAAAAACTCATTTTGACAATTTATTTTAAGGGTCTGATCAAAATTGTGAATTCTGGAATTCTCGACAGTTTGTAAAAATTTTTGGGCTAGATATTTGGAAAATATACTTTAAAACGAAAACGTGGCCGCTTGAATGGGTTAAAACGGAGTTATAACGAAGAAGTTATGCTATTTTCAAGTTTGACGACGAAAAATATTTGTTTCAGAAAATTCAGCATGTAATTTCGACTTTTTACGAGTCAAAAATGAGTCTTAAGCGTTATAAAATGTGTCGACTTATCAAAAATATATTAGTATATGTTATTACGATTCCGAGGACATATAAAACGTAGAAAACGGACTTGTAACGATTAAATTACACACGCATTAACAAAGTTGCCGTAACTTTATTATATAAGAAAAACTAATATATTTCTATTAGACAAGTCTTACGGCCACAATGGACCATGTTGAGGGTCGTTTTTAACATTGACATAGTACTTTTTATAATGTGATGTCTTCTAGTAAAGGTAAGCTCACCTAGCATATTTTACAAAATGTCCAACCGTTCGTCAATCGGAGTTGTAATGAAAAAAATACGGTCACTTAAACTTTGCCGAAAACCACCCTAAACAATATTTGGGACACAAGTACCATACTTTACCTATATTTTTCTCCATGATCGAGACCTCTATGATGAAAACTTAAAAACTAAACCTTTGAGATAATGATACAAGCTTCCCAAAACCGTTGAGTTCGTTTCCTAACACTCGACGTGCACCATTTTACGACTAGCTTTTCGAGGCCATTTTAGTCACTTTCATGAAATTTTCAACGACATTATTTTACGACGAAAAGTTATAATATCATAATAAATCATTAAATGATTATCGTAAGATATCATTTCAACGTAAATACTTGTAAAGTATTTTATAACATGACGAGATGTCATAAACATATATTTCGACGATAAATTCTATTTTCAAAAAAACGTACAAGTGGTATAGAGTACATGTGGATTTGCATGCACGACATTGTTTCATGATTTACATTAGAACATATCATTCATAATAGGTCACGGTCAGAGGTTGCGCCTCATTTCAGTATTGCCATTACATCATCATTATCATTGCAACAGGTTAGTTTTCATAGCCCCGATTTATTCAAGTTTTTACTTTATTTCAAACCTACGGGGGAGAATACATTGCACATCATTTTTATTACGATACCAAGTATATCAAATTCATTACATTGCTTAAGTTACCTCATTGCCAGTTAAATGTCCCCATTTCATAATCATGAACCGTTAATTTCATAGAAGCGGGGGTGAGTGGATAGATCTATCGAGGGTGACACCTCCATCCGGGTTGGTGGATTCCAACCGGACGGATGCATTTCATTTCATTATCATTATTTGAGTTGTTTGGCAAACACTCTGTTGGGGCGAACATCAGTCAAGCTTCGGTGTCATGTGCTTAAGCAATTGTATCATTTTTGTGACATCATTGTCATACATAACTTATACTTGTGGTAGTCGTATTAACATTTACATAAACTCTATGAACTCACTCAACCTTTGTGTTGACACTTTTAGCAATGTATTTTTAGGTAACTAAGGCATTCACTTCATGGCTTGCATGTGGACATATCATAGAGTCGCGATGACGACGCGTCTCACATGGGATTTATACACTTTAAAAACATCGTTTGACTTGTACCAAATTTATTTTCCGCACATGTTGATTTTCATTTGGGACCTACACTTTGTAAACTCTGATTATTTTATTAAATCAAACGATGTATTTTCCAAACGACACTTTAGGTCGTTCAATATATCTGTAACTGTGATGCTATGACAGTCAATCCCCAGGAATTCCATTCCGCTGCAAAACAGGAAATTTGGGGGTGTGACATAAATATATACACAGAGATAGATGAAGAAAGACCTTCACTCCTCGTCTTCCTCCTGAAGACGTTTGAGTGTTTCTGGTTGAAGGCTTTTCAAGCCAAGTCGTGGAAGAATAAACTCAAAACGTTCTCTTGGAAGAGCTTTGGTGAAGATGTCTGCTAACTGGTATTCAGTCCTCACAAAATAGAGTTCCACCACACCTTTTTCCACTTGTTCCCTGATGAAATGATGTCGAATGTCGATATGCTTTACCCTTGAGTGTTGAACGTTATTGCAAGAAAGAGCAATAGCACTTTTATTATCACAGTACAGAGGGATTTTGTTGAATACAAAGCCATAGCCAGTTAATTGAGATCTCATCCAAAGGATTTCAGCACAACAAGATGACATGGCTATGTATTCAGCCTCTGTAGAGGAAATAGAAGTACTCATTTGCTTCTTTGACGACAAGCTCACAAGCTTATCACCCAAAAACTGGGCACCTCCAGACGTACTTCGACGAGTATCTTGACACCCTGCATGATCTGCATCTGCATATGCTGTTAGTGACATACCGGTGAAATTTGTAATATCCTCATCCAGTTTTGTAGGCTCAATCATGGGAGTGTCAACAGGGTCACTTGAATCAAATCCAAATTTCTTTAAAATCTCATTTGCATATTTAGATTGATTTATAAAATTTGTGAAATTTGCAATCACAAGAAAAATGACATTTGTCCCATCATTGACATTTGAAATTTGGAACCCATTTCTTTTGAAAACGATCACATTCCATTGGGGTCGGCCGAGGCAAAGATAATATCATCAACATAAATTTGAACATGAATTAAATGTTTTCCACTTCGTGAACAAGTAGGATCAATCGCTCCTTTCTTAATCCTAAGATAGAAGAAACTTTGATAGCGTATCATACCATGCCTTTGGAGCTTGCTTTAAACCGTAAAGAGCCTTCTTCAAACGATAAACGCGAGTAGGATGCTCTAGATTCACAAAGCCTTCAGTGTTGGCCGACGTACCGACTTCTTTAAGATCTCCGCTCGAAATGCCGCCTTTACATCCATCTGATAGACTACCATGTTCTTACTTGCAGCATTAGCCAAGAAGATTCTGATTGCCTCGATTCGAGCCACCTGAGCAAATGATTCTTCAAAGTCTACCCTCCTCCCTTGACCGGTATCCTTTGCAACTAATCTAGCCTTATTCTTTAAAACATCACCATGCTCATCAAGCTTTACTTTGAAGATCCACTTGAGAGCAATGATCATAGCACAACTGAGTAGGTACTAATTCACATACATCAAGTCGATCAAACTCATGAATTTCTTCTTGCATGGCATTGAACCACCGCCTTCATTCATGTTTTAACATCTTTTGGTTTGATCTTAGAGAGTACTGAGTTGAAGAAGCACCATAAGGCATCGGTTGCAAGTTGTTTCCGTGTGGATACCGGACGAGAGGGATTTCCAATGATGTTGTCTAATGGATGATCGGAGTCCATTTTCTCGAGGTGTTCATGTGGTAGTTGTTGAGGGATCAAGTAGCGAGTCGATGTCTCCCAAGAAGATGGTTCTGATGATGATTCAAGAGCAAATATATTTTCAAATGGAGCATCTTTGGGAGTAGCAAAGGGATTAACTTCATCATTGATCCCAGAAACAATTCCATGATGTACATTTGATGATTGATGATTTGTTGATGAACAGATTGGTCAGAAGCAGCGCTTCTTGACTTAATGATATTGAGTTGAAGGGTTGACTTCATTCATGTGATAGAAGCCTACCGTTGATGGATTGACATATCATTGTTACTTGGCTCATAATTGTTCATCAAACATTGGATCAAACAGCTTTAAATCATCTTCTCGATGGAGGTACATATGGAGTTGCCGAGAGGAGTTTGGAACAAGAGATGAACCAATGGGACTGCTTTTGAAGTGCGGTCCGAACCGGAATGTCCAGAGCCATTTGACCGTCACCATCAAACGTAACGCGGAATTGTTTCCATGATATTTCGGTTCTCTCTTGTTATAGATTCGTAATCCCTTTTTTTTGGTGCATACCTACAAAACTCCAATGTCCGCTTTTCCTAGTTTGCCTAAGTCTTAACCGTCATTAGTTGGATAACACAATGCACCAAACACACGAAGGAATGAGAGATCGTTTTCAGTAAGTTCATATGGAGTTTTTCCATGAGCAAGTGAATCGGGATCGATTTTGGGTATAGCATGCAAGGCGATGGCTTCACCCCGTGAGAAACATTGGAACCTTGAGTAAATCAAGATTGTTCTAGCGGCTTCCACAAGAGTTCGATTTCGCTCTTTCAACTACACCGCTCGTTGAGGAGTTCGTGGAACACTTTTTGATGACCGATTCCAATACTTTCATAAAACCACTAAGTTGTTTGTTAACAAACTCGCCCATTGTCTGTTCGGATGATTCCGACGCTTTGTTAAGTCGAACCCGTAAATGCTTGATGAGTTTGATGATGATATCCGGAGTTTCATCTTTTGTCCTTAAGAACTTGACCCAAGTGAATCTAGAGTAATCATCAACCACAACTAACACATATTTCTTTCCAAAGATATTCTCGACTCTCATGGGTCCACATAAGTCCATATGAATTGTATGAAGAACTTTGAGATGAGTTGTAGGTTTGGGTTTATGGGCATACTTCTTGCTTTTCCCAATTGGCATGCTGAACAAAGATGATCCTTTTCATACTTTAGTCTAGGTAAACCTACAACTAAGTCCTTTCTCGAGAGATCATTGATGGTGCCGAAGTTCAAGTGATTGAGACGATGATGCCATAACCATGACTTTGTTTTTGAAGCCTTTGACAACAAGCAAATTGAAGAAGACTTCATCATATCTTCGATAGAGATGGTGTATAGGTTTGAACCACGGAGCCTTCTAAAAGTTCCTACCATCAAGTTCTCTAACAAACAAGTATGTTTTCTCAAGGCTACTTCTAGATCGTAATCCGAATTGACCAACAGAGAACAGGTTATGACCAAGACCTTCCACATAATATACCCCGAGATAACACTTCACCAACAACATAATCTCCATAACCCATAATTGCACCAAATGATCATTCCCAATCTAACAGTCCCGATGAATTTGCTTCAAGTTCATGAGAGCCATGACCGTCTCCGGCCATATGCTTGGAAATGAGTCCAAGTACCACGTAAAAAGAATGGATAAGAATGGATAACTGGATAATTGGGATCCCCATGCAAGAATGGGTTCCACTTGGTTAGTAACAAGATTGAACACCCACACGTAAAATAGAAACATCCATATCGTAGAAGCAATGGAATCATTGGGAATAGATGCAATGTCGGTGTTCAGATTTGACCTATTCAAAGTATGTTCACTTCTTAAGGGAATAGTTCTACCAAGAGGCATCCATTTTCTAGTGGCATATCTTAGCAAATTGAGAGCAAACCGATTATTCTTATGGCCAAAAGGTATCCAATAATAACCTATCTTTATAAATGTTCTTCCGTGGGTTTCCAATCGCTTTCTAACAATCTTTCGCTGCCTTTTGCCTTCTTTTGACGACATTACAGTAACAATTTTAACTGGGCATTTGACAATATTAGACAAAGCATTCACACCACATTCATGATTAGCAAATGTATTCAAGCATCATTACAAGGTTTGCAAATAGTATCTAATTCAATTAATTACAAGCATTTAAGGCTAATACTAGAATCAACACGATTCGCTTTATTCAACTCAAGCTTAAAGTTCCTAGATTGGTCTTCTACTCTCTTCCAATGCACATTCTTAGCTTGCAAGGTCCTATCATTCCTTGTATTGTCTTGAGACTTTGACCGCTTCTTTAAAGTCACCGACATTCTCGTAGAGGAATGGGAACATTAGTTGGTTGATCTAATTTTGCATTCTAACTTGATGTGCAAGGATGAATACTAGAAGGCACATTAGTGTATACTTTTTAAGACTGCGGATTTGAGCTATTTGCGTGCACACAAAGTTCACTTTCTTAGCACTAACATATTCGAATCGAACTACTTGAAGGAATATTAGTGTTTACTTTCTTAAGACTGGGCATAGAACGGATTTCCTGCTTGGCACTAGGCATAGAACAAGGCTCACAGCTTTGCCTTTAGCACCTAAGGATTTTGGACATGTTGCAATTACACATTCAAGCAGCTCTTGAGATCGCTTGGCCCTGAGGCAAGCAAACCTAATTTCTCTATCAAGAGGTTTATTAATGAAGTCCTCTTCAACAATCTCACTGAGACATTCTAGACTATCCTTAAGGTGAGCACAATAGTCATGAAACGCAGTTTCATTATTCCTAAGATGAGGAGGAATATATTTAACCACACAAAGGTATTTGCAATCTAAGTGACTTTGAAACAACATTCTTATTAAACAAGTGGCGCTTCCCATTTTCCTAACTCCCCAGATTCTCAATTTCCTTTTGTAAAGACGTTATTTTTTCGTTGTTTTGGTCACGAGTGACTTTCATTGAATCATATAACTCTTTAAAGTGTCGCTTAACTTTTTCATTTTCTTCTAGAAAACTCTTGTTTTCCTTTTGTAAGGCATTAACTAAGTTTTGAAGATGAAAAGTTTGAGAGTACCGAGAATCTAAAGGAGGAGGCATTTGGGATCCGTCACATTGTTCTTTCACCCTTTAATTGAGATTTTGGGCTTTCAACTTTTGATCGTGTTACAATGAGCTTGAATCGTTCATCACGCTTGTTAATTTCAAAAACCGTGATCAAATTCGAGCATCCGGATGTCTTGATATATGAGGTTTTAACATTTTCTTTTAGATGTTGATATTTTAGTTGTAAATCAAAATGTTCAACTTCTAGTTTAGAAAGATGCTTTACCAAATTATCATGATCATCCCAATCAATTTTCTCATTAAGTTTCGAATTAATCTTTTCAAGCTCAATGACACGATCATGGGAGACTTTCGAGCAAATGATAATTCATGAAATTGAGAAGCATTAATGGAGCAATTTGAAGCAAAGTAAAACACATCTTGAGCAATATACATTAAATAAGATTCTCATACAAGGTATGCAAGTTTTTCCTCTCAATCTCATTATATTTTAATGCTCGCCCATAGTCACTAACCTCAACTATCATTGCATCAAATTCCTTTTCCATTCCTTTAATATATGAATTTATCCCCTTTTTAAGACTCTCAAAATGATCTTTTAGTAGTTTAAAGAAAGGCATGACCTCGCTAGATAGCATTCTTTTGTTTGCTCAAAACCCCTTTCCCCTTCGCTTATCCCGTGATCCTTTTCTTACAAGTTTACTCAAAATCGACAAATAGTTGAAGAATAACATATTGGCTGATTAAGGTCTTGCTTTTAGTGGCAATAGTTCTAGGAACTAAATGCATTGGTGTATTTGGAGGATACATGGTCGCCTTAGGCATTTTCCTAAAGGGGGGTTTGTTACAACAAGATTTCCGCTTTTGCTTATCTAAATCCATTTTCCAGAACACTTGTTCGGGTGTTAACAATGTCTGAGGCTTAAACTTGTTCAAGGAAATCCAATTCTCCTTCTTGTAATCATGGGGTGGATATTTATTTTCTTTACATTTAGGATCATCTAGTCTTCTTGTTCATTCTTTCCCTAGTGACTTCATCCGATTCTTATCTTCCAGCGCTCCACAACCTGTAGGTTTCGCCTAGGTTTGAAATCCCATCCCAACATGGCCAGCCCTCCGACTCAGGTTCCTCAAAAGGGGAGCTATGCTTATCACTAAACTCTATGCTTAGTTAATATGAGTACTAATGGTATTTCCTTGTACGTACAACTTATTTTCAAGCTTGTTTTTCAAAGTTTTTAGATTAGAAAAATCATTCAAAAGTTTTGATTCCTTTGCATTAAATTCTTGCTTAAGCATTTTAACATTTTCTTGAAGTTCTTGTTTTTGCTTAGCAATTTAGAAAGCTTTTCTTGTAAGGAGTTTAACTCTTGTTTTAATACTTCTTCTCTAAAATTACTTTTCTAATAGTTGTATGCATTTGGTCATCCATTTCCGCTTCACAGTGGTCAACTCAAATTTAGCACGTTGTTCATAAATAGCAACACGTTTTTTATAGGCATCTATCGTAATAACAATGATCATTAGGCATGTGTATTCATCAAAAACATAGTCATCGTTGATTGAGAAGATGCATCACTTGGTACAACTTCACTTTCACTTTGTTTCACATATTGATCATATGGGACAACATTGATATTACCCATATTTTCAATATTTGACTCAATGATTTCAGTTGATTGTACTTTTCATTATGTATCTTCTCGTGACATCAACTTCATCATATACCTTACCTAGATGATTTTGTCTTTGGATGGTCCAGCTGTGTGTGAAGAAGAGACCTTAGGAGAGACCATTGGAGAAATGCTAGCCATGAAAATTGTTTGCAGAGAGGTCCATCATCAACATCGAAGTCATATGCATCACACGTGACTTGAAAGGCATTCGATGATTGTGACCTATCTCCCCAATAGGCCGCTCATCCACATCTCATCATATGTCTTAGCATTCCCTTCAAGAAGAAATGAGCTCTCCATCAAGGTTGCTCCATAGTCCTGAGCTTGCACTAGCAACATCTTATCCCCCGGTATTCAAAGATTCAGGACGCTTTGAGATGTGCACCTTGCAATGTGTCCCCACCACCACAGCCATAACATTTGACCTGCTTGACTTGTCCCCGATTTCCATTCCTTCCCCGATTCTCGATTTTCTCCTGTAGCCTCCACCTCCTCCTCATCTGATCAGCTTCTTTGGACCTGGCCGCACCATAACCTTCCCATCTCCGACAAGAGCTTGATTGTGTGGATTGGATCGTTCTGAGGTTGTTGTTGTGTGGGAGAGAGTTCATGTTTTGACTGATCAAGAGAGCTAGTTGATAATGTTTCCTACAGATGCATCAAAGATCATCTTGTTTGAACTTTGGATCAGGAATGAGTTTGTGAGTTCCATCACCCATGGGTATAACTTGTGAAGCTTTAGTGGTAACCCCAATGTTTTGAGTAGGCGTTGAATCATTTGATGAGCTTGTCTCCCCGATTTGTTTTGAATTGTTCAAGAATCTTCTTTTCAAACATGGCATGTCTCTCATTTTGAAGAAGGAAGGCATAGAGTTGCTCATAGTTTGTATTCTTCAATCCTTTAGTGAGCTTCAAGTGACAAACTTGTACCATTCGGGATTCATGTTGTTTACAAACTTTGAGTTCATCTGAATGTTAGGCATGGTCATTCTGATGTTCCTCATGTCATTAACAAGTTTGTGGAATCTCAATGTAATACTCATAGACACATCCCTGGGTTTCATCTTGAAGTGCTCAAATTCATCATAGAGTTGTGATTCTCTGTCTTCCATGGTTAATTTCAACCGTAAAGAAGCATCTTGACATTATCCCATACAGCCTTTTGCTTCAGTGTTGTGATTGATAAGCTTGTAGATGTCTTTTGGAAGACCTTGCAATATGATGTTAGAAGCCCTGATATCCGCATCGAATCTCTTCTTCTCCTTATCATTGAGCTCATCATACGTCTTTGGTCTGTCCATTCCATAGATCACCATCTTCAACTGATCAATTATGTCCCTAGTAGCCTCAACTCGATACGGTCCTTCATCAATTGATTTGAGAATGTTGACCCATTTTCCTTTCCAAGACAGTACAATCTGATTCTTTGAGCCCAAGAGTCGTAGTCGGGCTCACAAGCATGGGTGGACGAGTATCTCAACCAACCGCTTGAACATCCTCGAAATGCGGGAGATGATTGTAGGAGCGCTGGTAGACATGATGACTGATTTAAACGGGATTTTAAACTCTATGATTAAACCGAAATAGATTCTTTCACGATTTTACTAAAACAAGAGAAACCGATTCAAAGGATATCATCAAGTCGCTAGGAAACTTTTGAACCAAGTCGCTATAGTCCTGCCTGAAACTTTGAACCAAGTCGCTAAGTGCCAAGTCGTGATAGTCCCAAGTCGCTATATAACAACTCGCTACAATCCAAGTCACCGCGGCAAATGACAAAGAATTCGCTAGCACCAAGTCAGCTGATTTGTCAAGTCGCTAAATAGCAACTCGCTAGTATGCAACCTCAGTCAAAATAAAGTACAAGTCGCTACGTAGTGGAGAATCCACTACGCTGTACTTTTGTCTACTGTCTCTAATAGACAAGCCTAAACCAACTCGCTAATTCCTTTAACAACAACTTCATACCAAAAAAGCAGTCTACCAAGAAACTACGTACCAAGTCATAGCATGAAAAAAACACATAAATACCACTTTTCAATCCAAAAGCAATCCAACCAATGATGATTCAAGCCTTCTAAATCAAAACCTAAACACTTGTGATGATTAAACACAAAATAATCAAAATCCAAACTTTAACACTAGAAATCAACCAAATGATGCAAAACCACTAAACTTTTTCAAACTCAAAAACCTCCTAAAACCACTAGAAATCCAAAGATATGTAAGAGATGATCTAACCATGGCTCTTGATACCAATTGTAACATATTGGATTTCACATACACACTAAACCATAATCACAAGAGGCGCATAAGAAGGTTTTAGAGAGAAAGTTAGAGGTTTAGGGAACTTAGAGAGAAAGAAAAATCTTATTATGAGTTCTAACTTCTACTCTGGAGGTAGAGTATTTATAGTCTTACACAAACGTAATGCGGATCGTGCATACAGGGTAAAGACCAGTCTCAGTCCTCCACTTGTTACTTAACTAAATACTACTTAACATAAAATAACTAAGACTACGAGCTTTCTAACGAATATATATACTTGAGGTGACCGACTCTTTAATACCTGGAATTTCTAATTCCTAACAGGTTACAAACACAAGTATATGATGTATAATTTCCTGCAAATGAGACTCAAATTAGTAATAAAAAGGTCTTTTTGTTTCACTATCCGCGCCTTCGAGGGAGATCCGGTAGCAAAAATGGACCGCATACTTATGACAACAATATAGATGTAAAATATGGTGTCAACATCAACAAGAGTTATGTATTAAGGCACCAAACATAATCTCAGGACCATATGGCATATAACATGTAATTTCATTTAATAAAACACGAGAAAATATATAATATCTCTAAACTAAGAGAATGATAAAAACATGTAATACATTTTCTAATAATTCTAAGAAGTAGGAAACTTAAAAGCATCAATGTGCTTTGAATCTAAGGATGAGTAGACTTGTTGATTTGGTCCAATCATTCAAGGAGATGATTAAACATGAAATGCAACTCATTTCATACTTCTTGAACAAGTCCTTGGGTGAGTTGATAATTAGAGCAATTATTTTCTAGGAGCGGAGAAGGTGGAATGTTTTGAGGAGGCTCCCCAAAGGATGGAGGGATTGTAGAGAGATTGATTAGTGTGGTTCAACTAGAAATGAGGGTGATAATGCACGAAGTGGTGAGATGAGAAGTCCTCATGGTTGGGTCTTTGGTGATTCCTTGTCTCCAAAGATGAACTATTTGATGGTAAAGGTGGTTCCCTATTTTAAGGAAGATTGGTAAAGAGAAGTTCTTGGTGGTAGTCCCCAATCCAGTAGAGATTTAGATAGGAGGTTGATGTAAAGGAATGTATTCTAGGTTCTAGAAAATGAAGCTTAGGTGTTTTTACTTGAAGCTAGGTGTGTTTGGTTTTGTGCTTGATGAAGGCCTTTCCAACTCAAAAGGTGAATGATAACCCTTGTTTTTCAACTTTGGTTGATTGAGTTTGTTCGGGAGGATTCTAGCATTCTACTTCTTATAGGTGATGACTCGGTTGATGATATCTCATGAACCATATGAGCATTCTTCTTGGAGGAACCTTTGGTTGAAGAAGTTTTGCTAGATTTTTAGTCATGGTGAAAAGAAAGGATGTAATGGATGTCTTAGCTACCGATTTTTTGAATGGTAGTTTGAATAGTGGTTTAGATACATACACACATGGTTTATAAAGAATGAAATTGGGTTAATGAATTAAATTTTTACCACTAAGAATTTTGGCATGCACTAAGGTCAACTATAGTGTTGTTCTATCCTGTGTGAGTCTTTTAAGGCAAAGAAAAGTGTTCGTAATACCAAAGAGAGTTTGAATTGGAGAAGTAATGTGATCATAAACGCATTGGGAGACCCATCCCACGGATCCCTAAAATTGTGGATCCGCCTAGTTATAAACTTGGGATCCGCCTCACGTGACAAAGAAAAGTGATAAGGATTGATTATGTTCTATTAGGGTCTAGTACCTATAAATTCTAAGTGTTTGGGTTCCTAGATGTTTTAAATGGTATGGGACTTCAATATCCAACCATAAGGAGTGAGGATACCTAATGATGGTTTTAATGAAAGTGGACCATTTTATGAGTAACTTAAGTGTTTAAGTACATGACACTCAATGTTTTGAGGATAACAAAGACACAAATGATCCTAGAGATCAAATGGTGGCTTAAGAAAAATTTGGAAAATTCCTAAAAAATAAAAGAAATGAAAACTTGTTTTAGCCAATTTTGAGGTAAAAGATGACTAAAATCAATTTGTCAAAATAAAGAAATAACAAACTAAGTGTTTTAAGATGAGAAACAATGCTGTGCGGAGGTTGTGAGAAATATGGTGAGTTTTGGTGAAGTGATAAATCAAAAACACCTTGAATGTGATCCTATGTAAGACATGGGAAATGGAACCTACTGATCTTGAGGAAGACTAAAGAGATCCTAAAATATCATGTTAGCTAAGTGTATAAGGTGGAGGATTGGATTAAAGTGAAAATGTAAAATCTATCTTCGTTACCCGGATCCCGGTTCCCCATCCGAGGGATCCACTTAGTTATAGCTCAGGGATCCGCACGCTGACAAGAGCTTCACAACAAGTGTGAAGAATTTGCACTTCTTAGCAAATACTCATCCTAATCATTTCTACATTAAATAATCAAAATATGCAAGCAATAAACGATAGTAAGTAATGGCGACTAAAGGTAAGCAAAATGATGGTGATCCCATTTCTTGATTTCAATCGCCATCAGAAAATTCTCATTTTGGGTTGTCTAAGTAGATGTCTTTGTTCATGTCATGCCTTCTACTAGAGCTAAGTCGTAGTTTGCCAGAAATATAGTTTAAAGATGTTTTACGTAATTGTTCAACTTTTAAGGTCTACCTTACCTTCTCTCTCTCTCCTCCGCTCCAAGCCCAAGCTTCACTCTTCAACCCTTCACCCCTACTTATTCTTCTTCATAAGGAAGTTAGAAAAACATTTAAACATCCCATTTGTTTGTTGAAATTCTTGTGATGGGCTCGAGATGTCTGGAAGTTGCTTAATGTATGCTAAGGGTCAAGTTGAATTGCCGCAAACTTCTCTCTCTTTTATCCGATGAGTTCAAGCAGTAGGTGAGGCCCCCTTGCCTTCAACCATAATCCTTTAGTCTTTCATCGGACAAGGGCACCATGAACTTGTTGAAAAAGGTGTGGTCATAGGTGTAGGGAGATGGATCTAGAGCAGACACAAAATATAGCGAAAGTTAAGAGCATGGCATAAGGGAGCACCATCTTGTCCGTCTTTTTCACACTTGCCATCCGTTTGACCATGTACTAGGCGAGGTTGAAATGAGTCCCATTGACAAGGCAATAGATCAGACTAGAAAGTGTTGGGGATGATCCTTATTTCCCACCAAACAAAGGACGTTCTCCCACCACTAGTTCCCGTTTCTTGTACATAGGAACATCTGAAAGCTCCATTTGAAAGGGATCTCTATAGATGACCTTTGACTTCCTAGTGACTCGTGACGAAGAGGCTCTTTGCATGAAGATCGGTATTCCTACCATAGCCGGTTCCGGGAGGGTGAAAAAACCTCATGATGATCAACCATACCTGAAGAGAAGTTGACATTCCTTTGAGTAATGCATACTCCTCAAAGAAATGAAGTATGGAGCAAATCTTCAAGGTTAAAGGTTAGGTGCTCATTGATGACACAAGCTTATCAAATGGTTCCATCTTCATTTCAAATGATCCTCATGCTCTTGTAGAACTCTAGGACAAACACTGCACAAATTTGTTCATTCATGCTAAGAGGTTGGAAGTTGATTTCCCAGAAGACTTGGGGAATGGCTATGTTGTTGATGAATAAGGGTTCAAATACACACCCTTCGTGGAATAACTTCTTTTGCAACAATTTGAAGGCCTTTCGGTCCTCCCAAATTAAACCATCCTTTCTATGATACATAGGAATGTAAATGCCGGCTCTTGATAATCTTGTTGTATATTTCTTGGCATGGTTGATCCTAAACATCAAAACCACAATGTGGTGTCAATTGTGTGAATAGTATCTTAATGAGGTTCATAACAATTTGGCTCAATACATCTTCATTGAATTCAAAAATAATTTTTTAATTTTTATTAACAATGTTGATTCTTTGATTTAGTTTATCTTAGAAAACAATGTGATACCAAATTGTGACCATTTGAACCTAATTTCTTAAGATGAAAATTGTACTTCTAGGAATTAGAGAATGAAAATAACAATGTAGTGAATATTATACTTACACAAGTGATTGTTTCATTTGAAATGATGATGGATGAACTCTTGTGAATGACCTTAGGGTTTGCATCCGTGATTTGGGGAGAGTAAAGCGAAAAGTAAAACTCTACAAGGATCATCTATCACTTATTCGCCTTCGACAATGCTCTTCCCGGCTGACCCTTGAATGAGGGATCCTACTAGTTCAAACTCGGGATCCGACATATGCCATTAGCAAAGTGTAAGTGAACTTTGATAATTTTGATTTGGGAGTTTTAATTCTTGGCTAGAGTTGGTGTTTTGCTCTATAACTTACGTTTGAGCTTTTGACGTTTTTACTAGTCCTATTTGACGAGGTCCCTTTACGAAGTGAATCATAATTTTGGGAAGTTTGAGAATTATGATAAAATACTATTTTGTCATGATATGAGGAGTTTCACATGGACACTATTGACATAGATGAAATGCCAACAACCTTATGTGAGAAATGATGACCAAGGCTCTCGAATACAAGCTATCATATCACTAGTTTGTAGTTTTGTCTATAGAGATCAACGAAGAATGCTATTCTTGATGATGAGTTCAATATAGATAACAAATTTAGTGATATTGAACTATACGTATTTAGTCTACTATTCTTTACATGTTATAAGAATTATGCATTAATAATTAAGCTAGGAATTATGCATTAATAAATAAGTAAGTTATTAAAGAGCATACCTTTGCTATATATATTATTTTATGTGTAACATCATAAACTCTTCATGATCTTCTAAGATGCCCAAATCCTAGTATGGAGAATTATCAACAAAGAAAGTATTAGAAACGATCTATCATTATCCAACATTATAAAATATGATGATTTCTAAAAAAAACGTGACTTTTTTTTAAGCAATTTCCTTCTTTGTAGTTTTCAAACATATATCGATCGTGATCAAGTTTTTAAAAGTACAATATACTCTAAGAAACTTGGTAACGCCTAGTACCAATAGGAAAACTAGAAGGGGTTTGAATAGTTTACCATTAAAACTTCGTTTTAAACTATTTAGATCGACTTATGTCAATCTAGTTGATGAGTATGTTGGATGTTGATAGATAAGTATATAAATAAGTAATGCAAAGGTAAAGAGTAAGAAACACAAAACCACACGAAAGTGTCTATAGTGGTTCAATTACAAGGACACCTTCTTGCTCCTACTTACCCCTCGAAGTCACCTACTCGAGAGTTCGTGGTAGTAATTCACACAACACAAACTCCTTGTGCGTAGAAGCCTTCACAACGCCGCCTACTTTATCCATAATACAAGTCTAGACACCGGTTCTTCCACGTAGAACCAAACCTATCACAACGCTCTCACACTTTATCCGTACAAGGCTAGATACCCGAGTTCCATTAGAAAGAGGAAACTACCAAAACACTACACAACACCTATCCTGGAGACCCACCCTTATTATAACATCATCAAGGATATTAATATCCTTTAACCTAAACTAACTATGTTGTACATCGATTCACCATATCGATTGTACACTCTTGGCACCTTTCACTAATGCCTTCGACACGACCCTTTGGCACCTTTCACCAATGCCTTTGACACAACCCTTCGGCACCCTTCACTAATGCCCTTGACACGAACCTTTAGCACCTTTCACTAATGCCTTTGACATGGACCTTTGGCACCTTTCACTAATACCTTCGACTTATCCGTTTGACATCTTACACCTATGCCTTCAACACAACACTTCTAAGAAGGAAGAAAGAACTATCAACAAGAGAACTTCAGTAATCTTGATGATGACGAAGCTTGGCAACTCATGGACTTAAGCTTGCTCGACTTCAAGAGGTGGTGATCTCGCCTTTAAGAGGAACCTAGAGAATCACACAAACACAAACTACGTAGAAAGATCCTTTGGATCTGAGGTTAGAGAGTTTACAATACTAAGAGAAAGTATGTGTAAAAAAGGTGAGTTACAACGAAGAAATGGCTCACTATTTATAGGCAAAAACATCTATCGCTCCTGATCCCACTCGGATCCTCTACTGAGGATCCGGCCCAAAGGTAATCTTAGGGATCCCGTGGACGCCCTCCATATTTGGGCGGGTGGATCATGATTATGGGTTATGACTTTGGGTCACGTACCCAAATAGATATAATATATCTAGACATTGGATCATGGGTATGGTTTAGGTCCATGGGTCATGGATAATACCCAACATAACTTCATGCATGATGTCATGCAATGGGTCATGGGTTATGGATCGCTTCATGGTAATGGGTCATGGACTTTGGGTTTACCCAATTACATTCAATGTATCCAAATAATGTCAAGTACTTAGATATTTACCCATTACATTACCCATTACAATATATACTAAGTATATATAAGTACATATCCATATTATATAAACACTAGTTGCTATATATATGCATTTCTATATGTTATAAACAATATTACTTGTTTAGTGTTTTATATGAAAATGTAAGTATGTTAGTAAACTATTGGCTCAAACTATTTACGTATTTGATTTGTTTTGTTAAAATGATTTTACGTTTGTTATCGACAAAACATTAGAAGATCGTAAAATATAAATAAATGTTTTTACGGCTTATTTGTATTAACACAGTCTTCAACTAATAACCTTTTCAGATGCTGATCAAGCAGGTTGCTTAGATACTAAAAAAAAAATACTTCTGGAGGTCTACAATTTCTTGGTGATAAATTGGTGTCATGGCAGTCAAAGAATCAAGATTACACATCGTTATCATCAACTGAAGAAAAATATGTATCCATGTCTGCTTGTTGTGCTCAAGTCATATGGATGAGAACACAGTTGATGGACCATGGTTATGTATTTGACAAGATTCCTCGCAACACGCTTTTAACACTCAAAGTCAAAGCATATTGCTCTTCGATATCATTTTATCAAGGAGCATGTTCAGAAGGGAATGGTGGAACTATACTTTGTAGGTACTGAACATCAATTGGCGGACTTATTCACCAAAGCCTTGCCTCCCGCAAGATTTGCTGACTTAGTTCACCAAATTGGAATGAGGTGTTTGACCACAGAGGAACTGAAAACTTTTTTATAACTTAATTTCAAAACAGTCAAACACCAAAACAAACTTTTGTAAATATTATACAAAAAAAAAAAAAAAAAAAAAGTCAGTCATTAAACAATATCATCTTTTTCTGTATATGCAAACTTCATCTCTTCAAAACATATTCCTCAAAATCATAAAAAATGTTCTTACAAACTATTACATGGAACATGTTTTTGAGGGGAGAATATCTTTCATAAAATTCAAGACGCTTTGCAAATATTCTACAAAGGTTTCACAAAAAAAGTGTATTATCATCATCAAGAAGATTTCTAAAATCCATGATCTCTTGTATTAATATATTTAAAAGCTTTTCAAATCACAGGTGTTAATTCAATGGGGAAAAAAAAATTATCTGAAATACATGTAATCTTTAGGGACTAGATGTGTTAAAGTGTCACAAACTTAGATAAAGGACCAAAGGTGTAGTAGTAATCGGACTCAAGGACCAAAACTGACATCTGTCCAAACATGACCTTGTGTGTGTGTGTGTGTGTATATATATAGCATTCTTGTGAGAACACTAAATATGGTGAGAAGGTGAGAACTAATACTAGCCACTCATTTTATCCTTATTTATCTTTAATTTAATGGCTAATATTAGTTAACCATCTTTTTGAAAAATTTTCCAAAAAAGTTTTGAAACTCTCGTTTTTTTTGAAAAATTCAAAATTTTTTCCCAAACTTTCTTCGCTTTTTGAAATTTTTTTTTCCAAAATTTTTTTCCCGAAATATTTTTCAGAATTTTTTTTTTCGATTTTTATCGTCACATGTGAAAAAATTATCTAATACTATGGCGAATTTCATCACATGTGAAATTTTTTGAAATTTTTTCATCACATGTAAAATTTTTTTAACATGTAACAAAAAAAATTTCAAAACTCTAATACTATGACGAATTTCGTCGCATGTGAAATTTTTCGAAGTCGAATCTTCAAGCATGTGACTTAAAACTCTAAAACTATGACAAATTTCACATGTGAAAATTTTCTAAAATAGAATCTTCATGTGACGCAAACAAACTTAATACTATGACCTAATTCTCAGAATATGTAAAATTTTTCGCAAATATAGTCTTCTCATGTGATGAAAAAAAATTTTGAAAAAAAAAAATTCGAATAAAATTTTCAAAAATTTATTTTATTCGTAAAAAAATTTTCAAAATTTTATTTTCGAAAATATTTTTTGAAAATTTTTTTTCGAAAAATATCTTCATATGAAACGAAAAAAACTCTAATACTATCAGGAATTTCGTCACATGTGAAAATTTTCGCAAATTGAATCTTCACATGTGATTTAAAAAATTTCAAAAATTTTCTTGCCTTTTTTTCCGAAAAATTTTCAAAAATTTTTTTTCAAAAAATTTTTCAAAAATTTTTTTTCGAAAACATTTATCAAAACATTTTTTCTCGAAAACTTTTTCAAAAAAAATTTTCAATTTTTTTTTGGAACTATTTTGAAATTTTTTTGGACATTTTTTGAAAATTTTTTAGTGGCCTGGTTAATCAATAATTCTCCGCCCCATTTTATTGTCCCATTTGACTTTGACCGCGATTTCGTTCAACTTTTGACTATTAATATATTTATTTCAAGTTATATAATACTTGATGGTAATTATACCAAATGAAAAAACATTTAAAACCTAATACATTCATATATTTTTCATCAAGTATTATATAACACAAACAAAAATAATTAAGGTCAAAGGTAAAGAAGAAAAGACTCAAGAAAGCTCAATAGAGACAATAATTTGTAATTCCAGGAGTATTAGCCATTAGATCAAATCTAAAAAGGATAAAATGAGTGGCTATGATTGCTTCTCGCGTTCTCATCAAAATAAGGCTTCACATTTGAACACTTTTACTATATATATATATATATATATATATATATATATATATATATATATATATATATATATATATATATATATATATATATATATATATATATAGTTCGGCTTATTACATGAAAAGTTTCTTTAGAATTAAAAGAATGAAGGCATGTCACCTTTTGCCCATCACCATATCCCCCGCAAAAATTTCCCGCCAAATTTTTTTATCGCATCACGCTTATGAAGTTATCGATCACAATCATGATTTTAGTGCATTGGGGTTATAAATCGTGATCACGCTTATAAAGTTACCTGGAGGTTTTAAAATGTACCTTTTTGAAGGTCGTTTGCCCTTATTTGATCACTCTTTGTATCCGTATTACTTAATATCGCTCCTTTTCACTTTTTAGGTATCTTGAAGGCAAAATGTCGAATGACACTTATTCTGACGAAAGGTGCTTAATATATCAAGAAATGGCCAAAGTCAAGAATCGAGACACTGTTCGGCTGGAATGAAGGGACGCTGCGTAGGCACAAACCGCGGACGTGCATTAACTTTTGTGACGGCTCGTAGCCAATTGCTCATTTACAAGTGACGGCTTCAGCTTTTAAAAGAGTAGGGCGTCGCAACTCGCACGCCCAGATTTGATCCGCATTTCGACGCCGAGATCGGGCGGGACTACGGCCACAAGCATAAGGTGACGCCAGGCTGCAAGACTAACGTGGCCAAGATGAAACCCTACGATGAATTGGACGGCGTCACAAATCAAAAGGTACGCCAGTCGCATTTGTAATCTTATATATAGAATCCGAATTTTTTAGTTTTCAAGTGTGTAGACTTTGAGTAAAAACTAAACCGAACCAAGGTCGCTTTGTATAGTATTTTAGGGTTCCAAACCCTATCTTACATCAAGATAAGTGTTTACTTCATTAATTCAATTATGTCTTCAATTAATTGTGTATGCTTGCATTTCCCTATGTCCCATTAATTTACTTGTGTGTTTGCTTAGGAGATATGAAACTTAATGATTGAATATTGATTGGTTGTCTCTTATCTTAATTGTTAATGATCTAGTATTGCGATAGGTCATCCATTGTGTAGTTAATGCTTGATTAAAATCTGAAAACAATAACTCTTCAAATTAAATCTAAAACGATAAAGTAGCTAAGGTCGGTCTACTCGACTAATCCAACTCTCACCAAAAGCCCATCTTCAAACCTAAAAACATGCCGCAGAAAAGAAATGCTATCGAGCTTAAAAAGCCCAAAGGAATGATATATAACAAAACGAAGCTACATAAAAATCAAATAAAATGAAATAAGGAACTAATAAAAGGTCGCGAACGGAAAGGAATCAATGAGTCAATGAGATCCTGCAGAACACAATTATACCGATATCCGCAATGAACAGATAACAAGGAGAACGCACCCAATGACATGTACATAATCACATATGGTGCACTAATATACGTACCCGAAAACAAAATCAAACATAGCAAACGCCGTATCCACTCAACAAGAATAGCATACAATCAATTCAGGAAGTCGGAATATAATTAAGCCAAATGGAAAATCAAACGCTAAAGCCGAAGTAATTAAATTAGAAAGTGAGCATGGCAATCATACAAGTCAAGTAACTAAAGTTAATAACATCACAAGTATCACTACAGCAGTAAATACTATCGCAGTCAGACATAGTAAACCACACTTATCAAACATGAACTCAGCATGAACACTACAATTGAATGACTTAAGGACATAGCAGAGCAAATTGACAAGTTAACAAGACAGACCACGTAAGTCGAACCATTTATCCAATCATACAAGAATATAAAAACGAATGTACACATATGAATCAACAATAAGCGGAAAAAAGATATCAGATATTCATAGACCACGAGGTTAACAAAACAGTTTACATGATAAACGTCAAAACAATCATTTATACACTAACATGGACCGCACAACAAAAGTCACATAACAATATGGTAAACCGTTTGTCGGTTATTAGCATGTCAATAGATGAATCGCACAATCACATATTAACTATAGTAGTTGTGGCAAAACGATTGTCACCTAATACATGTAAAAGCATAATCAAATTCAATAACCATAATAATAATAACCCGAGACGTGGTGAATGGAATGGTAGAAGAATAAGTCACATAAGGATACAGTGGTAACGGCAAATAATACGTAATATGGTGCGCTATGTAAACAGATGGTACAATATAAGTTTATCAACAAGTAAGGGTTGCCTAATCTATCCCGAGCCAACAAGAGCATAAAGATGTTAATATCGCGAGTGGCAATAGCAAAACAAGAATCAATAGTAACCATCGTGATTCTAGGGGTGACCTCCGAATACTAGACAATGAGGGAGACCCAAGAACCAAGCGTTGAGAAGCTATTCTTGTGATCTGTGAGGGGTGGCTGCACACACGCATTCACATCACCCTAACAATATATATATTCAAAGACAATATAGATCTAGGATGCATCCATACTCAAGTAGACAAATAAGGGTTTATTATATATATATCGAGCTCTAGCAATGTGAGTGGACTGTAAAATATTACTCGTATTGACCGGAGTCCGCCATTGGTGCATCAACATACGGTCATGGTACCTCCATGACTAGTTATAAAGATTTGGCTCCGTATAAACTGAAGGGTCAAACAAAGGTCCACAAGGTAGCAATATATATCGCTTCATCATAATCGAGGTTCAATATCGTGAGGTCACAATTCGGAGGTTCATAACAATAGTCCAATATCAAGTCCAATATCAAGGGTTCAAGAACAAAGGTTCAATATCAAAGGTTCACATGAGGTCAATAATAAAGGTTCGAATGGAGGGATCAATAACAATAGTTCAATATCGGAGGTTCAAGTAACATAGATTCAATAACAGAGGTCCAATAAATGAGAGGTTCTACAATGAGGGGTCAATAGCAAAGGAGTCATAGCAATGAAATATCATAAGCGTTTAACAAAGTCAAAGGATCGAGAATCATGAGAAACCCCTACGAAAAGGGATAGAATATCCGCACTCCCAATCGGCAAGCAAAATAGGTTAGTAAGGTCACACGGTGAATCAACCGTCCGAAACCTATGAATTAGATAACTTCTTTATTAAGATCGACACTTTTGACTGCCCATTTTAGCAAGTTTCCACTTTTAGTAACTTTCCATTTTAAATGGGTTAATAAAATTGGATTACAATTGATAATAAATAGACTTAAAGGTTTAATATGATTAATTTAATACTTTAAGGTTAAATATGACAACTTGTAATGGTTTAGGGTGAAAAGTGTCTAATATCAAAGTTTAGGGTTAATTATGTAAATTGTATCATTATATGTCATATTTCTAAATCATGCCTAGTTTCATGCAATTCAATACGCATGCAAAATTCATTCTCGTCTATTTAGACCAAACTCGATATCTAATACCTAATCTCGACACGTACCCCTTTTGAGAGTTATTTAGACCGCGACATGCCTTAATCCCACTTAAAACCATAATGACATGATCAACACAACTCGAGACCCTTTTCTATATCCTTGACAATCCAAATAATACAAGACATGTACACGTAAGATTTATTCTTTTAAGCTCGGCTACAATTTTAAAGAACTAGCATGCCGTGGTGATTATGGGTTAAATCGATTCAAAACCAATGGTTTATATGATACTTTCTATACAACCTACCAACATTTACATGTCATAATTTTATGTGACAAAGGTTATCTCTTTTTTTTTCATCTTACATATGAGACCGTGCAAGTGAGGTCCAAAATGTAATCCGAAAAACATAAACATGGGTTTATATGAGTCAAAATACATGTTTTTCATCCATTACTTTATGACACATATTCCTATTTTCATGTAACAATGTTATCAGTTTATGAGATAAATATAATATACCATTTTATGTGATGCTTAGTATGCCTTGAATGGGTCTCACGTTAACAGTCAAACAAGGAACACAAGAAGGAAAAACGAGACGAGATTCGTAACCATTACCCTTGCTGCGTGACGAGAGACGAAACAAGAAACCAAGGACACGAGCCTACCGTCACACCCCCAATTTACTGCTTTGCCGAATGGAATTCCTGGGGCATTGACCGTCATAGCACCACATCACAGCTTATATTGAACGACCTAAAGTGCCGCTTTAAAAACACATCGTTGGATATTTCATAAAAACATAATCAGAGTACAACATCGGTCCCAAAAGGTTTGACAAGTTTGCGGAAATACAAATATGTTACAAATCCAAACGATGTTTTGAAATAAAGAGCCATAATGTACATAATGTAAGTCGACCACGACCAAAATATAGGTCCCTAAACCATGTCATGATGAAGCCTCGCCACCCGAAAATACATTGCTAAAACGGTCAACAATAATGTTGGTGAGAAATCATAGGTTTATGTAAATGTTTTATACGACTACACAAGTATCTAGCATGCATGACAATCAAGTCAATGTGAAAATAATGTTACAATTGCCTTAAGCCCATGACTCAAACTAGACTCAATCATGTATGCCCTCCACGGAATGTTTGCCGACAACTCGTAATGAAATCAAATGAAATGCATCCGCTTTCCTGGTTGGGATTCACCAACCCGGATGGAGGCGTCACCCTCGATAGATCTATCCACTCATCCTCGCCTCAAAGATTAACGGTTCATGTTCAAGTAATGGGGACTTTCAATTTGGCATATGTGGTAACTTAAGCAATGTAATGAATTTAACATACTTGGTATCGTATAAAGAAAAATGTAGTGCAATGTATTCTCCCCCGTGGGTTTGAAATTAATCGAAAGCATGTAAAACGGGGCTATGAAAACTCACTTGGATAAACCGAATAACGCAAAAGTGAGTACACTGAGGTTTAATGTAATGCGCCAACCGGGACCTATTATCAATGATATGATATGTCATGAGTTGCAATGTAATGCATGCAACTTGATATGTTATTTATACCATTTACGAGTTTTGAAAATATTACTCGTCGCCGAAAAATACTCTTTTGACGCCTTGACCAAACAAAAATCACTTTACATGTTTATACGCCAAAATGTCATCCTACAATGGTTTTATAATGATTTTTAGAGAAATTACCACTTTTCGACGCAAAACAATGTCGTCGGAAAAATCATGAAATTGCCAAAATGGCTCCGAAAACAATCGTGAAAAACAAGACACGCTTGATCGTTAGAGAACCTAAATCGACGGTTTTGGAAAGTTTGTATCCATATCTAAAAGTTTCAGTTCAGAGTTTTCGCCCAAAAGGTCTCGATCATAAAGATATTAAGGGTTAAAGTTGGTGGTTTTGGCCATAGTGTGCGTAAAATTAGTTAGCAAGTTTAAGAAAAAGTGCATATCTTTGTCGCTTCAAACTGTTTACGCTTAATATGTCCTTAGCTTCTCAGATCAAAGTATACTAATATATTTTTGAAAAGTCGAAATATTTTGTGAAGCTTAAGGCTCATTTTGACCTCGACAAAATAAATACATGTTGCTGAAATTCCGAAAAATAATATTTTTCGTCGTCAAACTTGTAAAATCCATAACTTCTTCGTTATAAGTCCGCTTTTATCCGCTCAAGCCGCCACGATTCGCTTTTAAAGTATATTTTCTAAAAATCAAGGCCAAAAAGTCGTGCCTACTGTCGGATTTTCCAGAAAATGAAACAAGGACAGAACATAATATATAGTTATCGAAAATAGTTTTTCTCGGACAAAACCTATTCTAATCCCTTCAAATCAACTCCAAAACTAATCTAATCCTACCATACACCTTCTTAGGGTGTCATGGGTTCCTAATCACCATCAAGACCAACCAAAACCATGGGAATAATTATAGGATGACCATAAGTATATATATAACTTAAAAATCATGACATAAATGGTATAAATCACAATACTTGCATAAAAGCTCAAAAATGAAAAGAATCATATGAAAATGATAAGGAAACATAAAAATGATGAGAATATGCTTACTAGTGCAAGAGAAGAGGTGTAGGTAACAAAGGATTAACTTAAATATCCTTGGTTTTTATTTCAAAACCATGAAAAGGATATGATCTAGGTTGAAAAAACACTTGATCTTGCCAAAAATTTCTTGATCCCCTTGTTTTGTTGTTGTGGCCGGTTCTATGGAGCCAAGAAAGGAGAGAAATATTTTTTTTTCACACTTGAGAAAATAAGATGTATGTGAAATGTTTGTCAAGTAAGACTTGTATACTTGCATTATTAGAAAGAAAACACACCACCTTGCCACATTTATGAACCCTCCCCTTGGCCGGTTTTTGGGGAGGTTGTCTCTCAATGATATATTTTTTTTTAAAAATGTTGCAACTTGCATAATTTGTGTATTATTTGATACAAAATGTAAGTAAAACAAAGTTAAATTAAGGTAATGGGAAGTTTTTAACAAGTAGTTTTTAGTAAATCAAAATAGATTGTATTGAGGTGATAAAAATTGTAAAAATACTTTCCTTGTGAAAATTGAGTGATAAAATAGTTATCGTATAATTTTTAAGAAAACGACGTAATAAATAAAACTTTAACGATTAATATACCAAATAAATTTGATACACTAGGAAAACTAAAAATATAGTTTTTATAGGCTAAATGTAAGTTTAAAAATACCTCGGGATCATTTTTGAAAGTAACGGGTTAAATATTAAAATAATAACTCACGCGATAAAGATTATTAAATATAAAAATTACGCGTAAAATATGAAATGAAATGTCGTGAATGAATTTATGAGATGCACATGATGTCCATGGAATGTAGACTAATCATAGTCCATATGATATGTAATGCGATGTCATGATCATGAATTCGCCGCTAAACCTCCAAGGTTAAGCGAATTTGAAACAAGTAAACCAAGTTTACTAAAAATGTTGAAATAATGAGACATGAATCGTCAGAAATGACCGAAGTACGGATTGTCACATTCGCCATCCAAAATTCGCCCCGAATTCAATCGTTGTTAGGTCTAACGGTGTCGGCGAAAAGATGAGGATACTTGCGCCGATCCGATCTTCCCGCTCCCAAGTAAACTCGTGACCTCGCCGAGAATTCCAAACGAACTTCACAATAATAGGAATACGACTCTGTTTAACCGCTTGACCTCGGGTCCATGATTTCTCTGTGTTCTTCCACAAAAGTGAGTTTGTCGCCGCGTCAACTTCGCCCAATGGAATAACGAAGCATTCGTCTCGAAAGACACAAGTTTGAAACGAAACGTGTTTGTACATGACGAACTCATGGAAGATCAAGACGATAAGCTACCGGACCAACTCTCGCCAAAATCTTGAATGGTCCAATGTATCTGGTTCAATTTTCCACGCTTCCAAATCGCATCACGCCTTCCGCGCATACTTTTAACATAACTTTGTCTCCCACTTGAAATTCCAAATCCTTGCGCCTAACATCCGCGATAACTTTTCTCGTCGACTCCTTGCGCTCGAGTCTATCACTAATTTGAACAATCTTTTCCGTGGTTTCGCACTACTTCGACCAGCAAAGTCGCGCCTCCCCTTCCCAACGGGTGAACGCACTTACGACCATACAAAGGCCTCAAATGGTGCCATCTTGATCCTGGTGTGATAACTATTGTTGTACGAGAATTCTATCAATGGCAAATGGTTAGCCCAACCATTTCCAAAATCAATGACACATGCTCTAAGCATGTCTTCTAATGTTTGAATGGTCCTTTCACTTTGACCGCTTGCCAGGGTGATATGTCGGCTCATCTCTAACTGGTTCAATGAATCTTGCAATGAATTCCAAAAGTTTGAAGTGAATCGACTATCTCTATCGGAAATGATAGAAATTGGTGCTCCGTGCCTCGAGACTATTTCCTTGACATAAAGTCTAGTGAGTTGCTCCATGGAATAAGTCTCTATAATCGGTATGAAATGGGCTGACTTGGTAAGACGATCAACAATTACCCAAATAGCATCGTAACCTCCCGATGTCTTAGGAAGTTTCATAACAAAGTCCATTGTAATGCGTTCCCATTTCCATTGAGGAATTTCCGTTGTTGAGTAATCCCCAAGGCTTCGATATTCGACTTTACCTTAGAGTAAGGCATTTGCTAACGACGCGGCAATCTCCGCTTTCATGTTCAGCCACCAATAAAGCTTCTTAAGATCTTGATACATCTTATCCGATCCTGGATGAATAGAATACTTTGACTTATGCGACTCATGCATAATCAATTCTCGTGATTCCGCCATACAATGGAACCCACATTCTATCCTTGAAACATAATACTCCATCTCGCTTCTCTTGACAAAACCATTTACGCTTTTCGCACATAAAGCTTTTCACTTGGTCGATTTTCCTCCTTAAGTGCTTCGACTTGTGCTTCATGGATTTTCGACGGTAAAGGAGAAATAATCGTCATTCCCAATGATCGAACTCTTAAAGGTTTAGGCCTCTATTTCCGACTAAGAGCATCAGCCACAACATTGGCTTTTCCCGGGTGATACTTGATTTCACAATCATAGTCGCTGAGTAATTCCAACCAACGACGTTGCCTCATATTAAGCTCCTCTCGATCAAGAATATATTGCAAACTCTTGTGGTCGGTAAACACAGTGCACTTTGTACCATAGAGGTAGTGTCTCCAAATCTTGAGCGCGAAAACTACGTCTCTAACTCGAGATCATGAGTGTGTAGTTCTTTCATGAGTCTTAAGTTGTTCGAAGCATACGCTATCACCTTCTCGCTTTGCATTAAAACAGCCCCAAGTCCTTTATGCGCGGTCGCAATATACAACAAAGTTCTCAATGCCTTCGGTAGTGCCAAAATTACGCATCAAAGCTTTTGCTTCAACAACTAAAAGCAACTTCTTGTTTCTTTCCCCACTGCATTCTTGTTTTTCTCAGGTCAACTTGGTCAAAGGTCTCGCTATCTTCAAAACCTTCATGAACCTTCTAATACCGGCTAGTCCTAGAAATTGTCGAATCTCAGGATTCGCTGGAGTAGCCCAAATTTCACGCCTCAATCTTGCTTGATCAACTTGTAGTCCATGACTATCAATGACATGACCAAGAAATTTGCACTTTGTGGTTCCAAAAATCACACTTCAAAAACTTGGCATACAACTTCTCATTCTTGAGTAGCCTTAAAATCATCCTTAAATGCTCTTCAGGTAACTTCTTTGCTCTCTTGAGTAGATCAATATGTCGTCAATGAACACTATAACAAACTTGTCCAAATACGGCTTACAAACTCTATTCATGAGATCCATGAATACCGCCGGGGCATTAGTCAATCCAAACGGCATCACTTGAAACTCGTGAATGACCGTAACTTTAATGGTTCTAAACTGTTTTCGAATATCCTCTTCCCGAACTCAAGATAACTTGACGAAGATCAATCTTGGAAGTAAATACTTTGAACCTTGCAACCGATCGAACAAGTCATCAATTTCGGGAGTGGGTAACGATTCTTCACCGATTAACTTGTTCAACTTCTCTATAATCTATGCACATTCGGGAAGGATCCATCCTTCTTCTTCACAAACAAGACCGGTGCTCCCCAAGGCGAGGAACTCAGCCTAATGAATCCTTTGTCTAGAAGCTCTTGCAATTGATTAGACAATTCTTGCATTTCGGATGGTGCTAGACGATCACGGTGTCGAATCGGTGCAGCTCCCGCACTAAGTCAATATGAAATTCTACTTGACGCGTCGCGGTGGAAGTCCCAGGTAAATCCTCGGAAATACTTGGAAAATTCACGAACAATAGGAACATCTTCAAGTCGCTTCTCCTCCGACTTTTTCTTGGTTACATGAGCTAAGAAAGCAAGACAACCTTTCTTAATGTACTTCTCCGCTTTGATACTTGATATGATACTAATTGAGTTCCACTTCGTTCCCCACGAATAATCAAAGTTTCACGCCATTGTAGGAAGATGAACTACTTTCTCATCACAAATGATCTTTGCGCGATGTTTAGATAACCAGCCCATGCCGACGACGCCAAAACTACCAAGCTCTACGGGCATGAGGTCTATGTTGAAAGGATGATTAAGAAAATTGAATGTGCAACCGCGGACAATGGTGTTGGTGTTAACTACGCTACCATTAGCTAATTCGACAATGTATGATGTATCTAAGGTAGTTGGCTTAATGTTGAGCAAAGGTGCAAATGCATTGGACACAAAACTTTTATCGGCACCGAATCAAATAAAATCAAGCGGGCGTAACGATTATTGAGAAGAAACGCGTTACTGCTATGATGACATTCGGTCCTCCCCTATCTCTCCGCCTCCGATGCCGTAAACCCTTCCTCGTGCCAAACCTTCTTGATTCGGATTTGCTTGATTCTTTCCTTTCTTACAATCCTTCTTGTAGTGTCCAGGTTTCCTTAAGAACCAAAACAAGTAACCTGTGGTGCCTTGCAATCCCTAGTACGGTGACCAACTTTCTTGCAATTTTCACACGGATCGGGACATCGACCCGGATTGTGGTGACTCAAACATCTTATTACATTTCGCAAAACTCCCGTGATATCCTTTTCCTTCCTTTTGTCCCAGCGGCAACAGATAAGCCTTAGCAACCTCTTGCCTCTTGGGCGGTTGTTGAGTAGCATTCCTACCCCTGTTGTCCCACTTGCGCTTGTTATTGTTGTTGTAGTTGCCTCGGTTATTGTTGAAACGGTTGTTGGGGTTGTTGTTGTTGCTTCGGTTGGTGGTGGTGTACTTACCTCGCTTCACCACTTGTGCCATCAATTTCTGAGTCACACGAATAGCTTCCTCAATTGTTTGTGGATCAAATGAAGTCACATCTCCTTGAACAACTTCGGGAAGTCCTCCAATAAAAGCCTCTAGCAACTTTTCATTATCCGATACCATTGATGGGCATAAGCGGCTAATTCGAATCTCCGAATGTAAGTGTCGATATCATACCCAATGGTTACCAATTCATAGAACTCCGCTCCAACTTTTTGATTTCTCTCGAGGACAAAACTTCTTAGTTACCAAACCTTTGAATTCCTCCCAAGTAAGCTTAAAAGCATTCTCCATTCCAATCGGTTGAGCATATGAATTCCACCATGACAACGCTCCATCGAGTAAAGTGCTCGTGGCAAACTTGACCTTACTTGTCATCCGGACGCTACAAAGCAAAACACCCACGATTCCAATTTCTCAAACCATCGTACCATTGCACGAGCTCCTCGGTACCTCGAAACTTTGTGGGTTCACCACTCTTGAAATCCTTGTACGAACATTTCTTAACCCCGGATCCTCCCAAGATTACCAGTGTAAGTAGGCTAGCCTAGCGGCTTCGGCGGCGACCATTGCTTAATCCTTCTTTCGACTCTTAGTGCATTAGCAATGCTATCATTCACCAACTTTTGAATTTACTGCGGGTCATTTCAGGTGTAACTTTCTTAGGCGCCATAATTCTTCAAAATCACAAGATGAAACAATCATGAGAACTCGTAAGTAGAAACAACCATCATACAAATATATCCACAACCACATCATGCATAAAGATAAATGGAATCACACAACAATAGCGAAATATCACAAATATAATCACCTTAACGTGGATAATATACATGAAAATTTCGCCTACATGGACCGATATCATAGATAATAATAACCATTCCTACATAGTAGAGTCAATACTTGATACATTTGTTTGTACAACAACCAAAATACAACAAGTTCTTTAAACTACGCCACACACCTTGTGACTAGGATAATAATGGTCAAAACTATACAATGACAAAAGTCTACATAAGGCACCTCATGGTGCTCATGAAATACATCGAAGATCGCTTGAACCCGAACCAAACTATCCACCAAACTCCTCAACTCATCAATCGACCGCAGCAACAATACTCTCCCCTATCCTCTATCTCTGCCTATGCTGAATACTCGATGAGATAAGTCAATACAAACCCCGCCTAATATCAAACCCTCGACCTCCTCAAATGGGCTCAATCCTATCTACTCGACAACTCCTCCAACCTGCCGTGTCAAACTATCAATCTGACGTATCGCTGAGCATCAATGCGGCTCCTAGTGCCACAGAAGGCACGTGCGCAGCATGCGCCCTAGAACTCTCGCCTAACTCAAATCTAACGGGTGGCTCGGGGCTCGGTCGATGGTGGTGTCGGGATATCAAACGCAGCACGCTTTTGGGCTGCAAGTCCGTCAGAGGCAAAGGATCTCTAATAAAATATGATGGAGATGGTGATGATGGTAGTGATGGTGCTAGTAGTGGTGTTTGGATCGTGAGGGGCTAACGTGAGGAGTGGGTGCAACCTCGCCCTCCTCGAAGGGTTCGGCCTCGTCGATCATGATAGGTGGAAAGATCGGAGTAGATCCAATGGAAGATACGATCTCAATGGAATGTGATGCAACATCATCCATGATGGGGTTAGCTGGGACATCATCCGAGCAGAGTCCGATGATATAGTCATGGGATGTGAATCTGAAGACATGTCTGTGACAACCGATGTGAAATAAAAGTAAATAATCTCAATAAAGTGTAAGTGAATCCGCATGATAAACATGAATATGTACTATGATGAAATGATGAGATGCTATGATAATGTAGCTATAGTCTAGGGTCAATGATGCAACCTAGTTCTCTATAACTGTAGCTCACGGTACCAATCACACACCCCCAATTTACTGTTTTGCGGCGGAATGGAATTCCCGGGGCATTGACTGTCATAGCACCACATCACAGCTATATTGAACGACCTAAAGTGCCGCTTTAAAAACACATCGTTGGATATTTCATAAAAACATAATCAGAGTACAACATCGGTCCCAAAAGGTTTGACAAGTTTGCGGAAATACAAATATGTTACAAATCCAAACGATGTTTTGAAATAAAGAGCCATAATGTACATAATGTAAGTCGACGCCGCGACTCAAAATGTAGGTCCCTAAACCATGTCATGATGAAATGCCTCGCCACGAAAATACATTGCTAATAACGGTCAACAATAATGTTGGTGAGAAATCATAGGTTTATGTAAATGTTTTATACGACTACACAAGTATCTAGCATGCATGACAATCAAGTCAAGTAAAAATAATGTTACAATTGCCTTAAGCCCATGACCCCGAAACTAGACTGATCAATTATGTATGCCCCTCCACGGAATGTTTGCCAGACAACTCCGTAATGAAATCAAATGAAATGCATCCGCTTTTCCTGGTTGGGATTCACCAACCCGGATGGAGGCGTCACCCTCGATAGATCTATCCACTCATCCTCGCTTCAATGATTAACGGTTCATGTTAGGAAATGGGGACTTTAAAATTGGCATATGTGGTAACTTAAGCAATGTAATGAATTTAACATACTTGGTATCGTATAAAGAAAAATGTAGTGCAATGTATTCTCCCCCGTGGGTTTGAAATAATCGAAAGCATGTAAAACGGGGCTATGAAAACTCACTTGGATAAACCGAATAACGGCAAAAGTGAGTACACCGAGGTTTAATGTAATGCGTCAACCGGGACCTATTATCAATGATATGATATGTCATGAGTTGCAATGTAATGTTATGCATGCACTTGATATGTTATTTATACCATTTACTACCTTTTGAAAATATTACTCGTCGTCGAAAAATACTCTTTTGACGCCTTGACCAAACAAAAATCACTTTACATGTTTATACGTCAAAATGTCATCCTACAATGGTTTTATAATGATTTTAGAGAAATTACCATTTTTCGTCGCAAAACAATGTCGTCGGAAAAATCATGAAATTGCCAAAATGAAACCGCTCCGAAAACCAATCGTACACGACTGCGTTGATCGTTAGAGAACGAAATCGACGGTTTTGGAAAGTTTGTATCGATATCTAAAAGTTTCAGTTCAGAGTTTTCGCCCAAAAGGTCTCGATCATAAAGATATATTAAGGGTTAAAGTTGGTGGTTTTGGCTAATAGTGTGCAGAAAATTAGTTACGCAAGTTTAAGAAAAGTGCATATCTTTGTCGCTTCAAACCGCTTTCTACGCTTAATATGTCCTTAGCTTCGTATCAAAGTATACTAATATATTTTTGAAAAGTCGAAATAATTTGTGAAGCTTAAGGCTCATTTTTGACTCGGACAAAATAAATACATGTTGCTGAAATTCCAGAAAATAATATTTTTCGTCGTCAAACTTGTAAAATCCATAACTTCTTCGTTATAAGTCCGTTTTTATCCGCTCAAGCGGCCACGGATTCGTTTTAAAGTATATTTTCTAAAAATCAAGGCCAAAAAGTCGTGCCTACTGTCGGATTTTCCAGAAAAATGAAACAAGGACAGAACATAATATATAGTTATCGAAAATAGTTTTTCTCGGACAAAACCTATTCTAATCCCTTCAAATCAACTCCAAAACTAATCTAATCCTACCATACACCTTCTTAGGGTGTCATGGGTTCCTAATCACCATCAAGACCAACCAAAACCATGGGAATAATTATAGGATGACCTTAGGTATATATATAACTTAAAAATCATGACATAAATGGTATAAATCACAATACTTGCATAAAAGCTCCAAAAATGAAAAGAAGCATATGAAATGATAAGGAAACATAAAAATGATGAGAATATGCTTACTAGTGCAAGTGAAGAGGTGTAGGTAACAAAGGATTAACTTAAATATCCTTGGTTTTTATTTCAAAACCATGAAAAGGATATGATCTAGGTTGATAAAAACACTTGATCTTGCCAAAATTTCTTGATCCTTGTTTTGTTGTTGTGGCCGGTTCTATGGAGCCAAGAAAGGAGAGAAATATTTTTCTCACACTTGAGAAAATAAGATGTATGTGAAATGTTTGTCAAGTAAGACTTGTATACTTGCATTATTAGAAAGAAAACATACACCTTACCACATTATGAGGCACCCTCCCTTGGCCGGTTTTTGGGGGAGGGTTGTCTCTCAATGATATTTTTTTTTTTTTTTAAAATGTTGCAACTTGCATAATTTGTGTATTATTTGATACAAAATGTAAGTAAAACAAAGTTAAATTAAGGTGAAGGGAAGTTTTTGGTGCAAGTGAGTTTTTAGTAAATCAAAATAGGTTGTATTGAGGTGATAAAAATTGTAAAAATACTTTCCTTGTGAAAATTGAGTGATAAAATAGTTATCGTATAATTTTTAAGAAAACGACGTAATAAATAAAACTTTAACGATTAATATACCAAATAAATTTGATACACTAGGAAAACTAAAAATATAGTTTTTATAGGCTAAATGTAAGTTTAAAAATACCTCGGGATCATTTTTGAAAGTAACGGGTTAAATATTAAAATAATAACTCACGCGATAAAGATTATTAAATATAAAAATTACGCGTAAAATATGAAATGAAATGTCGTGAATGAATTTATGAGATGCACATGATGTCCATGGAATGTAGACTAATCATAGTCCATATGATATGTACGTGATGTCATGATCATGAATTCGCCGCTAAACCTCCAAGGTTACGCGATTTTGAAACAAGTAAACCAAGTTTACTAAAAATGTTGAAATAATGAGACATGAATCGTGTAGAAATGACCCGAAGCGGATTGTCACACACGCCTAGGCCACCAAGGTCACGACAAGGAGCAGCCACAAACCTACGACCAAACTGATGTAAATCAGCCTCCTCTGACCCTTGAATACCCACGACCAGCAGCCCTCCAAGACCCTCGACAGAAATCAAACTCCACGACCAGAACCATGTACAAGCTACACCACGATCATAGCGGCCTTCGCCCCCTTTAAGAGTCTCCTTGGACTTCTTTTGTGTCGACGGTAATGGAAAGATATGTGAGCCGTCATTTTTAATGTATTAGGGTTTTATGTGATCTTTTCTTTGGTGAAGCGTATTACATAAAAATGAGAAATACATGGGGAAATTAGTAAAACGTAATATTGAATAAAAATGGGGAGATATGGCGTCAATTTTTAGCGTGAATCAAGGAGTTTCCAACAGAAATTTACTTTCCTAATTACTACTTTCATGGGCTTTTGATTTAAGTTAACATATAAATGTAATTGTTTGTATATTTCGGCCCATCCAATAAAGTAAATGTGTGCTATGAATTTTAAAGTAAATGTGTGCTATAAATTTTAAACGTAAGTGTGACTCAGTTTTATTATTTTGTACCAGTTAGACACTTACGGTTTAGGTTAGAATCGTTTTAATGCACTTGATATATCTTACGTATTTCATAAATGTTTTGTTGAGGCAGAAGTAGTCTTTTAGCAGCGTTCACGATTTTTAGGGTTTACAACTCTTCCCCTCTAAAAGGTACCGTCTGAAAATTGAAATGCTTGAAACACGAGAAGGCATCTGAGTTCAAAGGCGGACATAGCCATCACTAATGCCTGAGATCATGCGAATTTCGGTTTCTAAGCCACCAAAAACTTATACGTGGCCCGATTAGCCGAGAATCTCTGCAAAGTCTGAAATTTCAAGCGAATATGAGGATTGACAAATATACTTAGGATATAAGGCCTATTCCAAACTTCGCATTACCAACTGAGGCACATTTCCCAAAGGCGTCTTATGCTTCATAAGTTCATATTATATATGATCTGGTATTATCACGTTGACGGCGTCATAATACTTATATAACAAGTTCTTATTGTCATCATATTTTACACTGGTCATGACAAACCACATAACCAATATCACCACAAAACAGATAACATACAGGTAGCAAGTAACATACTATATAGTTGACTTGATTCACATAAATGCGGTATAAACTTGTTAGGATTCAAATAATATTGTGTTGATGATTCGGGTGGTCTTGGATGATCAAAATACATGTTAGCCATTAGAGAGAGAAAGTTAGAGAGTTGGGTGTTTTCTTGGTAGAGACTTGGTTCTCAAATGTAAAAGGTTAGATTGAAAATGAAGCACCACCCATTCCATGGATGGAAGGGGTATTCTAATTACAAATACGACCTCTATCGGCCGTGGATCGGGCATACAAAGGTAAAGACCGATCCTTCCTCCACGGTGATGCACTAAAGCTATTCGCTCGACTAATAATAAACTACTAAATAACAACAAGCGACCGTCTACGAGCTAACAAATGCTAGACTTATAATTGGGGTGACCGACACTTTAACATGGAATTTTCTAATTCCTAACAATCTCCCCTAAAGGTCAGGCACATAAATACATTTGCATCCTAGCATTCTATCTTTGTCTTTAGTTCCAAGCTGCGTGAGCTACAATTCTTCAAATTCTACATTCTTTGTGCTTGTGTAGCGATTCTTCAAAGTCCGCATAGATTTATACTTTTAGTGGAGGCCTTTAAGCGATCCACATCTTTGATGATCTTTGAGCTTTCATTGAGATCATCAGCCACGGTAAATCTCTGGATCACCCTTTATTGTGTTGCCATCATGTGAAGTTGTGACTTTTGGACCGACATGCTCACACTTTTGAATCATGACATCTTTCCATCGAGTAGCGGAAGCTTATGCGGTTCATGATATTTGCGGCGGCGAAGCGAAGCATAGTATGAAATATCGAGCGGGTTATGTAGATATGCACCATCATGATTTCTTCAAATTAAGTGTGGATCTTTGTGAGCATCGGCTTTGGATTGACTCCTCAATTACGATGGTACAGCAGTCCAAATGTACTGCAAACAACGATTAGCAATAAAACACGAAAGTGTCTTTGATCACTTTATTTGAATTAGTCTGCGGCCCACGGTTCCCGTTGATCGGTACAAATCTTGCTGTGATCGGTAGGATTCTAAGAATCTCCTTGCGAGGGTTTTAGTATTACAGGCTGTTCTCTCAAGCCGGCGTCTCAAAGAAGACAACGAATTGAGTGAACCCGGCAAATTGAGATTCAGCGATTGATGAAAAATGATTTGAAAAACAATGGGTATTTGCATAGAAAAGTTTTTTGCAATACGACGAAGGTTTTATGAGAAAATCAATTTTCAAACAAAATACTTTTGTATTTGAAAAGAGTACACATTAGCGTGCTAGCGAAAAGAAGAGATTAGCACATCGAGCGGTTTTCTAAAAGTATTTTTCAATGGAGATACTTTTGAGTTTGAAAACATAAGTACACATTCGACGTGCTAGAGAAAAGAAGGTTTGCACATCGAGCGGTTTTTCCAAAAGTATTGATCAATTCCATTCTGGACCAAGGTTGATTCACAGAGTGAAAGCCCCATTGTTTCTAGCCAGTTGTCACAAGCTTGATCTTTTGAAAGATCTCACATGCCACCTACCAAGAGCTTGTTTGATGTTGGCTCTAGAAGGCTTTCCATCTTCATCATTGAATATTGTTATATATCACTTTCGGATGTTACGGCAATACCACAAGGATAATCGTAGGACTCTCAATATATATACTTACTTTCCACATTGTGTGAAGCAGCAAGTCTTCATTAATTTTGTGTCCTAATGAGATAGTGTGGATGATCTCTTGGCTCTAGACTTAATTAGTGCACTTTTGGTTCTGTTCGGAGACTAGGGAGAGGCTCTCCTTCTTCAATATCAACAATCTCTAAGAGAAAGTCGATAGATTATGTAGGTTCCCGTGAGAATGAAACAAGCCCTTTTAAGAGGAACTTGAGTGGCTTGGGAAGTTTAGTGCGTCGTCCTTTGGGTCCATGGCGTCTTGTCTTCAATACCGGTGTTACCTTAGTAACAACGGTAGCATATGTATTGAACCGGTTTACGCCCTAAGGTTGAATTATTGGAGGGCTATTTCTTTTCACCCATTTTACATTCAATTCTTTTTCATTCTTCAACCCCGGTGCTTACGAGACTTCATAACTAGAACCTTGTTGGGTTTATTCGATACTAGCTCATCTCAGTCCGCACTCTTCTCATATCTCACTTTTCTCCTTTTTTTTCAATATACCTAAGGACTCTACACTATCTAGTGGATTGTCCCTGGGTAGATCCCTCCGGTTCTGGCGGATCGTGGGAACTAATACCTAACCTCACCATCCTTATAACTCCATGCATAAAGTAAAATGGTCGGTCTTTTGGTACAGTTCATTCTTCCTTGAAACCAATTGAAAAATCATTTGGAAAAACAATCAAGGTACTTGTGATATAAAATCAAAGCATTTTGTACCTTAATAGTTTTGATCATTTAGAAATGCTCCCCCTCAACATGTGCATATGATATTGAAATTGTTTGGCACATGGAGGCAAGAGTTCTTTGAAATAATTTCTTGATCACATTTTCCTTAGAAAAAGCCATTTGAATTTCTTTGGTAAATTCTCCCCCTCAATATGTGCATAGGATAAGAGAAATCATTTTAACACATAGAGGCAAGAGTTCTTTTGAAGCACATCCACGAATCACAAAAGCCATTTAGAAAACCATTTGAAAACTCAATCAAGGTACTTTATAAATTTTAAAAAATCTTTCGTACCTCGATTGTTATGCTCCCCCTCAATATGTGCTTCAAGATTCGAAAGCGTTTAGCACATATGAGAGCGACTGCACAATTTCATCAAATTGATCACCTTTTATCAAATTTCATTATTAAATCACAAATTCTCCCCGATCAAAAATATCAAACCCTTTGAGATTTTGGATCCCAAGTGATTTAATTAGGTTTAGAAAACATGGGAGAAAATGTGGCCTTGTTTAAATACTCATCGGGTTTTTGGATAAATCCTCCTCCTCAACATGTGCATTGTGTATTTGAAATCGTTTGGCACATGGGGAGGGAGTGCCTTTAAGGACTAAAACCAATTCCATTTAAGCAGATAAGAGATTTAAATCGTCTATACCCCCAGATCAAAATTTTCAAACCTTTTGAGATTTGTGATCCCAATTGATTTAAATCATTTAAAGATTTTGGGGAAAAGGCGTGGCTAGATTTAACTTTGAAAATGACAGATAAGGACCATTTTAAGACATTAAAGATTGTTAGTGTCCGGTATGATTGTTTTAAGAGATCTTTTAGGTAAAATAAAACAATTTCACAATCAAACAAGAACGAGAAAAATTTCATTTTGTAAGATCTTGATTTTTAAAGAAAATCATACCATGACATAACATTAAATCTTTAGATCACCACTTATTGTTGTACAAGCGGACTCTTTTGAAGAAATATTTTTTGAAAATATTTTAAATTAAATCACTCTCCCCTCAATCGATGACCGAAGTCGATAATTGAGTGACTTAAATTTTGATAAAATGAAGTCCGGTGATTTTCAAAATTAGTCCAATATATTTTCAAAACAATATTTTCCATTTTCAAAACAATTTAATCAACTTATTCAAAATTGTTTTAAAATGGTATCTGCCAAAAGATCGTTAGGTGGTTGAAGCTTAGTTGTTGTTGTGTCTGTAGGGTTTGGAAGAAAAAACGTCTGCATATGCAGTGAGACTTCTTCTTATGTTGCATTTTGAATGCCAACTGAGGTCAAATTAAGCTCCGTTTCTTCAATCACTTAGAAGAAAACAATCTGCGATCTTGATGAGACCTCTTACGTTGCACTTATGCCAACTCTCCACTGAAGTCAAATTAAGCTCCGTTTCTTCATTTGTCGACTCAAGATATAGTTACCCTTTCCTTCGGCATCCAATCATATTCATTGTGGGATCGGATGGAACATTCTTATAACCAATATACACGCATACGTTAGTGAACTTACATACAGATATATGGTGGTCGACATCACCCAAACAACAATCGACTAATAAAGTCAATTCAACATATCAATCAGATCATATAAGGTATGGGAATTATGTGTTCATCAAACTCTAATCATCTAAACATAACAATCATATCCTAGAAACCTAGTCCTTCAACATAGGCAATTATCATTTTAATTAAGCACGTAGGATAATTAAGAAAGCTCGTTAGAAGATATAAATTTGAAAACATTATCCCCCTCAATCAATGACTCAATTTATAAAAGATTTTAAAAGTCTTTGAAGTCATTGATTGAGTTTCTAATTATAAAAACTCTGAATCGATTGATTTTAAGCAACTCATTTTCCACCATTTTGAAAACACAACAAATATTTTTCTGAAGAATTTTTAGACGGAAAAACATTTGTGTAGGAACAGCGATCTTTATGACATACTTTCCTTGTTTTGTTTTAGGATAAGTGCGAAATATTTGAAAATTTGGTTTAAGCGCAACACTTTCCTTTCATGAAGAAGCGGGTTGCTTCTGAAAATAATAGCAAGCCATAGTTTAAGCGCGGGTTATAGTCAGAAATAGCGCAAGCCATCATTTTGAAGCCGGGTTACATGCGAAATAGCTGTAAGCGGTTGGACATGTTTTGAAAGAAATATTTACACCTACGCTCGAACTTCATCTAAAATCCCGTGCCATTATTGAATGACATTTCTAAGACCGTAGATGTTATCGATACCGAGAAGACATGTCTTTGAAAACATATTTTGGTCTTTTTCAATTTTCTGATTTTTATGGGTTTTTGAAGGTTTTATAATTTTCTATTTTCTTTTTGTTGGTTTTATATTTTTTGTATTTTGCTTTTTGATAAATATTTACAAAGATAGAGTAGATGATATAGTTTAAGAGGATGATGATCACGATGTAGAGATAAGGATATCGGCAGCACATCGTAGAAGATAGAATTCATCATCTCTTAATTTCCACCACCAAAGCTTCAAGGCTCCAGAATAGAAGATAGAACATGAGCCTGAGAAAAGAGACTTTGGCGGCTTCCCCAAACCAAAAATCCTTATGTTGAGCGATTCAAAGCTTTCTTTCAAGCTTCTATTAGCCGGTGCACAAAGCACACCATTATCATCGATCTTCTGCTCCTTTTAAGAATAATCCCGTGATTCTTGGGGTTATATCATCAAAAGAAACGTACGTATCATCCCACAAATAAATAACTCTTCTCAAATTTCATTCCACTTTGAAGTCGAAGCAATCCATTCCAAAAGGTGTCAAGAGACCACTTCCCCAACGTAGTTGAATTGATCAGTCAGGTCTCTTAGACTAGAGCTCACGAACCGAATACACATACCCGAAGACAAAAGAAACTTATACCATCAAGTAGCGATTAAGTCCAGATAGCCAAAAGAATAACCCGATGTATACTTTTCTCCCCTAAAGAAAGTGTATGAAGCTCAAGAACCCGAGCAAGGTACCCGAATGCCCAAAAGAGAGAATAACGATAACATTGAAGAAGCAGGCGAATCGGATTATCTCTGCGCGGATGACAATCTCTGGGATGTCAACTCCGAATAAGTGATTATATCTCTGAATCACGATTAAGCCCCCTCAAGTGAGACAAATTGAGCGGTGGCGCCCATGTACACAATTCTCTCTCCCGATGATTGCGATAACATCGAGATCATCACACACCGCTGTACCTCTTTTATCTTTAGAAACTTTCATTTACATCACTTCCCCCACGTCGTTGGAATAATAACACTAAAAGCCTTGATGAGTAAACCTTGAGTTTCTCTGCGGTCATGACATTTGGTTTCCCGGGATATCTTCAATCACTTAGAAGTATTAAGCTCATCAAGTTTACTAGCCATGAGTCAAACCTTGAGTTTCTCTGTAGGTAATAACATTTGTCTTCCGGATCTTCAATTTCTTAGAAGTATTAAGTACATCAAGTTTTTACTCGTTTAGATGCTTGTCTCCTTCCCCTTTCTCGGTTTTGATACTTGTAATCGACAACTCTTTGAATGCTCGAATACTTGAAATTTGTTGAGAAGATCGCTTGAAGTCTTTGTGAGAATCAACATGCTGAATAATGTGAGCAAGTCTAATTGGGGATTAAATTTGACATATCACATTCCCCAATTAGTGCTCTCCCTAGACCGGCCATCTTTTGATGAATGCCAGTTGATTAAGAAGAAGTCTTTAGATCATTAAATGCAACAAGTCTTTGGTCTTCTAACATATAGCAAGAAATGTAGAAACGGTGAAGAGCTTCGACCTTCTTCAAGATTGTCCGATTGGGCCAGAATGGATAGTTAACATCTTCAACTCACCAAAACACAAGAACATCATCAAAAAGCATCCCAATTAATTTACATCTTGCAAATCCCCTTAATTAAGATCCCTCCCAATCAAACAAACGAGAAGATGTTCATCAAGGAAATCAAAGCAATCTGCCAATGAACACACGAAATGGTAATACCAAGCAAACAATCACTTCAAAACAGAACAAAGGTTGTTGGAATCATCATGTTGATGTGCCGTGAAGCATTAACCGAAGCACTTTGTCAATAAACTCATATCGACTTGTGAAGATGTCAACCAACGGCTCTTAGAAGAGAAAAAATCCATGTGAAGATGACCGATAAGAAGAAGCTCGGTTCTTACATGAGTTTAGAGCCGTATGACCATATATATTCTCAAGTATCAATCAACAATGCAAAAAATTCACACTTCTTCTCCCTCTCAAGAATTGCATACGGAGATGCCATTCTTGACTAAATAAGTGAAATCATCCAAAAGTATTCTATTCACACTTCTCCCCGCTAAAATTAGCAGGATGATGTCGCTTATCTTCATTATATTGAGCAAGTGGAATATGAAAACAATCAATGGTAGCCAGTTCCTTGATGGTATGTTGCGTTTATGGAAAAAGCATGAAGCATGTTGATGAGAATGGTCATAATTGAGAAGATTTCTCTTTCTTAAGATAAAGCGTGCACCGACACCACTTTTCTTTTCTTTATAGTACGAGGCATGAACTGATGTGTTCATACATCATAAGAAGATTTCTCTTCTTTAGAAGATAAAGCGCATCAAAGCGTACACTTTTCTTTTTTCTTTAGAGTACGAGGCATGAACTGTTTTGTTCATACGTCATAAGAAGATTTCTCTTCTTTCAAAGATAATCTTGCGAAAGCGTACACATTTCTTTTCTTTAGAGTACGAGGCATGGCTGATGTGTTCATACGTCATAATCTCTCTTTCAATCACTTGGCAAAACATGTAATCAACATTATCATTCGTAGGCTCTTTGTGGTGACGGTGATGGAAAACCCAATATGATGAATTTGACCATGAAGTAGAATAACCCAAACTCGTGACTTAAACTTGCACATGTGTAACAAAGAGCTGTGTCGAGAATTCATGCCCATTTGAATCTCTAAGTACTCTATACTCTTCAACCAACCAACCATCAAGTATAAGGACGTATCACCTCTTGAAAATCCACAATTGAATGTCACTGAGCACTACAACGTAACTCCTTTAAGTGATAGTTATTTTGTGGTGGTAAGAGCCCGATTCCCCCAAGTGGTAAAAGAAAAGGTAAAAGACACCCAACAATAACTAGATTTCCAAGTCTTCGTTTTTGATAATAAGCTCGAACAAGGATCTTGAAGAATCTTCATCCATCCATCCCGATACCTTCAGATACTAAGTACACTCGCCCGTGATATTTCACTTCAATCTCAAATAAATAATATTGAATTAACGCCGTTGTCACATCTTTGAGCTCAGCTCAAATCTAGCATTCTTTGACATTTAAATGAACTTTGATAATGGTTTCATCCTGACCATGGTTAAAAGCATAACCCATTAAAACCATGTAATAACAAAGCGCCATGGCGATATCCAAACATACACAATCATGAAGTACACACCCTTTATCCTTCTTTAAGCGAGAAACCGTAGCACCGACATCAAGTAAGATCCATAATTACACTTTCTCTTCTCCAAGATGGTTCCATCATTACTGGATTTTACAACTCTATGGTTTAAACCGAGAAATAGTTTCTTCATGGGATTTTACAAACCAAGAATAAACCGTGGGATAGATCCGAATGCACTTTATTAATACCGGATGTTTCCATTGTGCGGATTTTACAAGTCAATGATTTAAAGCGAAATAGGTTCTTTCGAGTTTTACAAAATCAAGACAAAACCGTAAACAATGTCGACTTGATGTGTTATGACGACTTTGGTTTCGTGAATATCATTTTTAGGGAACATCGCAGCGGTTAAAGAACGGTTCAATATCCAGCATCATCAACCATCCAATCAACACTATGGAAAACACATCTTCCACATATGTCGGCCATTATTCTTTGTGACTACTTGGTGAAGTAAATCATATACCGAACTTGATCATGAAGTAGAATTCCCCAATTTGTTACTTAAGCTTGTACTAATCCCGTGAAAGCGAACGGTACCCAATGTACAAAACATCTTGACATTCTCAACTGGGTGAGACACCGAAGTGATAGCTACGTTGTGAGTTAAGCGAAAGAATCACAAACGATAACTAAATAGCAAGTCTTTATCACCCTCTATGAATGCCCAAACAAGTCATCTTCGCGAAAGGATAGAAAGAAAGAAGACGAAATAAGTAAACGCGCCCGAAAAAACTTCACTTCACGTCCAAATAAGAAATACCGAACAAACAACCCCGTAGTCAACCTTGTCCAATCAATAATTCATGCCGTGAACTAGTATCCTCCGTGAAAATGTATAAACCAAGATATCAAACCTCATACCACATCAAATCTCGTCATTAGATCTCATCATCATCATCAAAACGTACACTGGATCCAACTTAAGTCCATTAAATATTTAGCATGTTTGATAATAAAAATCCATCCGAAATTAATTTCTCTTAAAATTCAAGTTATCTTAAAATTCAAAAATGGCACCAACTAATGTAGTATAGCCCAATTCACAACATTACTTATCATTAAGAGAATGAGTCTGGGATGGATTCAAATGAATAAAACCGAGATCCAAAAGATACCATATAACCCGTTCCAAAATGAGTACCATTCAACACAAGGTCCATTGATATCATTTATCACCCCCGATGATAACATTTATCACACCCGATCATTCAAATAACTCAAACAAGTCGTACACAAAAATCTCGCTGCCCAACTCAATATTAATAATACCCAAGGATACCATGCTCCATAACGAATGTCCATGAATGTCCACCAGATCCAAAATATACTATAACCAGCCGAATATCTAGAGAGCTCAGATCAGCCCAATGACATTTCACGGCCCACATATGAAATGTATCAAATACGACATGAGATACCGATCGGTCATGGCTGAGTATACCATACCCTAAATACATGGATATAAAGCTCACCCAAATCTCACACTTAACCCTAATCTCACATAAGTCCGCCCCCTCCTTCTCTGTAATACCTCATTCACCAAACCCTAAAAATAAAAAATAATCCGCCTCTTATACTGCTTTTCTCTCTCGAATATGCTTCTCACCAAATCAAAAAAAACATTCAACACAAACCCTAACACAAAAGTGGACGCCTCCATCATACACAATGAATCGGTATCAACAAATCTCAGCCACAGGGATGGCTTCGAGGACTTCATTAGTACCACAGGGATGGTACAAGATGATTAGGCATCACGATGCATAAAGAGCTACAGGTAGGCTACTCATTGAACGATATATCCTTTTAAATTAGATACATAAACGAACCAAGAACAATGATTTAACATGGTTGTTACAAATCATATTAAATTATTCATTATATCATGGATTTGGATTTGATTAATTATCTTTTTACCGAAACAAAGATGTGATTCAATAAATATTGTTGAAATCATTTCTTTATGTTCGGATAATATCAACAACTTTTGATCAATGATGTTATAAGATTCGTGAGATTAGGCCAAGAAGGGTCTTGATGAAACATTTGATAACCACGAATTAAAACAAACTGTGATCACCTTTTAGTCCCGTTTGATTATTACCTTATAACCGAATCAAGGAGAAAGATGAAACCCCAAATGGTTTTGATCTTTCTTCATTATTTTCGGATATTATCATTACCACAGATCTGTGATGATAAGGGTTCAACAAAAAGTTCTATTGAATGATTTGAACTCGTTACTGAGATCTTTCTGTTTTTCTGATTTCGAATATGAGTGGTCAAGATCGGTGATGAAATCATTATAAGGGTTGTTGGATCTAATAAAGGTAGAAAATATTTCAAATCCTTGATGAGAAATGAGATCTTGCGTTACCAACAGTTTTGAGTTCCAAAAGGACGATTTGTGATGAGTCTTGTAATGGTTTAATATAGTGTTTGAGTCTTGAATCTTGATGTTATGGTTTATGTTGTTGATGTCGTGGTCTAGTGGTATATGTGGTCGAGGTCTTACTTCTCCTTCTTCCTCTGTCCAGTCGCTAGCCCTAAGTTGAGTCAAGTAAGCTAGCCATTTATACCAAGCAAGTCATTAAGCTCGACTGTTAAATAACAAGTCGCCAAAGCCATCTTTTAACCAAGTCGCTACCAATCGGTGACAAGTCGCTAGGTTTAAGATTTCAACCAAGTGTTAGCGAGTTTATATAGTCAAGTCCGGCGAGAGATTGTCAAGTCGCTACTTAGCTTTATAAATAACTCGCTATTGACTTTCAATAAAGTCAACGAATAACCAAGTCGCTAGGTAGATTCAGTGAATTTGGACAACTTGTTCTAACAACTCGCTAGCATGAATATATGAGTTTTCCGACCACTTTACATGATATTTCATGAAACCCAGAAAACAATGACTTATGCATAAAACAAAACTTCATTTTTGACCCAGTTTGACCCCCTTTTTGACCATTTTTACCACTGTTTGAACTTAAAAACAGACTTGTATGGACAAAAGGCCACAAAACAGAGATGAAAAGAAGTTGAGACCATGACTTTTAAGACCAAAACCATTTCCTGATCACGGTTTTACCAATAAAACATGTTAGACCACATAACCCATTCATATGATTGTTAAAACCAGTAAAATAACATGTGAAACAGTTAAACCAAAAATTTGCCGACCACAAAATAATACCAAAAAATAGTTTACAACGTGAATCAAAACCACAACAAATCAAAACAACACAATAACCTTGGCTCTGATACCAATTGTTAGGATTCAAATAATATTGTGTTGATGATTCGGGTGGTCTTGGATGATCAAAATACATGTTAGCCATTAGAGAGAGAAAGTTAGAGAGTTGGGTGTTTTCTTGGTAGAGACTTGGTTCTCAAATGTAAAAGGTTAGATTGAAAATGAAGCACCACCCCTTCCATGAATGGAAGGGGTATTTATAGTTACAAATACACGACCTCCTATCGGCCTGTGGATCAGGCATACAGTGGGTAAAGACCCGTCCTTCCTCCACGATGATGCACTAAGCTATTCTACGCTACTGACTAACTAATAAACTACTAAATAACTTAACAAACGACACGTCTACGAGCTAACATATGCTAGACTTATAATTGGGGTGACCGACACTTTAACATGGAATTTTCTAAATCCTAATAAAACTACATCAAACAACTTACCATATCACAATGAAAGAAGGCCACCAACTTGCACAAAACGGTTCCTCATGACTCATTACTGACGATCTAAAAGGAAAACTGAGATATTACCAAAATGCTAAACGATAAAATTTCACGATTCAAACCGAGTTATGAATGAATCAAAGAAAAGTAATGCCGATCAAAATCACATAGCAAGATATCAAACCGCCTCAAAATGCATGACAAACGAATCAGAGTAACACAAGTTGCCCACCATACGGTACATGAATCTTCTCAAACCACGGCCTTGAATCTTGTCTCCGTCTTTTGCCTCCGGTTGATCCGGCCTCCACTCCAACAAAGGTATCCTCATGTCTCCAACAACATTACAGTCGTGTGCGGCTTCTACTTCACGAACCTCTCTAGTTCAGAAACTGCTGCAGCAATGCAGGGTCGGCACCATCATCTTCGACTCCACGAGTAGTCTCCATCTAACGATCGACAAACGGATGTGCGAAATAAAATAGCAAAATCAAATGCGAAGAGAAGAAGTCCAAATCAGTGAAGACAAAAGAATATCGAAGTCAAATCTGAACGAAAATCAAAAGGAATAGAAAGAGATCGTAGTGACGAGAAGCCTAGTGTCTACCCAAATTCTCACCAATCCTAAGGTCAACAAGACAAAACCTTTGCTCTGATACCATAATTGTAACACCCTAACCCGACATGGGTAGAAGTGTCACATTCTGGTGTCATATCAGAAGATACAAATAAAATTTTACAAGCGAAAGCATTATAAAATAAATTACCAAGTCATATAACGGATGACTTACAAAGAAAATACAAAATCCAATATGTCCAAAACTGAAATAAAATCAAAACAAAGAATCTTAAAATTAAATCCAAAATGATAAAGTAGCTAAGGTCGGTTTACTCGACTAATCCAACTCTCAGCCCAACAAGCCCATCTTCAAACCTAAAACCTGCCACAGGAAAAGAAATGCGGCTGAGCTTAAAAGCCCAAAGGATCGATATAACAAAACGAAAGCTACATAAAATCGTAAAATGCGAAATGAAATAAGGAACTAATAACAAGGTCCCAACGAAAAGGAATCAATGGGTCAATGAGGATCCTGCAGAACACAATTATACCCGATATCCGAATGAACATATAACAAGGAGAACGTATGGTAAGGCATCCGACATGTACATAATCACATATAAGCACTCACATACAGGTACCGAAAACAAAATCAAACATAGCAAACGCCGTATTCACTCAACAAGAATAACATACAATCAATTCAGGAAGTCATAATATAATTAAGCCAAATGGAAAATTAAATTAGAAAGTGAGCATGGCAATCATACAAGTCAAGTAACTACAGTTAGTAACATTACAAGTATCATTACAGCAGAAATACTATCAGTAGCCAGGCATAGTAACCACACGTATCAAACATGAACTCAAAGATGAACACTACAATTGAATGACTTAAGGACATAGCGAGCAAATTGACAAGTTAACAAGACGGACCACATAAGCTCGAACCATTTATCCAATCATACAAGAACATAAATAGCAATGTACACATGGCAGATCAACAATAAGCGGGAAAAGATACTAACAGATATTCATAGACCACGAGGTTAACATGGACCAGATGAATCAAAGAGTCACATAACAGTATGGTAAACCGTTTTTGGGTTATTAGCATGTCAATAGATGAATCAGACAGTCACATATTAATCATATAGTAGCAGGGCAAACGATTGTCACCTAAAACATGTAAAAGTATGTGAAAACTAGAAGGGGGGTTGAATAGTTTTACCAATTAAAACTTCCTTTTGATCTATTTAGATTGACTTATGACAATCTATTTGGATGTGTGTGTTGGATGTTGATAAACAAACATATAAAGGTAAGTAATGACAAGATAAGAGTAAGGCTACAAGGTCACCTTCCTTGCCCTACTCCACTCCCCGAGTCACCTACTCGAGTTTTCGTAATCACTACACCAATCTCCTTATGGCGGAGAAGCCTTCACAACGCGTGCCTACTCTTTTCCGGTACTAGGCTAACCACCAGGTTCTTTCACACCAAGGTGAACCACACCTACACAACGCCGCCTACCCTTTATAAGGTACTAGGCTAAGTACCTAGTTCTTTCACACCTTAGGTGAACTACACCTTCACAACGCCGCCTACCCTTTATTAGGTACTAGGCTAAGCACCTAGTTCCATTGCAATGGAGGAACTACTACCACACTACACCAATGACTAATCCCAAAGGAGATCTACTCCTTTACAACATCAACAAGGATATCAATATCCTTGGATCTAATACTAGTCTATCTTGTACATCGAAACACACCAAATAGAATGTACATCTAAGGCACCTTTCACTAATGCCTTTGACTAGATCTACAAGACACCTTTCACTAATGTCTTGTGTCTTCACTTCTAAGCACCTTTCACTAATGCTTCTTTGTCTTGACTTCTAAGCACCTACCACAAGTTCTTTATCCTATAGACGATAGATACCCTTCACTAATATCTTCGTCTTGACTATTGAGACATCTTTCACTAATGTCTTCAACACTACACTTCTTTGAAGAAAGAAAGGAATCATCAACAAGAAGACTTCAGTAGCCTTGATGATGAGGAAGCATGGCAACTCATGGACTTGAGCTTGCTCGACTTCAAAGGTGGTGATCTTGCCTTTAAGAGAAACTTAAAAGATCACACAAAAAACAAAACTACAAACATAGATCTCTTGGATCTAAGGTTAGTGAGATTTAACTCAGGGGGAATGTGTGTTAGAAAGGGATTGAAAGGGATAAGAAATAATGAAGAAATGGCTCACTATTTATAGAGGAAAAATCCTGTTCCCAGGATCCCACGGATCCCTACCACAAGGGATCCGCTAGCACAAAGCTAGGGATCCGTGGTACGCTCCTCTTTGCCCATGGGTATTTTTGGTTATGGGTCATGGGTTATGGGTTGATCCATGGTTTTCTTTCTAGATACAATGTATCTTAAGGATACAATGAATTTGGTTAAGTGGTATAAATAAAACCATGGGTTATGGGTCAAAACCATTAGGTAGTTTTTACTTATTTAGTATATACATGTTTTTACCCATTTTAGTATTTACATGTTTTTACCCATTTTAGTATACTTAGTTTAAGTATATGTTAACCCAATATGTAAACACTAGTTGTTGTACATATGTATCTAAATCATAAAATCACTTATACTTGTTTTAGTGTTTTATGTGAAAATGTGACTATCTTAGAAACTATTAGTTCAAACCATTTACGTATTTTATTTGTTTCGTTAATATGATTTTACGTTTGTTATCGACAAAACATTAGAAGATCGAAAAATATAAATAAACGTTTTTATGGCTTATTTGCATTAACACTCTCCCCCTTTTTGTTGATGACAAAACATAAAATTATTTTAAGGAAAAGCTAAAATTCGTAAAAGTTTGAATTTGTAGTTTTTACTTTCTTCTCCCCTTTTTGTCGAAACAAAAAGTGTTTGAAGGAAGGCAACACATTGTTTTAAGAAAAACATGTGAAAGAAAAAGTAAAAAGAGATAAATAACGGGAAAGGATTTCGTCTTTACTCCCCCTTGACGAGTCCATCACTAAGTAAGTAGGCCAAGAAAGTAATACTAATATAGTTTGTTTGCAAATAAGTTTGCAAAGGATACGTCTGAGACGAATGTGCTCCCCCTTGATGATTGCAATTATTGCAAAGGGATGTCATGAAATGTAAACCTAGTATTGCAAGTAATTTGCAATGTATTGCTTTGACATAAAGCTCCCTAGCTTTGGGTGTCAAAGTCTTTATATGTAAATTGAATAACTACAAAACAAAGGTTAGAAATCAAGTATAATTCACAATTTCCTGCAAATGTGATTCAAGTTAGTAGAAAGAAAGCTTTATGTCTCACGGATCCCGCGGTTCCCTCCTAGTAGGGATTCGTCTAGGCAAACTAGTCGAGGGATCCGCTTTTAGGCTGTTAAATTTCAAAGGTGATATAACAAGTAATGTTATCACAAAAATGAGATATGAATACAAGGTAATCATATTCTTAGAAAAATAACAAGTAGCATGTAATTTCCATTTAATAAAACTAGAGTTATGATATACATGACTCTAAAAAAAATAAGAAAATACATTACTAGAAATTTCTAAACCAACTATCGCCTGATGCTAGGACACCACTAAAATCTTCTAGCTCAAGTTTTGTTTAGGTTTGATCTCGTCGAAAGCGTTCGAGGAGATGACAGAACATGAAACGTTGGTCTTCTCGTACTCCATGTATCAAACTTTCAACATGTTGACAATGATGGCAATCTTTGTCATGGCTAGGTAGTGGTGGTGGAAGAAATGAGATGGCTTGATGCGAAGGATCAAGTGAAGCGGCTTGCGGAGCTTCAAACGATGGAGGAATTGGTGGAGGTGTATTTGAGAATGACTCAACCAAGAATGATGGTGGTGGTAGAGAAGTGTCAACTTCCATATGGTCGGGTGGTTGACTTTGATGATTTGTCATAATCCAAATGGGATTATATGATGAAAACGCCGAAAGGAAGTTTGAGCAAGTGTTGACTCAACACCTTGATTTTGAACCTTTATTCCTCCTAATGAGGAGAATGTTGTCGGCGGAAGCGGATGAGACGACCTAGGATGCAAGTCCTCTAAATTGTAGAGGTGTGGTGATGATAGTGGGGATGTAAATGAAATAGCTCTAGGAACCAATGGTGATGGTTTGGTGGAGATGATATTGTTTGGCCTAGGAGGTATGGTGGTGTTTGGCATAGGTAGTTTTGTGGGTACTATCCTTTTAGGAATTGGTTTGATTGGATGATGAAGAATTCTATCATTTGTTGGTTTGATGGGAGATGATTCGTTTGAAGAAATTTCGTGTATAACACGAGCTCTTTTCATGGGTGGTTCTTTGGTGGATAAGTTACTACTTGGGGTTTTCCTTATGATGGGATGATTTCAAGAGGTTGCAAGACCTGAAATTTAAGATGAGAGTGATGACTATGGAGGTCCTAACAAGGTGGTTTATAAACTAAGAGATTTGGCAAGTGCATTTAAGCTTTAAGCCACTAGGATTCATTGGAATGTGATGATTGACATGCACAAGAGTCAACTTCAGAGGTTGCACTGATCTAGGAACTCATTTAAGATGCGATGGAGTGTTTGAGTTAGGAAGATGAGTTGAAATGATTGTTTTAGCAATATTTGACCTAAACTGTCATCCGGATCCCACGGTTCCCTCCTCAGAGGGATCCGTCTAGGCTAATCCTATGGATCCGTCTCTCAGCAGCTATGAAAGAGTGGAAATGATGTTTCTAAGATCTAAGACCTATATCATCTTGAGTGTTTCAGTCCTCCTAAGTGTTTTAAATGAAGGGATGCTTGAGTACTTGAAGGTAATAAATGATGTAGCTAATGATTGTCATTTATGGAAGGATTTGGAACTTTCAAGAGTACCAATGGATGAGCAAGGATGACACTAAAGATTTAGAGTGTCAATTGAAGCTAAATGATCCTAGAGATCAGGTTGTGTCTTAGGATAGTGTTTTGGAAAATATCCTAGAAGCTTTGAGATGAGAAAACTAGATTTTGATCAACTTTGATCAACTTGGAGGTGAGGATGATTTATGATCAATTTTGTCATAATTGAAAGATTTCTAAGACTAGATGTGAGGGATCAAGTAGAAAATAAGGTGTGAGTTTAAGAGCGAAGAGTAATGGATAAACCAAAAGGTAGATCTACAAGCGTCTTAGAGTGTGATCTATGTGAGTTAGAATGAGTAGGAGAGATCAACCTATCTTGATAAGGACTTAATTTGCCTTAAGACACTATGTTTAGCTTAGTGAGATGTTCTAAGGATATGTTTGAAATATAATGCTTGCAATTGCATTTTCTCGTTTGCGGATCCCACGGTTTCCTAAGTGTAGGGATCCGTCTAGCATAATCTTTGGGATCCGCTCTATCGCTCAAAGCAGACCTTTACTAAAGATATTCAATGATCTTGACAATGCATTATATCTCAAGGATAGTCTAAAAAGAGTTCTAATACTAAGATATCAAATGTAAGATGTTTTATTTCATGAAAGAAATTGGATTACATTGATAAAGCACGAGTACAAGAGAATTGATCCTATTTTAGAATACTACTAGTTTCCTTGAGTGTTTTCGCTAGGAGGATCATTATGTGATTGATGAGTGTTGGTGGAATCAAGAACGAAGAAAGTCTTCATGAGGGATATGTTTAGTGGTTCCATCATCTTGTTCACAAGTATTTACAACGGACTTTGAAATTGAGGATGGAAGTGCATAACATTATGATAGAGGCGTGTCAAGAACATTCCATAAGGGATGAGTTTATTCTTGGAGCCTTGAAGATTTGCAATTAAGCTTGCGAAGAAGTAGGCTTAGATTGTATGGTTGTTGTGTTAGCAAACAAGATAAACATGTGAGCACAACAAGCGGGAAGGATTTCTCGATTTCCCTAAGACTCCAAACATTTTCACGTAGGATGAGTGCAAGAGGCTTGTACTCTTCTCGGATATCCCTTGTAAAGATAATGTTTGGATCGGAGTAATATGGTCGAGGTTTGCATATTATGCGATTTAAATCTTCCGGAGGGGGTATGTGTGAACAATATGGACTATTTTCTTCACGAAAGTTGAAGAGAGAATCAAGAGACCAATCTTGGGTGAAGGCACATTGTCCATGATTTGGAATCAGGAGGATGTGAGCAAAATGCCCAAGGGTTAGAGTGAACTTTTGGTTTTGATATAAAACCAAAGAGATAGAGCGATCCTCGTATTAACGAGCGAGTTCGACTTGATTTGGAAGAATTCCATTTTGAACCTTGGACATATCTTCTCGTTGATTTCAAGAAGACATTCTAGTCCTATGGCTCGGAAGGAGGTATTGATACCTTCTTCGAATTGTAGAGAGGTGTCTACAATACGTCCTTCATGGAAGTGACGGTTTTTGAGATTATTGAACCCACGGACATGATTTCGTGTGTTGGTTAGAGAGATGTTCGGAGTGTAGACGCTAGCGAGTGAAAAATCAAACTCATATTCATGCGTCATAGTTGAACCTATAGGAATGACAAGTTAATAAAAGGAGATGTTTGTGGTCAACTTATGATAATATAATGTTTTTACTAGATTTTTATTAACAATGGTTTTTTAACAACAATGACATTAAACTAATGTTTTTGACTTTCTAGTGGATTATTATGTTTAGAAAGATAGTGGTTTTTAATCTTGCATGAAAAACTGTTTTTAACGAATACGGATCCCACGGTTCCTTTACAAAAGGGATCCGGCTAGTATATCCTCCGGGATCAGTGGATCTGTAGTAACAGAAACAGTTTTGATAAAGAAATAGGTTTTACAGTTTTATGCCACGAAATATGTTTTATCCTACATTTTCTTTTAGCATGCACACATGACTTCTAATGTATCACGAAAGAAAATGAAATATATAAATCAAAAGAAATGACAAACACATTATGATAATAATAATAACCTAGATAAACTAGATCATTAGTAATATTGCATTTCAATACTAAGGATGATACAAAGGATTGGGTATATGATCCCAATGTAGATTAACAACACAAAGTAAATGTCTCCGTATGTGAACTTCATCATAAGGAACACAAGTGCGATGAGTGTTAGGGCGATGAGCACGAGTGCGATGTAAACCATGTTGATGACGGATCTTCTTGGTTTCGGATGAGATGAAATGAGGAGGAAGATGAAGTTTTTGAATGAGAGGGAATTTTTGAAATTGGGAAATTTGAAAAGTGAGGATTGATAAAGTATGGCCGAGTGGGATTATTAATAGGAAGGAGGAATTTTTGAAATTCGTGTTTTGTTTTATTATAGGATTAAAATAAATAAAACATAAGTTTTATATACCACGATTATAGACGAGAAATAGAACACGTATGTGAGAAAAAGGCTTCCTAATGAAGCTTCATGTAAAACATGTAATTGCACAAAAGATAATCATATAAATACCTAAATAGGCATACTTAATTATCAAGCAAAATAAAAAGAAAATCATACCTCTAGCGTGCTTAGGAATGTCTTTATAAATGACACAACAAATGTCACTTAGACGATTCCCGCTCCTTTATGATTAAGATACCTTCTTAAGGAAGGTATTTTTGTTACCAAGCTACTCCTAAAGCTTGGTGGGTATAAGCTTTCACTAATCAACATGACAAAGAAGATTAGTGCAATTAAATGAAAAAGTAAAAAGAGAAATGTGGTTATCAACTTCAACATCCAAACATATAGTTTTGAAAAACATGGTGTTTGATTTTATGAAAAACCTTCTTTGTAGTTTTCAATTAACCATGGATCGTATCAAGTTTTTAAAGTACAATATACTTCAAGAAACTTGGTAACGAAGCTCTGATGCCAATTATGGAAAACTAGAAGGGGGGGTTGAATAGTTTTACCAATTAAAACTTCCTTTTGATCTATTTAGATTGACTTATTACAATCTATTTGGATGTGTGTGTTGGATGTTGATAAACAAACATATAAAGGTAAGTAATAAAAAGATAAGAGTAAGAAGCACAAAACCACAATGCAAGTATTTATAGTGGTTCCGCTACAAGGTCACCTTCCTTGCCCTACTCCACTCCCCGAGTCACCTACTCGAGTTCAGAATCACTACACCAATCACATTATGGCGGAGAAGCCTTCACAACGTTGCCTACTCTTTTTCCGGTACTAGGCTAACCACCGGTTCTTTCACTCCAAGGTGAACCACACCTACACAACGTCGCCTACCCTTTATAAGGTACTAGGCTAAGTACCTAGTTCTTTCACACCTTAGGTGAACTACACCTTCACAACGTCGCCTACCCCTTATTAGGTACTAGGCTAAGCACCTAGTTCCATTGCAATGGAGGAACTACTACCACAATACACCAACGACTAATCCCTAAGGAGATCTACTCCTTTACAACATCAACAGTGGAGTAGCTAGCTCCCAGACTGTGAGGGCGTGTATTGCATATACGCACCACATCACTAGAACAATATATATATCGAATGCGGTACAATATAGATCTAGGATGCATCCATAAGCCCTGCACAAATAGTGGCCATACAATATATATCAAGCTCATAATCGATAATGAAAGGACGATTGTATAACATCACTCAGACACACTAGAGTCATGCCATTGGTGCATCAATGATACGGTCATGGTACCCCCATGACTAGTTAACGATATTTGCCCGGTATAAATCAAGGGTCAAACAAAGGTCCACAGTGTAGCAATATATATCGATCATCATAATCGAGGTTCAATATCGGTGAGGTCACAATTCAGAGGTTAGTCAATATCAAGGTTCAGAATGAGAGGTTCAATATTAAAGGTTCGATTCTGAGAGGTCAATAACAAAGGTTCAAGAATAGAGGGATCAATAACAATAGTTCAATATCAGAGGTTCAAGAATGAGATTCAATAACAGAGGTCTAATAACAGAGGTTCAATAACAGAGGGGTCAATAGCAAAGGAGTCATAGCAATGAAATATCATAAGCGAACAAAGTCAAAGGATCAAAGAATCATGAGAAACCCCAACTGAAAAGGGATAGAATATCTGTACCTCAATCGAAGCAAGCAAAATAGGAAAGTAAGGTCACACGATGAATCAATCCCGCCGTCCAGAACCTATGAATTAGATAACGCTTATTAAGATCAGATTACTCCTTTTTTATGGCTTTCTATTTTTAGCAGGTTTCCACTTTTAGTAACTTTCCATTTTAGGCAGGTTAATAAAATAGGATTACAATTGATAATAAAAAGACTTAAAGGTTTAATATGATTAATTTAATACTTTAAGGTTAAATATGACAACTTGTAATGGTTTAGGGTGAAAAGTGTCTAATATCAAAGTTTAGGGTTAATTATGTAAATTGTATCATTATATGTCATATTTCTAAATCATGCCTAGTTTCATGCAATTCAATACGCATGCAAAATTCATTCTCGTCTATTTAGACCAAACTCGATATCGACACGACCCGATACGTACCCCTTTTTGAGAGTTATTTAGACCGTGACATGCCTTAATCCCACTTAAAACCATACGACATGATCAACACAACTCGAGACCCTTTTCTATATCCTTGACAATCCAAATAATACAAGACATGTACACGTAAGATTTATTCTTTTTAAGCTCGTCACAATTTTAAAAGAACTAGCATGCCGTGTGATTATGGGTTAAATCAGATTCAAGCCAATGGTTTATATGATACTTTCTATACAACCTACCAACATTTACATGTCATAATTTTATGTGACAAAGGTTATCTCTTTTTTTTTCATCTTACATATGACGAGCAAGTGAGGTCCAAAACAGAATCCAGAAAACATAAACATGGGTTTATATGAGTCAAAATACATGGTTTTTCATCCATTACTTTATGTGACATATTCCTATTTTCATGTAACAATGTTATCAGTTTATGAGATAAATATAATATACCATTTTATGTGATGCTTAGTATGCCTTGAATGGGTCTCTACGTTAAATAACAAACAAGGAACACAAGAAGGAAAAACGAGACGAGATTCGTAACCATTACCCTTGCTGCGTGACGAGAGACGAAACAAGAAACCAAGGACATGAGCCCACGCCTAGGCCACCAAGGTCACGACCAAGAGCAGCCACAAACCTACGACCAAACTGATGTAAATCAGCCTCCTCCGACCCTTGAATACCCACAAGCGACCCTCAAGACCCCGGCCATGTAAATCAAACTCCACGACCAGAACCATGTACAAGCTACACACGATCATAGCAGCCTTCCTTGGCACCCCACGAGTCTCCCTTGGACTTTTTTTGTGTCGACAGTAATGGAGAATATATGTGAGCCGTCATTTTTAATGTATTAGGGTTTTATGTGATCTTTTCTTTGGTGAAGCATATTACAGAAAAGAAGAATGAGGGAATACATGGGGAAATTAGTAAAACGTAATATTGAATAAAAATTGGGAGATATGGCGTCAATTTTGGGCGTGAATCAAGGAGTTTCCAACAGAAATTTACTTTCCTAATTACTACTTTCATGGGCTCTTGATTTAAGTTAACATATAAATGTAATTGTTTGTATATTTCGGCCCATCCAATAAAGTAAATCTGTGCTATGAATTTTAAACGTAAGTGTGACTTGGTTTTATTATTTTGTACTAGTTAGACACTTACGGTTTAGGTTAGAATCGTTTTAATGCACTTGATGTATCTTACGTATTTCATAAATGTTTAATTTGAGGGGCAAAGTAGTCTTTTAACGCGTTTACGATTTTAGGGTTTTACATTCCTATTCCCTATAGAGAACGATATCAATTCCTGTGGCTTACCCTAATACTACACTACAACGATTACGTTCACTGCCTTGGGTGTTGAAAAACTTGCTTTCGACTTAAAAGGAAGTTCCTTTGACCCGATCGACTCGTCCAGTAGCGTTATCAAATTTTTGGCGTCGGCCGTAGGGGAATAGAATAGCTCGTTAGGAGTCCACCTCGTTTAGGTTTCTTTGCTTGATTCCTATCAAGTAATTTTTTTTCCCATTTTTAGCTTCCTCGTAGTCTATCCCCCTTCTTCGTGACCTTTGTTCGTGTGACAACTGGCAATTTAGGGAGTCTATTTTAGGTAACCGCATTACGTTAAACTAAACCGAGCTTTTGCCTTTATCACTATTTTTATAAACCATGACTTGATTTTATATCGTCTATTAGTTTTTACGGCTTATTTCATTATTAAATGAGTTATCGTATGAGTTTTAACTCTATTTGGTAGGCACTATTCGATTCGGCACTAGAAAAGCCTAAAACGAGAAATATTGTAACTTTTAGACCGTAACTCGAAAATTGACAAATAAATTGTCAAAACTCGTGGAAAAACGTAAATAACGATGTTAGAAAGTCGAATGAACATTGTGGGACACTCGAGGGACAATATATGAGCTCAGGAATGGGTAAACGGGACGTTTGGTGACCACGACCCCTCCCCTTTTGCTTAGGCCGACGCCCCTTCCTCCAAAATTACTTATTTTTGAGTCCCTCCCTCCTAAATATAAATACCCCAACCCTCCCTCATTCACTACTTCATTTTCTCTCTCTAAAACACACACACTAACACCTTTCTCTCTCTACTCTCTCTCTTCCACCAAAATAAAACCCTAGCCACCACCACCACCACCACCATTGGCCGCCCCACCTCCGGCAAAATTCCGGCCAAACTCCGGAAAGTGAAATTACACCTCCACCACTATCTTGTAGATCGTTTCATCCTCTTTCTATCCATATAAAATACTCCCACAAAAGCCTTCAATAACACCTTCAAATTTAAAGATTAAGATTCGTACTTTTAGGGTTTTCATCTAATATTGCAATTGGTGCTTGAATAAGGTAAATGGAACAAGATTATAGCTTGTTTAAGCTCTTAAAACCCACGTATGGATTATTAGGGTTTCGACCCTATGTTCAAATTTGGGGCTTTTGGGTGAAACATGGAATTAAGTCTAATTAATGTCTAAATAAACAAGTAATTAGTGTTTGGTAAATGTGTGGTGTATCAATTTGATGGGTTTATGCATTTTAGGTCTAGTTTCATATTTTTGGTTAAGATAGATGATGGGTTTTGTGTTTGGTTAGTGATTGGAGCATGAATGATTGGATTTGGATGTTGTGGAATTGATTTGGGTGATGTTTGATTGGTTTGGAAGGGTGTACGAGCCACAAAGGGCCACGTACATGCCCTTTGTTGGTTGATGACACGGTACATGCCCTTTGTGGGTTGATTGATTTGGGTGATGTTTGATTGATTTGGGTTGATTTGGTAGCTTGTTGGTTGATGTAGTTGAGGTTTGGATGAGACGCGTGGAGCCGAAAAGCTTCTAGAGCTTGTTTGGTTCACGTGGTCTTGACCGCGACCGTGTCATGACCATTAGGGTCATAACATTGGTTTCGGGTATAATTTGTTGATTAATTGGTTGGCGAGATTGTTTTGAGTTGGCTTGGGATTGAATTGCGATATTATGACTTTTAAATTTGACTTGATATATATATTGTTGACTTTGAGCTACGTCGGCGTTACTTTGACTTTTTAGTCAATAGTTGACTCCGACAAAGCCGTAACATGGACTTTAGTATAATTTGGACTATTGATTGATTAAAAGCTGAGAAGTTATGACTCGTACTCGTGGACTCGAAACGAATAACATTATGAAACTAATAATGGAATTTGACGAAATATATATTTATACATGAAAAATGCTAATAGATAATGAAATGTAAATAATAAATGGGCTTTTGTACCAAAAATATCGATAACAAGACTTATCTTGTTATTTACTATTTTTAAACGGAAACTAACGACTAAATTGGAAATGTTTTGTAATAAATAAGTAATTAATGTTTCGAGTACACGTTTATCGATAAATGTCAATTGTGGACATTTAATACTAGTTAAGTATTTATTTACTTACGTTGTGTGCATGGGTTCTACGATAACCATACGCAGTTAATAGTGTTGATCTACGTGGGTAGCGGACTTATTAGGTTGACGAATCTAATAAGAGCCCGCTAGGTATGTTGGGTAACCTTATTAATGGGTGAATTATCCTTATGACTCTTTAGGATACGATTGATTTATGGGATAATAAGCGACACGAATAAATAAAGGAGTTTATCGAGTTGACGAATTCGATAAGGTCTACTATTTATTCCGAAACTTATTGAACTATGGAACTTATAGTTTGGAGGTCTCATTGTATTGCATTGAGTTACATATGGGTTGTTTGAGTGCATTCATAGCATCATATTGAGTCGATACACCCACATGAGGAATACCAAACACTAGGATTAAATGGTGAAACGATACATTTTTGGAAATAACGAAATGAAATATATTGGGGTAGATAACGTTAATTTTGAGGAATATATATATTAAAGTTGGTCTACATTAATAGGTTGTGCCGAGTCGATAGTTGTTGTGCCGTGATACCGTTATCTTCTGCTAGTGTTTATTTGTGCGTTGATTGCTCAAGGTGAGTTTCATAGCCGCACTTTTATCTACGTTTTAACTATATTGGGGTGAGAATCATGATGCTATTTTTGGACTGTGAAAACTATTTGGATTTGATTGTATGCTTGACTGTCTAGATAGATGTGCGGTAGCTGTTGCCTTAGTCTAGGTTTAACCGTTGCATAGCTAAGAATAGACTTCTACCTCGACCTAGTCCGGTGGCAAATCGTTCTAGAGGTTGCCACGATAGTCTTTGGACTAGAGTCGCGGGGCCCAAGTAATCCCTGGATACGGGATGTGATTATATGGTTGGTGATCCGTAGGATCGGTGTGTCAAACGTGCGGGTATTATTCTATCTAGGTCTTGCATAGCAAATCAACTCTTACTAGTCCACTATGATTTTGTTGAACTTAAACCTATGAACTCACCACCAAAGCGTAGTCGACCTTTTAGCATGATTTCTCGGTATTTGAGATGTTTGGATTACTTGATCGGTGGAAGCTTGACAAGAAGGCGGGGTTCAAGGATCATATTTGACTCTGATAAACTTTGGGGACCTATTTGATTAAACCATGTTTTGGGCCTAATATTTACTCTTTTGGATTAAATGTTTTAAATGACTAAATTTGGGATTGGTTTTGAATGTTAAATGACTATCTTTTTACTATACTTATGTGCGATATCAATCCAATAGTAACACCCCAAAAACTTGATTAAGAATTCCGCTGTACCGAGATTTGGGGGTGTTACAGATTGGTATCAGAGCTCAAGGTTATAGAGAATTAGGTATTTTATAAACCCTAAACTATAACCACTTTTAAGAAAAATTGATCCTCGACGACCGCACTTGCCAGCGCTTCTCAAGCTTCTAATTTGATTATTGTATGAACTGCGATTTGAATTATGAGATGATATGTTAAGGGATATTGTGAACTGATTATGGAAACGTTATGATTTGGAGATATGATTATTGATTTTGGGAAAATGAGATAGGGTTGTTGATTTTGGAAAATGAGATGTGATTATTAAGATACTATAATATTGGATTTGAGTAAACGGTATATTATGATTTTGGAAATTTTGAACTCGATTGATTTGACATGGGATTATGTGATGAAACTGAACTTATGTGTTTTATCAAAGGCATGTTTTGAGTAATGCGGTACCTCTACTTTTAAAGCTTTCATTATGTGATATGTGTTTTGGTTAAGTTGATGCGCTTATTTAAAACTAGTTGTTTCGAACACTTATACCTACCATATGCCATTGTCACAGACTATGCCTTCACTAGCTTTTGATGTGTGCGAGGAGGTACTTGCTGTTGCTAGTTCGCCAACATTGACTCTCATGACGGTTGCGCAGGTGATCCTTAGAGATCGCTTGATCACTCTAGTTCATCATCATCAAATCGCCCTAGCTCATCTAGGCAAACTCACTTTACATCGTTTTAGCGGGCACAGACTCTAGTCTTGCTTATAAGCACTGCCCGCATGTCCGTGAGACCACCATCATCACTATCTCATGTTTAGCCCACTCTCTCACATCACCACCAGATCACCATGTCTTAGGAGGCCTAGATCTCCTAGTGTACCACCTCGTGATTTACTCGACAGAGACTGACTCATGGACTCTCCCCATATGGATGAGGGCGAGGAGGAGCATGAGGTTGAGGAGGAGCATGAGGTTGAGGAGGAGGATGAGATTGAGGAGCAGTATGTAGATGAGGATGAGGATCCTCAAGAGGAGGATGATGAGGATATCCAGAAGGGGTACTCCTCCATTGCAGAGTCTCAGTAAATTCTCGGGACTTCTCCTTTGCTCGAGCTGAGTCCCCGGACAGCCTTTAGACATTGACTCACCACCTTGCTCACCTTATATGGGTAGCCCGTTAGGATCTGAGATACCATCGGAGATTGCTTCAGAGCCCGAGGAGTATGGTGAGGCACGGTGGATGTGAGAGGATTACATCACAGGGCACTAGGCTTAGTCAGTTGAAGGATCGGTTGGTTGGAGTATCTAGGGCTAGTATAGAGGATTTGAGAGGCGATATGGCACTGTAGTCGGAGGACTAGGGTTTTGCATGATGATATGTCGGAGCTCCGTGGAGGTTGGGGACTGGTTAGAGGGTTCGTGAGCTCGAGTGATGCCTTGATAGAAATTTCCATAGGATTAGTGAGTTGGAGAGAGAGTCCAGAGCTTAAGAGTGATCGCGATTTGCGCTTGGCGTGTTGAGTTAGCATCTTTGTGGAGAGGTAAGCGATGTTAGGAGATCAGTTAGTGTTATTCGTAGACGTGGCTAGATAGCATTAGATTCATGGTTTTGTACCATCTTGAAACTAAGTAGTACTTGGTTCGAGATGTAGGATTATCCTAGTTGTCTTACTAGTATCGTTGTTAGGATCGTTTTTGATTTCCTCGTATCCTTCCTTGTATTTCCACTTTTGAAACCTATGAGTTATGGTTATTGGAACATGCATCCTTAGTTATGATTCGGAATTTGATTGTTTCGCTTTGGTTTAGCGTTATCCCTGTTGGCCTTGATTACGTATTCAGGCGTTATTGGGTGACCCTTGGAACCCAACTCTATTTTTAGAACGTGAATTGTGAACTTATGAAACCGTTCTTCTGCCTTCGAGAATGATGGCAACAAGACGAAACCCGCTTAGGAACAACCGAAAGCAGCTGCTGTTGTTGCCCCCTGAGTCGAGGTCGTCGTCCCCGGCCCGACCACACCACCTGAGAACCCAACCTTGATAACCCAAACAGTAGAGAACCCAATGTGAACGCACCGCTTGAGAATGATCCTGTTCCACAAAACCCTCCACCTGTGAACCTAGCCCATGTTGACCAGTTAGTGGAGCAGATGTGGTCACGAATCAAGTAGCTGAGACTAATCTTTCTAACACCTCTAGTGGAACCCCAATGCTGAATCGAACTCGAGGTTGTACCTACAAGGAGTTCCGACTGGTGGTCCCATGGAGTTCGGAGGAACTGAGGGAGTATTTTACCTAACTAGGTGGTTGGAGAAAATTGAATCTGTGTTTGCTGTGATGAGGATTGTAAGGTTAAGTATGCAACCTTCACCTTGAAGGACGAGGCATTGACCTGGTGGAACAACCATCACAGATCAGTAGGAATTGATGTAGCTTATAGTATGACTTGGACTCAGTTTAAGACTCTCCTGATTAAGACTTATTGTCCTAGGAATGAAGTTAAGAAGTTAGAGAGTGAGTTCTGGAACCATAAGGTTAAGGGTACTGACATGGCGACTTATACTCGTCGTTTCCAAGAGTTATCATTGCTTTGCCCTGAAATGGTTCGCACTGAAGAACTTAAGATTGAGAGGTATACTGATGGTTCGCCTTTAGCTACTCGAAATGATGTCATCGCTGCGAAGCCAGTTAATTTGCATGAGGCAATTGCTGTGGCTCAGCGTTTGATGGACTCTTATGTATTGGAAGTAGGAGACAAGAGTAAGAATGATAGGAGTGATAAGAGTAAGAGGAACGAAGTTGCTAAAGGGAATGGCAACAAACGGCATGAGACAGCCAGGGTGTTTGCCATAGGTAATGGTGAAAGGAAAGGTTATGAAGGTAGTAGGCCTATGTGTGGTCGTTGTAACCCAACACCACCATGGATCCGTGCCCGATGTGTGTTGGAAGTGCTCTAAGGTAGGACATTTGGCCAAAGATCGTAGGTCCGCCCACTGCTGCAACTCAACCGCACAAGGAGCGGATTGAAGGCCACTGTCACCTGTTTTGGATGTGGAAAGAAGGGACACTTTAAGAATGAGTGCCGAGAGCCATGGATGAGAGGAAATCCCGGTAATGCAGGAGGACTTGCTAACCGAGGTGTAGGAGGTAATGGCTTAAACCCGTGGAAGCGTGAGGTTGTGGAAAACCAGGGTAACCATGGTGCTAGGAATCAGCAGAGAGACATGGGAACAATACGTGTTTACACTATTGGGAAGGAAGATGGTGAGGACCCTAACGTAGTTACGTACATTCCTTCAATAATCGCTATGCTTCCATATTGTTTGATACTGGTGCGGATATGAGTTTTTTATCCACCAACTTTATGCCATTACTAGGAATCTCCCAAACACCTCTAGGGTTTAGTTACGATGTAGAATTGGCTAATAGGAATAGAGAGAAGATAGAAACCATAGTTCGAGGTTGTACTTTAAGTTTCCTAGACCGCCGCTTAGTATATATAGATCTATTGCCGTTACCACGGAAGTTTTGACGTCATTATCGGAATGGATTCGTTATCGAAGAACGGTGCACACATCATTTGTGATGAGAAGATTGTGTGTTTACCGTATACCGTGGAAAAGTTCGAGCATACAAGGAGATCGGAGCTGGACTGCCGTGGAAGTCCTTCCCGTTGAGTATCATTTCTTGTATTAAGGCCGAATACATCGATAGAGGAGGTTGTCTTTTCTTGGCTCGAATTTCTGAAAAGAAAAGTGAGGAGAAAAGTGAAAGACACTTAATGATGTACCCGCTTAGAGAATTCCCATGTGTTTCCCGACGATCTGCCAGGATTCCACCGTCCGACAAGTGGAATTCCAAATAGAGTTGATACGGTGCGGCACCCGTAGCCCGGCACCTTATCGACTTGCTCCAAGAGAATTGGAGGAACTATCAAATAAAATGTTGGCAGGGTAATTGTCAGAGAAGGGATTCATTCGACCAAGTTCGTCACCGTGGGGAGCACCAGTGTTGTTTGTAAAGAAGAAGGATGGATCGTTCCTAGAATAGATGATCTATTCGACCAACTCCAAGGAGCTAGTGTCTTTTCTAAGATCGATCTATGATCTGGTTATCACCAACTTAGAGTTCGAGAAGAGGATATCCCTAAGACTGCGTTTAGGACTCGTTATGGATACTATGAATTCCAAGTGATGTCGTTTGGTTTGACCAACGCCAAATGTTTCATGGATCTCATGAATCGAGTGTGTAAGCCATACACGGACAAGTTTGTGATAGTATTCATAGACGACATCTTGATATACTCCAGGAGTAGTGAGGAGCACGAAGAGCATTTGAGGCTCATTTTAGGATTGCTAAGAGAGGAGAAGCTGTATGCCAAATTCTCTAAGTGTGAATTTTAGATTCCGTCCGTGCAATTCTTAGGTCATGTGATAGATAGTCGAGGTGTTCATGTTGACCCAGCTAAGATTAAAGCCATTAAGGAATGGGCGTACTCCTAAGAACCCATCAGAAATGAACCGCACAGTTTCTAGGTTTAGCATGCTATTATAGGAGATTCATTGAGGGATTTTCTAAGATAGCTAAGTCGTGACCAAACTAACAGAAGGATGTTAAGTATGAATGGGAGAAAAGGAATAAGCTTAGCATTCCAACTTCGAAGGAGAAGTTGTAGTGCACCCATCCTAGCTTTTCTGAAAGAAGCGAAGACTTTGTCGGTACGCGACGTTATAAGGGCTTAGGTGCTGTTTTGATGCAACGGGAGAAGGTGATTGCTTATGCATCCCGAAAACTTAAGAAGCATAAGAAAACTACACCACCCATGACCTTGAGTTAGGTGCCGTAGTGTTTGCTCTTAGGATTTAGAGACATTACCTGTATGGAACCAAGTGTGTAGTATTTACCGATCATAAGAGTTTGAAGCATATCTTAGATCGGCTGAACTGAACATGAGACAACATCGTTGGTTGGAATTGCTTAGTGATTACGACTGTGAGATTCGTTATCATCCTGGTAAGGCTAATGTTGTGGCTGGTGCACTTAGTCGTAAAGAGGACATTCCACCTCTACTCGTTAGATCCTTAGGAATGACCATTGTTTCACTACCACCATCTCAAATTTTAGCCGCCCAAGCAGAGGCATTGACGGAAGAGAACCGCCCTTATGAGAATCTTCATGGAATGGTAGAAAGTGAAAACGGCTTCTTGAAGCGCTGCCGACGAACATTATGCTTCATAGACAGAAGCTGGATACCATTTCATGGTGGAATCCGTGAGTTGATTATGCACGATTTGCATAAATCAAAATACTCTATTCATCCCGGAGCCGATAAGATGTATCAGGATCTTAAGAAACTTTATTGGTAGCCTAATATGAAAGCCGATATAGCTCAAGATGTCGGTTGGTGCCCGACTTGTTCTAAAGTTAAGGCCAAACATCGTAAAACCATCGGACTCTTAGTTCAACCCGAACTCCCGGAATGGAAATGGGAGCTAATAACCATGGACTTTATCACTAAATTACCAAGAAAAATTTAGCGGCAATGATGCTAACGGGTAATCGTTGATCGCCTAACTAAGTCTCCATTCTTAGCTATTAGTGAAACCGATAGTCTCGATAAGCTTGCTCGATTGTATCTTAAGGAGGTAGTATCGCGCATGGAGTACGATATCTATCATTTTCGATAGGGATAGTCGTTTTACATCCCACTTTTGGAGATTATTACGTAGACAGCCATTAGGAACAAATTTGGATATCGAAGATTCTTACCATCCTCGATCGATGGTCAAAGCAAGAGAACCGTTCGGACTTTAGAAGACATGCTTAGAGCATGCGTTATTGATTTCGGCAAAGGCTGGGAGAGACATCTCCCTTTGGCCGAATTCTCTTATAAGAATAGTTATCACTCTAGCATTAAGGCCGCTCCATTTGAGGCACTGTATGGCCAAAAATGTCGTTCTCCTGTTTGTTGGGCTGAAGTTTGCGAAAGTCAACTTACAAGTCCCGAACTTGTCCTAGAAACCACCGAGAAGATAGTTCAATCTTAACCGGTTGCAAAACCGCCGTGATAGACAAAAGAGTTATGCCGATAAGAGACGTAAACCTTTAGAATTTCAGGTTGGAGATCGTTTATGTTGAAAGTTTCTCCTTGAAAAGGAGTGATTCATTTTGGAAAGTGTGGAAAACTCAATCCCCGATATATTGGTCCCTTCCAATCCGGAAAGAATCGGACCGTAGCATACCGCCGAGCTACCATCGAATTGAGCAAAGGTACACAATGTCTTTCATGTTAGTAATCTTAAGAAATGTATTTCGGAGGAAAACATAGTAGTGCCTTTAAGAGATATTCGTATTGATGAGAAATTGAATTTTGTTGAGGAACCGATTGAGATTATGGACCGTGAGATCAAAAGGCTGAAGAATAGCCGTATTCCGATTATTAAGGTTCGTTGGAACTCCCGACATGGACCGGAGTTCGCTTGGGAAGGTGAGGACGTTTTCCGTAGGAACTATCCTAAACTTTTCATGACAACAAGCAACTCAGAGTGAAACCCAGGACGGGTTTCTTCTGAGGCTGGGAGGCTGTGACAACTAGCAATTTAGGGAGTCTATTTTAGGTAACCGCATTACGTTAAACCAAACCGAGCTTTTGCCTTTATCACTATTTTTATAAACCATGACTTGATTTTATATCGTCTATTTGTTTTTACGGATTATTTCGTTATTAAATGAGTTATCGTATGAGTTTTAACTCTATTTGGTAGGCACTATTCGATTCGGCACTAGAAAAGCCTAAAACGAGAAATATTGTAACTTTTAGACCGTAACTCGAAAATTGATATATAGATAGTCAAAACTCGTGGAAAAACGTAAATAACGATGTTAGAAAGTCGAATGAACGTTGTGGGACACTCGAGGGACAATATATGAGCTCGGAATGGGTAAATGGACCTTAACGAAAAATGGCGACCACTACCTCCTCTTTGCTTTTCTAGCCGGTGCCCCTTCTCCAAAATTACTTATTTTTGAGTCCCTCCTCCTAAATATAAATACCCCAACCTCCCTCATTCACTACTTCATTTTCTCTCTCTAAAACACACACACTAACACCTTTCTCTCTCTACTCTCTCTCTTCCACCAAAATAAAACCCTAACCACCACCACCATCATTGGCCGCCCCACCTCCGGCCAAATTCCAGCCAAACTCCGGCAAGTGAAATTACACCTCCACCACTATCTTGTAGATCGTTTCATCCTCTTTATATTCATATAAAATACTCCCACAAAAGCCTTTTATAACACCTTCAAATTTAAAGATTAAGATTCGTACTTTTAGGGTTTTCATCTAATATTGCAATTGGTGCTTGAATAAGGTAAATGGAACAAGATTAGAGCTTGTTTAAGCTCTTAAAACCCATGTATGGATTATTAGGGTTTCAACCCTATGTCCAAATTTGGGGCTTTTGGGTGAAACATGGAATTAAGTCTAATTAATGTCTAAATAAACAAGTAATTAGTGTTTGGTAAATGTGTGGTGTATCAATTTGATGGTTTTATGCATTTTAGGTCTAGTTTCATATTTTTGGTTAAGATAGATGATGAGTTTTGTGTTTGGTTAGTGATTGGAGCTTGAATGATTGGATTTGGATGTTGTGGAATTGATTTGGGTGATGTTTGATTGGTTTGGAAGGGTGTACGAGCCACAAAGGCATGACGCGGTTGGCCCTTCTGCGACGTGACCCACTTGGGCCACGGGTCGGGTCGATTTGGTAGCTTGTTGGTTGATGTAGTTGAGGTTTAGATGAGACGCGTGGAGCCGAAAAGCTTCTAGAGGTTGTTTGGTTCACGTGGTCTTAACAGCGACCGTGTCATGACCATTAGGGTCATAACATTGGTTTCGGGTATAATTGGTTGATTGATTGGTTGGTGAGATTGTTTTGAGTTAGGCTTGGGATTGAATTGCGATATTATGACTTTTAAATTGGACTTGATATATATATTGTTGACTTTGAGCTACGTCGGCGTTACTTTTACTTTTTAGTCAATAGTTGACTCCGACAAAGCCGTAACATGGACTTTAGTATAATTTGGACTATTGATTGATTAAAAGCCGAGAAGTTATGACTCGTGCTCGTGGACTCGAAACGAATAACATTATGAAACTAATAATGGAATTTGACGAAATATATATTTATACATGAAAAATGCTAATAGACTATGAAATGTAAATAATAAATGTGCTTTTGTACCAAAAATATCGATAATAAGACTTATCTTGTTATTTACTATTTTTAAACGGAAACTAACGACTAAATTGGAAATGTTTGGTAATAAATAAGTAATTAATGTTTCGAGTACACGTTTATCGATAAATGTCAATTGTAGACATTTAATACTAGTTAAGTATTTATTTACTTACGTTGTGTGCATGGGTTACAGATAACCTAACGTTAAGAGTGTTGATCCATGTGGGTAGCGTACTTATTAGGTTGACGAATCTAATAAGAGCCCGCTAGGTACGTTGGGTAACCTTATTAATGGGTGAATTATCCTTATGACTCTTTAGGATACGATTGATTTTTGGGATAATAAGCGACACGAATAAATAAAGGAGTTTATCGAGTTGACGAATTCGATAAGGTCTACTATTTATTCCAAAACTTATTGAACTATGGAGCTTATTGATATGTGTCTAAAAACACATATATTTTATATTGTTTAACCCCACAAAAACATCTGAAAACACTCAGAATTGCCACAAAATACTATAAATATCTTTGAAATGTGTTTTTATGTGTTACAAGTGCAAAAGGATTGAAAACTGATGAAAAACAACAAAGTTTACATAATTTACAGTTTCAGTTCCTAAACTTTCATAAATTGGCAAAACTAGTCCCTGGTAATTCAAAACTTGTAAAATATCATTAAAGGTCCTTGGGGATTCACAAGTTGTAAGAAATAGTCCTTTGAAGTTAAAATTGCATATTTACAACTTTAGTCCCTCAACTTTGAAAAATGTCAAAAATGGTCCTTGGGTTATTTAAAATGGAAAATTAATAAATATAACCCTTGTACTATTCATAAATGGCATAATAGGTCCTTGTGTTAACTTTGGGAAAATTGCGTGTTCGGTCCTTCAAGAATTCAGAAATTACAAAATGGTCCTTGTGATAAACTACAAACCAAATGGACCCTTTGTTTTATTAAACCCAAAACCAAGCCCAATACAACCACTTGAACCCCTTGTCAATATCCTGTGAACCCCCCTAATTTGAACCCCTTCCCATATTAATAAAAACATACAAACCATTCCCTGTACATCATCCTCACCATCACCTGTAAACTAAAACCATCCTCCACCTCCCTCGGTTTCACTACCACCGTCCCACCTTATCCCCCCAAGTTAAACCACTCACCACTACCTCCTTCTTATTCTTATCTTCAACATACACCTGGCTTTAGATATTCTTGGCACCAAAAAGTAGAATCAACTGCTGAGATCAACTTCGACCCATCCAATGGCCATAAAAGGATTGAGAGCAACTAGTGATAGCTATAAAGAAGAAAGAAGACACAAAGAACAAGGAGTCACTGTTTTTAGACCTTTTTCTATTTTTACTTGTAATCGTTTTAAGTTTTATGCAAAAAATAGTGCTGGGTTTTGTTACTTATGTATTGTATGAATCATATTAATCATATTTCAAGTGTTTTTAATCATCAATTCCATGTTTCCTGCTTGTTCTAGTTTTCCCGCCAAAATTGTTCTTACTCGCTTTTCATTTTATAAGATGTTTGAATGGTTCCAATAAGTTTGTTTAAGCTTATTCAAGCTTATTTAAGTGAATTAAAGTAGTTCCCTCGTCTTAATTGCAATTTTCTAAAAAAGTCAACAAAAGTCAACACGGGTCAACAAAAGTCAACACGGGTCAACGAAAGTCAACTGTGTTCTTAAGTCTGAAATTTCTGTTTAGTAGTGGTATTTGGTTCTAGTCAATCTGCAAATAAGCTGGACATCTTGTAAGTTTCAATAAAATTTCATCATTAGCTTAATAAAGTAGTAGTAATTGCATTGATTAGATATGTTTTGTTTGGTGTTATATTGCTGCATATTTGCTTAAATTATATCTAGTATAATCAGTTGTAGTTATAATATGGATTGAGTAAGCTTGGATTTGTGATTTGGTTAGAATTATTGCACATTAGAAGTATTAAAGTGTGTTTGGATTAGTGCTTTATTATGTGTTTTAGATTGATACAGAGGTTAAGCTCTGTCAATTCAGTCCCACTTAGGTTCAATAAAATCATTTAGGACTTAGATTTGTACTTATTTATGCTCAAAGTCAAAATTTCATATTATATGATCTTATAAGCATCTCATTTAGTGTAGGATTGGAAGTACTTGCATAGTAGGTGTAGGATATCTAGGATAGCTTAATTTGATCATATCACATCTAGAATTAACATAAATAACCTGTTTTGCAAGATTGAATCTCAAATAAGTCAAGTTTTCAATTCTGTCCAAAAGTCAAAATTTCATAAAAACCCGTTTTTGAATAAACTTTGTAATTTTATTGTGATCTTACCATTAGGATTTAGGATATAAGCTTTTGGGATATTAAAGTTTAGTTGCTCATCTTAATTAGAAAAATATTAGTTTATCTCTACTTAGCTTATTAACTGCTTATTCACTAGCTTCTTTTAAGCTCTTTTTCACAAACTTTCCTTTTGCTTATTTCTTATTTTTGCTTATTTAGTGTGTTTTTCTTGTTGTTGTTGCTTATTCTAAGTTCCCATAACTTGTTTATAGCTTATTCAACCTTTGGTTCAGTAGTGGTAGCTTTTTATTAGCTTATGCAAGCTTAATAGCTCATTTTGACCCATTTCCATTGCAAGTACAAATAGCTTCCACTTTTGCATTTTTAGTTTCCTCAATTTTAGTCCTTATTAGCTGAAATTCTGGATTTAGACACTTTGGTTGGTAGTGGTTTTCATGGTGATTTTAGTTTATTTTTGTGATTTTTATAAGTCGCTTAACAAGAGCTTAAAGTTAGTACATAAGGACTGTTTGACACTAGTGCTTAAATAGACCCAAATCATTATAGTTTGCATATTAGAGGTTTAGGATAGTTGAAATAGGTTAGTATTAAGTATATTTTTCATACTCTAGCTGCTGTGATCATTTGGTGCTCATTTGGTACTTATAGCTTATTTTTAGTGCTTATTTATAAGCACTTTTCACTACAGAACCTAATCTTGCACACCTGCACCACTTTTATTATTTTTCCTGGGTTCTCAGTATTATTTTATATTTGACTGGAAGTTTTCATATTTTTCACTATTCATTTACTATTTTTCTGCATTTAATTTCAGTTTTTAGCATTTTTAAATAGCTTTTAATACAAATAAATCAGAAAAGCTTCAAAAAAATAAGTTTTCAATTTTCATAGATTAAGATAAATATAAAAGCAAAAAAATAATTTTTCCAGATTTTTCCTAGTTAAATTTATAATTTTTAGCCATTTAATTAGTTTAAAATAGTTTTAAATTTGTAGAAAATAGAAAAATCATCAGAAAAATACAAAATTAGTTTTGAAAATTCTCTTTAGTTATTTTAGATTTTTATAAATCATAATTTCATTTTTCTAGCTTTAGTTCATATTTTCTTATATTTTAGGGTATCATTAAATAGTTAAAAATAGTTTTTAATTAATAATAATTAAATAAATAGTCATAAAAATAATTTTAATTTTCTAATAATTTTCTTGTATAATTAGGAGTGTAAAAATATATTTTCCATATCCGTAGGTATTTTCCTTCTTTATTTTCACGTTTTATTTCGTACGTTACATAGTTTTTAATTTAAACGTAAGTTTTAGATTATAAACGTTAATCAATTTTAAAAATAGTGATAGCGTTTATTTAATATAATTTATCATTTTAATTTTCTTTAATTTTCATTTAAGCCCCTGTAATTTACAAACTTTTTCTTTAGGTATAAATATTCCAAATCTTCAAACCTTTTTCCATTCAATATCACCCGATCACAGATTCGTTGTACTACAATGTTCACACCTCGTTGGGACTTAACGACACTCGAGGTAACACTATACTCCTCTGATCTTAATTGCATTTGTTTCTGAGCTGTTTTAAGTTTATTACGGTTGACCATTCACAAGTGGTTAGCTTGTGTGATTAAACTTGACCGTTTGGGAACCAATCACTTATCGTTTGGAGGTCTCATTGTGTTGCATTGAGGACATATGGGTTGTTTGAGTGCATTCATAGCTTCATTTTGAGTCGATACACCCACATGAGGAATACCAAACACTAGGATTAAATGGTGAAACGAGACATTTTTGGAAATAACGAAATGGAATATATTGGGGTAGATAACGTTAATTTTGAGGAATATATATATTAAAGTTGGTCTACATTAATAGGTTGTGCCGAGTCGATAGTTGTTGTGCCGTGATACCATTATCTTCTGCTAGTGTTTATTTGTGCGTTGATTGCTTGAGGTGAGTTTCATAGCCCCACTTTTATCTACGTTTTAACTATATTGGGGTGAGAATCATGCTACTGTTTTTGGACCGTGAAAACTATTTGGATTTGCTTGTATGCTTGACTGTCTAGATAGATGTGCGATAGCTATTGCCTTAGTCTAGGTTTAACCGTTGCCTAGCTAAGAATAGACTTCTACCTCTACCTAGTCCGGGGTTGGCAACTGTTCTAGAGGTTGCCACGACAGTGCTGGACTAGAGTCGCGAGGCCCGAGTAATCCCTGGAAACAGGATGTGATTATATGGTTGGTGATCCGGGTAGGATCGGTGTGTGCAAACGGTATTATTCTATCTAGGTCTTGCGTAGCAAATCAACTCTTACAGGTCCACTATGACTTTGTTGAACTTAAACCTATGAACTCACCAGCGTAAGCTGACCTTTTCGCATGATTTCTCAGGTATTTGAGAGATGTTTGGATTACTTGATCGGTAGAACCTTGGCAAGAAGGCGGGGTTCAAGGATCATTTCTGACTCTGATAAACTTTGGGGACCTATTTGATTAAACCATCTTTTGGGCCTAATATTTACTCTTTTGGATTAAATGTTTTAAATGACTAAATTTGGGATTGGTTTTGAATGTTAAATGACTATCTTTTTACTATACTTGTGTGCGATACCAATCCAATAGTAACGCCCCGAAAACTTGATTAAGTCTTCCGCTGTACCGAGATTTGGGGGTGTTACAGTTCGTAACCCCATCACTTTTCATCATGGAAGGTGATAAGCAACCACCGTTCATCAACCTACCACCAAATGACCCGCCAAGAGGCCGTACACTTGGTGAATACTTGAGACCAAGCCACCTAGGCTATAGGAACACCATTGAGCTTCCCGACCAAGCCCAAACTACGGCCGTGGGATCCGACACCATCCGGTTGGTGCAAAACGGATGTGCATTCCATGGACTTCGTTCCGAAGATCCTAATCAGCATCTTAAGGATTTCCTTAAAATTGTCGATTCCATCGACCTCGATGCTACTACTCAGAGACCACGCGTCAAGGCGTCTCTTCCAATTTTCTCTACGGGACCAAGCTAGTAATTGGCTTGAGCGACTTCCCTCCGGCTCCATCTCAAGTTGGGATGATCTCACCTCTCGCTTCCTTGCTCAATTTTTCCCACCGGGGAGAACCACTAAGCTTAGGAATGATATCTTGATGTTCCAACAACGTCAATGTGAATCTCTCTATGAAGCATGGACTCGATTCAAGGACTTACTCCATAAAGTCCCTCATCACGGCATTGATCTTTGGCTTCAAGTCCAACTCTTCTATGATCATGTCAACTTCCCCACCAAGCGATCCATTGACCAAGCGGCCGGTGGAAAACTTAGTGATCTCACCGCAGAAGAATCATGGGGTATAATAGAAGACCTTGCTCTCTATGACAACGAAAGTTGGAATGACCCCCGTGAGTTGCCCAAAACCGTTAAGGCAATATCCTTGCCTCCCATTGACTCACATTTTTCCGACCGTAGGATGCTCGAGCTTGAAGACCAAGTTAAATTCCTAATGAGCTCCTACGAAAATCCTAAGTCTTCACGCCGTGTGAACAAAGTTTCTTCCTCGTGTGAGCCGTGTAGTAACATGCGCACTTGCACCAAATTCCCCGAACAAGCTTCCGTTGACTACGCATCCTCGCATACTAATGGAACGGGAGGAAGATTCCCTACAACACCCGGATCTAGGACTTTTAATGACGCCCGAGAAGCATGGAAGGGCAAGCCTGACTTTTATAGGGGACAAACCAAAGAATTCACATCCAATGATTTCTCATGGCCCCCATCTCACGCCCCTAACCAACAAAACATTGAGGGATGTTGCAACACCTAGTCGCATCCCAAGAAGCTCAAATAGCTAAGCTCTCAGACCGTTTTAACCAACAACAAGCCGAGATGGATAGGAAGATAGATAACCTCTTAAAGCCATGACCAATAGTGATAGGAAGGTTAATGCTATCTCAACTCCCGAACCTTCCGGTGTAGAGATTAAGGACCCAAGTAAGCTAGCTAAGCACGTTCAATTCGTCAATACCATCACCTTATGAAAACCTAATAGAACAAATGACGAAGCGAACCATGAAACGATACTTGAGGTTAGTGAAACACCTAGGAATGGAACAACCAAGGAAGTAGACAATGACTATTTCAATAAGTTTCCTACGGAAGAAGAACTATCTCGCCACCCTCACTTAGTGCGTGACCTCCGTCACATGTATGTTAGGAGAAGCCCTAGGATCAAGTTTGGGAACCCTTGGAATCTTAACATACCATGTTGCATAGGACACCTTTTCGTGGCAAAGGCCTACCTTGACCCCAAGTACCCAATAAACATAATGACTAGCACCTACTATAATTGGGTAATGAAGAACCCTATCCCAACTAGGCAAGATCCCGATAATCCTAGGGTTAGTTGCAATTTTCTTGGTAGAGTTAAGGGATTGCCCGTCTATGTAGGTAGTTTCACGTTTCCTACGGATTTCATAATAGTGGAAGATATTAGTATGGCCATAGATCCTAGCTTGTCCCACGTTATTCTAGGGAAACCTTTCATAGAAAGCACCGTGATGACTTATGATCCCTCGTTAGGAATAGTGCGATTCAAGGATGAGACCGATGATGTAGCCTACTAAATGCCGTTTAAGATTGAGAAATTTTCATCACTCTCCAATGATGAAAAGGAACTTAAACTATCGGTCTACTATAGGAATGAGAAGGATAAGGAGAAAGGAGTGGATTATGTTATGGCCAAAATTTTCGGTTATTATAAGGATTGCTTGAACTTAGGACCGGAATATAGAACTGAGTGGGGAGAGGACGAACTCTTAGAAAGGTGTATCATAGGACACTTTTACAACATGGAATCACCCACTAGAGACCGTCATGAGGAAGAAGGTGACGGTAATGAAGTCACGTAGGGGCACGACTTCGAGTCTAGCTACAAGACTCATAAATAAAGAAAAGCGTTTCGTGGGAGGCAACCCATGCTTAATTGTTTGCTTGTTTGTGTCGTGTGTCTTTTATTGATTGTTTATTCTCATGTTTAAATTTGTAAAAATGCTTTATTTTGTTGTTAACCTCATCTTAATTACATATAAAGGTATTTTACATAAGGGATAAGTGTAGGGAGGATTACACACGTTTTCAAAAGAAACGTAAACATGAGAATTTCAATTAATTAAAAGATATATATGTGTGTTTGTTTGAGTCAAATGCTTGTATCGAGTCATAATGGATGTTTTGCGTGAAATTTTTCCGATTCTAAAGATGTAAATTTTCCGTAATTTTTTTCGAAAATCCCCAGCAGCTTTTTGTCGGATAACTCGAGGCGCCAGATCGCAACCGACGGCCAGAAGGAGCAAAACAACTGACATTTTTCTCGTTTCGAGCTACTTATAAATTTTGGAATTTTCCTGTGTCTTAATTTTCCAAATTCAGAAACATCCATTCCACAAGCATTATATCCTAGTTTAGTAGAGTCCTATATATATTATTAACGCCGATTTTACGCGAAGGTTTCGTTTGTTTTCTTCAAGTGTGCATGTTTAATTTACCCAGAAGAAGCTACATAAGATGAGAAGGAGCTTTTCACGCAAACGTTCTTCTTGAAGAAAGATGTAACCACCACTTTACACTGATCCTACCGAGCTAATCAGGGGAGCATTAGTTTCTTTCGTTTTTAATTACCTTCCATTATCATAACTTTGATACTTTCGGGGAACATTGGGGACAATGTTCAGTTTAAGTGTAGGGAGGGAAAATAAAACGGGAATTTTGAAACTATGCTTATCCTTGACTATTTGCTTTGTCCAATTGCATTTGTGTAATAAACCATGAGAAAATGTCGGTTAGGGTAATTTTGGCACAAAATTTAAAATTTTTCATGACATATAGGAGTGGGCCATTAGTCTTAATAAAGCGTCTCATGGATAGGAAGTTATATGACTAGCACAAAAACCCTTTACCACTTAAATTCCACCCAAAATGTGAGGATCGCCTTAGATTAGTACCAATTAAAGCATTCATCTTTAATGCTTAGTGTGTGAACCGGTAGTATAATAGATTCTAGAACTTGTTTTGTGATGCAACCCGAGATCGCTAGTAAGACTACACTTGTGTAGTTAGGAATAACTAAATGATAAGAGGCATTAGGATAACCCTTGTTTGATACCCGTAATATAATTACTTCTTCCACATCGGTTGAGTAATTCCCCCCACCCTTTGCGTTGTACTCATCTTTAGTACACGATACCCCTAGTTAACCCCTCGGAGCCTATCCTTTTCGCGTTCTCGTGATCTTCGGTTTTCCGAAATGTCAATGAAGAGCATTGTTTACACCCCACCCCCAAATGTACACCCAAATCGCCTTAGCCTACCTTGTATACACTCACTTTTAGTGCATTATTGTTATCACACTAAACCCTTAGTTCAATTATCTCGTTGCTTGCATAAGTTGCTAAGTCGAGTCATATCCTTTGTACACAGTTTTGGGACGATTGGGATTCATGGGAAAAGTTAAAGTATATGAAATGACGGGAAGGGAACATTAAATTCAAATTTCCTTTATTTGCGTAATAATGTACTCCAAGTGTTTTGATCTTTTCAATTCGGGTCAAATTAGTGTTAGAGTAATAAAAACTCAAGTGTAGGGATGTGCCTATAAATCCCTATCATTTTGATGTTATTGTAGAGGATGGTAGAGTAAAAGTGTTAAAAAAAAATCGAAAAAAATAGAAAAGGAGAAAAAGAAAAAAATAGAGTGTTGAAAAAAAAAATGAAAAAACATACGGGCTACCATCCTACATCTATCTTTAATTTATGTTTGTTTGTTTCAGTTATCTAGAGTCTAGAGTGTCGAGTCTTGGCTTAGCAACGCCATTCTTCGCATGCTTGTAACATAAAGATTTTTGACTTGTTTCCCTACTGTAAGCCTAACATTACAACCCTTTAAAAGACCTCTTGGATAGTATTTCCTAGGTGCTTACGCCAAAGCGATGGAGGTTTGATCTAGTCTCAAGCCTATGGTAATCTATGTACTAGGACCGGTTAATGAGTGTTTATATTCCATTTCCAACTTGTTATATTTTATATACACCCGAGAGATGTGAGTATCCAAACACCCCATGTGAGGTGCTAGTATGTAATTTCCGTGCTTGTTATGACTTTTGCTCTAAACCAATGCTTCATGACCCCTAACTTATAAATTAATTGGCTAAAAGCACATTTGCTTGAGGACAAGCAAATACCAAGTGTAGGGATATTTGATAAGGTTTTAAAATGAACCTTTTTGAGGGGTCGTTTAAGCCCTTATTTGATCACTTTTGTATCCGTTAATACTTAATATCGTTCATTTTCATTTTTTAGGTATCTTGAAGGCAAAATGCTGAAATGACACTTATTCGGACGAAAAGGCGCGAATATACGAAGAAAATGGCCAAAGTCAAGAATCGAGACACTCAGGCTGCTGGAACTGAAGGGGACGACAACTTTTGTGACGGCTCAAAAGCCAAATTGCTCATTTACAAGTGACAGCTCAGTGTTTTAAAAGAGTAGGGCGCAACACGACGCCTAGATTTGATCCGCACGACGCCGAGATCGAAGGGACGGCCACAAGCATAAGGTGACGCCGCCGCAAGACTAACGTGGCCAAAATGAAACCCTAATGATGCGGCGACCCGGCAAAGCCACAAATCAAAAGGTGACGCCACGATTTGTAATCTTATATATAGAATCCGAATATTTTAGTTTTCAGTGTGTAGACTTTTGGAGTAAAAACCTAAACCGAACCAAGGTTGTCTTGTAGAGTATTTTAGGGTTCCATACCCTATCTTACATCAAGATGAGTGTTTTACTTCATTAATCCAATTATGTCTTCAATTAATTGTGTGTATGCTTGCATGTTCCCCATGTCCGGCTAATTTACTTGTGTGTTTGCTTAGGAGATATGAAACTTAATGATTGAATATTGATTGGTTGTCTCTTATCTTAATTGTTAATGATCTAGTATTGTGATAGGTCATCCGTTGTGTAGTTAATGCTTGATTAATCTTTGTTGAACCTTAGCTTATAGTATCTAGAGTCATTGTAGGCTAAACCATCCGAAGAGTACCTTAGTGTTAAGTTTATAAATCCTAGAGATTTTGTAGGCGATAACCTTTGGTAGTTTCAAAGAGTTAGGGATAAACGCATACCCTACGACCTTAGACACACAACGCGATTAAGAATAAGAACGTGACAATTCAACCATCAATAGGAGTTAATTAAGGAGTAATAAAACCTAAGTAAACACATCTTTAAATAATCATACGAGCACACAATAATTAGACATAGACTACATACACCACTAGATTAGATAATTAGATAAGTAGAGTAATCGGTAGAAATACCAACCCCCAAATCCAAACCCCGAGATTCGTACCTTTCCATTTCTTAAAAATCATAAAAAGATAAAAAAAATAATCTTCCTCAACCCTAACCTTAGCGTAGTAACTTCTCACTAGCATTCCTATTCCCCTAGAGAACGATATCAATTCCCGTGGCTTACCCTAATACTACACTACAACGATTAGGTTCACCGCCTAGGGTGTTGAAAAACTTGCTCGACGAAAAGGAAGTTCCTTTGACCCCGAACGAAGCGTGTAGCGTTATTAGTTACTGCATCACAATCATGATTTTAATGCATTAGGGTTATAACCTTGATTTTAGTGCATCATACTTGATGCACTTAACTATTAACTACTCCCCCCGTCCCAAAATTATAGTCCTCTTTTGACTTTTTTGGTCTTTTTATTACAACTTTGACCTTAAGTATTTGGGTTTGTGTTATATAATACTTGATGCAATATATATGAATTGATTGGGTTTTTAAATGTAATTTCATTGGTATAATTTTTATCATTTGTTGTATAACACAAATAAAAATATTTAAGGTCAAATTTGAAAAGGAAAGACCGAAAAAGTCAAATGGAGACTATAATTTTGGGACGGAAGTAGTATGATGCAGTAACTTATAATAAATATGCACCAAAACTTATTAGTGCATTAAGGTTATAAGTTACTGCGTCACAATTATGATTTTAGTGCATTAAGGTTATAAATTACTGCATCACAGCTATAAAGTCACTGCATCACAAACATGATTTTAGTGCATTAAGGTTATAACCTTGATTTTAGTGCATCATAATTGATGCACTTAACTATTAACTATGATGTAGTAACTTATAATAAAGATGCACCAAAACTTATTAGTGCATTAAGGTTATAAGTCATTACATTGATTATAAAGTTACTGCATCATAATCATGATTTTAGTGCATTAAGATTATAAGTTACTGCATCAAAATTATGATTGTGATGCAGTATTTTTTATAACTGTGTTGCAGTAATAAAAAAAAAAATTTGGCGGGAAAAAATTTTTTTTTGCAGGGGTGGGGGTCGGTTGGTGGGTGACACATGTCACATGACATGGCATAGTGATGTGGGCAAAGTGACACATGTCACCTCTACATGCCTTCTCATTCTTTTCATTATAAGAAACTTTTTATTTTAACCCTACCCTATATATATATATATATATATATATATATATATATATATATATATATATATATATATATATATATATATATATATATATATATATATATATATATATATATATATATATATGGGTAGGGCTTTTTTCAGAACCAAGAAAAGGTCGAGAACTGCGAGAACCAGCATCAACCAATCATATTTTTTTGCATATTTACTTTTATTATTTAAATCAAAAGGGTATACTAGTAAATTTACATTTATTTTATTTTCTTTTTGACTTTTTTAATAAAATTCGTATTTTTAGTTCCTAAATTTTAGGATTTTTTTTTTCTTTTTTAATTTTTTTGAAATAACTTCTTTTTTCAACAGGATGACTTTAAAATGTAAGGTGCACATGTATAACTTTATTTATTTATTTATTTATTTATTTATTTTTTTCATATAATGTAAATTTACAAATATTTTTAGTGTTCAATTGGTCAAACTTCTAATATGTTTTGGTCACAAGTATTTTTCACAAGTGGATGGAATGACAAACACAAATATTTTACATGTACCGTATATATTTCAAAACAAAAACATTATACACAAAATCTAAAATCACAAGTGGATGTAAATCCCAAATTACATATGATATACAAATCAAATACAAAATTCTAAAACTAAAGAATAAATAAAAGTTTCGTTGATGTATAACCGTGTCTACTAATCTTTAACACAAATTTGGTTTTGCCGTATATGCACGTGTATTTTCTCTCATTAGAGATTCTTGATTTCTTTGTATGTATATGTGCATTTGAGTTGATCCATATGCCCTTATATATACGTACTCAAGTTAGTTTATGTGCACTTGTATCTACTGGACTTGTGTCTTTACTCTTTACTTCTTGATCGTAACTATCTTCTCGCTAGATAGTATGTACAAAACACATGTGCACTCTTCATATCGCTAATTATACTCGTACCTGTAACCACAACTAATTAATAAACGAATTATTTAATTATAACAACTAATAAAACACATATGCACACCAAATTAAAACTAACACTAACATCAACAGAAAATAAAATATCAAAAATTCATATACTTATGTCATAATGAGAAGCCATTTAATTAAAAGGCACATACCTACATTTAAACAATCTGTAAATGTTACAAAATTATTTTTCAACCCCACCAATTATCTTTTAACCCCAACGTGAACCAACCATAATATGATTTTATACCAACCTTCAAACACATATGCACACACTTCTACTGATATTATATCAAACTTTAAAACAAATATGCACATTCCCTCTATTGAATTTATATTATTCTAAACTTAGGGCGTGTTTGTTTGGACCTTTTTTTCTTTGGGGTTAGTACTTAAAGTAAAAAAAATTGTTTGGTAGCATTATGTGGGGTTTAAAAATGGGACTGAGCCCCGTGCAGAAGGGGATAGAGAATTCCTCTTGTGAAAGGCTACTTTTCTCTGACAAACTATCAACACAATTTTTTATTCTTTTCTCTCATTTATTTATTTTTTCCACTAGTGTATTTATTAGGTGGATGGCCCATTTTGTTATTTAATTTAATATTAAAATAAATAAAACTCAATCATAATTTTTATCATTAACTATAAAACAAATAAATAATATATTTTCTCTCTCTTACATTAAATCCAAATCCTAATCCTAATCCAAAATTCAAATCCAAATCCAAATCCTAAACCCGTCTGCAAACCAAACGGGCCCTTAAACACATGTGCAAACCCCCTTCATTAATTTTATTTCTACCTTCAAACACATATGCATAGTTTAAAACTATTGACTCACTTTTAAGACAATTAACATATGCACCATGATCTAAAAAGCCAAAATATTTAGAACCAAAACTATGATCATAAAATTAGATACACCCAAATAGAATTCTTTATTGAAAGAATTAAAAGAATATGGGTCATCTTACTTTTACAAATCCCTGACACCATATTAGAAAAAACCAAGAATTATATAACCATATCTTTACTCAAACAACTTAAAACTGATCAATGCATCAGAGTGATATCTTTACTAAAATCCTTTTCCATGAACACATGTGCTCATCTTCTTCCTATACGTTTCATACTCATCGCAAAACACTTCTTTGTTGCATATTGTTCATTACAATAAACTTTAAAACGATACGATCCGAATCTTATTAAAACATGGCAAACCAAAATAACCATCAAAACCTATGAACCGAATCTTACTGTAATCATGTATGACATAATAATTATCTATAGCTCTACAAGAAAATAGACTAAGAATGATCAACCCAATTACTCTTTTGACCCGAAACATTTTTCAAGGCATACAGTACATGTATTATAAGAAAGCAAACACCAAAACCGAATAACGAATAATATTAATTATGCCACAAAGCTCGACAAAAATATAACAACTAAAGTTACATATGCCGATATGCGCATGAACAATTCAAACCTTTTTCCTTATTTTGTAACCAATCTTGGAAGAGGAAAATTCCGCCTGATTACATGGTGGTTAATGATTCATAACGAGAGATTAACAAGAGGGGCAATAATTTCTTTGCGATCTATGGTTTTTGTTTATGGGGAAGATCATTGATTTTTCAGTTTAGAGATACAGAGATATGGAGAGGATATGGAGAGGCGATGGTTTTTTTCATGTGAGAGAGAGATAGGGTTTTTTTTCCCTAAGAGTGATCGCGTGTGCTCGCCGTGTCTTCGCCACGCTGGCCCGCCGTACCGCCACACGCCCCTCGTGCTGCCGTCGGGTGAAATCGGGGGACGACGAAGGTTAACTCGACAAGAGTTTTTCCTTTTTTTTAAAACTTGTTTAAGTTTTATGGAATAAGGTGAAGGTGAAGTTGATTTCGAAAGTTTCGTAGAGATCGAAGCTTCTCGTGGTTAAACAAAGAAAAACTGAAACTTTAAAGATTAATCAAAACATGAAATACATAATAACCTTAAACATTAAAACTACATATGGATCCCTAAAAATAACATAAAAACATGAAATACATAATAAAACTACTAAACACTTAAAAGAACGAGTCATCCGAGTCCAAACCATCATCACTTGTTGGCGGAGAATAAAACTCCCCATTAATGTATCGACTCTCCATTATGTCCGAAAGTTGTCTTGGAGGTACTCGAGCCTCCCGTGCTTTTGCTCACGGCGAAGCAGCCTCTTCACGTGCTCGCTTCTTGCGATTCTCCCGACGCTTTCTTCATCTTGTTCAAACTCATTGCGGAGGAAGCCTCACTTAACCCGCTGGGTGGTTTTGAAAATCCACCCGTGGACCTGCTTCACAGGTGGACTTAGAACAATTGGGAGGTACGGGATGTTTTCAAACCCCACCGGGAAGACATTCTCTGGCAGAGTTGGAAAGTTGGTTTCCGCAAGTGATCCGTGCCGGAAAGCTGGTTTCCCAACTGGCCGGGAATTGCCGAGAAAAGTCTTTCTTGAGACATTCTTTTGTGTGTGAATTGTGTTATTTGTGTGTCAAACTAACGCTTTGGTATGCTAGTATATATATAGAAAACTTAACCGTTTGAATTTGAATTTAAAATTTAAAATTTGAATTTGAATTACCCTACCAACAAGAAAGTTTTTTTTCAAGATTGTGTTCTTTTTTTATTATTGTGTTATGTATTGTATTTTTAATTTGAATGAAATGAATTTATTTAGTTTTTTATTTGGAAGTGAAAATTGAATAAAAAAAATAAAGTGGTAGTGGTGGGGCCCAAATGAAGAGGTTGAGGTTTGTTATGAGTGAGGAGGGGGTTTGTTGTGGTTAGTTGTGGGAAAATGAGATGCTGATGTGGCGCGACGATGAAGTAAATGCTTGTTATGATACCTAGCACTCTAAAGTTGTGGTTATCAGTTATTAAAAAGTTAAATGATAAATTCCATTACTGCCCTTATGTCAATTATGAAAAGTCACATTATCTTTTATTTAATTACACTTATGCCACCATAATTTATAACCATTGATCAAAAAATGAAAGGCTTATATCGGGTCTCGCAGTTCTCGACCTTTTTTTGGGTCCATATAATGAAAAGGCTAGGAAGTAATGTGGGGGTGACATGTGCACCCCATATCACATCACCCCCCCTCACCATTTTTTTTTATTTTGGGCAAAAAAAAAAAATCCCGCAAAAAATTATTACTGCATCACAGTTATAAAGTTACTGCATGATAATAATAATTGTAATACAGTAACTTATAACTTTAATGCACTAAAATAAATTAATCATGATTGTGATGCAGTAACTTTATAACCTTAATGCACTAATAAGTTTTGCTGCATCTTTCTTATAAGTTACTGCAACATTGTTAATAATTAAGTGCATCAACTATGATGCATGATGCAATAACTTATAACCTTGATGCACTAAAATCATAATTGTGATACAACTTAAACCTTAATGAACTAATAAGTTTTGGTGCATCTTTATTATAAGTTAGTGCATCATAGTTAATAGTTAAGTGCATCAACTATTATGCATGATGCAGTAACTTATAACCTTGATGCACTAAAATCATAATTGTGATGTAGTAACTTATAACTTTAATGAACTAAAATCATGATTGTGATGCAGTAACTTTATAACTGTGATTCAGTAAAAAATTTTGACGGGAAAAAAAATTTGCATAAAAAAAAATTTTTTTTGCAGGAAATTTTTTTCGGTGGGGTGGGGGATAGGGGTGGAGGGTGGGGTGGGTGTATGATTTGGAACAATAGATATATTATGTTCTAAGGATTGCTCGATTGTGGTCATTTAGTGATTAGAAGCAACAAATAGGAAGAATTAAAGTGTTTAGGGTTTTAAGGAGTCGAATTAACTGCTGATGTCTCTAGGGTGTTTGTCTTTCTTTTATTTGCGCTATAATGTGTTCATTATATCTCTTAGATCATGCGTGCAAAGTATTAGTCTCCACAACACTCACACTCAGATTTTTGGATGATATCCGAATGAAAAATCAATCCTTAGAAGGATATTGTTGAAATATTGAGAAAGTTGGGTAATAAAAATGCTTAGGATGGTTAAAAGAAGGATTTTCATGTGTATTTGGAATCAAACTATGATTTTTCAAAGTAAGGATGAATTTTCTGCAAAATGTTTGAATTTTTTCCGAGTAAGAATTTATATGATGATGATTTCTGTGTAAGGTCCTAACACAAGTTTCCGAGTATGAAAATTAAAAATTTCCGAGAAAGGATGGTTACTTATTCTGAGTAAGGTTACTCTGTCAAATATTTTACAAAAGTTTCCGAGTATGAAAATTAAAAAATTTCTTAGCAAGGAAAGTTTTATTCCGAGTAAGGAAATGATTTCGTTTTCCATGTAAGGTTACTCTGTCAAATTTTTACAAAAGTTTCCGAGTAAGGGCTCTTATAACTTTCCGAGTAAGAACATTCCGAGTAAGATTTTTTTTTTCAAAAACTTTTGTAACACCCCTAAAATTTGCATAGCGGAAGCGTTTGGGTCATGGGGTGCTACTAAATCAATATTCACAACACAAGGTAATAAAGAATGGAAACTCTATTCCATTTTCAAAATATAGATTTATTTAAGAAATAGTTTTACATCATTGTTTCAAAGTGCGGAAGTAAAGCCCATAAAATATATGTTGTCCCATTAAAAGTTGTACTAGATATGCTTGGAAACACTTCGGATGTCGGTCCTTAACGAATGCCCTTGCCATTGCCCATGCCAATAAGTAAACCTGAGAAAAACATGCTAAAGTGTCAACACAAAGGTTGGTGAGTTCATAGGTTTAAGTTTAGGAAATCAAGTTGGACCACAGTTTTACATATAAGCATCTCTGTGAATGATACTATATGTAGTAAAAGTCTATTAAGTTAGTACCAAGTTCATGCAACCGAAACTACGACAGTGTGCATGCATCTAGAAGCATGACAAAATAAAGGCCCAGCAAGTGTATTTCCAGTACACTTCTAATCGATATGATATACGTTCGACGTTTACCTATCCGGTCAAACTTGAACGGGGGTGTCATCCCCAATAGATCTATTCATAACAATCGCGCTTCCCCAAAGAAAACTAATGGTAGCATAGTGGGATTTAAGGTTATTTCACGTAATAGTGTAATCACTTTCAGGTCCGAAAAGAGTTATGCATGTTTCACACCCCATAGTTTTATAAAGCAAGTAATAAGAGTAAAAGTGGGGCTATAAACTCACTTTAGCGATAGTGAATAAGCACAAAGTGATCGAGTGTGATATAGCAGTGGCTCCTACCTGGAACCTAAGAATGAGATGGCAAGTCTTAGAATAATGATATACGTTTGGTTCACAACCAAAATGATAGAGCATTGAATTTATAGTGTCTCGTTATACCTATGGTCTACCTTAGTGCACTAACGGGGCAGTGTACCCGATCGTGTGTAGTGTAGTAATCGGTAAAGCTGAGGTCGTCCCAAGAGATGTGTGTGTTGGATTATTACTAAGTCTAGTGTCACAGATTAATAAAGGTTTCGATAGGGATTTGATTAATTAAATTACTAAAGCAAATAAAAGCAGATAAAAGCAAATAAATGGATAAAGGGAAATCAATAGAGGTGCTAAGCTAGTTAATCCTCTTAGCTAGTTATGTGTACGTCTACTTACTTCAAATTACTTCAGGTGGGGTCAAATTCGAGGGGACAACATTTGGTCAATTCGCCCTAACCTATCAACAAACATGCCGCCACAGGAGAAGTCAGGCGCACCGTCATAAGTCCTGTTGTTCCTGGTCCCCTAAGCCAAGTCATTAAGTACCGCTACATGCTAGATTTATAATAGTGAATTCCCGGCCGTTAGGAACTTAGACACGCACCCCCTAATTCTTAAGTTCATCCAAACGATAGGTGATCAGTTGGTCAAATCGCACAAGTAGAAAGGGTCGTCAGTTGGTCACATCTTACCCTTCGCGTCTCAGTCCGCTCACCTAGGGTCAGTTGGTCATATCTCCTAGGCAATTGGCCTCTATCGCCATTCAAAACCACCGAACCAAGGGTGGCTACCAATAAACTATGCATGCATACACTTAGAAATAATTGTACGGAAGTAAAGTAAACGCAAACAAAACAATTAAGAAATCATAACTAGGCTAGCACCAAAAGGTGCTTAGCCACTCATATTAATCATGCAAACCAATTCAATATTCAAAGGTGCGAAATACATGAATTGAAAGTAAAAGAAATATAAAACGCTAATGCTTATCGTAGTGGGAGTGATTTCTCCTTGGAGACAACCAGATGCTCCTCTAGACCTGCCTTGAGCTTTTTCCCAATTCTCGAGTGTTGTGTGTGGAATGGAATGAATAGAAATGCTGGAATTCGTGGGGTATTTATGGGCCAGATCTGAGTTACGGCGTAACCAATATAGGAGTTACACCGTAACCTTCTATTTCATCAAATAATGCACTAGATATGCTGGTTACGGCGTAACCTTATGAATGGTTACGCCGTAGTCTTCAATAAACTCGGTTACGTTGTAATAGATGCAGTAGTTACGGCGTAAGTATTAGCGGCGTGGAACCTCATTTGACCTAATGTAATTACGTCGTAACCTTTGGGAATGGTTACGCCGTAACCTTCTGATAAGATGGCTTTCTGAGTCACGCAATAGTTACGGCGTAATGTGAGAGATGAGTTACGCCGTAACTTCTTCAAAATAGCATACTGTGATAAATCTTTAGATATTTCTCCAGTTCCGCGTCTCTTTAGCTCCAATGCTCGTAATTTACCTGAAAGTGGAAAACAAGTGTAAATCCATATAAATGATATAAATTACAAGAATTATCGGGGGAAATTGACACTTAATATTCAGGACTATTAGATGTTATCAAATATCCCCCCACTTGAACTCTACTTGCCCTCAAGTAGACCTTATTAGAAAGATTCCTAAAAATATATTTCCCATAACCTGGAAAATATTAGTTTACAAATCCCTTATGCTAGAATAAAACAAAGCCGAACACCTCAGGAAATGGGAAGAAAACACTCAAATCTCTCAACTATTCTAAGTGTCAATTTCGGGGTGATCACTCAATCGCACAGTCATAACATGTATTCTATCATAAGCTTGGCGGTTACAGAAATCTCCACCACTAGAGTTAAGGGCCAAACAATTTTCAAAGGCAATATAGGTAGACACGACAAAGGTTAAGGGGTGACTCATCATTACTAACATGTCACGGCGAAGTGGACAAAATCAATGATACATGAGCAAATCAATGGCCAAGACACCAAAGATTGCTCGCTGCATCACCTAGACACACTTCATGACTAAAGTGTAGGATAAGACATGGGATATATAATTGGTGTAAAATAAAAACAAGGTGTAGTCTAAATCTATAACCAAGTCATCACCACTTACCGTCCGACCAAAGTTCAAGTTTTGAAGTCAATAAACCAGATCATGAAATGCAAGGTAGATGTGTCATTAGAGGACGTCGTGATGGGCACACTACCTTTTCTCCAACTGTTGACATAACTACCAACTCCAATCTTCAAATGTGACCGAGGTGGCCTCCTCGATACTAAAACAATAAAGCTCATACTACAGTGCTTATAACATCGCACTTTACAATAACATAACAATTATTTTTTTATTTATTTATTTTTATTTTTTTATTTTTCGAATCATCATTTTTTTTTCAACATAACAATATCATAACATAATATCCCCCCACTTGAGATGAACAATGGGAATTCGGGGGGTCTTCAATGATCTTCAGAAATGTTGACGATGAAAGCGTGATTTCCGAACCTTTCCACTCGAACCTTGAACTTAGGCAAATGATGACTTCCCAATTACAAATAAAGACTACAGGGTAGGCTAAGGTGTATAGGTGTATCGAAACAATTTATTGGGTAAACAAAATGAAAGGAATGGCCAGAAGGGTGTATCTAAGGGTATCTTGCACTAAAGATGAGTGCAACAAAAGGGTTTCACATGGGGGTCGAAAAGTCGAGGTGACTAATTGATAGACTCACAATGATAGGCTATTTGGGTGATAATCCTATAATATTGCCTTCTAAAAGTGAAAAGTCCAAATACATCGAGCTAACTCAACATACCTCGTCTATGGTCTCGAAATGATGCAAAGGCCAAGTTCTAAAGTTTACAACCTACCGGCACACTCATAATTTGGTGGATTTGGGGTGAAATATTGGAAACGGATAAGGCTAATCTCACCATATAATATCAAGGGTTGTATGTGCTCGGCTAAGGTCTAATCTAGTTAGGTTAAGAAAAACATGTCAAAATTTTAAAAATGACATAATTTTTCAAAATAAACTAGAAAAATGAGGGCGAAATAAAGTTCAAGAGATAATTCTACTCCCGTCCCCCCACTTGAATTGTACAAAGTCCCTTTTGTACTAGGCATTAAATAAAGGTGAAGAGAAAGGTAGAATTAGAGCGAGAACTTCCCTGAAATTTGTTCCATAAAGAAGGAAGGCCCACGAAAAAGAGACGTGCCTTCGTATAAGCATCATGAACAAACTTCAATCCCTGAAATCACAATACCGACAAGCATAATCCTAAAAATAAAAAAAATGAAAAATGAAAAATAAACCTAACTCACTTTCATAGGAATCACGATTGCATTTAGCGAATGCAACAAGCCTTTTAAACTACTTGGTGTCCCAAGTGGACGAGTGAAGTCTCGTGAGGGTTTACAGGGAACACGCCCACAAAGTTCATTTAAAATACTAATACAAGGTTATTGTGTTTTAAAATGAAAGAATTAAAGTAGAGGAAAGTTACGTCGTAACTCTTTTGAGGGAGTTACGCCGTAACTAGCAAAACCTGACATAAACTGCAAAGCGAGTGGTTATGGCCTAATCACTAAGATGGTATTACGCCGTAATTGGTAATGCATCAAGAATTCTGCTGCTAAAAGGTTGGTTACAGCGTAATCACCAAGATAAGTTACGTAACTCTCGTTTCAGATCAGAATCGCAAGCAAAGAATTTGTTCCTCGTTTCCTGCAAAAATAGTTAGAAAACAAAAAACCCTACATAAATGGAAACAAAAGAAAGGGATAATTTGGGTTGTCTCCCGAAAGAGCACTTTTCTTTATTAACGAGTCTTTAAGTTAGACTCGTAATGGGGCTACCAGTGCTTGTTGGTCATTTCGTGGATATGGCAATCTCCACGCTGGATCTAACTTACCAAATTCTCATCCCGTTTGTAGTCATTTCCCAATTCTAAACAGCCCGAGTAGAAACTCTTGATTTTCTGATAAGGGTGCTCAATGCCTTTTTCTTTGTCCTCCTCATCGATATCGAGCGTTGGTTGAGCTTGGCTCAACTGCCTCTTGGTCCAATTTTTAAAGTTCTTGATCATTCTCGGCATTTTGAAAATAGCCTAATCATTGTTAATCTTCAACCAAACTAACCCTTCTTTTTCATTTTTATCTAAACCCGACATTTCCTGAAAAGGTCTCCCTAAAATTACTCCCGTAAGTCCATCCTCCACATATTCACTTACGTCGTCTAGAACCATAAAGTCCACCAAAAATGAATGAGTTCCAACGAAGACATGTATGTTAGTTGCAAACCCAAGAAGGTTATTCCCCTTATATTCTAACTATTTCTTCATAACTTGGTTGTAGCATTCTTTTGACATGATGTTGACTAGGGCAGTATTGTCAATAAATGGGTGGAAGTCGATGAACCCGATTTTGCACGAGATCTTGAGATAATAGGGGTTCCTACCTCATGAAATCTAGGTTGATTGGGTTGTGAGAAAGTCTTAACAGAGTTATCTTGCCAATGGGTCATCTCGACGTCACTTGAGAGGTCTTCAACACTTAATCCTAAGTTATCCTCTTCCTCAAAATTGACGAAATCATCAAAATCTCTCCCCGAGTCAACCTCTCCAGGATTAGGGGGGTCACTAAGAAATTTTTCTAAAGCTTCACCACATACCTTTTCCGGGGTAGACAAATGTTCATTAGGTCTGAAAGTAGCAATTTCTCCATTAGCTTCAAGAGTCAACTTTCCAGCAAAGACATCCACCTTGGTATGGACAGTGGCAAGCATAGGCCTACCTAATATGACTGGTATCCTGTTGTCTTCCGGAATGTCAAAAATCACAAAATCTACTGGGAAAAGGAATTTCTTAATCTTTACTAACACATTTTCAACGATGCCTAATGGTGATTGCATAGATTGATCAGCCATTTCAATTTTCATCTTGGCCGGCTTTAAGTTACCAATCCCCATACGCAAAAACATCGAACGAGGCATTATGCTAATACTGGCTCCAAGATCGGAAAGGGCATTACACATGTTTAGACTCCTAATCAAGCAAGGGAGAGTGAAACATCCTGGATCTTTTTTCCTTTTGTGGTAGCTCGTTCCTCAAAACCGCTGAACATCTTTCGTTGAGGTGAATTGTCTCATCTATGCTTAATACCTGCGTAATATCATCATGATTAGTTTTAATAGAATTATTGAAAGGTAAGTTTACCGGCAAAGTTTGGTCCAGAAGTGACTGTCTTTCCATGCTTATTCGTCGCTTAACTTTTTCTGAAAAGGTAGGTTCCTCGAGGATAGTTTCTACAGTGTGGACAACTTCCTCCTCACTTGCTGCTAGATAATCAGAGATGGCTTCTGAACATGAACTAACACTCTTCTCTCATCTCTTAATCCTATCATTGTGAAGTTTGAGAGAAGAGACTGTATTATTCGCGAATGTCCTCATCAATTTTTCAATCCTATCATCTCGTTTTCTTGATTCCCTGATGTTGTCAAGAATTTTTCTCTCAAGATCGCTCTCGGTTTTGGTCCCAAACACACTCTTAACTTTCTCGACCTTGCATGCTTCAGCTTCTCTTTCCAACCTTCGTCTTTCAAAAATTTCCCCATAATTGTATTCTTGCTTTGTTATCGTCTTCATTACCTTATGATTGAAATGGTCTCTCGGTCCGTATCCTGTGTCCATGTGCCACTTGTAGCACTGTTCGTAAAACCCGTTGAATACATTCTAAGGCTTGGTCAGGAGTCATACTAGGAATAGGTCTCAGGGAATCAAGAAGTTCCCGTGTAAGCACATTAATCCCACGATAGAAAACGTAGACGATCTGATGTTTGTTTAAATCATGGGTAGGTCATCGATAGAGTAGCTCATTAAATCTTTCCCATGCTTGGTACAATGTTTCTTCTCCAACCTGAATGAATTGATAGATATTCCCAAGAAGCTTAGCCATTTTTTAAGGAGGGCAAAATTGCTGGACGAACTCCTTTCTTAGTTTTCCCCATGCTTCTTTACTTTCACTAGGGAGTTTGTTATACCACCTTTTTGCTGTTCCAGTGAGAGTCATAGGAAAAATCCTTGCAGTGACCGAATAGCTAGGAGTACCTCTGACGTTGAAGAGAGAGGATAAGTGGAGAACTTCTTCTACATGATCCTGAACGTCCTCATCTTCATCTCTAGAAAACTTAAGTTTGTGTAATTCTCGAATAATATGATCAGGAATAGAGTATTTTTAAGTGTTAGAATCCTGTGTGAAGCTTCGTTGACAGTTTTCATTAGGTCGCTCCAAATATCTGCTCCATAGTTAAGTCATCGATATCGTTTTCATTGATGACCTCTGGTTCCGCGTCAGACTGGTCTGGTTCGTAAAATGAGAAGATGTTGTGAATTGGAACCGGAGAGTAAACTTTCCTAGTCCAAAAATGCTTCTCCGAGTCTTCGAAAGGGACGGCCAGAAAAGGCCTTGAGCTGCGAGTCTTGTAACCTGACATTTAAGAAAGAAAATTTAAAACAGACTTAATATGAAATCCTAAAATAGCTCCCCAGCAGCGGCGCCAAAAACTTGATGCAGGTTTTACTGACCAGGTCTTAAATTTATAGTGTCTCGTTATACCTATGGTCTATCCTAGTGCACTAACGGGCAGTGTACCCGATCGTGTGTAGTGTAGTAATCGGTAAAGCCGAGGTCGTCCCAAGAGCTATGTGTGTTGGATTATTACTAAGTCTAGTGTCACAGATTAATAAAGATTTCGATTGGGATTTGATTAATTAAACTACTAAAGCAAATAAAAGCAGATAAAAGCAAATAAATGGATAAAGGGAAATCAACAGAGGAGAGTGGTGCTAACCTAGTTAATCCCCCTAGCTAGTTATGTCTACGTCTACTTACTTCCAATTACTTCAGGTGGGGTCAAATTCGAGAGGACAACATTTGGTCAATTCGCCCTAACCTATCATCAAAGATGCCACCACAGGAGAAGTCAGGCGCACCGTCATAAGTCATGTTGTTCCTAGTCCCCTAAGCCAAGTCATTAAGTACCGCTACATGCTAGATTTATAATAGTGAATGCCCTACCGTTAGGAACTTAGACACGCACCCCCTAATGCTTAAGTTCATCCAAACGATAGGTGATCAGTTGGTCAAATCGCACAAGTAGAAATGGTAGTCGGTTGGTCATATCTTACCCTTCCCATCTCAGTCCGCTCACCTAGGGTCAGTTGGTCGTATCTCCTAGGCAATTGGCCTCTATCGCCATTCAAAACTACCGAACCAAGGGTGGCTACCAATAAACTATGCATGCATACACTTAGAAATAATTGTACAGAAGTAAAGTAAACGCAAACAAAACAATTAAGGAATCATAACTATGCTAGCACCAAAAGGTGCTTAGCCGCTCATATTAATCATGCAAACCAATTCAATATTCAAAGGTGCGAAATACATGAATTGAAAGTAAAAGAAATATAAAACGCTAATGCTTATCATAGTGGAGTGATTTATCCCTTGGAGACAGCTCCGTATGCTCCTCTAGACCTGCCTTGAGCTTTTTCCCACATTCTCAGAGTGTTGTGTGTGGAATGGAATGAATAGAAATGATGGAATTCGTGGGGTATTTATAGGCCAAATTTGAGTTACGGCGTAACCAATATAGGAGTTACGCCGTAACCTTCTATTTCATCGAATAATGCACTAGATCTGCTGGTTACGGCGTAACCTTATGAATGGTTACGCCGTAGTCTTCAATAAACTCGGTTACGCCATAATAGATGCAATAGTTACGGCGTAAGTAGCGCAGCGGCGTGGAACCTCATTTGACCTAATGTAGTTACGTTGTAACCTTTGGGAATGGTTACGCCGTAACCTTCTGATAAGTTGGCTTTCTGAGTCACGTAATTGTTACAGCGTAATGTGAGAGATGAGTTACGCCGTAACTTCTTCAAAATAGCACACTGTGATAAATCTTTAGATATTTCTTCAGTTCCGCGTCTCTTTAGCTCCAATGCTCGTAATTTACCTGTAAGTGGAAAACAATGGAAAACAAGCGTAAATCCATATAAATGATATAAATTACAAGCATTATCGGGGGAAATTGACACTTAATATTCAGGACTATTTGATGTTATCAATATAATTTTAATTAGATATCGACGTAATAATTATAGTTACGACCACTAGGTCATCAAACTAATTATTTTTCTAAATTCGTTATAAGTTTATAAGTTTGCTAAACATTTTCTCAAATTTACACTTTTTACCCTTAAGTTATAAAATGCACGAGTTTAGCCCTTATACTTTAGAAAAATGACCATTTGTACCCAAATATTTACATATTATTCCCGAAACGTGTATATTTTGCAAAATAAATCCAAAAGTGGTTTCTTTGCATAGTTTTCATTTAAACTTTTTAGATTAGCTTATTTTAGCTTAATGGGTCTTATTGGGCCGCTTATTTTCCTTAGTGGGCCCCGTAAAATGTTTGATGGGATTTAGTTTAGCCTGTTTGGGCCTTAAGGCCCATAGGGTCGTTTGGTTTTAGGAAAAGTGACGCAACATGGGGGGGGGGGGTTTAGAGGGTTTCGCGGGTCATTAGCATAGGTTCTAAGTGCGTTTTTCGTTTGCAAAAATAGGAGTTGGGTGATGATAAATATCATAAGCGACCAAGTTTTAAAAGAAAACGATAACGAGCCTTGTAAGTCTTTAAAGAAAATGTAAGGTTTTAAAAGAAAAGGTAACGAGGGTTTAGTTTTTAAATATAACAAGTTTATTGTTAAATAGATTACTTAGGTTTGATAAAAGGTTAACGTGTGGTATAAACATTAAGACGATAAAATGAAATGAGTTGGAGTTGAAAAGTTCTTACAACACCCAAGAGGGAGGTGACGAGGTTCGAAAGAAAGTGAGTCGTGACTAAAATAGCTTCTCGTTCCTTAAACCCAATGAATGACCAAGCTCCCTTGCGACTCATTTCCCTTAGCTCATTATATGATAAGGATTTAAAAGGTACATTTTTGAGGGGTCATTTAATCCCTTAATTGATCACTTTTGTATCCGTTACTACTTAATTTCGTTCCTTTTCACTTTTTAGGTCTCTTGAAGGCAAATTGCTGGAATGACACTTATTCGGATGAAAAGGCGCGAATATACGAAGAAAATGGCCAAAGTCAAGAATCAAGACACTCAAGCTGCTAAATTGAAAGGGGACGGCGTCAGGTTCTACTTATGACGCCGTCGCAACAAGTTTTGTGACGACTCAGTAGCCAAATTGCTTATTTACAAGTGACGGCATCAGGTGTTAAAAGAGTAGTCGCGTCAGCTACCGACGCCTAGATTTGATCCAGCGACGCCGAGACCGAAGTAGACGGCGCGAGTCATAGGTGACGCCGCCACAATGCTAACGTGGCTAAGACGAAACCCTAATGACGGCGACCGACGGCCACAATTAAAGAGTGATGCGTTGCAGCTTGTAACACTATATATAGAATCCAAATTTTTCGTTTTCAAGGTGTAGTTTTGTGGAGTAAAAACCTAAACCGAACCAAGGCTGTCTTGCACAGTATTTTAGGGTTCCATACCCTATCTTACATCAAGATAAGTGTTTTACTACATTAATTCAATTATATCTTCAATTGATTGTGTGTATGCTTGCATGTTCTCCATGTCCGGCTAATTTATTTGTGTGTTTGCTTAGGTAATATGAAACCTAGTTATTGAATATTGATTGGTTGTCTCTTATCTTAATTGTGATTGACCTAGTATTGCGATAGGTCATCCGTTGTGCTATTAATGCTTGATTAATATTTGTTGAACCTTAGTTTATAGTCACCTAGAGTTATTGTAGGCTAAACATCCAAAGAATACCTTAGTGTTAAGTTTATAAATCCTAGAGATTTTGTAGTCATTAACCTTTGGTAGATTCAAAGAGTTAGGGATAAACGCATACCCTACGACTTTAGAAACACAACGCGTTAAGAATAAGGATGTGACAATTCAACCATCAATAGGAGATAACTAGGGAGTAATAAAACCTAAGTAAATACATTTTTAATCATCATACGAGCACACAACAATAGACATAGACTACCCTTAGCTTAGTTAATTAGATAATTAGATAAGTAGAGTAATCGGTAGAAATACCAACCGCCAAATCCAAACCCCGAGATTTGTACCTTTCTATTTCCTAAAAAAATATAAAAAAGATAAAAAATAATCTTCCTCAACCCCAACCTTAGCGTAGTAACTTCTCACTAGCATTCCTATTCCCCTAGAGAACGATATCAATACCCGTGGCTTACCCTAATACTACACTACAACGATTAGGTTCACTACCTAGGGTGTTGAAAAACTTGCTCGACGAAAAGGAAGTTCCTTAGACCCCGAACGCGCTGTGTAAGCGTATCAAGTTTTTGGCGCCGCTGCCGGGGAATTTAATAGCTAGTTAGGAGTCCACCTCGTTTAGGTTTCTTTGCTTGATTCCTATCAAGTAAGCATTTTTTCCCATTTTTAGCTTCCTCGTAGTCTATCCCCCTTCTTCGTGACCTTTGTTAGTAGCCCCATCACCTTTCATTATGGAAGGTGATAACCAACCACCACTCATCAACCTACCACCAAATGACCTACCAAGAGGCCGTACTCTTGGTGAATACTCGAGACCAAGCCACCTAGGCTATAGGAACACCATTGAGCTTCTCGACCAAGCCCAAAATACGGCCCTGCGATCCGGCACCATCCGGTTGGTGCAAAACGAATGTGCATTCCATGGACTTCGTTCTGAAGATCCTAATCAGCATCTTAAGGATTTCCTTAAAATTGTCGATTCCATCGACCTCGATGCTACTACTCGGGAGACCACGCGTCTGCTTCTCTTCCAATTCTCTCTATGGGATCAAGCTAGTAATTGGCTTAAGCGACTTCCTGCCGGCTCCATCTCAAGTTGGGATGATCTCACCTCTCGTTTCCTTGCTCAATTTTTCCCACCGGGTAGAACTACTAAGCTTAGGAATGAAATCTTGATGTTCCAACAACGTCAAGGTGAATCTCTCTATGAAGCATGGACTCGATTCAAGGACTTACTCCATAGAGTCCCTCATCACGGTATTGATCTTTGGCTTCAAGTCCAACTCTTCTACGATCATGTCAACTTCCCCACTAAGCGATCCATTGACCAAGCGGCCTTTGGAAAACTTAGTGATCTCATCATGCGAAAAGAATCATGGGGTATAATAGAGACTTTGCTCTCTATGACAACGAAAGTTGGAATGACCCCGTGAGTTGCCAAAACCGTAAAAGGCAATCTCCTTGCCTCCCATTGACTCACAATCTTCCGACCGTAGGATGCTCGAGCTTGAAGATCAAGTTAAATTCTTAATGAGCTCCTACGAAAATCCTAAGTCTTCACGCCAAGTGAACAAAGTTTCTTCCTCGTGTGAGTTGTGTAGTGGTCCTCATAACATGCGCACTTGCACAAGATTCCCCGAACAAGCTTCCGTTGACTACGCATCCTCGCGTACTAATGGAACGGGAGGAAGATTCCCTACAACACCCTGACCTAGGACTTTTAATGACGCCCGAGAAGCATGGAAGGGCAAGCCCGACTTTTATTGGGGAGAAACCAAATAAATCACATATAATGATTTCTCATGGCCCCCATCTCACGGCCCTAACCAACAAAACATAGAGGGGATGTTGCAACACCTAGTCGCATCCCAAGAAGCTCAAATAGCTAAGCTCTCGAACCGCTTTAACCAACAACAAGCCGAGATGGATAGGAAGATAGATATCCTTTTGAAAGCCATGACCAATAGTGATAGGAAGGTTAATGCTATCTCAACTCCCGAAACTTCCGATGTAGAGATTAAGGACCCAAGTAAGTTAGCTAAGCACGTTCAATTCGTCAATACCATCACCTTAGTGAAACCTAATAGAACAAATGACAAAGCGGACCATGAAACGATACTTGAGGTTAGTGAAACACCTAGGAATGAAACAACCGAGGAAGTAGATGAAGTAGACAATGACTATTTAAATAAGTTTCCTACGGAAGAAGAACTCTCTCGCCACCCACACTTAGTACGTGATCTCTGTCACATGTATGTTAGGAGAAGCCCTAGGATCAAGTTTGGGAATCCTTGGAATCTTAACATACCATGTTGCATAGGACACCTTTTCGTGACAAAGGCCTACATCGATCGTAAGTCCCCAATAAATATCATGACTAGCACCTACTATAATTGGGTAGTGAAGAAGCCTATCCCAACTAGGAAAGATCCCGATAATCCTAGGGTTAGTTGCAATTTTCTTGGTAGAGTTAAGGGATTGCCCGTTTATATAGGTAGTTTCACGTTTCCTACGGATTTCATAATAGTGGATGATATCAAGACGCTTATAGATCCTAGCTTATCCCACGTTATTCCGTGAAAGCCTTCAGTAGAAAAACATCGGGATGACTTATGATCCATCGTTAGGAATAGTGAGATTCAAGGATGACACCGATGATGTAGCTTATCAAATGCCGTTTAAGATTGAGAAGTTTTCATTACTCTCCAATGATGAAAAGGAACTTAAACTATCGGTCTACTATAGGAATGAGGAGGATAAGGAGAAGGGAGTAGATTATGTTATGGCCAAGATTTTTGGTTTTTATAAGGATTGCTTGAACTTAGGACCGGAATATAGAACCAAGTGGGGAGAGGATGACCTTTTAGAAAGGTGCATCATAGGGCACTTCTACAACAAGGAATCCCCCCAATAGAGACCGTCATGAAGTAGAAGGCGACGGTAATGAAGTCACGTAGGAGCACGACTTCGAGTCTAGCTACAAGACTCATAAATAAAGAAAAGCGCTTCGTGGGAGGCAACCCATGCTTAATTGTTTGTTTGTTTGTTTGTGTCGTGTATCTTTTATTGATTGTCTATTCTCATGTTTAAATTTGTAAAAATGCTTTATTTTGTTTTTAACCGCGTCTTGATTACATATAAAGGTATTTTACATGAGGGATAAATGAAGGGAGGATTACACACGTTTTCAAAAGAAACGTAGACATGAGAATTCCAATTAATTAAAAGATATACATGTGTGTTTGTTCGAGTCAAATGCTTGTATCGAGTAATAATGGATGTTTTGCAGGAAATTTTTCCAGATTTTAAACATAATTCCAGAATTTTTTTCCAGAAAATCGCACCGGCTGTTGTCAGATAAACTGACGGCGTCAGATCGCAAATTGACGGCAGTCGAGGAGGAGCGTAAATTTTTATCACTTTTTCTCGCTTTTGAGCTACTCATAAATTTTAGAATTTTCCGTGTCTTAATTTTCCGTAAAATCTATAAATATCCATTCCACAAGCATTATATCCTAGTTTAGTAGAGTCATATATATATATATATATATATATATATATATATATATATATATATATATATATATATATATATTGTTACCGCCGATTTTACGCGAAGGTTTCATTTGTTTTCTTCGAAAAGTGTGTGTTTAATTTATCAAAAAGAAGATACATAAGATGAGAAGGAGATTTTCACGCAAACATTCTTCTTGAAGAAAGATGTAACCACCACTTCACACGGATCCTAACGAGCTAATCAGGAGAGTACTAGTTTCTTTCGTTTTTAATTACCTTCCATTATCATTACTTTGATATTTTCGGGAACATTGGGACAATGTTCAGTTTAAGTGTAGGGAGGGAAAATAAAACGGGAACTTTAAAACTATGCTTATCCTTGAATATTTGCTTTGTCCAATTTCATTTGTGTAATAAACCATGAGAAATATCGGTTAGGGTAATTTTGGCACCAAATTTAAAATTTTTCATGACATATATTAGTGGGCCATTAGTCTTAATAAAGCGTCTCATGGATAGGAAGTTATATGACTAGCACAAAAACCCTTTACCACTTAAATTCCACCCAAAATGTGAGGATCGCCTTTAGATTTGTAGGAATTAAAGAATTCATCTTTAATGCTTAGACTGTGAACCGGTAGTATAATAGATTCTAGAACTTGTTTTGTGATGCATTCCAAGATCGCTAGTAAGACTACACTTGTGTAGTTGGGAATAACTAAATGATAAGAGGCATTAGGATAACCCTTGTTTGATACCTATAATATAATTACTTCTTCCACATCGGTTGAGTAATTCCCCCACACCTTTGCGTTGTACTCATCTTTAGTACACGATTCTCGTGATGTTTCGGTTTTCCAGAATATCAATGAAGAGCATTATTTACAATCCACCCCCAAATGTACACCCAAATCGTCTTAGCCTACCTTGTATGCACTCACTTTTAGTGCATTATTGTTATCACACTAAACCCTTAGTTCAATTATCTAGTTGCTTGCATAAGTTGCTAAGTCGAGTCATATCCTTTGTACACAGTTTGGGGACGATTAGGACTCATGGGAAAAGTTAAATTTTATGAAATGACAGAAGGGAACGTTAAATTCAAAATCCCTTTATTTGCATAATAATGTATGTGGAAAACTAGAAGGGGGGGTTGAATAGTTTTGCCGATTTTAATTTAGTTTTCAAAAACTTTAGATTCGTTAATATGTGAGATCTTGTGGATTTAGAGAAAGTATAGATCTAATGATAAAGCAAGCAAGTAAAGTAAAGTTAAGGGATAGAAACGACACAACCAATCTATAGTGCTTCGGCTACAAGGACACCTTCCATGCCCAACTCAACTCCCCGAGTCACCTACTCGAGAGTTCAAGCACTATGTCAACAAACTCCTTCACTTGGTGGAGAAGCCTTCACAACGTTGCTTACACTTTTTCCGGTACAAAGCTAGATACCGAGTCCGTAGCACGGTGGACCAAACCAACACGACTATTACACAACAAATATGTGAAATATCAAATACAAGATCTTGGCTACAGAAATCTTGCGGAGTGACAAATCAATCAAGGACCCCTTGCTTGGATGACTTGTAGAATGCTCGTGATCTCGCCTTAGAGAAGGACCTATATGAGGATCACAATAGAAAGAAAGAAGAACAACTCTCTAGATCAAGTGATCCATATGTTAGAAGAGAATGAGAGTGTTTGAGAGATTTAGTAAGAAGAAGGGTGAGTTAGAATGAAGAAATGGCTCTCTATTTATAGGCAAATCTCTCCTCTGTTCCACGGATCCCACGGATCCCTCCCACTTGGGATCCGTCTAGTGTAATCCTAGGGATCCGTGGTATGCACCTCTTTGCCCATGGGTTTTTTGGTTATGGGTCATGGGTTATGGGTTGGTCCATGGGTTTTCTTTAGATTCAATGTATCTAAGTATACATTGTATCTAGCCAACTTGGGTATGGGTTATGATCCATAGGTTATGGTCCATGGGTTATGGTTTTTACCCATCCTAATAAACTATTACAACAAATGCTTAATTATTACATTTTTGTATTTAAATGGCTATATGTAAATGCTTTACAAAAATAACATGTATCCTTATAATTATACTTAAGATAACATTACATTTGTTATCAACAAAACACAAAGAGATCGCAAAATATTAATAAACGTTTTTACGGTTTATTTGTATTAACAATCTCCCCCTTTTTGTTGATGACAAAACATAATGTTATGATGAGTAAAACTTAAGAATAGATGTAAGTTTTGAAAGCCCCTAAGTTTTACTTCTTCTCCCCCTTTTTGTCGAAACAAAAAGTTAACCCTTGGAAGAAATAAAAGTGTGGATAAATAAGTCCACGTATTGCTAACCCCCCCTTGACGGTAGCTCCCCTAGTTTGGGGCGTCAAGTGAAGAAAAATAAAAATCCTACAAAAAGAAAGGTTAGTAACATGCTTAAATAATCTTGTGATTGCCGAGAATCAAGATTGGGAGCCAAGGTATGTAAACAAGGCCTTGTAATAAAACAACAAAGTGTAGTGGTTTTTATGCCACCTACAAGCATGTAAAATTAAGAACAAGACTTGTTCTTGAAAATGACTTCAAAAGAAAAAGTACTAAAATAGAAAATAGTAGTAATGATTCCTTCCATGCTTGCATAAGGTTATGGATGGAGGTTTGGATGTGTAATGGTATTGATGCGATCAAGGATGAGGTTGAGTATGAATCGCATTTCTTCCCTAACTTCTATTGCAATTTCCCTAGTGGATTGGCAATGTTCACAATGTAAGTGATGTGGGTAATGAGTGCGGAAGTTTTTCGGGTTGTTTTGATTTGAGTTGTGCGGAAGATGTGGTGGAAAAATAGGAAAATATGGATCAACATCCGGAATGTTTGTAAGTGGTGGTGGAAAAGAACCTAGATGTTCTTGTAATGTAATGGGAGCTAATGGTGGTGATGTTTCAAGATCTTGAAAATAGTATTTGGAGATGTGGGGGGTGTTGAAAAGACTATTTCTTTTAGTTTAGGTTGTTTAGATCTTGTTGGAGTCTTAAGGAGTTCCAAAAGAGTGACTTTAGGTGGTGATGAAGTTGGTGTACTTGTTGGTGATGAGGGAGGTGCTATAATGGAAGCATCTTGTGGTGAGTTATTTGATGGTGATGAGCCATTTGATGATGGTTTTGCTAAGCAACAAGATCGGATACTAATCCGCGCGGATATCCTAGAGTTTGATTGTGGTATTTTGGATGGTGGAAGTACAAAGGTTTGGGTATCATGAAGATGATTGTTTGTACTAGGTGATTCATCTAAGTTGTAAGAGTTTGTGAGTGACATGATGTTGTATGTTTTGAGGATGGATGAGTATGCAAGCATTTTGAGAGTTCTATATATAGAAAACAATGCATTGTAATGAATGCTTGACCCAAAATGTGGATTAAAATCTAATGATTAGATATGAATTTAAGGCATGTGATCATGAGAACACAAGCATTAAAGAGCATACTCCAAAAATAAAACAAATGTGGATTTTTCATCCAAAGTGAGAAAAAGGTTAACAGCTTGTCTTACGGATCCCACGGATCCTTCCCTTGAGGGATCCGGCCCAAAGATGAATGCGGGATCCGTGGGTCTGGTGATGCAGGCAGCACAAAATTTTCTTTTTTTTGGAAACATTTTGCCTAGTGTGTGCCTATATGCAAACTATTTGGAGTTACGGTTATCTCGACCCTGAAAAAGAAAAAGAAAAATAAACTAGAAGTAGAAAAGCATCCTATTGAGATAACCCGAAACACATATTTAGTATAGCATTAATTATTGTGTTAATTTAGTGTTATCAATGCTCCTAATTCATTGTTGCTTAAATGAATGTAATCGAAAACACATATTAGTTATGTGTCCCCTTTAGCATTCAAAAGACATGAGATGCAATGAAAATGGGTTTTTACTTTGTATTAATAATGAAAAGCGATTTGTCCTAGACGTGAGAAATTGCTTTTGTGAAATTGATACGGGAAGGTATCATCCGTTTAGAAAACATTTTGAAAAGAGGTTTTCTTTGAAAATGTGTATGAAAAAAAAATAAGAAAGCTATAAGTGGAAAACTTATCTTGGGTTTTGAAAATTCCCGTATTGTTTGTGAGTTGTGCATGAAATAGAAATCCTAGAAGAAGAGGGCTAGTGTTTACATACCTTGTAGAGTCAAATAAGTTACGATGTTTGTTCCATTAGACCAAGACCAAGACGAAGTAGGTTGAATTGTTCCCGCTTCAACGGTTTGGTGAGGACGTCGGCTATGTTGTCTTCGGATGCTACCTTCTCAATAGAGATGTTCCCTTTTGAACATTGTCTCTTAGGAAGTGATGACGAATCTCTATATGCTTTGTGCGAGAATGCAATACGGGATTCTTGCTTAAGTCGATGGCACCTTTGTTGTCACATAGGATGGCTATGTCGCTAGATGAATGTCGTATTCGACTAACGCTTGTTTCATCCATAGTGCTTGTTGGCATGCTTTGCCGGTGGAGACGTATTCGGCTTCGGTTGTTGATATTGCAAGTGCCGTTTGTTTCTTAGAAAACCAAGATGTTAAACAACATCCCATGAAAGTACATACCCCACTTGTACTTTTTCTATCAACGTAATCACCGCATGGTCGAATCTGCATATACAATTGTTTCTACCGTGCCCTTAGGATACCATAATCCTAATTGTGTTGTACCCTTAATATATCTAAATATCCTTTTACGGCTTCTAGGTGTGATGTTTTAGGGTCTTCTTGAAACCTAGCACATAAGCAAACACTAAACATGATATCCGGCCTACTTGCCGTGAGGTAGAAGAGACTACCTATCATGCCACGATATTTAGTATTATCGACGGATTCACCGTCTTCATCTTTTTTGAGTTTGGTGTCGGATGACATTGGAGTCCTAATTGGTTTCGACTCTTCTAGACCGAATTTCTTTAACATCTCCTTTATGTATTTAGATTGATTGAAGAAGATACCATCTTCTACTTGTTTTATTTGTAGACCAAAAAAGAAACTAAGTTCTCCCATCATACTCATCTCGAACTCGTCATGCATGATTTTAGAGAAATCATCACACATGTCTTGACAAGTGGATCCGAATATAATATCATCTACATATATTTGTACTATGATTATATGTGACTCTCTTTTCTTAGTAAAAGTGTGTTGTCAACTAACCCCATGGTATAGTTGTGTTTAATTAGAAATGACTTGAGTCTATCATACCAAGCTTTTGGAGCTTGTTTAAGACCGTAAAGGGCTTTCTTTAATTTATACACATGTTTGGGTTTTCAAAATCGATGAAGCCCGGAGGTTGAGCTACATATACTTCTTCATTAATGAAACCATTTAGAAAAGCGCTTTTAACATCCATTTGATAAAGCTTTAGATCATTAGCACAAGCATACGCAAGAAGTATTCTTATAGACTCTAATCTAGCCACGGGCGCGTAGGTCTCATCAAAGTCTATTCCTCTTGTTGGTTATACCCTTGAGCAACGAGTCTAGCCTTGTTCCTAGACACTACCCCGTTTGCATCTAATTTGTTTTATAAACCCATTTGGTTCCTATTATGGTTTGATTACTAGGTGGAGGGACAAGTGTCCAAACATCATTAGAAACAAATTGATTTAGTTCTTCTTGCATAGCCATTACCCAACTCTCATCTTTTATGGCTTCTTGTGTATTCTTAGGTTCTAAGGTTGAAACGAAACAAAACAAGCTACTTTGGTTTTGAACTTGAGACCTTAATGTTTGTTCGTTTAGCTTTCCTATGACTTTATCTACGGGGTGATCTTTGGACTCTTTAATGTTTATTATTTCATCACTTAGAGGTTCTTCTTCTTCATTTATCTTTTTCTTTATTACTATAGCTTCACTTTCTATAATCTCGTCATCGACAAGAGGTGGAGAGGGTTTGGGTGGACTTTCATCAAATTTTATATTTAATGACTCTTCTACCTTCATTGTTTCTTTGTTTAATATGACGTAAGCTTTGCTATTTGGCGAGTAACCTAGAAAGATACCTTCGGTTGATTTAGGATCAAATTTTGTAAGGTAATCTTTAGTGTTAAGAATAAAACATTTACTACCAAAGACTCTAAAGTGATTTAACGTAGGCTTTTTGCCACGAAGTAACTCATATGGAGTTTTTCCTAAGATTGGTCTAATTAAGACTCGATTGAGTATGTACGTTGAAGTATCAACGGCATTGCACCAAAACTTTTGAGGTATGGATTGTTCATTAAGCATGGTTTGACTCATTTCTTGTAGGGTTCTATTCTTTCTTTCTACTACCCCATTTGATTGTGGAGTGCGTGGAGCCGAGAAGTTGTGAGTAATACCATTAGCGTCACAAAAGCTCCAAATTGCACTTCATTATCGAATTCCCTACCATGATCCGTCCTAATAGACACTATGGGACTTCCTAGTTGTCTTTGGATCTTTTTGCTTATTATTTCAAAATAATTAAAGGTTTCCGTTTTGTTCTTTAAGAATTTTGTCCATGTATACCTAGAATAGTCATCCACTATGACCAAAGTGTAGTAGTTGCCTCCATAACTTTGGATAGTGGATGGACCAAATAAATCCATATGTAGTAATTCTAGACACCTAGTTGTAGACACCATGTTTTTAGCTTTATGACTAGAATGAGCTTGTTTTCCTACATTACAAGCATCACAAAAGTGATGTTCATATTTTAACTTAGGTAGATCTCTTACTAGATCTTTGGATGATAGCGATTGAAGAAGTCGCATGTTGGCGTGACCCAATCTTCGATGCCATAAGGTCGAAGTATCATCCATAGAGGTAAGACATAGTTTGTCTTTAGGTTCATTACCATTTTAATGACATAGACTCCATGTTTCCTAATTCCTCTTCCTATGGTTATGCCATTTTTAATATCTTACTACCGGTTTTGGTAAAAAGTACATTGCACTTTTTATCACATATTTGTCCTATACTTAAGAGGTTAAAGTTTAGGTTTTCTACGTGACACACATCGTTAATGGTTAGAGATTTGTTAGAAATCGTACATTTACCGATGATTCTACTTTAGCTATTTCCAAACACCACATTACCTCCATTGAAGGATTCATATGTGGAGAATAGATCTCTATTGCCGGTCATGTGCCTCGTGCACCCGCTATCCTTGACCCATTCATCCGGTTCTAGGTCGACCTTTAAGCATACCTAAGACAATAATAAACTCAAAAGTTTGGTCCCCATTTGTTCATGGGTCCATTAGTGTTAAACATTCCATTAGACATGTATGGATAAGATGAGTATGCATTCCATGGAGCAAAGTTTTTAAAAGGAAAACCATTTTGCATATTTGGGTTCCATCCCATTTGATGGTTACTTCTTGGATAAATGTTATTAGGTCTCCTAGATGGATTATGTTTTGAAAAAGATGGAGCTTTGTTTCTTGCAAAAGTAGGATTATATTTTGGAGGTGGTTGTCTAGTGGTGACATGAGTTGGTTTCTTCCTATTAACTATAACAAACTCGGTTCTAGATGAAGAAGCTACGTTATTGCTACTGTTTGCTACAGCAGATCCACGGATCCCCTGGTCGACACTAGCTTCCCCTTTCAAGGGATCCGTGGGATCCGCCACAAATGTGGTGGTTTTTCTAGTGCCTTAACAAATTTTGTTCTTTCACTAGTTGATGGATCAAGTTGTTGAACACCTAAACCTTTTTGGTTGTTACCGATTTTAACACCATCTAATATCGTATCTAAAGTGTTCGTACTCATTCTAGCAATTTTAGAATCTAGATGATCAACTAGTGTTTGAAGTTGAACGCAAAGTTCACATTCACCACTTGCTATTTTACCATTTTCTAAACGTTTTAGTTTTGCTTTTAATTCTATGACTTCTTTATCTAAACGTTGGTTTTGACTCTTTAAAAGCTTGGTTTTGTTAATTAGTTTTAAGCTAATATTGCATAGTTTGTCATATTCATTATGCAATGAGTCGTCATCAAGTGATGAGCTACTATAGTATTCGTGACATACCTCGTCATTTGCCATGAGACAAATTTCTTCGTCCTCCTCGCCGCTCATTCCCCACGCGTACGCCATTTAACGCCTTTTGATCATCATGTTTGGGACACTTACTAATAAAGTGGTTTGGGTCCCCACATTTAAAGCAAGTACGATCATCTTTTGGCTTCTCGTCCTCTTTGCTTTTCCGAAGGCCTTTCTTATCGTCATACGGTTGTTTGACGTATCTTCCCTTCCTTCTAAAGAACTTTTTAAAGTCCCTAACCGCCATAGCGTACTCCTCGTCGTCACTATCAAGAGGAGTTCTTCATCGCTTGAAGCCATTTTGGCTTTAAGGGCAAGAGACTTGTATTTCTCTTTCACCTTTGAGGCTTCGAAGTCTTTAGCAAGGACAAGCTCGTAGACTTTTAGGTTGCCTATGAGTTCATCGAGGTGAGGATTGTCAAATATTTTGACTCTTCGATCGCCGTCACCTTGGATCTCCACTTTGATGGAAGTGCCCTTAGATATCTCCTAACATGGTTACGGCTAGAAAAAGATTCAACAAGTGCTTGTAAAGATGTAATAATAGTATTAAAGTTAGCAAATGAATGATCTATAGTTTCTCATCCGATATTGAAAATTGTTCATATTGTTGAACAAATAAATCAATTTTATTATTTTTAACTTGTTGGTTGCCTTGATGAGTTACAACTAAAGAATTCCAAATTTCTTTAGAGGTTTTAAGCATAGAAATTCTTTCAATTCCTTTTTCGTAAAGCATTATATAAAAAACCATTTTTGCTTCACTATTTTTAGAAAGCTTTTTCTTCAATTCATCACTTAGTTTATCATGAGGTATGTTAACTAAATTTCCTTTATCATCTTTTGAGGTAGCCTCAAAATCACCTTCAACAATAATGTACCAAAGATCAATATCTTTAGATTTCACATATGTTTCGAATCTATTTTTCCAATATATAAAACCATTAGTTTCAAGTAGTGGTGGTCGTTGCATAGATTGCCCTTCCTTATAATTTTCAGAACCCATAGTGATCGAAAAGTTTTTAAAATACAATTTTATTTAAAACTTTTATAAACTTATCTTATGATTTAGTAAATCCATGGGTTAAAGAGTTTGGCCACCAAGTATTTAATCGTTAGTAAGCTCAGAGTCGTGAGATTATTATAAGTTAAGCAAAGATTTAGTTTAAGTAACACCGCGGGAGGATCTGGATGTGTCTTACTCCACCGTATGCCGGATCCACGAAAATGACATAGGTGGCGCTTTTATGTAATGATTATAAATACTTTACCTCCCAAGGTAGAGAGTTGGAGCTTATAATAAGATTTTATTTCTTCTCACCAAAGTTCCCAAACCTCTAACTTTCTCTCTAAAACATATTATACGCCTCTATTTGATCTTTATGGTTTAGGTGTTTGTGAAATCCAATTACACAAAATGGTATCAAGAGCCAAGGTTTGATCATCTCTACATATCTTTTGGATTGTTACTTTTGGTGGTTTTAGAGTTTGAAAAAGTTTAGTGGTTTTTGCATCATTTGGATCATTTCTAGTGTCAAAGTTTGAATCTTGGGTGTAGTTTTGTGTTTAGAATCATTGTATGTGCTTGGGTTTTGATTTGGTAACCTTGAATCATCGTGGTTGGGTTGTTTTTGAATTGAAAAGTGGTGTTTATGTGTTTTTCTAGCTAGCGACTTGAGCCACGGATAAGTTGTCTTGGTAGCGACTTGCTTTATAATTTGGTAGCGAGTTGTAGTTGAAGGTGTTAGCTTAGTTGAGCTAGCGACTTGTGCTTATTGAGACAAGCCGACAACAATATAACTTAGTGGATTCTCCACTACGAGTAGCGACTTGGTGAAAGTTAGCGACTTGTACTTAAATTTGTTAGCTTAATTTGGTGTTAGCGATTTGGTGCTTAGCGAAGTTGCTCTTAGCGACTTGACAACTTAGTGACTTGCATAGCTTAACTTGTCAGCCAAAATTTTGCTAGCTTAATTTGGTGCTTAGCGAAGTTGTTATTTAGCTTAATTTGACCGTGTCTTAGCAACTTGGTATTATAGCGACTTGGTGCTTAGCTTAATTTGGTTCGTGGTTTCTTAGCTTAATTTGGTTGATTCGTCAGAATACGTTTTCTCTTGATTTTGTAAAATCCCGTGAAAGAATCTATTTCTCGGTTTAATCATAGAGTTATAAAATCCCATTTAATCAGTTAACATGTCTACCAACGTTCCTACAATCATCTCCATCATACGCAGGATGTTCAAGCACCGGTTCAGATACTCATCCACCCATGCTTGACAGAATCGACTACACTCTTGGGCTCAACGAATCGATTGTACCGCTTTGAAAGGAAAATGGGGACAACATTCTCAAATCCATTGATGAAGGACCGTATCGGGTTGAGACTACTAGAGACATAATTGATTCACCAAGATGGAACAATGATCTATGGAATAGACAGACTAAAGATTATGATGAGCTCAATGATAAGGAGAAAAAGAGATTCGATGCATATCGTGGCTTCTAACATTATACTTCAAGGTCTTCCTAAAGACATCTACAAGCTTATCAATCACAACATCAAGCAAAGGCGTATGATAATGTCAAGATGCTTCTCTCGTGTTCTGAATTAACTATGGAAGACAAGAATCCAACTCTATGATGAGTTTAAGCACTTCAAGATGAAACCAGATGAGAGTGTCTATGAGTACTATGTGAGATTCCATAAGCTTTTGAATGACATGAGGAACATCAGAATGACCATGCCTAACATTCAGCTGAACTCAAAATTTGTAAACAACATGAATCCCGAATGGCACAAGTTTGTCAACTCTGTGAAGCTCACTAAAGGATTGAAGAATACAAACTATGAGCAACTCTATGCCTTCCTTCTCCAGAATGAGAGACATGCTATGTTTGAAAAAAGGATTCTTGAACGTTCAAAACCAATCGGGAGAAACAAGTTCATCAAATGATTCAACCGCTTTCTACACAAATGTTGGGATCACCACCAAAGCTTCTCAAGTTATACCCATGGGTAATGGTAATCACAAACTCATTCCCGATCCTATGTTCAAACAAGCCGATGCCGATGCATCCTGGAAACTTCATTAGTAACCTAGCTCTCATGATCAGTCAAAACATGAACACTCTCCCACACACCAACAACAACCTCGAACAGCATCCAACCCACACAATCAAGCCACCGCCAGAGATGGGAAGGTTATGGTGCAACCAGTTCAAGAAAGGCGTATGATCAAGAAGAGGTGGAGTAGGTAGAGGTTATGGTGCAAATCGAATCGAGGAAGGAATGGAAATCAAGGACAAACAAAGCCTATCAAATGTTACAATTGTGGTGGTGAGGGACACATTGCAAGGAATTGCACATCTCCAAAACGTCCAAGAATGCCGAGTACTTCAGTGGATAAGATGTTGCTTGTGCAAGCTCGTGATAATGGTGCAGATTGGATGAAGAGGAGTTGTTGTTTCTTGGGGAAATGCCAAGACCTATGATGCGATGTGGATGAGCGTACCAATCAGTGAGATAGGTCATAATCATCTAATGCCTTTCAAGTAGCCGACTGATGCATTTGACTCGGCGATGATGAACCTACAACACAAACAATCTTCATGGCTAGCATTTCTCCAATGGTTTCTCCAAAAGTCTCTCCTCCACAACAAGCTGGTCCATCCAAAGACAAATCATCTCGAGGTATTAAAACTATATGATGATGTTGATGAGCAAAAGATGCATAATGAAGTACAATCTCTTGAAACTTATGAATCGGATATTGAAAATATGGGTAATATCAATGTTGTCCCATATGATCAATATGTGAAACAAAGTGAAAGTGAGATTGTACCAAGTGATGCATCTTCGCAATCAATAATGACTATGTTTTTGATGAATACACCGTGATGTGCCCCTCGATGATTCTATTGTCTCTCGAATAATGCCTATAAAGAACGTGTTGCTATTTATGAACAACATGTTAAATTTGAGTTGACCACCCGTGAGCAGGAAATGGATGACCAAATGCATACAATTATTAGAAAAAGTAATTTTAGAGAAGTATTAAAACAAGAGTTAAATTCCTTACAAGAAAAGCTTTCTAAAACCGCTAAGCAAAAACAAGAACTTCAAGAAAATGTTAAAATGCTTAAGCAAGAATTTAATGCTAAGGAATCAAAACTTTTGAATGATTTTTCTAATCTAAAAACTTTGAAAACAAGCTTGAAAATAAGTTGTACGCATAAGGAACACCATTCAGACGCCACATGATCACTAAGTATAGAGTCTTAAGTGATAAGCATAGCATTCCCCTTGTTGAGGAACCAAATCCAGAGGTCATTAAAAAGGCTAGAAATGCTCATAAGGTAATTTATGATGGCAATGAAATCCTTAAGCCTAGACGAAAACCTAGTTGCACTGAGTAACTGAGGAAGATAAGAAATCAGATGAAGTCACTAGGGAAAAGATGAACAAGAAACTAGATGATCTTAAATGTAAAGAGAAGAAAATAACTATCACACCCCATGATTACAAGAAGGAAAATTGGATTTCCTTGAACAAGTTTAAGCCTCAAACGTTGTTAACACCCGAACAAGTGTTCTCGAAAAAGGATTTAGATAAGCAAAAGCGAGAATCTTGTTGTAACAAACCCCCCTTTAGGAAAATGCCTTCAACAACTGTGTATCCTCCCAATACACCAATGCATTTAGTTCCTAGAACTATTGCCACTAAAAGCAAGACCTTAATCAGTCAATATGTTATTTTTCAACTATTTGTTGATTTTGAGAAAACTTGTAAGAAAAGGATCACACCCACGGTATAACTGAAGGAAAGGGGTTTGAGCAAACAAAGAATGTTATTTAACAGAGGTCATGCCTTTCTTTAAACAACTAAAAGATCAATTTGAGAGTCTTAAAAGGGGAATGAATTTAGACATTAAAGAAATGGAAAAGGAATTTGATGCAATGATAGTTGAGGTTAGTGACTATGAGCGAGAATTAAAATATAATGAGATTGAGAGGAAGAACTTGCATACACTTGAATGAGAATCATTTCAATGTATTGCTCAAGATGTGTTTTTCAATGCTACAAATTGTTCCATTAATGCTTCTCAATTTCATGAATTATCTGTTGTTTTGAAAGTCTCCCATGATCGTGTCATTGAGCTTGAAAAAACTAACTCTAAACTAAATGAGAAAATTGATCTGAATGATCACGATAATTTGGTAAAACATTTTTCTAAACTAGAAGTTGAGCATTTTAATTTACAACTAAAATATCAACATCTTAAAGAAAATGTTAAAACTCAAATATCAAGACATCCTCGGATGCTCCAGAGTTTGATGCAGCCAAATTAACAAACGTGATGAACAGATTCAAGCTCATTGTAACACGAGCAGAAAGTTGAAAGCCCAAATCTCTCAATTAAAGGGTGAAAAGAACAATGTGATGGATCCCAAATGCCTTCTCCTTTAGATTCTCAGAATTCTCAAACTTTTCATCTTCAAAACTTAGTTAATGCATTACAAAAGGAAAACGAGAGTTTTCTAGAAGAAAATGAAAAGGTTAAACGACATTTCAAAGAGTTATATGATTCAATAAAGTCACTGCAACAAAAACAACGAAAAATAACTTCTTTGCAAAAGGAAATTGAGAATCAAGAGTCAGTGTAAAAGGGAAAATGCCAATGACCAATGAGAATGTTGTATCAAAGTCACCTATTTGTAATAAATATGCTTTTTTCTTAAATATATTCCTCCTCATCTTAGGAATAATGAACTTGCTTTTCAAACATATTTCTCATCCCTTAAGGATAGTCTAGAATGTCTCCGTGAGATTGTGAAGAGGATCATTAAGAAACCTCTTGATAATGAAATTAGGTTTGCTTGCTTATATGCCAAACGATCTCAAGAAATTCTAGAATGTTAATCACAACATGCCCTAAATCCTTAGGTGAAAGAGTTAACTTGATTCCTTGTTCTATGCCTAGTGCCAAGTATGAAATCCATTCTATGCCCCAATGTTATGAATGTGAACTAGCATACCTTCAAGTAGTTCGTGATCCCAACACCTCTAGTGTTAAAAAGGTGAACTTCGCTGTGCCTTCAAATAGTTCACATCCCAGACATCTAAACGTAAAATGCAAAAGTAGCAAAACCAACTAATGTTCCCATTCCCTCTACAGAGTAATCGATGACTAAAGCAAGGTGTCAAAGTCTCAAGATAACACAAGGAATGATAGGACCTCGCAAGCTAAGAATGTGCATTGGAAGAGAGTAGAAGACCAACCTAGGAACTTTAAGCTTGAGTTGAATAAAACGAATCGTGTTGATTCTAGTATTAGCCATAGGCGCATCGTAATTAATTCAATTCGATACTATTTGCAAACCTTGTAATGATGTCTCTTGAATTCTCGTTACTAATCATGAATGTGGTGTGAATGTTTTGTCTAATGCTGTCAAATCCCCGCTAAAATTGTTAATGCAAAATATCATGCTAAGAAGGCAAAATGGCAAAGGCAAAAGAAAGTTAGAAAAAAAGTGGAAGTCCACAGGAAGAACATTTAGTAAGATAGGTTATCAATGGATACTTGTTGGCCATAAGGTTAATCGTGCAATGCCCACTAGAAATAGGATGCCTACTGGTAGAACTATTCCCTTAAGAAGTGAACATACTTTGAATAGGTCAAATACGACACTAGATTGATCTATTCATAATGATTCCATTGCTTCACTTCGATATGGATGTTTCTATTTCGATGTGGGTGTTCCAATCATCTGCACTAACCAAATGGAACCCATTCTTGCAAGGGGATCCCAATTATCCACTTATCCATTCTTGTCTGTTCAACTGAGATCGTTCAAATCGTTCGTGGTACCTGGACGCCGCTCCAAGCATATGATGGAGACCGGCCGCTCATGAACTTCGTGAGTAAATTCATCGAACAGTAGATTCGAATGATCATTTTGGAGCAATTATGGGTTATGGTGATTATGTAGTTGGCAAAAGTGTAATCTCCGTATATTATGGAAGGTCTTGGTCATAATTTGTTTTCTCTTGGTCAATTCTCGTGATTCCATCTAGAAGTGCGCCTTAGAAAACATACTTGCTTCGTTAGAGAACTTGATGGTAAAACTTAAGAGGAACGTGGTTCAAATCTATACACCATCTCTATCGAAGATATGATGAAGTCTTCTCCATTTTGCTTGTTGTCAAAGGCTTCGAAAACAAAGTCATGGTTATGGCATCGTCGTCTCAATCACTTGAACTGCGGCACCATCAATGATCTTTCCGAAAGGACTTGTTGTAGGTTTACCTGATTAAAGTATGAAAATGATCATCTTTGTTCAGCCTGCCAATTGGGAAAAAGCAAGAAATATGCCCACAAACCAAAACCTACAAACTCAGAATGGAAGTTCTTCATACAATTCATATGGATCTTATGGGACCAATGAGAGTGCAACTATAAATGGGAAGAAATATGTTTAGTTGTGGTTGATGATTACTCGATTCACTTGGGTAAAGTTCTTGAGGACAAAGGATGAAACTCCATATATCATCATCAAACTCATCAAAAGCTTCGTGTTCGACTTAACAATACGCCGTAATTGTTCGAATGCACAATGGAACGAGTTTGTTAACAAAGACTTAATTTAGTTTTATGAAAGTGTTGGAATCAGCCATCAAAGAAGTGTTCCACGAACTCCTCAACAGAACGGTGTAGTTGAAAGACTAAATCGAACTCTTGTGGAAGCCGCAAGAACAATGCTGATTTACTCAAAGGTTCCAATGTTTCTATGGGTGAAGCCATTGCCAATCATGCTACACCCAAAATCGCTCCCCTTATTCACACCTCTCAAAAACTCCATATGAACTTGTTCACAATGAAAACCTAATCTTCCTTCCTTCGTGTTTGGTGCTTTGTGTTATCCAACTAATGAGGTCAAGACTTAGGCAAATTAGATAAAGGCAGATATTGGAGTTTTGTAGGTTATGCACCAAACAAGTAGGGTTACCGAATCTACAACAAGAGAACCCGAAATATCATGGAAACAATTCACGCTACGCTGATGAGCTGACCGTCAAATGGCTCGACAATCCGTTCGGACCCGCACTTCAAAATGTCCCATTGGTTCATCCCTTGTACCAAACTCTCTCCAAGAACTCCATATGTACCTCCATCTCAAGATGATTTAAAGAAATTGTTTGATCCAATGTTTGATGAACACTATGAGCCAAGCAATGAATGTCAATTCTACAACAGGTCGCCATATCCCCGTAATGAAGTCAATCCTTCAGCCTCAATATCATTAAGTCAAGAAGCGCCGGCCACATCACTGCCTCATCAACAAATCATCAATCTTCAAATGTACATCATGGAACTATTTCGCATCAATTTGAAAACATATTTGCTCCCTAATCATCATCGTAACCATCTTCTTCAGAGACATCGACCGCTACTTCAATCCCTCAACAACTGCCACATGAACACCTCAGAAAATGGACTCATGATCATCCATTAGACAACATCATTGGAAATCCTCTCGCCCAAAGATCCACACGGAAACAACTTGCAACCGATGCCTTATGGTGCTTCTTCAACTCCGTACTCTAAGATCGAACAAAAGATGTTAAACCGCCATGAATGAAGACAATTGGTTCAATGCCATGCAAGAAGAAATTCATGAGTTTGATCGACTTGATGTATGGGAATTAGTACCGGCTCCAGATTGTGCTATGATCATTGCTCTAAAATGGATCTTCAAAGTGAAACTTGATGAGCATGGTGATGTGTTAAAGAACAAGGCTCGATTAGTTGCTAAAGGATACCATCAAGAGGAGGGTATTGACTTTGAAGAATCATTTGCTCCAGTTGCTCGTATCGAGGCAATCGGAATCTTCTTGGCTAATGCAGCTAGTAAGAACATGGTAGTCTATCAGATGGATGTAAAGACGGCATTTCTGAATGGAGATCTTAAAGAAGTCGCTCACGCCACCAACCCAAGGTTTTGTGAATCCAGAGCATCCTACTCACGCTTATCGCTTGAAGAAGGCCCTCTACGGTTTAAAGCAAGCTCCAAGGGCATGGTATGATACGCTATCAAAGTTTCTTCTATCTACCGGATTCAACAAAGGAGCAGTTGATCCAACATTGTTCACCGTGAAGTCGCAAACATTTAATTCACGTTCAAATTTATGTTGATGATATTATCTTTGCCTCGACCGACCCCAATGAATGTGATCATTTTTCAAATGAAATGGGTTCCAAATTTCAAATGTCAATGATGGGACAAATGTCATTTTTTCTTGGGATTACAAATTTCACAAAGTCCCGAGGCATTTTCATAAATCAATCTAAATATGCAAATGAGATTTTAAAGAAATTTGGATTTGATTTAGTGACCCGTTGACACTCCCATGATTGAACGTACTCAAACTAGATGAGGACCACTCAGGATCATGGTAGACCAAACAAAATATCGTAGTATGATTGGATCCC
>OU343222.1:265785304-265861477 GCA_910596185.1 Chrysanthemum makinoi
CAACGTTCAAGTTAGGCTGTTAGATAAAACTTTTATTCTTTGACCAACAAGGGGTTATATGCAATTTTTATGGGTTTTAGCCGTTTTAAAATCTGTTACTCAGTTTTGGACATGTTTAGCCGTTTTGGCTCTAGTTTATTCATCGGGATGAGTTACGGCACGAGCCACCCGAGAAAACCACAAGACATCGATCTATATTCCTATGTTATTACTTAAGTTTCTCATTCCACGAATTTTACACAGAATTTACGTTTACACCTTGTCCGTTCTGTGTTGCAAATCTAGTCCTTTCGACTGTTTCTAGTGTTTTAGTCCATTTATCCAAGCACGATCAAGTATAATAAGCATATAGAACATATTACATATATTAAATACTAGTATTTGCAGAAATATAATGATAACATAAGAGTTTGCTTACAATTTTTGTGATGAAATTTAACTAGAACCATGAACGAGGACACTAAATTCTAAACCCCTTTCAACCAAAGTCCCTAGCTTCAAATCTTTTATCCATCTTGCTAATCCTTGCTAGGCTTGATCTAACCTTGTAAGAACCTTGTAACTTCAGTCCCTTAAACCCTTGTATAACTTATAATTCAACCATGGAATCATGAAACAAACTTAAGTACTAGGTAGAGAGCACTTAGGTCTTGAACTTTGGTATGTTATTTATTGTATGAAGATCAAAGATGAACGGTCTAGGGATTTATTGAGGTTCAGTTATGGAGGATGAAACAAAGGAAAATGGATGAGTTTTTATGAGTTATCAAGTCTTAGATGAAGTCTTATAGTATATTTCCTAAGTTACTTAGTTATTAAGTAAGTCTTAAAGGCTAAGTAACTTGCACATGTGTTTAGCTTCCTATGTAAGTTTTACTAAGAAAACACCCCATGTGGTCAAAAATTTCGTTCAATGCTTATCTTGGATGACTAGATATGAGTTTTGATAATATCTTGCTTTTACGGAGTGAGTTTTGGTTCCGTTAATCGGTAATGTAAGTCGTAAAGTCACGAAACTTAAAACCGGGTATCCTAAAAATATGAAAGTTATAAAAATGTTAAAACTTATTAGTATTAACCTATCATAGCATATTGAATGAGTGATAAGTTTGACGGAGCACGAAATGTTAAAACCTAAAATGGTAAGATATTTAAGAAGAGAATTTTAATTTTACTTCTATTAGTGAGATATTTTGCACGATATTTAAATAGGTATTATCTAAATCATATCTAGTTGATGACTAGGTATATGACTAGGCAAGGTAATTTAGAATGTATCAGTCAAAAGGTGGTGCGGTATCGGTAGTGAATAGTAAAAGTGAATAGTGAAAATGAATAGTAACCCGAGAATGCGAATTGTTACAATTGGGTTTGATTTGCAAGAGTTGTTAGGTTGTAACGATTTGGATCTCATCTATTTTGGCTATGCATGTCATCCACCATTGTTTTTCTTTGAAAATCTTTTAAAGTTCCTGTAAATGATAAGTATTTAGGTACTCAAGATGCTATACTTGAGTTGTCATGCAAAGATTTACACAAAAACCTATTAAATAGACATAAAGCATCTTGCTTGTGATTGATCAAACCCACTTTTCAGGATCCAAAACGTTTATGCCATTTTGTTCTCAGTGAGTTTTATGCAAAAATAAAAATATTTAGAGTTATCCACATGTCTTAGGGTCTTTTAGCCGAAAGCCTTGCATCCTAATTCATCCCGATGATTTCATTAAAAATCCTACACTAAAAGTTACCCGAAATGTCGTTTTGATAGGCCAAATACTCTAAAATTTTGTAAAGAATCTTATGTTTTTCAAAACATGAAAGTTTGAGCTAAGACATAAAAAAAAACGTGGCCTCATATCCATAGGATCTGTAGATACAAAGATGTACTCATTTTGGTAAGCCTAAATGCGCTCGGAGTTTCTTACATTGAGACACAGGGGTAAAATAGTCATTTCACCCTAGTTATGTAATTTCAAATGAAGTGAGGCCATAATTTTTGAAAATTAAAGAGTCATACCTTTCCATGCATATAAATTTCATAATTTTACCCTTTACGGTTTAGAAACGGTGACCCGATTAGTGCGGGATTTTTATCAAAATTCTAACAGCTTTGCACTTTAACTCGTATAAACTTAAATAAATATCTTTTTCACCCACGACTTGCAATAAAACTTTTAAGTAAATTACCTTATGGTATTATAAGTCTAAGTACTGTATAAATACATAAGTATAAGCTTTACACATTAATTCCCCGAGCCTAAGACGTGTTATATTTTTATTAGGTTATTTCGCGACTTTTGTGGATTTCGACATGCACACTATGAAAAACTAGAAGGGGGGGTTGAATAGTTTTACCAATTTAAAACTTTCCTTTTAAATATTTAGATCGACTTAAGTCAATCTATTTGGTTGTTTATGTTTGACGTTGATAGATAGATACATAAACGTGTAATGAAAGATAAAGAGGAAGAAGCACATCACCACGACATAAGTATTTATAGTGGTTCGGCTACAAGGACACCTTCCTTGCCCTACTCCACTCTCGGAGTCACCTACTGAGAGTTTGTAATCACTACACCAACCTTATGGTGAAGAATCCTTCACAACGCCGCCTACCCTTTTCCGTGCTAGGCTAACCACCGGTTCTTTTCACCAAGTGAACCACACCTACACAACGTTGCCTACCCTTTTATCGTACTAGGCTAAGTGCCTAGTTCTTTCACACCAAGGTGAACCACACCTAAACAACATTGCCTACCCTTTATTAGGTACTAGGCTAAGCACCTAGTTCCATTACTATGGAGGAACTACTACCCATCACAACACAACACCTAATCTTAAGGAGATCCACTCCTTGTTACAACACCATCAAGGATATCACCATCCTTGGAAATAAACTAATACTTATATGTATAACGATGCACCTCATAGATTATACGACCTAGGCATTCTTCCCTAATGCCACTTGATTTGATTCCTAGGCATCCTTCACTAAGGCCTTTGACTTGACACCTTTAGCATTCTTCACCAATGCTTTTGACACGGACGTTAAGCACCTTTCACTAATGCTTTCGTCTTGACTCTTTCGGCATCCTTCACTAATGCCTTCAACACAACATCTACGGAGGAAGAAAGAACTATCAATAAGAGAACCTCAGTTGTCTTGATGATGACGAAGCATGGCAACTCATGGACTTGAGCTTGCTCGACTTCAAGAAGTGGTGATCTCTCCTTTAAGAGGAACCTAGAGAATCACACAAAACAAAAGACAAACTACATAGAAAGATCCCTTAGGATCAGTGGTTAGAGAGGTACAATACTTGGAGAAAGTATGTGTGAAAGTGGTGAGCCAAAAGGAAGAAATGGCTCACTATTTATAGAGGAGAAAGTTCACTGTTCCCCCGATCCCACGGATCCCTCCCACAATAGATCCGCAAGCGTAAAGCTAGGGATCCATGGGACGCTCCTCTTTACCCATGGGTATTTTGGTTATGGGTCATGGGTCATGGGTTATGGGTTGATCCATGGGTTACATTTTAGATACAATGTATCTTATAAGTTCAATGTACCAAGTCAAGTGGTTTGGATAAAACCATGGGTTATGGGTCAATACCATTTGTTTGTTTTTACCCATTTTAGTATATACTACTTTAAGTATATTTTTACCTAAATATGTAAACACTAGTTATTGTACATATGTATTACTAAATCATAAAATCACTTATACTTGTTTTAGTGTTTTATGTGAAAATTTAAGTGTGTTAGAAAAATATTGGCTCAAACAGATTATGTATTTTATTTGTTTTGTTAAAATGATTTTACGTTTGTCATCGACAAAATATTAAAAGATCGAAAATATAAATAAACGTTTTTACGGCTTATTTGTATTAACAATCTCCCCCTTTTGTTGATGACAAAACATAAAATTATTTTAAGGAAAAACTAAAATTCATAAAAGTTTGAATTGAGTTTTTTACTCTTCTCCCCCTTTTGTCGAAACAAAAGAGCATCAAAAAGAAACTAACACAAAGTTTTAAGAAAAACATGTAAAAGGGAAAATGTAAAGTGAGTAAGTGACGGGAATGGTTCTCGTCTTAACTCCCCCTTGACGAGTCCATCCCTATGTGAGGGGCCAAGTACATAAAATAAGTGAGCTAATATTTTGCAATTATGTTTGCAAATGGTTCGTCCTTGTGACGAAAATGCTCCCTCTTGAAGATTGCAACTTTGCAATGGGGTGTCACGAAGAGTAATCCAAATAAGGATTAAGTTGCAAGTGAATTTGCAATGTATGGTTTGACACAAAGCTCCCCTAGCTTTATGGTGTCAAAATCTTCATGTGTATTTTGAAAATCTACAAAATAAAGGTTTGAAAACAAGAGTATAGTGCATAATTTCCTATAAATAAAACTCAAGTTAGTAATTTTGTGCTTCGGACCACGGATCCCACGGTTCCCTTTGTGGAGGGATCCGTCTAGGCATTTTGGAGGGATCCGGCTATCTGGTGACAGTTTCTTCAAAGAATGAAGATATGCCAAACAATGCTAATAATGAGGTGAGATATGTATATAATTAACAAGTATAAACACAAAGTAATATGGCATATAATTAATCATTCAATAAAACAAGAGATAATCAAACAAATCTCTAAAACTAAGAGAATGATCTAGCCATACATTTTCTACTAATAAGTTACTAAGGCCTAGAATGCAACAAAGTGCTCGAGTTTAAGGATGAGTAGACTTGTTGATTTGATCCAATATTTCAAGAAGATGATTAAACATGAAATGTAACTCATTTCGTACTTCTTGAACAAGTCCTTGAGTGATTAGACAATTTGGGCAACTATTGCCTTGATTTGGAACCGGAGGAAAATGGATGTTTTGAGGAGGCTCTACGAATGATTGAGGGTTTCATCTTGAGGTGTGGGATGAGGTTCTACTAAAGGTGAGGGTGGTGGTAGTGGAAATTCCTCCATATGATCATGTCCATGATTGTTCCTTGTTTCCCATGATGGACTATTCGGTGTTGTGGGTGGTTCCCTATTTAATGAAAAAGTTGGTGAGTGGGAGGTTCTTGGTGGCGAGTGCTCTAATGCATAGAGATTTGGGTGAGGAAGAGGCTCGTCAAATCTATGCTCAAGAAATGAGGATTTAGACAGCTTGCTAGAACTAGAAATGTTTGGTTTTGAACTAAATGACCCTTTTTGTAGTCGAAAAGGTTTGATGCTAATCCTTGCGGTTCTCTTAGAAATTGTTGAATGTGTTTGTTGAGGTGGGATTCTCCCATTGTTATCTCTTATGGGAGATGATTCGGTGGATGAGATTTCATGGATCATATGACCCTTTCTTTTGGATGAGCCATTTGTTGAGGAGTTGTTGCTAAGAGCTTTAGTCATGGTGATGGTAATGAGGCTATATGAGCTTCTAATTGCTGATTTTTTTTGTTTTTTTTGAGAGATAAGTGAGAGTGATGCCTTGACCTTAAGAGTGTTTGGTTTATAAAGGGTAATTTGAATTAAGGAATTAAATTCTTGGCCACTAAGAGGATTAAGCATGCACTTAGGACTTTGATCAATTCTAGAGACAATAAATGAAAGCTAAAAGTTTTTAGATAACCAAAAGTGGTTTAAAATTGAAGAGGGAAGCTGGTTTGACTTTCAGCCCACAGACTGGCGGATCCTCTCACCAGGATCCTCCGTCTGTTATAAACCGGGATCCGCTTGTTCGAAGGGTTCTAGGTGAAATGATTATGCTTTTGTGAGGTTTATTTCCTATGTATTTCGAGGTTTTGACTTAATTTTTGAAGTTTTTAACTGCTGGATATCTTAAATGCTCAACCATAATGAGTGATGGTGCTTAATGATGGTTTTGGGTAAGAAAATTGATTTTAGGTACTCTAACTAAGTGTTTTGACAAGGATACCATTTAATTTGATATGGAGAAATGGTGGTAATTAATCCTAGAAGTCAGATGATGACTTAAGAAAAATTTACTAAAATCTTTAAAAATAAAGAAAAATGAAAAACTAGTTTTGAGCCTAATTTTGAGTCAAAAGTGATTAAGATCAATTTGCTAAAATTGATGGATATACCAAACTAAGTGTTATGAGATGTGATGAATAATGTGTGAGTGTTGGAGGGGAATTATGGTGAGTTTTGATGAGTTGATAAATCAAAAACACTTCGAAATATATCCTAGGTAATCCATGGGTGAGTATGAGGCTTTCAACTATTTGAGGAAGACTTAGTTGGCTCTAATATCTTATGTTTGAGGTGATCTAGTAAGCTATTTTGATGTAAGCAAGTCTGTATTGCACATCAGTGGTCACGGATCCCGCGGTTCCCTCTTCGGGAGGGATCCGGCTAGTTAAAATGCTGGGATCCGCCTACTGCAGATTAGAAGGCATTCAGCAAATGTGCAACTTTGCACTTTTTAGCAAATGCTTATCCTAGTTGTTTCTATAGGGACTAAATGCAAGAACACAACAAATATAAGGCATAGCAAAGTAAGGAGACCTAAAATTTCCTAAAATGAGTGACGACGACCACTTGAATGTTTTCAAGGAGTCGTAAAATCTCATTCTACAAGTTCCTAAGTTAAGATTGTTTAGTGCCAAAATATGGCAAGACCTACATGCTACATTATCTACATAAGCATTGTTTAAGTGTTACAACCCATTGTTTGAAATTGTTCTTCACAAATATAGGTCCTATGACCTTACCTCATTTTTCCTCCCCTTCCCGTCTTCACCCGTCCTCCACTCTTTATCATACCACCTCTACTTCTTTTTCTTTAAGAAGTTGGCAAAGCACTTGAAGATTCCCTTGGTTTATTGCCATTTGGGTGATGCACCGAACGCTCGCAATTGGTTGATGTATTCCAAGGGGTCGAGTTCAGTATTTTCGAGTGGGTTGCCAATTCCTTCACCTCTTTGCCTCCCTTTCTTCTGAGTAATCCGTGGGTGGGTGAGGCCTTTTGCCATCTACCATAAACCTTGTGGTTCTTCCCTCGGTCAATGATACCATAACCTTGTTGCAAAAGCTATGGTCATAGGTTTGTGGAAGGATCTAATGCAAAGATGAATTTAGCAAGACGGGTTAGGAGCATTGCATACGGGAGCACCATCTTGTCCATGCTTCTTACACTTGCCATTCTCTTGATCATGTAGTAGGCAAGGTTAAAGCGATTCTCGGTCACTAGGCAATAGATCATGAAACTTAGACATGCGTTGGGGTGATCCTTGTTTCCTACTAGGCACACCACATTCTCCCTTATCACATCTTCCCATTTCCTATACAACCCGTACATCTCGGAGAGCTCCATTTGGAAAGGATCCCTATAGATCACTTTCGACTTCCTAGTAACCCTTGATGGGGATGCTCTTGGCATAAACACGGTGTCCCTCACCGTGGTTGCTTCCGGGATTATCATGTGATAAATTTTGTGATGATCAACCATAGAGTGTATCTCTTCCAACGACCACTCATTAGAATACATGCAAACACCATCATATGGAACCCCTATTATTCTTCCAAACTCTTCAAGCGAAAGAGTGTACTCATGTCCATTTATGGTGAATTCAATTGAGATGGACCCATCATCATTTCTAATAATCCCCATTGTCTTGTAGAACTCGAGTACAAAGACAGGGCAAATTTGTTCGTTTATATCCAATAAACAATCAAACCCAATAGTTCCAAAATCTTCCCTTATGTCGGTATTTTCAAGAAATAATGGATCAACAACTCTACCTTCGTGAAAGATTCTCTTTTCAAGCATCTTAAAGGCTTTCCTATCTTCTGGACTTAGTCCATCTTTCCTATGGTACATGGGTATGTAGTGAGCTGTCTTGGTAATCTTGTTGTTTGTTGCTTGGCATGATTGTTCCTAAACAATACAACCACAAAGTGGTGTTAATTGTGAATAGTAACCTAGAGGGTTTGATCACAATTTTGCTCTCATCATCTTTGTTGAATTCAAGAAATGTGTTTAATTTGTATTAACAATGTTAATTCTTTGATTTAGATTATCTTAGAAAACAATGTGGTGACAAATTATTATAAACCCATTTGAACCCAACTTTTAAAGATGAAGAAATTGTAATCTTAGAGATCAAAGAATTAAATTAACAATGTAGTGAAGATTATACTTACACAAGTGATTGTTATGCTTGAGAGAAATGATCAAATTGCTCCTTTGAACAGTAGCTGTGTTCTTGTTCATGAGTCTTTGAAGTGGATATAATTGTGGAATATCCACAGTGATCATTACTAACTTATGCTGCTTCTGTTGCACGTCCCACGGATCCCTCTCATTTGGGATCCGGCTAGTGTAAGCACAAGGATCCGGCATGACAAGAAAAATCACTCAAGCATTCCTTGATAACTTTGGTTTGTGAGTTCTAAGATCTCCTAGAGTTTGATGTTTAAACTCAATAACTTGTGATTTGAGTTTTTGACGGTTTAGTACTAATTCGACTAGTCGTGGTTCCCTTTTTAAGAATTAGTCACAATTCTTAGAAGGTTTATCAAAGATTATGATAAAATCCCATTTTATCATAATATAAGAATTTTCACACGGAAAATTATTGACATAGATGGAGTGTCAATAATTCCTTAGTGATGGATAATGATTAAGGCTATCGTATAACCAAGATATCATTATTATGAGTTGGTAGTGTAGTCTATACAAATCAATCGAAGAATACTATTCTTGATGATGACTTTAATATAGATAACTACTTAAGAAATTACTAATAAATATCAATTATGCAATTCAGATTTTAGAAATAATAAAACCAAAAGTAAATTATTAACGATCATATTTTGCTAAATATTCTTTTAAGAAAAGAAGTATTTAGATGAAATGCTTTGTGATCTTCTTAGAATCTCCAGATTCATGTGTGGGAAGGACGATATTAAACATTCTTTTTGTGAGAAGAAATATTTAGATAGATTCTTCATGATCTTCTTGGTAACCTCAAATCCAAGTATGGAGAATACTTAACAAGGAAAATGTTAGAACATTCTATCATTGTCCAACAATAAACATTATAATGATTTTTAAAACATGACTTGAAAATCCTTCTTTGTAGTTCTCAAACATACACGGATCGTATCAAGTTTTTAAAGTACAACATACTCTAAGAAACTTGGTAACGAAGCTCTGATGCCAATTGTGGAAAACTAGAAGGGGGTTGAATAGTTTTACCAATTTAAACTTTCCTTTTAAATATTTAGATCGACTTATGTCAATCTATTTGGTTGTTTATGTTGGACGTTGATAGATAGATACATAAACGCGGTAATGAAAGATAAAGAGTAAGAAGCACATCACCACGACACAAGTATTTATAGTGGTTCGCTACAAGGACACCTTCCTTGCCCTACTCCACTCCTCGAGTCACCTACTCAAGAGTTTGTAATCACTACACCAACTCCTTATGGCGGAGAAGCCTTCACAACGCCGCCTACCCTTTTTCCGATGCTAGGCTAACCACCGTTCTTTCACCCAAGGTGAACCACACCTACACAACGTCGCCTACCCTTTATAACGTACTAGGCTAAGTACCTAGTTCTTTCACACCAAGGTGAACCACACCTACACAACATTGCCTACCCTTTATTAGGTACTAGGCTAAGGACCTAGTTCCATTACTATGGAGGAACTACTACCCATCACAACACAACACCTAATCTTAAGGAGATCCACTATTTGTTACAACACCATCAGGATATCATCCTTGAAATAAATAAACTAATACTTATATGTATAACGATGTACCTCACCGATTATACGACCTAGGCATTCTTCCCTAATTCCACTTGATTTGATTCCTAGGCATCCTTCACTAATGCCTTTGACTTGAAACCTTTAGCATTCTTCACCAATGCTTTTGACACGGACGTTAAGCACCTTTCACTAATGCTTTTGTCTTGACTCTTCTCGATCCTTCACTAATGCCTTCGACACAACACTTCTATGGAGTAAGAAAGAACTATCAACAAGAGAACCTCGCTTGTCTTGATGATTACGCTAATGGCAACTCATGGACTTGAGCTTGCTCGACTTCAAGAAGTGGTGATCTCGCCTTTAAGAGGAACCTAGAAAATCACACAAAACAAAAGACAAACTACATAGAAAGATCCCTTAGGATCAGTGGTTAGAGAGGTACAATACTTGGAGAAAGTATATGTGAAAGTGGTAAGCCAAAAGGAAGAAATGGCTCACTATTTATAGAGGAGAAAGTTCACTGTCCCCGGATCCCACGGATCCCTCCCACAAGGGATCCGGCTAGCGTAAAGCTAGGGATCCGTGGGACGCTCCTCTTTACCCATGGGTATTTTGATCATAGGTCATGGGTCATGGGTCATGGTGTATGGGTTGATCCATGGGTTTCTTATTAGATACAATGTATCTTATGAGTTCAATGTACCTAGTCAAATGGTTTGGATAAAACCAGGGTCAATGCCATTTGTTAGTTTTTACCCATTTTAGTATATACTAGTTTAATTATATATTTACCCAAATATGTAAACACTAGTTGTTGTACATATGTATTGCTAAATCATAAAATCACTTATACTTGTTTTAGTGTTTTATGTGAAAACGTAAGTGTGTTAGAAAACTATTGGCTCAAATAGTTTACGTATTTTATTTGTTTCGTTAAAATGATTTTACGTTTGTTATCGACAAAACATTAGAAGATCGTAAAATATAAATAAAAGTTTTTCCGGCTTATTTGTATTAACAATTACTATAATTTATTAGTAAGATGGTATGTTTACAGTTGAAAGAATCACCGAACAATATGAATTCATTTTTATGCGCCTGTGATCATATTTGAGGGGAATTTTCGGATAAAAGAATTGAAAAGAAAGTATAAGCTAAGAGTGAGGTGGTAAATCAATAACTTTGCTAATGAGCCGATTTGGGATGTAGAATGGTTTACCCCCGATGCACAAATTGGGTCAAATGAAAACATTGATCAAAAGTGAAATGGGTTACACAGTTTGAACCATTGGAAGCTCCCCAAGTGTATTTTTAGTACTTATAGGCCTTTAGAATCATCATATAAAAATAAAAATAGATTATTGTTGTAATAACATAGTTTATTTGTAATTATAGATTTAATGGGTGAGCTAATTATAAAAAAAATGGTGAAACACAAATTGTGGGTCAACCCAGCCAACCTGACCCATTTTGAACTGTCCATTTTTGCACAGTGAGTTTAAAGAATAGATAAAGGCAAATATGATTAGAGATGTGAGTTTAGTAACTCTTTCAAATATAATACATAGTTACAGTTCTTTGAATTCTCCCATTTCAGTGGCAAGTTACATATATCATATCAGCGACTTCCATTGGATGTGGGTTGTGTTTTATGTGTTTTCACAGGTCAAACACTAAAAATAACTGAAAGGGAATGTCAAATGGGCTAAGTGTTCCATAAAGGAACCCTAATAATATAACTATTTTGATCAGATCATAATTTTTGTTTGTCACTTTTGCACATGTTGCATATCTATGGATGCGCCATTAAATTCTTGCCCAAGAACGCATATCATCAACTGATTATACGAAATGGTGCGCCTTCTGCATACTTTAAATTTTAGACAAACTTTAAAAAGTTTGGGTGTACAGGCTCAAGTACTATGATAATTCATCTACATGATTATTGTACGGTACTAAAAAAATGTATAATCAATTTTACGTTGAACACATGTTTTGATATACAAGACATGTTAACAGTTGTTTGTATAAATTCTTATGTTTTCTTGTGAATTATCAATAAAAGCACATTCACCATTGTTCGAGATGTTTTGATATACAAGACATGTTAACATTTGCTTATATAAATTCTCTTTTTTTTTCTTTCTTTTAATCCTTTGTTATAGAAAAATAAGTCAACAATATTTTTAAGTCATCCCCTTTTTTTCAGCTGGTTGGCATGAAGAAAAGACATAGTTGCATGATGTGTGATTTGTTGACCACACAAATTTGCTGACCGATCACGTTATTATGTTTTGTTTTGGCATACCAGAGACTTCTCACACGACGTCCGCTTCAGCTCCTGTTGGTGCCAGAACAAGTAGCTCTGCATGCAGTAATAGTGCCTCCCCTGTAGGCTACATCTTAAACAAGTTTTATGTTGCGTCTCTATTTTGAGATAAGTTTTATCTACCATAATTAATGTCATGTCCAATTGCATTATTGTAGGTGCACCTACGGAGTAAAAATATTTTGGCAAATGTGAACGCGCATGTTCACATTGTCGTGCTATTTTTTGGCATGAAGAATGGGTTCGTGGCTCATGTCGTGTTTTAACAATCCAATACCATCGTTGTTGTTTGGCAAGGAGAGCCGCATTGTGTGCATACCATGAATATCCATAATACATTCGTCGACTTTTTTCTGACAGACACTTCATGGAGCACATATGTGCATACAATAAATTGTTTGCTATGACATCATTGGGTGCTATGATAGATGAGTCGCTAAACACTGGTCCGCAACTGGCTATCTCTTTTAGTTGTCTTATGAGTTGCATTTATAAGCAATCATTGATCCTTTAAGACTAACTTTAGATAACTTATTTAGGAGGGATCCATCGTTACCGCTCCCCATCAAAATAGGCTTTCGTTATGTAGTCGTGGACGTTATGATTGATCAAGGTTTGATGATTTAAAGTAAATTGGTTTTGATGATAAGAAAAAAAGTAATGTAAGATAGTATATATAAGAGGAGGTGATGATAGTGATATCAAATAAAGAAAGTCAAAGTAGTATACCAACTTAATATTTTGTTAACTTATAGTTTTTCAATGTTTAATTATTATGGAGGAAAGAAACAAGGCCAATTAGGTTTTGGGACTCTAAGAATATATTGAAATAAGATGGGTGATATGGAGGCTGGTGGGTTTAAGTTTAAGCACAAGGGTGCTGACATCTTTGTTGTGCTCATGATCAATACGCTTTATGAACCACTTCATAAAATGAAGTCACACTCAAAATTCTAGGCCCTAATTTATTTTATCCTTGAAGTGGTATCGTTTGTAGCTTATCCCGTTAGTGGGTTGTTGGCGCATTTACTCAAATTGTCCATGATTCAGCATCTGCAACTGCGGGTTTGGTGATAGCGTTTATAGCATCTTGTCAATTAGCACTTATTATTCTTGGAATCATTTTGTATGCTCCAACCTCTTTTTGCATGCTCCTATTCCAGATTCTAATCTAAAAACGGTAAGGGCAACATCGAGCATTTGGCATTTTTTTTGTTTTCTAATTTATTAGTCCGTAATAACAAATGTGTCTGAATTCATTGAGTAGAGAGTAGAAACATCATAGTAAAGCTTGAACCAGAAGAACAAAGAGATGCAGATGCAACAAGTACTAGAACGAATGGTTCCCGTTTAGATAGTTGGATATCAAAATCCTATAAAGAATCATTCTAGTGTTGGTTATACTTATAGCTTATTTTTCATTAACTTAAGTTTTTTAATGATATTTATAAGGCTTGCTCGCCCATCGAACGGGCTATGCTTTGATACTTTGTTCTTGCCTACCATTTTGAAACTTTTTTCCTATCATATTTGATAAACATTTATTTATTTTCGTTCTTAATGCATTCAATAAAAAAAATTGTATTTTTATATCTCATTTTTCGTTAACTTACTTTTTAAACGATAATCATAATTCCAAGAATAATTATAAGTCACGCCCTCTTTCCTTATATATTATTTTCAGTTAACTAATACATGCCAACGATAATTAAAAGTCATGGCCGCCCATCGGGCGGGCCTTGAAAGCTAGTATATACACATAGATATATATATATATACATATATATATATACACATATATATATATATACACACACACATATATATATATATATATATATATGTGTGTGTGTGTATGTGTGTATGTATATATGTGTATATATATATATATATATATATATATATATATATATATATATATATATATATATATATATATATAAGTATATAAATATATGAAAATGTTATAAATCATCAACACATCTTAAATTAAATAAACAAAACCCTTGGAAACAACGTCATATTTATAAATCAACGCTCATATCGCTCTATTGAATTGTAAATTCAATGCTCTATCATTTTAGTCGTGAACCAAACGTATATCATTATTCTGAGACTTGCCATCTCATTCTTAGGTTCCGGGTAGGAGCCGCTGTTGTATCACACTCGATCACTTTGTGCTTATTCATTATTGCTAAGGTGAGTTTATAGCCCTACTTTTACTCTTATTCCTTGCTTTATAAAACTATGTGGTGAGAAACATGCAAAACTCTTTTCGGACCTAAAACTGATTACACTATTACGTGAAACAACCTTGAATCCCACTATGCTACCGTTAGTTTCCTTTGGGGAAGCTTGATTGTTATGAATAGATCTTTGGGGATGACACCCCCATTCGAGTTTGACCGGATATGCAAACGTCGAACGACATCATATCGATTACAAGTGTACTGGAAATACAATTGTCGGGCTTTTATTTATCATGCTTCTAGATGCATGCACACTGTCGTAGTTTCGGTTGTATGAACTTGGTACTAACGTAATAGACTTTTACTACATATAGTATCATTCACGGAGATGCTTATATGTACAACTGTGGTCCAACTTGATTTCCTAAACTTAAACCTATGAACTCACCAACCTTTGTGTTGACACTTTAGCATGTTTTTCTCAGGTTCACTTATTGGCATGGGCAATGGCAAGGGCATTCGTTAAGGACTGGCATCCAAAGTCTTTCCAAGCATATCTAGTACAACTCTTAATGGGACAACACATGGGCGTTACTTCAGCACTTTGAAACAATGATGTAAAACAAATTTTTAAATAAATCTATATTTTGAAAATGGAATAGAGTTTTCATTCTTTATTACCTTGTGTTGTAAATATTGATTTCGTAGCACCTCATGACCCGAACACTTCCGCTGTGCAAATTTTGGGGGTGTTACAGATTGGTATCAGAGCCATGGTTATAGAGAATTAGGTACTTTTTGAAAACCTAAATAATAACCAAATTTTCCTAAAAGCACTTCAACCCCGCCACAGCTGCCAATGTCTACCATGCCTTGCCTACTATTACACAATGTAGTCGTGCTATGTGTTACTATTGTATCTTAGGTTCGTATAAGCTCTCATTTGAATTAAGTTAATTATTCTCAAAGTCACTAGGTTTCTTAATTAACTCGCATTTAAACTTTAAGGTTGTTCTTGATTGATTGGGTCCCGAAGTTTAAATGTGTATAAGTTTATTCTCATTTAAACTTTAAGGCTGATCTTGTTTGATTGGGTCGCGAAGTTTAAATGAGAATAAGGTTGATGTAACAAACTGAATGAAATTAAGGAATAATTAACTTAAAGAAAGTATAGAGCAGACTACGAATCCGTATACTTATTACCTCTCCATGTTAAACTGCACAACGTGCACACTATTACATATTAAGGCTATATTATGCTCCCACAACTGCTTCTATGTTAATTCTTTATGTAATATGAAACTACTTGATTTATATTATATCCACACATATATTTATACCACCTCTGTCACTGGTCACATCCTCTTATTTTACTCATACTTTCTATCCTTCGTAACCTCATAAGGCACTACTCCTTCTTTTCTAAACTCAATTTTTGCACTCTTTATGAAATCGCGTTGTATTCCGTTTAATGAATCATTTATCTTTTGGTTAACTATCGCCTCATGTCACTAAATCTTTCTTGAACTACTAGCCCCTTTTTTCTTTTTCCACACCACATTTTAAATATATATACCCACATCCCTTCACTGTATTGACCTCGACGATTTCCGCATCTTAAACCATGAGGACGTGGTTTCTCTTAAGGGGTAGGTACTGTAACAACTCGTAAATTCCCTACCTGTTTTCGTGGCTACATTTTTTTCTTTTCTTTCGATATATAATCACTTAAAGTTGCGGGTTATATTTTTTTTGAAACTTACCTCGATAATATCATTTCTTATTTTATATAAAATATATATAACAATAGCATTTCATTTTTTATTTTAATCTTATTTCTCACCTGACATCCTAGACCACCCCGACCCACTCTTAATTCACTTCTTAGGGTCTCGTGCATAAACTAACCCAACCCAACTCTTGTCCATTCTCTTGGGCCTATCCCTTTTGTTTCTCAGCCTAAAATGCACCCTAGTGAAATTGTAAAACAAAATATACATAAGTAAAGATTGTATATATGTTTCTGTGACCCCAACTCATTTTTGTTATGTTAGTTAAATATTTGGCAAATGCATATTGCTTCCTTTATGTATGTGAATGCAACGAGCCAACAAAACAATCTCACATTTTTATCAACACAGTTTGCGTGGGACCAAAAACAACAAACCAAGTGCATCTTGTAGATTGTGTAATACAAATATTTTTCAAGCATATTTTAGTACCATATGGTTTCGGACCTTATGTGAACGAGCGCAAGAAAAAAGCAAAACACAAAATATCAATTCTTGGTCAAATAATAAAACGTGCATGTGTATGTGATAGCAAAAGAGGAGACAAAGGAACCTAAACTAAGCCACCCTACACTATACTTGATTTTGACGTAGATACCCTAGAGCCATAATGATTCCATGCCTATTTTGATAATGACTCAAACTCATGCATGACCATATGATGAATAGTCCCTCTCACTCGACTAAGACAACACCAATTCATGCCCCAAAGTTGTGTCTATTACCTTCTCTATATAATGTGACTTCTAAAACTCACCAACTCACTCATTCAATCTCAAAACTCATATCACACTCAAACATAAATCGTCTACTGTGGTATAATGATACACTTACACAGCGCGTTCGAGATGAAAGGAACTTCCTTTTCATCCAGTAAGGTTTTCAACACCCTAGGCAGTGAACCTAATCGTTGTAGTGTAGTATTAGGGTAAGCCACGGGTATTGATATCGTTCTCTAGGGGAATAGGAATGCTAGTGAGAAGTTACTACGCTAAGTTTGGGGTTGAGGAAGATTATTTTTTATCTTTTTTATATCTTTTTAGGAAATGGAAAGGTACGAATCTCGGGGTTTGGATTTGGGGGTTGGTATTTCTATCGATTACTCTACTTATCTAATTATCTAATTAACTAATATAAAGGTAGTCTATGTCTATTGTTGTGTGCTCGTATGATGATTAAAAATATATTTACTTAGGTTTTATTACTCCCTAGTTATCTCCTATTGATGGTTGAATTGTCACGTCCTTATTCTTAACGCGTTGTGTTTCTAAGGTCGTAGGGTATGCGTTTATCCCTAACTCTTTAAAGCTACCAAAGGTTAATGACTACAAAATCTCTAGGATTTATAAACTTAACACTAAGGTATTCTTTGGATGTTTAGCCTACAATAACTCTAGGTGATTATAAACTAAGGTTCAACAAATATTAATCAAGCATTAATAGCACAACGGATGACCTATCGCAATACTAGGTCAATCACAATTAAGATAAGAGACAACCAATCAATATTCAATAACTAGGTTTCATATTACCTAAGCAAACACACAAATAAATTAGCTGAACATGGAGAACATGCAAGCATACACACAATCAATTGAAGACATAATTGAATTGATGAAGTAAAACACTTATCTTGATGTGAGATAAGGTATGGAACCCTAAAATACTCTACAAGACAGCCTTGGTTCGGTTTAGATTTTTACTCCCCAAAACAATACACTAAAAACTGAAAAATTCGGATTACATATATAGCGTTACAAACTGCGACGGCGTCACTTTTTAATTGTGACGCCGACGGGTTGTCGTCATTAGGGTTTCGTCTTGGCCACGTTAGCATTGTGACTACGTCACCTTATGACTGTGACGCCGTTTCCTTGATCTCGGCGTCGTGCGGATCAAATCTAGGCGTCGAGCTGCGGCGCCTACTCTTTTAACACACGATATGCGTCACTTGTAAATAAGCAATTTGGCTACTGAGTCGTCACAAAACTTGTTGCGATGGCGTCATAAGTAGATCCTGACGCCGTCCCCTTTCAATTCAGCAGCTTGAGTGTCTCGATTCTTGACTTTGGCCATTTTCTTCGTATATTCGCGCCTTTTCGTCCGAATAAGTTTCATTCCAGCAATTTGCCTTCAAAAGACCTAAAAAATGAAAAGGAACGAAATTAAGTAGCAACGGATACAAAAGTGATCAATTAAGGGATTAAATGACCCCTCAAAAAGGTACCTTTTAAATCCTTATCAAATATCCCTACACTTGGTATTTGCTTGTCCTCAAGCAAATGTGCTTTTAGCCAATTGATTTACAAATTGGGGGTCATGAAGCATTAGTTTAGAACAATCCACAACACATATAAGTCCCGCAAAAGTCATAAAAAGAACGGAAATTACTTACTAGCACCACACATGGGTTGTTTGGATACTCACATCTCTCGGGTGTATATGAAATATAACAAGTTGGAAATGGAAGATAAACACTCATTAACCGGTCCTAGTACATAGATTACCATAGGCTTAAGACTAGATCAAACCTCCATCGCTTTGGCGTAAGCACCTAGGAAAGACTATCCAAGAGGTCTTTTAAAGGGTTGTAACGTAAGGCTTACGGTAGGGAAACAAAGGGTTTGGTGGGATAGGCGATTTAGTGGTGGCAAGTCATAAATCTTTATGTTACAAGCATGAGAAGAATGGCGTTGCTAAGCCAAGACTCGACACTCTAAACTCTAGATAACTAAAATAAACAAGCATAAATTTAAAGATAGATGTAGGATGGTAGCCCGTACGTTTTTTAATTTTTTTTTCAACACTCTATTTTTTTTCTTTTTCTCTTTTTTTCTATTTTTTCGATTTTTTTTTCTTTTTCATACACTTTTACTCTACCATCCTCTACGATAACATCAAAATAATAGGGATTTATAGGCACATCCCTACACTTGAGTTTTTATTAATCTAACACTAATTTGACCCGAATTGAAAAGATCAAAACACTTGGAGTACATTGTTAATACAAATAAACCGTAAAAACGTTTATTAATATTTTGCGATCTCTTTTTGTTTTGTTGATAACAAATATAATGTTATCTTAAGTATAATTATAAGGATACATGTTATTTTTGTAAAGCATTTACATATAGCCATTTAAATACAAAAATGTAATAATTAAGCATTTGTTGTAATAGTTTATCAGGATGGGTAAAAACCATAACCCATGGACCATAACCCATGGATCATAACCCATACCCAAGTTGGCTAGATACAATGTATACTTAGATACATTGAATCTAAAGAAAACCCATGGACCAACCCATAACCCATGACCCATAACCACAAAACCCATGGGCAAAGAGGAGCGTACCACGGATCCCTAGGATTACACTAGACGGATCCCAAGTGGGAGGGATCCGTGGGATCCGTGGAACAGAGGAGAAATTTTCCTATAAATAGAGAGCCATTTCTTCATTCTAACTCACCCCTCTTCTTACTAAATCTCTCAAACACTCTCATTCTCTTCTAACATATAGATCACTTGATCTAGAGAGTTGTTCTTCTTTCTTTCTATTGTGATCCTCATATAGGTCCTTCTCTAAGGCGAGATCACGAGCATTCTACAAGTCATCCAAGCAAGGGGTCCTTGATTGATTTGTCACTCCGCAAGATTTCTGTAGCCAAGATCTTGTATTTGATATTTCACATATTTGTTGTGTAATAGTCGTGTTGGTTTGGTCCACCGTACTACGGACTCGGTATCTAGCTTTGTACCGGAAAAAGTGTAAGCAACGTTGTGAAGGCTTCTCCGCCAAGTGAAGGAGTTTGTTGACATAGTGCTTGAACTCTCGAGTAGGTGACTCGGGGAGTGGAGTAGGGCAAGGAAGGTGTCCTTGTAGCCGAACCACTATAAATCGGTTGTGTCGTTTCTATCCCTTAACTTTACTTTACTTGCTTGCTTTATCATTAGATCTATACTTTCTCTACATCCACAAGATCTCACATATTAACGAATCTAAAGTTTTTGAAAACTAAATTAAAATCGGCAAAACTATTCAACCCCCCTTCTAGTTTTCCACAATTGGCATCAAGAGCTAAGTTTATAAAAGTTTTAAAATAAACTTGTATTTTAAAAACTTTTCGATAACTATAGGTTCTGAAAATTATAAGGAAGGGCAATCTATGCAACGACCACCACTACTTGAAATTAATGGTTTTATATATTGGAAAAATAGATTCGAAACACATGTGAAATCTAAAGATATTGATCTTTGGTACATTATTGTTGAAGGTGATTTTGAGGCTACCTCAAAAGATGATAAAGGGAATATAGTTAACATATCTCATGACAAATTAAGTGATGAATTAAAGAAAAAGCTTTCTAAAAATAGTGAAGCAAAAATGGTTTTATATAATGCTTTACCGAAAAAGGAATTTGAAAGAATTTCTATGCTTAAAACTTCTAAAGAAATTTGGAATTCTTTAGTTGTAACTCATCAAGGCAACCAACAAGTTAAAAATAATAAAATTGATTTATTTGTTCAACAATATGAACAATTTTCAATATCGGATGAGGAAACTATAGATCATTCATTTGCTAACTTTAATACTATTATTACATCTTTACAAGCACTTGATGAATCTTTTTCTAGCCGTAACCATGTTAGGAGATATCTAAGGGCACTTCCATCGAAGTGGAGATCCAAGGTGACAGCGATCGAAGAGTCAAAAGATTTGACAATCCTCACCCTCGATGAACTCATAGGCAACCTAAAAGTCTACGAGATTTTCCTTGCTAAAGACTCAAAGCCTCAAAGGTGAAAGAGAAACACAAATCTCTTGCCCTTAAAGCCAAAAAGGCTTCAAGCGATGAAGAGAACTCCTCTTCGAGTAGTGACGACGAAGAGTACGCTATGGCGGTTAGGGACTTTAAAAAGTTCTTTAGAAGAAAGGGAAGATACGTCAAACAACCATATGATGATAAGAAAGGCTTTCGGAAAAGCAAAGAGGACGAGAAGCCAAAAGATGATCGGACTTGCTTTAAATGTGGGGACCCAAACCACTTTATTAGTAAGTGTCCCAAACGGGATGATCAAAAGGCGCTCGTGAGCGGCACGTGGGGAATGAGCGACGAGGAGGACGAAGAAATTTGTCTCATGGCAAATGACGAGGTATGTCACGAATACTATAGTAGTTCATCACTTGATGACGACTCATTGCATAATGAATATGACAAACTATGCAATATTGGCTTAAAACTAGTTAACAAAAACAAGCTTTTAAAGAGTCAAAACCAACGTTTAGATAAAGAAGTCATAGAATTAAAAGCAAAACTAAAACGTTTAGAAAAGGGTAAAATAGCAAGTGGTGAATGTGAACTTTGCGTTCAACTTCAAACACTCGTTGATCATCTAAACACTCGTTGATCATCTAGATTATAAAATTGCTAGAATGAGTACGAACACTTTAGATACGATATTAGATGGTGTTAAAACCGGTAACAACCAAAAAGGTTTAGGTGTTCAACAACTTGATCCATCAACTAGTGAAAGTAAAGAAACAAAATTTGTTAAGGCACTAGAAAAACCAGCCACTGTTGTGGCGGATCCCACGGATCCCTTGATAAGGGAACCGGCTAGTGTACAGCCAGGGATCCATGGATCTGCTTTAGCAAAAAGTAGCAATAATGTAGCTTCTTCATCTAGAACTGAGTTTGTTATAGTTAATAGGAAGAAACCAACTCATGTCACCACTAGACAACCACCTCCAAGATATAATCCTACTTTTGCAAGAAACAAAGCTCCATCTTTCAAAACATAATCCATCTAGGAGACCTAATAACATTTATCCAAGAAGTAACCATCAAATGGGATGGAACCCAAATATGCAAAATGGTTTTCCTTTTAAAAACTTTGCTCCATGGAATGCATACTCATTTTATCCGTACATGTCTAACATGAATGGAATGTTTAACACTAATGGACCCATGAACAAATGGGGACCAAACTTTTGAGTTTATTATTGTCTTAGGTATGCTTAAAGGTCGACCTAGACCCGGATGAATGGGTCAAGGATAGCGGGTGCACGAGGCACATGACCGGCAATAGAGATCTATTCTCCACATATGAATCCTTCAATGGAGGTAATGTGGTGTTTGGAAATAGAAAAAGTAGAATCATCGGTAAAGGTACGATTTCTAACAAATCTCTAACCATTAACGATGTGTGTCACGTAGAAAACCTAAACTTTAACCTCTTAAGTATAGGGCAAATATGTGATAAAAAGTGAAATGTACTATTTCCCAAACGGTAGTAAGATATTAAAAATGGCATAACCATAGGAAAAGGAATTAGGAAACATGGAGTCTATGTCATTAAAATCGGTAATGAACCTAAAGACAAACTATGTCTTACCTCTATGGATGATACTTCGACCTTATGGCATCAAAGATTGGGTCACGCCAACATGTGACTTCTTCAATCGCTATCATCCAAAGATCTAGTAAGAGATCTACCTAAGTTGAAATATGAACATCACTTTTGTGATGCTTGTAATGTAGGAAAACAAGCTCATTCTAGTCATAAAGCTAAAAACATGGTGTCTACAACTAGGTGTCTAGAATTACTACATATAGATTTATTTGGTCCATCCGCTATCCATAGTTATGGAGGCAACTACTATACTTTGGTCATAGTGGATGACTTTTCTAGGTATACATGGACAAAATTCTTAAAGAACAAAACGGAAACCTTTAATTATTTTATTAAGCAAAAAGATCCAAAGACAACTAGGAAGTCCCATAGTGTTTATTAGGATGGATCATGGTAGGGAATTCGATAATGAAGTGCAATTCGGAGCTTTTGTGACGCTAATGGTATTACTCACAACTTCTCCGCTCCACGCACTCCACAATCGAATGGGGTAGTAGAAAGAAAGAATAGAACCCTACAAGAAATGAGTCGAACCATGCTTAATGAGCAATCCATACCTCAAAAGTTTTGGTGCAATGCCGTTGATACTTCAACGTACATACTCAATCGAGTCTTAATTAGACCAATCTTAGGAAAAACTCCATATGAGTTACTACGAGGCAAAAAGCCTAAGTTAAATCACTTTAGAGTCTTTGGTAGTAAATGTTTTATTCTTAACACAAAAGATTACCTTACAAAATTTGATCCTAAATCAACCGAAGGTATCTTTCTAGGTTACTCGCCAAATAGCAAAGCTTACATCATATTGAACGAAGAAACAATGAAGGTAGAAGAGTCGTTAAATATAAAATTTGATGAAAGTCCACCCAAACCCTCTCCACCTCTCGTCGATGACGAGATTATAGAAAGTGAAGCTATAGTAATAAAGAAAAAGATAAATGAAGAAGAAGAACCTCTAAGTGATGAAATAATAAACATTAAAGAGTCCAAAGATCACCCCGTAGATAAAGTCATAGGAAAGCTAAACGAGCGAACATTAAGGTCTCAAGTTCAAAACCAAAGTAGCTTGTTTTGTTTCGTTTCAACCTTAGAACCTAAGAATAGACAAGAAGCCATAAAAGATGAGAGTTGGGTAATGGCTATGCAAGAAGAACTAAATCAATTTGTTTCTAATGATGTTTGGACACTTGTCCCTCCACCTAGTAATCAAACCATAATAGGAACCAAATGGGTTTTTAAAACAAATTAGATGCAAATGGAGTAGTGTCTAGGAACAAGGCTAGACTCATTGCTCAAGGGTATAACCAACAAGAAGGAATAGACTTTGATGAGACCTATGCACCCGTGGCTAGATTAGAGTCTATAAGAATACTTCTTGCGTATGCTTGTGCTAATGATCTAGAGCTTTATCAAATGGATGTCAAAAGCGCTTTTCTAAATGGTTTCATTAATGAAGAAGTATATGTAGCTCCACCTCATGGCTTCATCGATTTTGAAAAACCCAAACATGTGTATAAATTAAAGAAAGCCCTTTACGGTCTTAAACAAGCTCCAAAAGCTTGGTATGATAGACTCAAGTCGTTTCTAATTAAACAAAACTATACCATGGGGTTAGTTGACAATACACTTTTTACTAAGAAAAGAGAGTCACATATAATCATAGTACAAATATACGCAGATGATATTATATTCGGATCCACTTGTCAAGACATGTGTGATGATTTCTCTAAAATCATGCATGACGAGTTCGAGATGAGTATGATGGGAGAACTTAGTTTTTTTCTTGGTCTACAAATAAAACAAGTAGAAGATGGTATCTTATTCAATCAATCTAAATACATAAAGGAGATGTTAAAGAAATTCGGTCTAGAAGAGTCGAAACCAATTTGGACTCCAATGTCATCCGACACCAAACTCAAAAAAGATGAAGACGGCGAATCCGTAGATAATACTAAATATCATGGCATGATAGGTAGTCTTCTCTACCTCACGGCAAGTAGGCCGGATATCATGTTTAGTGTTTGCTTATGTGCTAGGTTTCAAGAAGACCCTAAAACATCACACCTAGAAGCCGTAAAAAGGTTATTTAGATATATTAAGGGTACATTATATATAAGAGGAGGCATGCCACATATTATTTCATGTGGCATCCCATAATGCCACATCATAAAGCCATATCATCACAAAGAATGCAACCTCAATGCCACTTGGCATATAATTTGGTAGCAAAATAGGCCGAAAATAACATTAAAAATTGGTACATAGTGAATTTCGAACATGGGTCTCCCAACTCAACAAACAATGAGACCTCAACCAACTAAACTATCAATCTCTTGGGATATGATTTTCTAAACCAAATCCAAATGCAAAAACACAATACCAGTATACCCTAAACTAACTAAAATTTAGGGATCTTATTTAACATAAACGTTAGATTCATTTTGCTAAAATCGTGGGATTCTAGTGAGATAACTAAGGCATGTTTGAATTTACATTCACTTCAAAAAATCATGGCAACTAACCCTAAATCTAAATCAGTTCTAACCGATTCATTCAAAAAATAAAAACCCAAAATCATTCAAAAAACCATCGCCGCCATCATCATCATCCGATAAATAAACACATTGCAGAATAATTATCAGTCAAAAAACCTAAAGCTAGGCTGTTGTAGATAATTTCCAGTCTAAGGCAAGATTTCTGTTATGATTCTAAGTTTTTTCTTAATCAATTGCTTTTTCAGTGTTCTTAATTCCCTACCTCAGTTTGTGATAGGTATTTTGATAAGAATTTTTTTGTGAAGTTTAAATAAATCTCCACGTATATGAACCCTAATTTTATGTTTCAACAGGCATGTAAAGATATTTCATATGTTATCCTTATTGATTTCAGCAGATATGTATTTCGTTTGCCCTAATCTTTGCTAGGAATAATGGAGGTTCTGTTATGAACAGCGAAAGCTTTGCCAGGAACAATGAAGGCTTTGTAAATAATAGTGCCCAGGGTAAAATTAATATATTTATAAGGGTGTACACGTTTTTAGTCTATTTATTTATTAAAATCATATCTTGCTGTTTGCTATTGGTATTCTGTTGATGGTTAGCTGATAATTTACTAAGGGTGTACACTTTTTACGATTTTTAAGTCATAATACTCTTAAACAGTCAAAATATGGGCATATGAGAAATAACTCATTAAGCAGAACAAAATAATCGGATACGGATAAGCCTTATATTAAGCTAAAAGTTGTGATATTTATGCTAATTAGTTAGAGATGTCAACATGGTTATAATTAATAGTTTAGTAACGTACTTTAGTGATGATTTTATAGGGGCATAATGTGGTGATTGAACAAAGTTATGAAGTGCCAAGAATAACGAAAGATGGTGTAACCATTGCAAAATTCATTGAATTTAATGATAAGGTGAAGAATGTTGGCGTGAGTCCTGTGAACAAGTTGCTAATGCTACAATCGATGTAGCTGGTGATGGTAATGTTCAATAACGTATTGAGCTTTTATGTGATATTTTGTAATTTCGTTTTAATTTTTTTTTTGTGCAACAGTTCTTACACGTCGCTATATTTTAGAGGGTTGCAAGTCGGTTGCATCGAAATGACACAGGTTAAAGCTATATTTGCTGAATACTTAAGGTCTTTTATGTGTAGTTCAGTAAAGTCTTTATTTTTTTGGCACAATTTGATTATAATTGGTTTAAATTTCACAGGTTTATCATTCGGTTTGTCCTCAATGCAATGTTTGTGAAATGAGTGTAGTTGAAAAATGTATGAATTTTGGCTAGATTAACGCATTTGACAAGACAAATGGAGCTGAATTGGTTGCTATTATTGTTTCTATTGTCAATCGTTTACAAGGTTCTGATTAAGTAGCCTTTAGTAGACAAACTCTGTCATATTCAGGACTTGATGTTGTGGTATTCATGCGAATTATCACCTTCAGGTAATTAAATTTTTTATAAGAATATACTCACTCCAACAAATGTGCAATTTGCACACTTATGGATGAAAGCTTTGGTTTCTGATTCTTTAAGTTATATACTGATCTATATTCATAGACTAATAAAAGTACTTTCTTTCTGATTGCAGCTTAAAATTATTTTGCATTGCGTGTTTTATTGGAACAATCTTGGATTTGGTCTTACACGTACCAGTTAAATATACATAGCTAAATGCATATAGAATGGCAGATTAAGAGATTATGGCAATGTTGAATTAAGCCTGGCTGCTGGAGTCTTAAACTATGACCAGGTAATGTATAACCAAAAGAAAGTAACTAGAGAAAAAGTCTCTAATTAGTCTAAATACTCCTAAGCTTAAAGAACTGAATATCAAAGGATTGGTGTTTTATAGGTATTGTTTAGATAACTTATTTTCAGCAACCTTTAATTTGTCACCATCTACAGGGTATGTTTGGTTTCATATTATCTCAACATATAGAAATTGTATTCTTTTATATTAATTTCATGTCAAATTAAATAATCCTCACAAGTATTCGTATCAGGAAAGTTTGTTGAGATAATGGCACCTCAGATTTTCTCATGGAAGGCGCGACGCTGCATTTGGCACATGATTTAGTCGGCTTTCCTGCTTTACATACAAGGTTAACTTCCAATTTTATTGCATGCACACAGTACATGTGACAACTCGCAATTTCAGGTCATTTCTCAAATTTACTATTCATCTCGGGAATTTACTATTCACCGGTTACTATTCAAAATTTTACTATTCACCGTTGTTGGAGTCGAAGTAATATTCGAGCGTATTTTAAAATTTACTATTCACGAAACACTATTCATTCCCGGACAAAATCACTATTCAAGTTTCACTATTTCATCATTTATCGTAAACTAGGTTTACGAGTATCAAATTCGCGTAACCTAAATGGTTTAGCTGCGAATTCATGAACAATCATCAAAGACATTTCATATAGACTAGGTTTAGTCTACATATCATTAGCATCGTTATCATCATATTAGTTCATGCATGGTTTTGCATTTTTCATTCTGATATATTTTTATACTCATATTAAGATTATAAAAATAATATTATTAGTTTACCCAGTGTTTTAAATTTATTTTGTATATAAATTGTTATATTTATATAATTACGACGGTTTTATTAAAAACTACGATAATTATTATTTCACTCAAATTTTGCAAGAAATGTATTTTTATAATTTTTATGACTTCAATATATTTTATTTTGATCCGTTGAAATTTATTTTTAGCTAACGCTACCCTAAATGCTTAAATAAATACACAAGTGACCAATTATTCTTAAATAACTACACCTTTATTTCTACACATATACACTTAAGTCTTCAAATTACCCAACTCTTTTATTTCTTATGGGAATGTCGACATACATAGATGACACACCACTTTTTGAGTACTAAATATCCTATGTATATATATTATATTAGTTACAATTACACATACAAACTAAATATCCAAAGGTGTAAAAAAATTTGTTCTCTCATCCTTCTTCATCCATAACCGGCCCTCTCAAGAACCAACAAGAAAATCATATTTTTTTTCCAAGTCAAGTTTATTACACTCTAGACACACTCTTGATTAAGGTTGTGAATAAAAACCTTGGGTGTTTAAGATTAATCCATTGTTCATAAACCTCATCAAGTTAACTAGTAAGCATCTCATATCCATTTTCATCCTTCATATTTATTTTATGTTCATTTCATCATATTTGAGAAAACATGCAAGTCTTATGGATGTTTATACCACTTTTTCATTATTTTTAAGAGTTATATATATATTTATGTCATCCTATAATTACTCCTTGTAATATATCACTCTTGGTGATGTATAGGAACCCATGACACCCTAAGAAGGTGTATGGAAGGATTAGAATAGCTTCGGAGTTGGTTTGAATTGGTTGGAATAGGTTTGGCGCGAGAAAAACTCATTTCGACAACTATATATAAGGGTCTGACCTTTCTCGTGAAATCTGGAATTTTCGGCAGTTGGTAAAAATTTTTGGGCTAGATATTTGGAAAATATACTTTAAAACGAAAACGTGGCCACTTGAACCGATTAAAACGGAGCTATAACGAAAACGTTATGCTATTTTGAAGTTTGACGACGAAAACTATTAATTCCAGAAATTTCAGCGTGTTAATATCACTTTTTACGAGTCAAAAATGAGGCTTAAGCGTTATGAAATGTGTCGACTTATCAAAAATATATTAGTATACTTTAATACGAGTCTAAGGATGTAGAAAACGTAGAAAACGGACTTGTAACGAGTAAATTACACGCGTTAAACAAAGTTGCCGTAACTTTATTATATAAGCAACATTAATATATTTTCTACTAAACACATACTACAGCAACGAGGGACCATGTTGAGGGTCGTTTTTAACAATGATGTAGTACTTTTCATAAAATGATGTCTTCTAGTAAAAGTAAGTTCGCCTAGCCTATTTTTCAAAATGTCCAACCGTTTCTTCAAGCGGAGTTGTAACGAATAAAATACGGTCACTTAAACTTTGCCGAAAACCACCCTTAAATAATATTTTGGACACAAGTATCATACTTTACCTATATGTTTCTCTCATTCGAGACCTCTAGGATGAAAACTTAAACACTAAAACTTTGAGATAATGATACAAGCTTCCCAAAACCGTTGAGTTCGTTTCCTAACACTCGACGTGCACCATTTTACGACTAGCTTTTCGAGGCCGTTTTAGTCACTTTCATGAAATTTTCAATGACATTATTTTACGACGAAAAGTTATAATTTCATAATAAATCACTAAATGATTATCGTAGGATATCATTTCAACATAAATACTTGTAAAGTAATTTATAAATTGTCGAGACGTTATAAGATTATTTTTCGACTATAAGTGTTATTTTCAAAAATCCACAAGTGGTATACATATCATACGAATTGCATGCATAACATTACATCATGACTTATTATAGAACATACCATTCATAATAGGTCACGGTTAGAGGTTATACTCATTTCGGTGTATCCACTTTTGCCATCACATCATTGTCCATGTGAGTTCCATAGCCCCATTTTCAATTGTTTTAATGCTTTTATTAAACTCTTTGGGGGAGATACATGCTCATCAACTTTTATGACATTCATGATTATTTGAAACTACATGTTTAACTGAACTGAATGTTTAGTCATACGAAGTAACAATATTGTCATGCTTAGAATTTCTATATCATAAATCATTGAGCTAAATGTCTTGGTATAATCATTGAGCTAAATGACTTGGTATAATCATTGAACTAAATGTCTTGGTATTATCATTGAGCTAAATGTCTTGGTATAATCATTGAACTAAATGTCTTGGTATAATCATGAACTAATGGTCTTGGAATTATTTGAAACAACACTCACATGTGTTATATCAATTGAATATTGTTAGATTAAGTAATGTACTGAACATAAACTATACACATTTTGGCAATGGGTTGTGAACACACAAGTTGCAAGTTTTGTATGGGCGGAACTTGGAACTGAGTGGATTCACAATGCCTTTGCTGCATAAACGATTTTGAAAGGTTTTTCATTTCAACGCAAACTCTATGAACTCACTCAACCTTTGTGTTGACACTTTTTAGCATGTTTTATCTCAGGTATCTAAGGCAATCACTTCATGGCATGCATGTGGACATATCATAGAGTCGTGGTGACGACGCGTCTCACTTGGGTTTTATGAACTTTAAAACATCGTTTGAATTGTAACAAAATTATTTCCGCACAAGTTGATTTTCATTTGGGACCTACACTTTGTAAACTCTGATTATTTTATTAAATCAAACGATGTATTTTCCAAACGACACTTTAGTTCGTTCAATATAACTGTGATTGTGATGCTATATGACATCAACCCCGGGAATTCCATTCACGCAAAACAGTAATTTGGGGTGTGACAGATTGGCATCGAGCTTGTTATAGAGAACTAGGTTGCATCATTGACCCTAGACTATAACTACATCATCATAGCATCTCATCATTTCATCATGAGTGCATATTCACTTTACATGCGGATTCATATACATTTTATTCGAGTTATTTACTTTCATTTCAAATCGATGGTCACATAGATGCCTTTAAATACCCATCCCATTATCATTTCGTCATATTCTAATGTGGAGAATGCTTTGTCATTCCCTATCGCAATTTTAATATCAACTGACTCATCACCGATAACATCGAATGCCGAGACAAAACCTTCAAGTAGGGCGAAGTCACTCTCACTCCTTTGTTTCACCACTAACATGTCGAGTTACACGCTATTCACACACTAAGTCACTAAACCTTCACTCATTTTGAAAAGTAACCTCAAACTTATCACCTCACATGACATCTCTTTAGAGCGTTTATTCTTAACATAGGACTTTGCTACGTCTCACCTTTCCTCTTATTTTGAAGAGTTATGGCACCGAAGAAAGCTGCACCAGAAATGACACCAGCCGCTATCCATAAGTATGTAGAGGATAGTATAGCCGAGGCACTAAGGAAAGAACGAGCAACGGTAGATCTTTATTTGTCGAGACCGCTGCTTTGCTAGACTTTCTCTGCTACATGAAGGCTGCAGGAGGGTCTTGAATTCGAAATTGTACATACAAGGACTTTAAGAACTGTGATCCCACAAAGTTCAAGGGCACCGAAGGAGCCACTGCTATGATCCGTTGGTTTGAGAAGATGGAGTATGTATTTCTTCTATGCAATTGCCCAGATGACTACAAGGTGAAGTTTCCCACTGGTACACTCTTAGATGGCGCAATGTCATGGTGGAATTCGTATGCGCAGCCTGTTGGTATCGAAAAAGCTTACAAGCTCACGTGGGATGAGTTCAAGAATCTGGTAACTAAGAAGTATTGTTCACGCACAGAGGTGAAGAAATTAGAAACGGAATTTTATGAGTTAGTGACTGTTGGTTATGACATCGAGACCTACATCAGGAGGTTTCAAGAGTTGGCTGCACTATGTCCATCGATGGTTTCGGACAATGAGAAATTACTAGAAAACTTCATTGGAGGACTTCCACAATGTATTCAAGGAGATGTAACTTCTTCCGATCCACAAACAATTGAAGAAACTATCAGGATAACTCAAAAACTCATGGCTCAAATTGTGAAGAGGGAAAACATTATCAACAATAACTATAACAACAACCACAACAACCACGACAACCAAACTAGCAACAACAAAAGGAAATGGGAAAATGACCAGGGAGGTTATGATAACGACAACCAAAACCGTAACACTAATCATCATCAACAACAGAATAGAGGGCAAGAAACCGCAATGGTTTATGTTGCCGCATCAATAGAAGCGCAGAGGTTATCTGGAACCTACCCACTATGTAATCGATTTAAGTATCATCACTCGGGTCTTTGGCCTGTTAAGTGCTACAAGTGTCAAAAACTAGGACACCATGCCAGGAATTGTAGAGGCAAGACCATAGTTACATGTTTCGGATGTGGGGAGGAAGGACACTATCGGAATCAATGTCCTCAAAACCAAGGTCAACAAGTTGAAGGTGCTCTTGGGAAAGCATACATGTTAGAAGGAGGAGAAGCTCAACAGGGTTTCAACAACGCGGAAGACTGAAGAAGTTCGGAAACTAACAATCTTATTTTTCCTTACGTATATGTCGCATCGAAGTTTATGTCTTCCATCGTATCCGGATCTTTATAACTTAAGATGTATTACTGTTTGATAAACCACTCGTTGTAAAATATTCTCATCTATCGTACCTAATTTTCTTTTCGATTTGTTATCACTTACGAGAATTTTTCTTCCTTTTTCTTTAACGGCCATTTTAACAACACGGTTTAAATCTTTGTAAACATTGAGAGTTATAACAACTAAACCGAATGTCACATTATCGTTTCTTAATTATACATAGCCTAGCTAACTATGTCTAATTCTGGAGGGATCATGTTATGTTGGGAGCAGTTATTTATAAATCTTTGTGCAAGCAAAATTTTCACATATTCCAAGTCAAAGTGTTACTCGTGGGAGATTCATCCAATATTTTTTTTACTACGATGTTTTGTACGTTCTCAGTCATTGATAACCGTAACGACACCTCCGTATATCTTCTCTCCTCGATATTCATCGTAAACTCAAAAATTCGATAGACTAACACGAACTGAATTCAGGGACTGAATTCCTTTTTGGATGGGCGAATGTGACAACTCGCAATTTCAGGTCATTTCTCAAATTTACTATTCATCTCGGGAATTTACTATTCACCAGTTACTATTCAAAATTTTACTATTCACCGTTTTCGGAGTCGAAGTAATATTATGAGAACGTATTTCAAAATTTACTATTCACAAAACACTATTCATTCCCGGACAAAATCACTATTCAAGTTTCACTATTTCATCATTTTTCGTAAACTTGGTTTACGAGTATCAAATTCGCGTAACCTAAATGGTTTAGCTGCGAATTCATGAACAATCATCAAAGACATTTCATATAGACTAGGTTTAGTCTACATATCATTAGCATCATTATCATCATATTAGTTCATGCATGGTTTTGCATTTTTCATAAAACGTCTATTTTCCTATTAAATAAACGCTATCGCGTAATCATTTATTTTGAGTATTTGATCCGACACTTCCAAAAATTATTCTGATATATTTTTATACTCATATTAAGATTATAAAAATAATATTATTACTTTACCCAGTGTTTTAAATTTATTTTGTATATAAATTGTTATATTTATATAATTACGACGGTTTTCGTAAAAACTACACGATAATTATTATTTCACTCAAATTCTGCAAGAAATGTATTTTTATAATTTTTATGACTTCAATATATTTTATTTTGACCCGTTAAAATTTATTTTTAGCTAACGCTACCCTAAATACTTAAATAAATACACAAGTGACCAATAATTCTTAAATAACTACACCTTTATTTCTACACATATATACTTAAGTCTTCAAATTACCCAACTCTTTTATTTCTTATGGAAATGTCGACATATATAGATGACACACCACTTTTTGAGTACTAAATATCCTATGTATACATATTATATTAGTTACAATTACACATACAAACTAAATATCCAAAGGTGTAAAAAAATTTGTTCTCTCATCCTTCTTCATCCATAACCGGCCCTCTCAAGAACCAACAAGAAGGTCATATTTTTTTTTCAAGTCAAGTTTATTACACTCTAGACACACTCTTGATTAAGGTTGTGAAATACAAACCTTGGGTGTTTAGGATTAATCCTTTGTTTATAAACCTCATCAAGTTAACTAGTAAGCATCTCATATCCATTTTCATCCTTCATATTTATTTTATTTTCATTTCATCATATTTGAGAAAACATGCAAGTCTTATGGATGTTTATACCACTTTTTCATTATTTTTAAGAGTTATATATATATTTATGTCATCCTATAATTACTCCTTGTAATATATCACTCTTGGTGATGTATAGGAACCCATGACACCCTAAAAAGGTGTATGGTAGGATTAGAATAGCTTCGGAGTTGGTTTGAATTGGCTGGAATAGGTTTGGCGTGAGAAAAACTCATTTCGACAACTATATATAAGGGTCTGACCTTTTCTTTGAAATCTGGAATTTTCGGCAGTTGGTAAAAAATTTTGGGCTAGATATTTGGAAAATATACTTTAAAACGAAAACGTGGCCGCTTGAACCGATTAAAACGGAGCTATAACGAAAACGTTATGCTATTTTGAAGTTTGACGACGAAAACTATTAATTCCAGAAATTTCAGCGTGTTAATATCACTTTTTACGAGTCAAAAATGAGGCTTAAGCGTTATGAAATGTGTCGACTTATCAAAAATATATTAGTATACTTTAATACGAGTCTAAGGATGTAGAAAACGTAGAAAACGGACTTGTAACGAGTAAATTACACGCGTTAAACAAAGTTGCCGTAACTTTATTATATAAGCAACATTAATATATTTTCTACTAAACACATACTACGGCAACGAGGGACCATGTTGAGGGTCGTTTTTAACAATGATGTAGTACTTTTCATAAAATGATGTCTTCTAGTAAAAGTAAGTTCGCCTAGCCTATTTTTCAAAATGTCCAACCGTTCGTCAAGCGGAGTTGTAACGAATAAAATACGGTCACTTAAACTTTGCCGAAAACCACCCTTAAATAATATTTTGGACACAAGTATCATACTTTACCTATATGTTTCTCTGTGCTCGAGACCTCTAGGATGAAAACTTAAACACTAAAACTTTGAGATAATGATACAAGCTTCCCAAAACCTATGAGTTCGTTTCCTAACACTCGACGTGCACCATTTTACGACTAGTTTTTCGAGGCCGTTTTAGTCACTTTCATGAAATTTTCAATGACATTATTTTACGACGAAAAGTTATAATTTCTTAATAAATCACTAAATGATTATCGTAGGATATCATTTCAACATAAATACTTGTAAAGTAATTTATAAATTGTCGAGACGTTATAAGATTATTTTTCGACTATAAGTGTTATTTTCAAAAATCCACAAGTGGTATACATATCATACGAATTGCATGCATAACATTACATCATGACTTATTATAGAACATACCATTCATAATAGGTCACGGTTAGAGGTTGCGCCTCATTTCAGTGTATCCACTTTTGCCATCACATCATTGTCCATGTGAGTTCCATAGCCCCATTTTCAATTGTTTTAATGCTTTTATTAAACTCTTTGGGGGAGATACATGCTCATCAACTTTTATGACATTCATGATTATTTGAAACTACATGTTTAACTGAACTGAATGTTTAGTCATATGAAGTAACAATATTGTCATGCTTAGAATTTCTATATCATAAATCATTGAGCTAAATGTCTTGGTATAATCATTGAGCTAAATGTCTTGGTATAATCATTGAACTAAATGTCTTGGTATTATCATTGAGCTAAATGTCTTGGTATAATCATTGAACTAAATGTCTTGGTATAATCATGAACTAATGGTCTTGGAATTATTTGAAACAACACTCACATGTGTTATATCAATTGAATATTGTTAGATTAAGTAATGTACTGAACATAAACTATACACATTTTGACAATGGGTTGTGAACACACAGGTTGCAAGTTTTGTATGGGCGAACTTGAACCGAGTGGATTCACAATGCCTTTGCTGCATAAACGATTTTGAAAGGTTTTTCATTTCAATGCAAACTCTATGAACTCACTCAACCTTTGTGTTGACACTTTTTAGCATGTTTTATCTCAGGTATCTAATGCATTCACTTCATGGCATGCATGTGGACATATCATAGAGTCGCGGTGACGACGCATCTCACTTGGGTTTTATGAACTTTAAAACATCGTTTGAATTGTAACAAAATATATCCGCACAAGTTGATTTTCATTTGGGACCTACACTTTGTAAACTCTGATTATTTTATTAAATCAAACGATGTATTTTCCAAACGACACTTTAGGTCGTTCAATATAACTGTGATTGTGATGCTATGATAGTCAACCCCCATGAATTCCATTCCGCTACAAAACAGGTAATTTGGGGGTGTGACAGTACACCATTCAAATGAGTAATAAGTAAAAATGGCCTTTTGTAGTCAGTCTTCTGGTAATATTTCTACAATGAGATTGTTGCTTGACTTCAACCCATGTAACCTTAAGAAATTACCTATAGATTACAAGATTAGGGATCAAACACTTACTGCGTCAATTAGTATTAATTATAGATTAGATAGGTCATCTAGCAATTGAGAAACATCTTAAATTGCTCTAATCTTATTAGAAAATTAGTTAGGCTAAATTCGAGTTGGCAGTGTAATATGTATCGTTATGTGGCACCATTTTGATACCATGTGTCCTCCAAAAATTGAAACACGTTCTATTTTTGGCCGTTTTTAACGTGAACATGCAGCATAAGCTTCAATTTAAGTTTCATTTACAACTTATATTGAATTTGATTTTGGTTCACGTGAATCGTTCTGATTAACACATATCAAAGCACAATTTTGACAGTTAACCAATAGTGGAACACTTATATTCAACTATATATGTGCCAAAGTGGTATCTTTTTCCCTCACATTAAGTTTTCTTTAGAATTTGAGCAACTTATATATTAAATATGTGCATGGCTTATATTCGGTGAGTTAAAATGATGAATTTATGTTTAATTGTAAGAACCATATCTTGAACAAACAATACCTTTTAGTTGTTTCAAACATATTCCAAACTTGACATAATCGTGTATTACCTATTACAATTCTATTTGCATGCAAGAACTTCATTAATTGTAACTGTTGGCCCATCTCCATGGCATCATGAGTAACTTGCATGTATTGTATTGTTTGGAAAAAGGGTAAGAAACCAATCTTATTTTCTTTGTTTTGGTAGTCGTTTTTTTTCATAATGCTGTATTATCAGTCGGAATCCATATCATAAAATCATCATGCACCAGGTCTTAGTCATATCTATAATATTCCTTAACTGTTTCATATTTCTGTCCTTATGCATATTGTAAAATCATCATGCACCAGGTCTCAATCATATCTATAATATTCCTTAATTATCAGCCGTAATCCTTACATTTCCAATTTCAATCTGGTATGAGTAACGCTCTCTTAAGTGTTTGTTCATCCATTATCTTTTATATGTATGTTTTTAGTTTGTTTTGAACCTACTTAAATAAGATCATGGATTAATTGTAGGATGTGACATTATCGCAAGAAATGACCAAGCCCTTTTCATCCATTGTGTTAATTGTCTACACAGTCACGTCAATGTCATTTGTAAATAGCCTTAATCATCGTATCGAACCAAGTTACAGTTAGCATCCAATATTCTTGTACAAGTAACAAATTTGTTGAGTAGGTAATTACAACCGGTTGGCATCATATTTCATGCAAATTTATAGTTGAACTTAATAGTAGAGCTACATTATTATATTATGTTATTTCTATAAATTTTGCAATAAAATATTATTATAACCGACACATTTTTTAAAGAATTACAGAATATTCATTCTTATCAACTTATTTTTTTTGCTAAGCTAAAGTGACAAAGTTAGAGATGGGAGCCACTATCAACGAGTTGAAATCCCGCCACCTATTAAAACTTATTGAGGTATTATAGTGAATTATGTATGAATTTGATAAATTTTTTGAAATGATGGCTTACTTAGTATCTTTCAAAAAACTCTTTCACCTTTGTGATCTATCTCATATTGTTTTTAGACACATGTAGTTTAAGGAGTGTTTGGTTAGGCTTATCTAGACAACTTAGGTTTTTATTTTTATTTTTTTATTATTTTTTATTTATTTATTTTTTTATCAAAACAATGTTGATATACGTCAAAGTATGAATTGGATCTATTATAGGGTTGTAAAGGCTAACGTCATTAGAAATTTCTTAAATGGCAATTATGCATTACTATAAGGACTTGTGCTGGCCAGGCGTAAAGTTCTAGAGTTTATTCCAGTGACAACTGCCTTAGGAACAACAAGCGTAAAGTTCTAGGTTAGTCTTATAACCCAATATTTTTTTCTGAGTGTTTGGATAATACCTGGCCCTTAAAAATAAACACATTGGTGGCTCCTAAAAGCATGAAACGTTTCTGAATCAAATTTTTAAAACAATAATTATTTGTACAACATCAAAGAAGTTTTTGTGAGTCGTTCCGACCTGTTCAAAACACCATTTTGACCCGTTAACTAAAACCTGTATAGGAAGGTGCAAAACTCGAGTCAAAACCAAATCGCAACCATTCAGTACGAGACCAGTAAACTCGGTCCCAATATTATCAATTTAGCAGTTTCAATTCATTCTGATTCCATTCTGTCTTATCCGGTTGCGGACAATTTACACCCCTAAACCCTCACCACAATCTTTTGCCACCTCTAATTATAATAGTTTCCAGAACTAAATGGTGGTACATGTTCATTATTTCTCTTTCGTTTTCCATTTAACTCTGTTACATATTGATGCAGGTTTTACTGACCAGTTTTTAATATTTATAATTACTCGTTATACCTATGGTCTACCTTAATGCAGTAACCGGGCGTGTACCCGGTCATGTGTAGTGTAGTATTCGGTAAAACCGAGGTCGTCCCAAGAGCTATGTGTGCGGATTTATACCAAGTCTAGGTGTCACAGATTTCTATATGATTTCGATAAGGAATTAACTAATTAACTACTAAAGAAGATAAACGCAAAGGTTGTGATCAATAGAGGAGAGTGGTGCTAACCTAGTTACTCATCCTAACTAGTAATGTTTACGTCTAATTACTTCCAATTACTTCAGGTAGGGTCAAAGTCGAGAGGACAGCATTTGGTCAGTTCGTCCTAACCTATCGGCAAAGGGTACCACTAGAGAAGTCAGGTATCCCCTCATAAGTCTAGTTGTTCCTGGATTCTAGGCCAAGTCATTAAGCACCGCTACATGCTAGATTTGATAATAGTGAGTGTTCGGGCGTTAGCATCTTAAACACTCACCCCTTACTTCTTAAGTTCATCCAAACGGTAGCCCATACATTTCTTGAAAGGGTTTTCCGAAAATTACCCCGGTTAGCCCATCTTCAACGAATTCGCTAACGTCATCCAAAACCACAAAATTGACCAAAAATGAGTGAGTCCCACCAAATACACGGATGTTTGTTGCAATCCCTAGGAAATTTTTTCCTTTATATACAAGTTCCCTTTCCATGATCTGGTTATAGCATTCTTTTGATATGATGTTAATTGGGGAATTTGTGTCGATTAAAGGGTGGAAATCAATGTATCCGATCTTGAATGAAATTTTCAGATAATAGGGATGCCTATGATGGATTCGGGCTCCCATCTCATAAAACTTTAGTTGGTCAGATTGTGAAGGCGTTTTTTTAGAGTTGTTGTGCCAATGGACAATGTCGACGTCGCTAGAGAAATCATCGACACTGACTCCTAAGTCTTCTTCTTCAAAATTTACGAACACATCAAAATCCTTCCCTGAAGCTGTATTGCCAAGATTTGGGGGGTCATTAAGAAAATCTTCCAATGCATCGCTTAAATCACCAATAGGATCAATTGCACAAACGTTTTGAGGAATGGAGAGAAGTTCATTAGGTCTAAATGTTTCAACCTCCCCGTTAGCTTCGAGAGTCATTTTTCGGGTGAAGACATCCACTTTAGCATGGGCAGTGGCAAGCATTGGTCTTCCTAGACTGATAGGTATTCGGTTGTCTTCGGGAATATCCAGAATCACAAAATCAACTGGGAAGAGAAATTTATTTATCTTTACCAATACGTTCTCAACGATTCCCAATGGTGACTACATGAACCGATCAGCCATTTTAATCTTCATTTCGGCTAGTTTAAGGTCTCCGATACCCATACATAGGAACATTGAACGAGGCATTATGCTTATGCTTGCTCCATGATCAGCAAGGGCGTTACACATATTGAGAATTCTGATCAAGCAAGGGAGAGTGAAACAACCGGGATCCTTTTCCTTTTCTGGCAGTTCATTTCTTAAAACTACTGAACATCTCTCGTTAAATCGAATCATCTTGTCGGAATCGTTACTTAATTCCTGCAAAATATTGTTAGGATCAGTTTTAATGGAATTAATGAGAGGAAAGTTTACCGGGAGAGCTCCAATGTCACAAAGCAGGAGTTTCTCCTCGCAGATTCTTCGTTTAACCTTCTCCAAAAAGGTAGTGGTCTCTTCAAAGATTGTCTCTCCAGTGTTGACAACTTCCTCCTCCCGTGTAGCGAGGTAGTCCATTATGGCTTTCATCACGTTCCTGAGATTCCTTGATATGGTCGAAGATCTTTTTTTCTAAGTTGTTTACAGCCTTGGTCCCAAATACACTCTTAATCTTCTCTACCCTGTAGACTTCACTTTTGTTCGCCCTTTCCATCCTTCATTTTTCGAAAATTTCTCCATAATTATATTCCAGCTTTGTCAATGTTTTCATCACCTTATGATCAAAATTATCCCTTGGTCCATTCCCTGTCTCGATATGCCATTTATAGCAATGTTCAGAAGTCCGTTGGATACATTTCAAAGCATGGTCAGGGGTCATGGTAGGAATAGGTCTAGGAGAATCAAGTAATTCACGTGTCAGTGCATTAATTCCCCTGTAGAAGAAATAGACGATTTGATGTTTGTTCAATTCATGAGTGGGACATCGTTAAAGTAGCTCATTAAATCTTTCCCATGCTTGATAAAGTGTTTCTTCACCTTCTTGAACGAATTGGTGAATTTTACTGAGAAGTTTAGCCATCTTTGAAGGAGGGCAAAATTGTTGGATGAATTCTCTTCTCAATTTACCCCATGTTTCTTTGCATTCGTTAGGGAGTTTATTGTACCATCTTTTCGCAGTCCCTGAAAGAGTCATATGAAAAATTCTTGCTGAAACAGAATAGCTGGGGATACTCCGGACACTGAAAAGAGATGATAGGTAGAGTACTTCTTCCACATGATTTTGAACATCCTCAATATCATCTCCTGAAAACTTAAGCTTGTGTAGTTCCTGAATAAATTGGTCCGAAATGGAGAATTTTTCTACACTAGACTCTTGCATGTAAGCTCGTTTACAGTTCACATTTGGTCGTTCCAAATACTGCTCCATGGTTATTTCCTCGATAATGTTTTCATCAATGACTTCAGGTTCTGCATCAGATTGGTCAGACTCGTAAAATGAAAAGATGTTATGAATAGCAATTGGAGAGTAAACTTTTTTCGTCCGAAATTGTTTTTCCGTATTATCGAACGGGGTGGCCAAAAATGGCCTTGAGCTTCTAGTATTGAATCCTGACATTAAGAGAAGAAAGAAAATTAAAAATAGACTTTAATAAAAACCCTAAAATAACTCCCCGATAGCGGCGCCAAAAACTTGATGCAGGTTTTACTGATCAGGTTTTAATATTTATAATTACTCGTTATACCTATGATATACCCTAATGCACTAACGGGCAGTGTACCCGGTCGTGTGTAGTCTAGTATTCGGTTAAACCGAGGTCGTCCCAAGAGCTATGTGTGCGGATTTATACCAAGTCTAGGTGTCACAGATTTCAATATGATTTTGATAAGGAATTAACTAATTAACTACTAAAGCAGATAAAGGCAAAGGTTGTGACAATAGAGGAGAGTGGTGCTAACCTAGCTACTCATCCTAACTAGTAATGTTTACGTCTAATTACTTCCAATTACTTCAGGTGGGGTCAAAGTCGAGAAGACAGCATTTGGTCAGTTCGTCCTAACCTATCGGTAAAGGGTACCACTGGAGAACTCAGGTGTACCCTCATAATTCCATTTGTTCATGGATCCTAGGCCAAGTCATTAAGCACCGCTACATGATAGATTTTATAATAGTGAGTGCCCGGTCGCTAGCATCTTAAACACTCACCCCTTACTTTTTAAGTTCATCCAAACGGTAGGTGATTAGTTGGTCAAATTGCACAAGTAGAAAGGGTCGTCAGTTGGTCATATCTTATCCTTCCCGTCTCATTCTACTCACTTAGGGTCAGTTTGTCATATCTCCTAAGAAACTAGCCTCTACCGCCATTTAAAACTACCAAAACAAGGGTAGCTACCAATAAACTATGCATGCATAAACTTAGAAATAATTATACGGAAGCAATGTAAACGCAAACAAAACAATTAAGGAATCATAACTAGACCAAAGACCAAGAGGTGCTTAGCAGCTCATATTAATGATAACAATCAATTCAATGTTTAATGATAAGAAATACATGAATCGAAAGTAAAGAAAAGATAAAAAGCTAATGCTTATCGTAGGGGAGTGTTTTCTCCCTTGGAGATAGCTCCGTATGCTCCTCTAGATCTGCCTTCTATTTCTTCTCACGTTCTCTGATTGTTGTGTGTGAAATGGGATGATTTGAAATGCTGGAAATCATGGGGTATTTATAGGCCAGATCTGGTTACGGCGTAACTAATATAAGGGTTATGCTGTAACATACAATTCTTCGTAATTTGCAATAGGTTTGTTGGTTATGGCGTAACTATGGAAGGAGTTAAGCCGTATCTTGGTTACGCCGTAATTGTAGCTCGAGTTACGGCGTAATTAGCAGCGGCGTGGAACCTCATTTGACCTAATATGGTTACGTCATAATCTTGGATAGAGTTACGCCGTAATCTTCTGTAAAGTTGGTTTTCTGAGTCACGCTTTAGTTATGGCGTAATGTGAGAGAGGAGTTACGCCGTAACTTCTTCAAAGTAAGCATACTATGATAAATCTTTAATAAACTCTCCAAATCCGTATCTCTTTAGCTCCAATGCTCGTAAATTACCTGAAAGTGTAAAACATAGGAAAACCAGCGTAAATCCTTATAAATGATATAAAATACGAGCATTATCGGGGGAAATTGACACTTATGTTCAGGATTATTTGATGTTATCACATATTTTAATAATATTGATGTATCTTTACAATGCTTTAAAGCCTGAATCATATTTATGGTTGTTGGACACTCGAGTTTTATCTTATCAATTAGCAGTCATCACTCCTTGTGTAGTCTAACATGTATGGAAGTGCTTCATAACATATCACTATGAACTTGATTAATGTGTCGAACACCTTACCTCTCGGGTCTGTTTACCCAAAATTAGCCTAACATTCATACTATGACTCCCAACAGTTATTAGATATGACACTTTTGGATCTTCCTTGTTTTTAATTTTTCTCGGCATACACACTACTTGCATTATTATGGGTTGAGAGCTACTATCGTTAAGAAATTTGTGTACAGTTTTTTACTGCCTATAACCACAAAAATATACACTTCATATGCATGACTTTAGTTAATGGTTTAGTTAATTTCAATCCCTAAAATCTATTTTATTAATGTTAGGCGAGAAGAATTCTAGCTGATAAATTGAGACCTTCATATTTCATTGTCAATGGAGTAGTATACTTCCTCTAGGGTAATTCTGAATTTCAAAATTGTTCAGATCTCAAATTCATGTAAGAGCCCAAAGTGAAGATGATGAGTTCGATTGGTATTTAATGTTTGCAGTTAGGTTCATTATGTAGGTATATGTTTTGTCCAAGATATTCGATTATCTGAATAAAAGAACACCCAAACTTCCTAGAGTTAAACGACCAGGATGCAGAAATCCAAACATGAGGAAGCTGCAAAAGTTGGTTTGATTCATTCTCTAGGTTTTTCTTTTCATTAAGCTGCATGTTTATTATTAATTTGTTGAAACCAAGATCCGGACTCAACTAGGGTATGAGTAACATTGAATTATTGGATGCACAGCGAAATAGAATAACACAATCAACATTACTAATAAGGTTTTTTTATTAATTAAAACAAAGAAACTAATAACTACTGATACTACTACGCTCTATGCATTTGATCAGACTCTCATTGGGAGATGTCTGCTATGAAATAAAATGAAAAGGTTAAATGAAAGGGATGAATGTAACCTAGACGCCTACACTCTTTATATAATAGAGGGAGGTTACAAAAACCCTAATTTTAGCTTACTAGAAAAGCTAAGCTAACTATTACATAATAGGCCCTCATTGTTTCTTCTTTCTTCATTCTTGCTTGTGGTTTTGTAATCCGCAATTCCCAACAATCTTCCCCTAAACTGGAATTTGACTATGTTAAGTTCCAGTTTCCTGATGTTACAAAACAACCTGTATGAAGAAACAATGCTAAAACATGTCATCACAAATAGTAAGCTGCACAGCAACAATCTTCTTCCCCTTTTTGCAAAAAGGGGTCTTGTAACTTGTAGACGCTTCCCCTTAAGTGATGCATGTAGATGGTAAGTATATAAACAATATGCTTCCCCTTAAAAGTATACTAACCATCTACTTGAATCATGAACTCAGTAGCATAGACCATTTCTTCCTTCAGTGCGAAAAAAAACATCATAAAATGTCTTTGGATAATTCTTGTAGTCAATATATGCATGGCTATTACATGCAATGGCCGATAGTCTCAGTGAGCTTAGACGGATCAACCAGAAACCACTCGATGCTTATGATTATTCTCTTTCCTCGATAATCATATCATGAACTGTATGGTATCATATGCCCCCAAAATATTTGTAAAGAGCGTGTAAATGTTCCAGTCAAGAATTATATCATGTACTGAATCTCCAAAACAAACTATACCCATCATCATTGTTCAAAATCCAAGGGCGTCTTTGGACCTAAAATACTATACCAGCAGAAACCAACCCACAACAACCAAAACTATGCTATCAGCAGAAATATATATATATATATATATATATATATATATATATATATATATATATATATATTATTTTTCTTTTATTATTTTATTTATTTATTTATTTTTTAAACTAAAAAGCACAGCAACAGAATCCGACTAGTAGAAACGAATCAAAATATGCAGCCAGTAGGAACACCAAATCAAGCCAAAAATATGTTAATTACTAGGGTTCATCGTTGAATAAAAATTCAACTCACCAAGACTAGTAAAACATTAGAAGCACAAACTGTCAAGACCAAAAATAACATATACAACAACCGATCATGAACAGTATAAATGTTATCCGACCAGAATTAAGTTCCCATGCTGCCATTATAAACCATCGTCTACAGTATACAAAATATACAAACAGTACCCAATCAGTAGGAACGAAACAATGATCAGCAGGAATGAAACAAAAACCAGCAGTAATCTGACACCCACTTGATCAATACTGATACGCTCACCAAATAAAACGTAGTGGGGACCAGCGACAACGTAAGTAAATTATCATTGCTGCTATTATGAGAGACCCACTAAATGCACAATATCAGTAGTAATAAAGTAACCTCACGTGATAGCATTAACTTACTAACATTATTTGAATGTGGGACCACTGCATATGCCGACCAATCAAAAATTGAATCCGAGCCCCACATTGATCACCAATTGATAGTAATAAAGTAACCTCACGTGATAGCCAAGCAAAAACTCCAAATATACTATACCTCACGTGATCGGCAGCAATGACAAAAGCAACATCACTTGATCAGCAGGAACTCCAAATATATTATACCTCACAATCATATTCAGCCAATCAAAATGACACCACACTAAATCCTATACATATTAAATCATCCAATTATCCCACGTCAGCCAAAGAAAATCATCAAAAGTATAATATGAACCTATTTTGACCAAATACATCCGAGCCCCACTAATATCATGTGATCTTTGAAAATTCATTTGACCAATTAAAATTCATATACTAGAAGCAGATATTAGTACGTAGGTCCAATCCCATGTGATCACAATACAATCATAAGAGATCCAACGTTTTAGTAATATACCTTTTCTTTTAAAGCTGCTCCTCGTGAGATCATGCACCATCCCATATCATCAATTGATAGCCAATCATCATCAGACCCGCTTCTTTAAACTGCTACTCGCCGTCAAACTTTTAAACCTGCTGCCTCTTCTCAGATTTGATGCAATGAATTTGGGTATAAACCCTAATTAGAGAAAAACTTTATAAACTCTAGATCGAGAGTCACGAGGCTCTGAAACCAATTGTAGAATCCAAGGATCCGGACTCAATTTGGTATGAGTAACATTGATTGATTGGATGCACAGCGGAATAATGATAACACAATCAATATCACTAATAAGGTTTTTTTATTAATTAAAACAAAGAAACTAATAACTACTAATACTACCACTACACTCTATGCGTTTGATCAGACTCACATTGGGAGATGTTTGCTATGAAATAAAATGAAAAGGTTAAATGAAAGGGATTAATGTAACCTAGATGCCTACCCTCTTTATATAATAGAGGGAGGTTACAAAAACCCTAATCTTAGCTTACTAGAAAAGCTAAGATGACTATTGCATAATAGGCCCTCATTGTTTCTTCTTTCTTCATTCTTGCTTGTGGTTTTGTAATCCGCAATTCCCAACATAATTCTATGGTTCATACCAAATAATTATATTTATGATGATAATGATGCTATGCATAAATACTTTTTCTGGAAAAGGTTGCAAGGAGCAAAAGCTAAGAAGAAGGAAGGTGTTGACCCTATCACCCATGTATTTGATCAGATGAAGGTACATAGTTGAATAAAGAACACATTACAATTTCTTTATTATTATTATCATTAAAGTAGCTGGTCGATTCATGCTTGTCTACTTCTTTAGAGAGTGAAAAATCCACGCATACATTTGAAAGACTTTGCAAGAGATGAGTTTATGAGGGAAGAAATTAATGAAGTTGTTGAATTTCTATAAAACTCTTGTACTTTCCAAGATATAGGTGCTCGTGCCCCCAGGTATGCTTTTTCTTCTTATTGTATTCTTCAGTTATCTAGATACCATGTAATTTCAGCTTTGTACTTCCACATTATTTTCTTGTTTTGAAGTTAGGATTGCATGCGCTAAATTTGCAGGGAGTTCAAATTGTAGGTGAAAGAGGAACAAGATTGCATTAGCTTTGGCAATAGCTGCAGAGGCTAAGGTTCCAGTTCTTAAGGGGAAGGCTTAGCAGTTGGAGGCGGGTTTCTAGGTGGGGCAGAGCCCCGGGTATGCTTTTTCTTCTTAATTTATTCTTCTCTTATCTAGATACCATGTAATTTCAGCTTTGTACGTTCACATTGTTCTGTTGTTCTGAAGTTAAGATCTTGTATGGACTAAATTTGCAGGGAGTTCAAATTGTATGTGAAAGAGGAACTTGTAAGACTGCATTAGCTTTGGCAATAGCTGTATAGACTAAGGTTCCAATTGTTAAGGTGAAGGCCCATCAGTAGGAGGTGGGTTTACGGGTGGGGCAAAGTGCATCCAATGCTAGAAAATTGTTACAAACGTCACGAAATCTAGTTATACTCGCTAACATCATACTTTTATGTCCATATTTTGTTTTACGCAATTCGATCTTTTATTTTTTGTTGATTACTGTGGAAAACTAGAAGAGGGGGTTGAATAGTTTCAATTTAAAACTTCCTTTTAAATATTTAGATCGACTTATGTCAATCTATTTGGTTGTTTGTGTTGGACGTTGATAGATAGATATATAAACGTGTAATGAAAGATAAAGAGTAAGAAGCACATAACCACGACACGAGTATTTATAGTGGTTCGGCTACAAGGACACCTTCCTTGCCCTACTCCACTCCCCGAGTCACCTACTCGAGAGTTCATAAACACTACACGACACCAATCTCCTTATGGCGGAGAAGCCTTCACAACATCGCATACTCTTTTTCCGGTACTAGGCTAACCACCGGGTTCTTTCACTCCAAGGTGAACCACACCTATCACAACGTCGCCTACCCTTTATTAGGTACTAGGCTAAGCACATAGTTCCATTAATATGGAGGAACTACTACCCAACACAACACAACACCTAATCTCAAGGAGATCCACTCCTTGTTACAAAACCATCAAGGATATCACCATCCTTGGAAATAAACTAATACTTATATGTACAACGATGCACCTCATCGATTATACGACCTAAGCATTCTTCCCTAATGCCACTTGATTTGATTCTTAGGCATCCTTCACTAATGCGTTTGACACAACACTTAGCATCTTTCACTAATGCCTTAATCTTGACACCTTTAGCATTCTTCACTAATGCTTTTGTCACGGACGTTAAGCACCTTTCACAAATGCTTTCGTCTTGACTCTTTCAAAGATCCTTCACTAATGCCTTCAACACAACATCTACGGAGGAAGAAAGAACTATCACCAAGAGAACCTCAGTTGTCTTGATGATGACGAAGCATGGCAACTCATGGACTTGAGCTTGCTCGACTTCAAGAAGTGGTGATCTCGCCTTTAAGAGAATCACACAAAAACAAAATACAAACTACATAGAAAGATCCCTTAGGATCAGTGGTTAGAGAGGTACAATACTTGCAGAAAGTATGTGTGAAAGTGGTGAGCCAAAAGGAAGAATTGGATCACTATTTATAGAGGAGAAAACTTACTGTTCCTCGGATCCCACGAATCCCTCCCACAAGGGATCCGGCTAGCGTAAAGCTAAGGATCCGTGGGACGCTCCTCTTTACCCTTGGGTATTTTGATCATGGGTTATGGGTCATGGGTTATGGGTTGATCCATGGGTTTCTTATTAGATAAAATGTATCTTATGAGTTCAATGTACCTAGTCAAATGGTTTGGATAAAACCATGGGTTATGGGTCAATACCATTTGTTAGTTTTTACCTATTTTAGTATATACTAGTTTAAGTATATATTTACCCAAATATGTAAACACTAGTTGTTGTACATATGTATTGCTAAATCATAAAATCACTTATACTTGTTTTAGTGTTTTATGTGAAAACGTAAGTGTGTTAGAAAACTATTGGCTCAAACAGTTTATGTATTTTATTTGTTTCGTTAAAATGATTTTACGTTTGTTATCGACAAAACATTAGAAGATCGTAAAATACAAATAAACATTTTTCCGGCTTATTTGTATTAACAATCTCCCCCTTTTTGTTGATGACAAAACATAAAATTATTTTAAGGAAAAACTAAAAAATTCGTAAAAGTTCGAATTGGAGTTTTTACTCTCTTCTCCCCCTTTTTGTCGAAACAAAAAGAACGCCGAAAAGAAATTAACACCATGTTTTAAGAAAAACATGTAGAAAAGAAAAAAAAATGTAAAGAGAGCAAGTGACGGGAATGGTTCTCGTCTTAACTCCCCCTTGACGAGTCCATCCATTTGTGAGGGCGTCAAGTACATAAGTACGCTAATGTTTTCCAATTATGTTTGCAAATGGTTCGTCCTTGTGACGAAAATGCTCCCCCTAGAAGATTGCAACTTTGCAATGGGGTGTCATGAAGAGCAATCCAAATAAGGATCAAGTGCAACTGGATTTGCAATGTAAGGTTTGACACAAAGCTCCCCCTAGCTTTATGGTGTCAAAATCTTCATGTGTATTTTCAAAATCTACAAAATAAAGGTTAGAAAACAAGAGTATAGTGCATAATTTCCTGCAAATAAGACTCAAGTTAGTAGAAAATTGTTCTTCTGTACCACGGATCTCACGGTTCCCTTTGTAGAGGGATCCGTCTAGGCATTTTGGAGGGATCCGGTTGTCTAGTGACAGATTCTTCCGCAATGAAGATATCCCAAACAATGCTAATAATGAGGTGAGATATATATATAATTAGCAAGCATAAACACAAAGTAACATGGCATATAAGTAATCATTCAATAAAAATAAGAGATAATCAAACAAATCTCTAAAACTAAGACAATGATCTAGCCATATATTTTCTACTAATAAGTTACTAAAGCCTAGAATGCAACAAATCTCTAAAACTAAACAAATCTCTAAGGATGAGTAGACTTGTTGATTTGGTCCAATCTTTCAAGAAGATGATTAACATGAAATGTAACTCATTTCGTACTTCTTGAACAAGTCCTTGGGTGATTAGACCATTTGGGCAACTATTTTCTTGATTGGGAATTGGAGGAAAATGGATGTTCTGGGGAGGCTCTACGAATGATTGTGGGGTTTCATTTTGAGGTGTGGGATGAGGTTCTACTAAAGGTAAGGGTGGTGGTAGTGTAAATTCGTCCATATGATCATGTCCATGATTGTTCCTTGTTTCCCATGATGGACTATTCGGTGTTGTGGGTGGTTCCCTATTTAACGAGAAAGTTGGTGAGTGGGAGGTTCTTGGTGGCGAGTGCTCTAATGCATAGAGATTTGGGTGAGGAAGAGGCTCGTCATATCTATGCTCAAGGAATGAGGACTTAGACGGCTTGCTAGAACTAAGAATGTTTGTTTTTGAACTAGATGACCCTTTTTGTAGCCCAAAAGGTTTAATGCTAATCCTTGCGGTTCTCTTAGCAATTGTTGAATGAGTTTGTTGAGGTGGGATTCTCCCATTGTTATCTCTTATGGGAGATGATTCGGTGGATGATATTTCATGGATCATATGACCCTTTCTTTTGGATGACCCATTTGTTGAGGAGTTGTTGCTAAGAGCTTTAGTCATGGTGGTGATAAGGATGCTATATGAGCTTTCTAGTGACTGATTTTTTAGAGCTAGGTGGAAGTGATGCCCTAACCTTAAGAGTGTTTGGTTTATAAAGGGTAATTTGAATTAAAGAATTAAATTCTTGGCCACTAAGAGGATTAAGCATGCACTTAGGATTTTGATCAGCTCTAGAGAGACAATAATTGAAAGCTAAAAGTGGTAAGATAACCAAAAGGTGGTTTAAATTAAAGAGGGAAGTTGGTTTCAGCTTTCTGCAGCCACTGATCCCGCGGATCCCTCTCACCTGGGATCCGTCTAGTTATAAACTAGGGATCCGCCTGTTAGACAGGTTCAAGGTGAAATGATTATGCTTTTGTGAGGTTTATTACCTATGTATTTTGAGGTTTTGACTTAATTTTGAAGTTTTTAACTGTTGGATATCTTAAATGCTCAACCATTATGGGTGATGGTGCTTAATGATGGTTTTGGATAAGAAAATTGATTTTAGGTAGTCTAACTAAGTGTTTGACCAGGACACCATTTGATTTGATATGGAGAAATGGTGGTAATTAGTCCTAGAAGTCAGATGATGATTTAAGAAAAATTTACTAAAATATTAAAATAAATAAAAAATAAAAAACTAGTTTTGAGCCTAATTTTGAGTCAAAAGTGATTAATACCAATTTTCTAAAATTGATGAATATCCCAAACTAAGTGTTATGAGATGTGATAAATAATGTGTGAGCGTTGGAGCGGAAATATGGTGAGTTTTGATGAGTTGATAAATCAAAAATACTTTGAAATATATCATAGGTAAGCCATGGGTGATTGTGAGGCTTTCAAATATTTGAGGAAGACTTAGTTAGCTCTAATATCTTATGTTTGACTAGTGTGAAGTGATTTAGTGAGCTATTTTGATATAAGCAAGTCTGTATTGCTCATCTGTAGTCACGGATCCCGCGGTTCCCTTATGGGAGGGATCCGGCTACTTATAATGCTGGGATCCGCCTACTGTAGATCAGAAGGCTTCCAAAGAAATGTGCAACTTTGCACTTTTTAGCAAATGCTTCTCCTAGTTGTTTCTATAGGGACTAAATGCAAGAACACAACAAATATAAGGCAAAGTAAAGTAGGGAGACCTAAAATTTCCTAAAATGAGTGACGACGACCACTTGAATGTTTTCAAGGAGTCGTAAAATCTCATTCTACAAGTTCCTAAGTTAAGATTGTTTAGTGCCAAGATATGGCAAGACCTACATACTACACTATCCTACATAAGCATTGTTTAAGTGTTACAACCCATTGTTTTAAATTGTTCTACACAAATTTAGGTCCTATGACCTTACCTCATTTCTCCTATCCTTCCCGTCTTCACCCGTCCTCCACTCTTTATCATACCACCTCTACTTCTTTTTCTTTAGGAAGTTGGCGAAGCACCTGAAGATTCCCTTGGTTTGTTGCCATTCGGGTGATGCACCCGGAATGTCCAACAATTGGTTGATGTATTCCAAGGGGTCGAGTTCGGTATTTCCGAGTGGGTTGCTACTTCCTTCACCTTCTCTTTGCCTCTCCCTTTATTCTGAGGAATCCATGGGTGGTGAGGCCTTTTGCCATCTACCATGAACCTTGTAGTTCTTCCCTCGGTCAATGGCACCATAACCTTGTTGCAAAAGCTATGATCATAGGATTGCGGAGAAGGATCTAATGCAAAGATGAATTTAGCAAGACGGGTTAGGAGCATTGCATACGGGAGCACCATCTTGTCCATGCTTCTTACACTTGCCATTCTCTTGATCATGTAGTAGGCAAGGTTAAAGCGAGTCTCGGTCACTAGGTAATAGATCATGAAGCTTAGACATGCGTTGGGGTGATCCTTGTTTCCTACTAGGCACACCACATTCTCCCTTATCACATCTTCCCATTTCCTATACAATATGTACATCTCGGAGAGCTCCATTTGGAAAGGATCCCCATAGATCACTTTCGACTTCCTAGTAACCCTTGATGGTGATGTTCTTGGCATAAATACGGTGTCCCTCACCGTGGTAGCTTCTGGGATTATCATGTGATATATTGCGTGATGATAAACCATAGAGTGTAACTCCTCCAACGACCACTCATTAGAATACATGCAAACACCTTGATATGGAACCCCTATTATTCTTCCAAACTCCACAAGCTAAAGAGTGTACTCATGTCCATTTATGGTGAATTCAATTAAGATGGACCCATCATCATTTCTAACTATCCCCATTGTCTTGTATAACTTGAGTACAAAGACCGGGAAAATTTGTTCGTTTATGTCCAATAAACAATCAAACCCAATAGCTCCAAAAACTTCTCTTATGTCGGTATTGGCCAGAAATGATGGTTCTACTACTCGAACTTCGTGAAAAAGTCTCTTTTCAAGCATTTTAAAAGCTTTCCTATCTTCAGGACTAAGTCCGTCTTTTCTATGGTACATTGGTATGTAATGAGCGGTGTCTTGGTAATCTTGTTGTTTGTTGCTTGGCATGATTGTTCCTAAACAATACAACCACAATGTGGTGTTAATTGTGAATAGTAACCTAGAGGGTTTGATCACAATTTTGCTCTCATCACCTTTGTTGAATTCAATAAATGTGTTTAATTTGTATTAACAATGTTAATTATTTGATTTAGATTATCTTAGAAAATAATGTGGTGACAAATTATGATAAACCCATTTGAACCCAACTCTTAAAGATGAAGAAATTGTAATCCTAGAAATCAAGGAATTAAATTAACAATGTAGTGAAGATTATACTTACACAAGTGATTGTTATGCTTGAGAGAAATGATCAAATTGCTCCTTTGAACAGTAGCTATGTTCTTGTTCGTGAGTCTTTGAAGTGGATATAATTGTGGAACATCCACAAAGGATCATTACTAACTTATGCTGTCTTCTGTTGCACAGATCCCGCGGATCCCTCTCATTTGGGATCCGGCTAGTGTAAATGTAGGGATCCGGCATGACAGCAAAAATCAACTCAAGCACTCCTTGATAACTTTGGTTTGGGAGTTCTAAAATCTCCTAGAGTTTGATGTTTAAGCTCAATAACTTGTGATTTGAGTTTTTGACGGTTTAGTACTAATCCTAATAGTCATGGTTCCCTTTTTTAAGAATTAGTTCACAATTCTTGGAAGGTTTATCAAAGATTATGATAAAATCCCATTTTATCATAATATAAGAATTTTCACACGGAAAATTATTGACATAGGTGGAGTGTCAATAATTCCTTTGTGATGGATAATGATTAAGGCTATCGAATAATCAAGATATCATTATTACGAGTTGGAAGTGTAGTCTATACAAATCAGTCGAAGAATACTATTCTTGATGATGATTTTAATATAGATAACTACTTAAGTAATTACTAATAAATATAAATTATGCAACTAAGATTTTAAAAATAATAAAACCAAAAGTAAATTATTAACGATCATACCTTTGCTAAATGTTCTTTTTAAGAAAAGAAGTATTTAGATGAAATGCTTTGTGATCTTCTTGGAATCTCCAGATTCATGTGTGAGAAGGACAATACTAAACATTCTTTTTGCGAAAAGAAATATTTAGATAGATTCTTCATGATCTTCTTGGTAACCCCAAATCCAAGTATGGAGAATACTTAACAAGGAAAATGTTAGAACATTCTATCACTGTCCAACAATAAACATTTTAGTGATTTTTAAAACATGACATGAAAAAAAAAACCTTCATGTAGTTTTCAAACATACACGGATCGTATCAAGTTTTTAAAGTACAACATACTCTAAGAAACTTGGTAACGAAGCTCTGATGCCAATTGTGGAAAACTAGAAGGGGGGGTTGAATAGTTTTACCAATTTAAAACTTCCTTTTAAATATTTAGATCGACTTATGTCAATCTATTTGGTTGTTTATGTTGGACGTTGATAGATAGATATATAAACGTGTAATGAAAGATAAAGAGTAAGAAGCACATAACCACGACACGAGTATTTATAGTGGTTCGGCTACAAGGACACCTTCCTCGCCCTACTCCACTCCCAGAGTCACCTACTCAAGAGTTTGTAAACACTACACGACACCAATCTCCTTATGGCGGAGAAGCCTTCACAACGTCGCCTACTCTTTTTCCGGTACTAGGCTAACCACCGGGTTCTTTCACTCCAAGGTGAACCACACCTATCACAACGTTGTCTACCCTTTATTAGTTACTAGGCTAAGCACCTAGTTCCATTACTATGGAGGAACTACTACCCAACACAATACAACACCTAATCTCAAGGAGATCCACTCCTTTCTACAACACCATCAAGGATATCACCATCCTTGGAAATAAACTAATACCTATATGTATAATGATGCACCTGTAACCACCGGTAAATTTCACCTCGTATTAAACTAATATAATATTATAACGAAAGAATACTTATCCATTTTCTACGTCCAATTTTTTTTTTAAGAAACGATATCCTTTTATTTGATCACAACAATTAGCCAATGTGATGAAACTCACATCTTTAATAAACACAAACATCTTTATATGTAAAACTATAAGAGTTTTCAACTTATATTTACCACTTTACGTTATTTCGTTAACGTTCGATTATTAAACGTTCAAACAAAACGTTTTCTACCTATTAGAGTTTTTACGAAACCATAATTTATTATAACTATGATTTCACGTAACTAACCCATCAACACTCAAGTACAACATTTTATACCTAGAGTACAAGTCTCTAAAGCATAGAAGCCTTAACTATAACTTAAATTATATCATAAACGTTAGTGTATCTACTTTAAAGCACACCTTACAAGACTATAAAGCATTAGCCTTAAACTTGATTTTCTCATAATATATTAGAAGCCTAATGTATAACTTTCTAAAGCTTATGGTACAAGTATATAATGCAAAACTCAAAAATATATTTCTTTCATTTCTATTTTGAATCTTGCGACCAAGTAACCAAACAAGGATTGCACCTCGCATATTTCAGGTCTATTTCTAAATATTTAATACCAATTATTATCACATTTTTATTAAATAATATTACTTTTAGTAATAATCACAAAAGTTTAATCATGTGAATTTTACACACGACCAACACAAGAATAGGATAAGTCTATATGTTCAAAATACTCAAATTCATCAATAGTCATACTTTATATGAACTATTGCCATGTTGTTGTTTTTACATTATACTTTTTACGTAATACGAGTCCTCAAACTTAGGTTATTAGATTTTATCAACGTAGCTCTCCGTTAAACTTATCACATGTATAATATAATTAGTTGGGGCATGTTGAATTCGAATACAAAAGACATGACATACCAACCCATGTCGAGAGACGGAGCAGTTTATTCACTTTACTTTATTTGTTTTCCATCCAGACTACTGTAACATCGAGGTGAGTCATAGCCCCTCTTTTGCTATTTTTATACTTGTTTATTAATGCTTTGGGGGAGATACATGCTCAACTAATTGATTTCACTTTTATAAGTACTCTAAAAACTTTTATATATTAGTGTGAGTCATAGCCCTCTTTTCTGTTTTTTTATACTTGTTTATTAATGCTTTGGGGGAGATACATGCTCAACTAATTGATTTCACTTTTATAAGTACTCTAAAAACTTTTATATATTACTGTGAGTCATAGCCCCTAAACTTATCACCGTAGCTCTCCGTTAAACTTATCACATGTATAATATAATTAGTTGGGGCATGTTGATAAAATTTGACATTTTTATAAGTATTATATTTTTACGTTATCCAATATTAAGTTTCGTGACTTAAAGAATTAACGTTAGTAAATACCGGGATCAAGCTATACCCGCTAAACCTTAAACTATTAATAAATCTAAATATTATCATCAAAACATACACTAGTACCATTTATATATATGCGTGATAATGCACTCTAAAACTCATGGTTGTTTATATATACACGAATCAAACATATGGACAACATCACGTGGCTCATTTCAAAACCATATGCTATCCTATATCTAGTGACGCATATCATCCTAACAAGCATGCAAGTTGGCCACATGCAATCTAAATTTTATGGCTATATATATGATCACACATAGACTCTTTTATTCATTCACTCTTTGTTTTCAAGCGTAAACCTACACACACACACTCATATCTACTGAATTCAAGCCAAAGAAATAGGAAAATGGAAGATTGTACTCAAGTTTTAAGTCTTGGAAAGCTTTAGTTTACATTTGGAAGTCAATTGGTCTCATTTTGTTTCTAGCCGAGCTTAACAAATTCCATAAAGCGTTGTAAGTCTTTAAAGCTCTTTTCAATTTTTTTTTTTTTACATTTTCTAGTAACATACACATGTATTGAGAACCATTTATCAAGTTAAAAGCCAAATCAAAAAAGATTTTCCTTTCTTATACTTTTTATCGAGACCCAAAGTCGATTTTTAAGTTTTAAACTTGACAACTAAGCTACATGTTAAGTCATCTAAATAAGTTAATAAGCATGTTATTAAGCCACAAGTACTTTAAACTAAACTAAATTTTATAAATCTTTAAACAGCTAAATAATGCAAAAATTTTGGTATAAGGCATCTTGTTTGTTCTGCTGGTAACAAATCAAGTAAAAAAGAAATGTATTCCACTTGCATAAACAAAAGGCAAATGTGTCAGCAACCTGACTACTTATTTTAGTATCCAAACGTTGGTCGATGAGGTTTATTTCGTTGTCGAAATTTCTCATAAACGACGTGTTTATTGATTAGAATGCTAGACTTGTTTGTGACTATATGAAATCATTATTTTATCATATGTATCATTTTATTTTATTTAGAAACCACCAATAAATATTTACTTTAAAAAGAATAAGCATACATACTAACTTAAAGGTTAGCAATATCCCGTCGTAAATATATATATATATATATATATATTTGGTCATAAAACATACTGTAAACATATTTCATGCATACATCTATACATGCTTAAGCTTTAAGAAATTTTTATGGGCTTTAAACAATATACTCATAACTAGACAAGGCTTATTAACTAATTCATAGTTCATGCCCAAAAGTAATCCATTAATCAAGAAAGCCCAAAAATACGTCCTTTCATCTTCACCAAAAACGCAGCAGCATTGATGTGACTTTGGGACCAATTAAAACTCGTTTTACTTGCATTTAAAATCCTAAACTTGACTTACATGTATTGCTAAAGCTTTAGTGTAAAATGCATGAAGGGCCTATCTCGCCAAATTTCTAAAACTATATATAAAAAGGATTAAATTTAAAAACCAATTAATGCTCCGAGATATAAAAATGTAGTTACAAAAAGGACCTTTGGTGCAAATTATATTTAACCAAGGGGTATAAAGGGTCACTTTTAAAACTGCAAAGTAGAAACTGTGATTTCACTAAAGTTGAAGGATAAAAACCGTAAATATTTAAAATTGTAAATTATAATATTTTGGAAACATAAAATATTTAACAACTTGGGTTTCAATAAAATTTATTATCCATCATCCGAGCCATAAAAATAAGAAAGATAAGTATTATTGATTTTTGAAGAGACTTCATGTTACTTAACTAACGATAAAGCATCATTATCACATAAACTTGAATTCGAATACTAAAGACATGACATACCAACCCAGGTCGAGAGACTGAAAGTTTATTCACTTTACTTAATTTGTTTTCCATCCAGACTACTCAGAACATCGAGGTGAGTCATAGCCCCTCTTTTGCTATTTTTATACTTGTTTATTAATGCTTTGGGGGAGATACATGCTCAACTAATTGATTTCACTTTTATAAGTACTCTAAAAACTTTCATATATTACTGTGAGTCATAGCCCCCCTTTTGCTGTTTTTATACTTGTTTATTAATGCTTTGGGGGAGATACATGCTCAACTAATTGATTTCACTTTTATAAGTACTCTAAAAACTTTTATATATTACTGTGAGTCATAGCCCCTATTTTCCTTATTTTGAACGTTCTGGGGGAGATACATGCTCAAATATTGCTTGATATTTTTACATTTATTTTAAACTTTTACATATTACTGTGAGTTCATGGCCCCTACCTTTACTTGCTTTTAAACTATTTTGGGGGAGATACATGCTTAACTACTCGTTTTTACTTTCACAAGTACTCTAAAGCTTTTACATACTACTATGAGTTCATAATCACACTTTATACATTTTGCTACAAACCTGAACACAAGTACTATCTGTATGTGATCCTGATTGCTATTGCTTAAGTTATTTACTGTTGCCACTGAAAGCCCCTCATATCATGAACCATTAAGCACTTGCGAGTGAACGCGAATATAGTGAATAGATCTATTGGCAGTTGACGCCCCATTTGTGTTAGCCGGATAGGTAACCATATGCACTTTATTTGAGAATACTAGGAGAATGGGAAACTCCTACCAGAGAGCATTGTTGCTCACATCATTATTATGATGTTTGTAACTTACGTCATTATTATGACGCGTTCGTGTTAAGGTTTGCGTTCATGAGACTTAAGGCAATATATATTGTGTTGCAATGATACAAATGCTGCAACTACTGAATTTATTGGTGCAACAACGTGGCCCAACCTTGAAACTTATGTTCAACTGATTTGCATACAAACTCTATGGATTCAATCAAATTTTGACCCGTTTAGGGCAAACAAACGACTATGGGTGCATAACAACGTAGGCCACTACTTATTTTATCAATATTTGTATTTATTACAATAATCGCTCAAACTCTAAACTATTGAACTCAACTGTTTTAATCATAAACTCTATGAACTCACCAACCTTTGTGTTGACACTTTTTAGCATGTTTATCTCAGGTTTATAATTTACGAGGATTGCAGGAGGGCACGGATACTCAGAGGCTATATTATCATTCGAAAACTTATTTAATAAACAGTAAAACCACTGGGACCTCATTTTGTAAACTCTGATATTTATATAAATCGAATGATAAATCTTTTAAAATGATACAAATAGAGTTCGTTTTCTCGTTATTGTAATTGATGCCATGAATATAACACCCTTGAATTCGGCTGCGTATCACGAAATGGGGGTGTTCTACACCTCATCGATTATAACGACCTAGGCATTCTTCCCTAATTCCACTTGATATGATTCTTAGGCATCCTTCACTAATGCCTTTGACACAACGCTTGGCACCCTTCACTAATGCCTTCGTCTTGACACCTTTAGCATTCTTCACTAATGCTTTTGACACGGACGTAAGCACCTTTCACTAATGCTTTCGTCTTGATACTTTCGGCATCCTTCACTAATGCCTTCAACACAACATCTACGGAGGAAGAAAGAATTATCAACAAGAGAACATCATTTCCTCTTGATGATGACGAAGCATGGCAACTCATGGACTTGAGCTTGCTCGACTTCTAGAAGTGGTGATCTCGCCTTTAAGAGGAACCTAGAGAATCACACAAAACAAAAGACAAACTACATAGAAAGATCCCTTAGGATCAGTGGTTAGAGAGGTACAATACTTGGAGAAAGTATGTGTGAAAGTGGTGAGCCAAAAGGAAGAATTGGCTCACTATTTATAAAGGAGAAAACTTACTGTTCCCCGGATCCCACCGGATCCTCCCTGGAAGGGATCCGCTAGCGTAAAGCTAGGGATCCGTGGGACGCTCCTCTTTACCCATGGGTATTTTGATCATAGGTCATGGGTCATGGGTCATGGTTTATGGGTTGATCCATGAGTTTCTTATTAGATACAATGTATCTTATGAGTTCAATGTACCTAGTCAAATGGTTTGGATAAAACCATGGGTTATGGGTCAATGTGATTTGTTAGTTTTTACCCATTTTAGTATATACTAGTTTAAGTATATATTTACCCAAATATGTAAACACTAGTTGTTGTACATATGTATTGCTAAATCATAAAATCACTTATACTTTTTTAGTGTTTTATGTGAAAACGTAAGTGTGTTAGAAAACTATTGGCTCAAACAGTTTACGTATTTTATTTGTTTCATTAAAATGATTTTACGTTTGTTATCGACAAAACATTAGAAGATCGTAAAATATAAATAAACGTTTTTCCGGCTTATTTGTATTAACAATTACTATAATTTATTAGTAAGATGGTATGCTTACAGTTGAAAGAATCACTGAACAATATGAATTCATTTTTAGGCGCCTGTGATCATATTTGAGGGGAATTTTGAGAGAAAATAATTGAAAAGAAAGTATAAGCTAAAAGTGAGGTGGTAAATCAATAAATTAGCTAATGAGCCTATTTGGGATTTGTAGAATGGTTTACCCCCGATGCACAAATTGGGTCAAATGAAAACATTGATCAAAAGTGAAATGGGTTACACAGTTTGAACCATTGGAAGCTCCCCAAGTGTATTTTTAGTACTTATAGGCCTTTAGAATCATCATATAAAAATAAAAATAGATTATTGTTGAAATAACATAGTTTATTTGTAATTATAGATTTAATGGGTGAGCTAATTATAAAAAAAATGGTGAAACACAAATTGTGGGTCAACCCAGCCAACCTGACCCATTTTGAACTGTCCATTTTTGCACAGTGAGTTTAAAGAATAGATAAAGGGAAATATGATTAGAGATGTGAGTTTTGTAACTCTTTCAAATATAATACATAGTTACAGTTCTTTGAATTCTCCCATTTCAGTGGCAAGTTACATATATCATATCAGCGACTTCCATTGGATGTAGGTTGTGTTTTATGTGTTTTCACAGGTCAAACACTAAAAATAACTGAAAGGGAATGTCAAATGGGCTAAGTGTTCCATGCAGGAACCCTAATAATATAACTATTTTGATCGTATCATATATTTTTGTTGTTACTTTTTGCACATGTCTGCACATATCTATGGATGCGCCATTACATTCTTGCCCAAGAACGCATATCATCAACTGATTATACGAAATGGTGCGCCTTCTTCATACTTTAAATTTTAGACAAACTTTAAAATGTTTGGGTGTACAGGCTTGATATGTGCTTATTCACATATCTTTTCATTATGAAAATTGACCCAAAACAACCAAGGAAAAGCCGTTTATTGTTTATATTTGTGGTTTTCGAGTTTGTGTTGGCAGTACGGATATGCAAAACACACAAAAAGGATCCAAATCAGATGTAAACCGAGCACGAGATCAAGAGAGTTTTAGCCGAGCCGAAGGTCAAGATTGTGTATTTTGGAAGATTTTATTCTCAAAAGATGATTTCTGTTTCACAAAGTTTGAAGAAAAGTCAAGAATGGCCTCGCACTTTGAGCTTTTGACAGATTTGGTCCCTCAAAGATTCAGAAATTACAAAAGTCACCCTTGGATTATTAGAGCTTTACATGATTGGTCCTTGATGAGATTGTCATAATTACACATTTAGTCCTTGGAGAATTCAAGTTGTACAAGTTAAGTCCCTAGAATACACTTGGATCACATTCTAAATCCCAAAGTCCAAAATCATTATAAACCTTCGCCCAAAAAAGAAAACCCGGAGCCCAAACAAAACTAATACTACCCTGTCTATTTTACCCAAAACCCAACCAAACCGGCCACTTACCCGGTCAACTTCACTAACCCGTCAACTAATGTTTGAAAATAATAAATAAAACCAAAACAAAACCCGCCAATCCTTTACCCCCTTTTACCCAATTACAGTGATACATGAACCCTAATTACCCTTCCCGGTTAATTAAGCAATTTCACGAATTAAGGGCAATATAGTACTTTACCCGACACACCGACACAAAGGGATGAAACTTCATCAACTGTGCCATTGTCCACATGTCGCCTCTTATTGGACGAAGCTTGTCACCGTGATTCAATCCAAGGGATGAGATGAGAAGATGTTGTGTGGGATGTGATCCAAGGGTGGATATGAACTCAAAGTAGCACAATATGAAGGAATTCGAGAAGCTTCTTAGCCTTAGCTCATGTTATAAATAGGACCTCCTTCTCATTCACAAAGATGTATCTTATTCTCTCGATTTTTCTTTCTCTCTAGGTTTAGTTGTAGTAGTTATTTCAAATGTTTTAAATCTCTTGGTAATTCGTATTGTGTACTCAAAATTTCCTCATTAATAGAATTTACATTTCAATTTCAATTGTTTGTTTTAAGTTTCTTATAATCTACATCCGCTATAAACTTATTTTAATGCTTATTATAGTTTTATCATATCGCTTTTAGCTTATTTCTTCAATATCTCAAAAATACAAAAAAAAATCAAATAAATCATTGAAAAATAAAAAAATCACTTTAGGTCGTTGTTTTGGATTAATCCACCATCGATTTATTGTTTCTCATAGTTCATTTAAGCTTTGGTAGCTTATTGTGAGCTTGTACTAGTTTTCTCACTCAAATTCACAAAAATCTCATGTTACATCGATCTACAGAGAGTTTTATATGGATTTGTTGTTTTGATCCGATTTGATGGAAATGATACCGTATTGGGATGAGATTTGAGCCGTATTGATTAGGATTAGTGGTTAAATAGGTTAGGGTTCTTATTTCATCATTGAGCAAGCCATAGTGGCTAAGGCATCTTGTAAGTTCATAACTGCTTTGATCATTTAACTGTTTGAATCGCTCCTTAGTTGTAATTGATAATGCTTGATCCGGAGTATGATGCTTGTTTAAGTGTTATTTAGTCTTATCCGCTTGTTAGTTCTTTTTAAAAAGTAGCTAAAGTAGTGTTTGGATAAGTCCGTTATTACATCGTTAGAGGTTAGTAGAACTGATAAGAGTAGATTATACTTGTTTAGGTAGTAGATTGCTAGTCATTTGAGGTCTTGTTGATTGTAGTTTAGCTCTAAAAGTCAAAATCACTATAACCGTTTCTAGTTGTAGAATCTGTTGAATTCAGTTGGTTTCATAAATCGCAAATTGGTTTGAAATTGCTAGATCTAGCTTTAGGTAATCATTATTAGTGTTTAAACATCATCATCAGTTCATTAGATTGAATCAAAACTCAGTTTGGACAAAGTTTAGTTGTATTCTTAAAAGTCAAATCATTAACCAAGCAGCTTTCAAAAACCTTTGTGCATCAATTTCTTATTCATCTCTGAGTTTCAGTGTTTGAAATTTTGGATAATTAATTTTCAACCGGTCTTAATCGATAATTGCTTTTGCTTCATCCGTTTGGTCAAATTAAGCTTCAAATAAGCTCTTCAACAAGCTACTATTTGCCCTGTTCACACCGAAAAGCAATTATTTTGAATCTTGTGACGGTCTCATTTTCTAGGAGTTAGGACTTGGTATTTTGCACAATCATAGTTGGCCGGTGGTTTATAGGTCAGACTTTTGGTTTCGTGTTTGCTTATTATTGGCTTGAGATATAAGCTCAAACAGTGGACCTGAACCACTGTTTGACTGAGATTTAGCAGTTAGCTTAAATCATAGGTTCTAAGCTTTAGGCTTGTTAGGAGTAGTTAGATTCAGTTTCAATTAGCTTATTCTAGTGTATTCGAGCTTCTGTCATTGTTTGGTTAGCCATTTAGCTTATTTGCTAATTTTTAGTAGCTTAATCTAGTAGCAGTTGCATTACATCTTTATATTTCTACACATAACCTGCTAGTTTTTCATTTTTCATAGATTCTAAATATCATTTTAGAATTTTCCTGAAGATTTCAATATTTTTGGCCTTTATTTGCTATTTTTCTCAATTTAAATAGATTTTAATCAATTTTTATTAGCTTTTATTGAAAATAATTGAGAAAAAGTTCCAAAAAATAGTTTTCCAATTTTCTTAGTTTAAGAAAAATATAAAAAGCGTAAAAAAGAATTTTCCATATTTTTCCACTTTTATTTGGTATTTTTCACCATTTTAATTAGATTAAATTAGTTAAAAAATTATAAAAAATAGAAATAAAATTCAGAAAAATCCAAAAAAAAAATAGTTTTAATTCTAAATTAGATTTTAAATATCATTTCTAGAGTAAAAGTAGATTTAGGCATTTTTAGGATATCATTTAGACGTAGTTGCATTTTTATTCGCGTTTGTTAATTGCGTTTTAGATTGCGTTTAGGATTTCCCGTAGGATAGATTTCCTTAATTACTTTCCCATTCCCGTAGTTAATAATCAATCATTAATCCAAAACATCAAGCATTAAATCCAAACCAAGAACGACGTTGGCAATTCACGCCTCGTTGGGAAAACGATTCGGGTTGACTAATCCGTACACACGAACACACACGGGATTTGATTTATTATTCTTTTTCCTAAGAGAATTTGAATCTATCTTTGTGAATATTTTTGATATCTGATATTGAGAATCAAATTTTGGCGCCGCTGCCGGGGAGGTTGTGTCACGACAATATCGTTTGAAGTTTGTCGATTAGTGACTTGAGATCCTTCATTCGTGAAGTTACTATTTTTCTATAAAATAAAAAAAGTAAAAAAATATTTTCCTTTTTCTTTTATATATATATCGATTAAAATACAAAAAGATTTTCTCTTTGTTTTTGATAATAAATAGAAGAAACCAATTATATAACATTCTCAACGGAGGTGTTATCATTATAAGTTCCCGAACAAAAGATCAACAACTTGCCTTTGTGTCTTGGATTTATTTACTTATTTGATAAACAAACCGTGGTGGGTATAAGGACGGCCCGACATTAAATTGCGGCCGTAAAGAAGCGGTTTTTAATAAGCTTCGCTACCTGACCTACAAAGCTTCTCCGCCGGCTTGTGCGCTTGTCTGTAGAGGTGATTTATTCACTTGGGATTATTGGTTTAAGTTCACCGTGTTTTCAATATCGGCTTTTAATTGCCTTGGTTTTAAGTGCATGCGACTCGCCTCAATCAATACGTAGACGAAATCGAGAATAGACGCATTCGAGTTACGCTATCGCTGAAGAACCCGTCATGGCGGACATAATTTCGAACGATGAACGAAGTTACTTCAAGCTCCCGTGACGCGACTACGGTGCGGATGCTATCGCATTTCCACCAATTAACACCAAAATTTTGAACTAAAACGAATCTAATACAATTGGTGTCTAATAAACCTTTTTGTGGTTTAGACTATGAGGAGCCCCACGACATCTCCGCTGGTTTAATCAAGTTGCTTCTACGATTAACTTTCGGGGCGTCTCTCACGAGTCGATTAAGTTGAGATTGTTTCCATTTTCCTTGAGGGGCAGCCCTGACTTGGCTCGAAAAAGAACCCCTTCACCAATTACAACATGGGAAGATCTTTCTAAGAAGTTTGTGAACCAATTCTTTCCTCCATCAAAGATAACAATGTTACGAAATCAAATCATAAATTTTCAACAAAAATTTGACGAGAGTTTTGGAGAAGCATGGGATAGATTCAAGGAACTTTTACGAAAATGCCCGAATCACGGTTTTACCGATCTTCATCAGATTGATACGTTCTATAATGCTCTAACACCGTCCGATCAAGATTCGCTAACGCCGCCGGTGGTAATATCTTGAGTCGTATGCCCACCGACATTAGAATGATTATCGAAAATAAGTCAAAAGTTTCTTCGTCTAGGAACCGTCCGGTTGTTTCTAAGATTGCTACCAATGATAACTACGTTCAGAGGAGTGAGTCGAGGGGTCCGACCGACCTTCTCATGCTATTAATTCGATGATGAGAGTTTAAGAATCATAATCCAATCCGCCAAAGCCGTTCAAACATGTGTTATTTGCGGCGGTCCTCATCCGTATTATAATTGTCAAGCCACCGATGGCGATCTCCGAAATGCTTCCGTAGCATTTGCTAATCCGGTTCAAAATCGAACCGTGGATACCGTGCCAACCAAATGGGACCACCCGGTTTTGCACCCGTTCTTCAACAAAACCAAAACCGCTATCGAACCAATCTTACAATCAAAACCGAGGAGCCAATCTCAATCATGGTAATCAAAACTACCAAGCTCCTCCAGCTCAAGTTTATCAACAAACACCTCCTCCTCAACAACAATATCAATCACCTCACCAAGCTATTTCAAACAATGAGTTTCTGTCTTACATGAAGAGTTCTGATAGCATCATTAAAAATTTGCAAACTCAAATTAACGGCATTAGGAATGATTTCAAAAGAGACATGGAAGTTACGAATAACAAGAATATGAGAGAAATAAAGGATATGATGGCTAGTTTCTTTCAAGCTAATCAACCTTCTACGTCTTATTCTCAACCCTCGGGTTCCGGTTCTCTTCCGAGTAATACGATTCCTAACCCGAGAGGTGACATGAAAGCGATAACTACCCGAAGTGGTGTTTACGATGGACCCACGTTCCTACCACTATTTCTTTTTCTCCGTCTGGTGTGGTAGACCGTGAGATTGGGGTGACAAAGGACCCTGTTTCCTACGATAAGGGAAGTAATCGAGAATGTCCAACCCACGGTTGTCCCAACTTCTAAGCCCAAGGATGTCTCTCGGTTGAAAAGCCTAAAACAACACTTCCGTACCTGGCCAAGGATGAATGATCAAAAGCAACGGAACAAGCAAATCTTCAAATGGAAAAATTCTTCATATTTCAAGATCTTCACTTGAAATTAGCTTAGGATGCTCTTCTTCTCATGCCTAAGTTTGTTTCGACACTAAAAGGAATGTTAAGTAATAAAGAGAAAATTGTTGATTTGGCAAAACGTCTTTGAATGAGAATTGTTCGGCGGTTATTCTCAAGAAACTTCCCGAAAAGTTAGGTGACCCAGGCAAGTTCCTCATTCCGTGTGATTTTCAAGGAATTATTCAGTGCTCCGCCTTGGCCGATCTTGGCGCGAGTATTAATTTGATGCCGAAATCAATTTATGATAAACTTTCATTACCTCCACTTACCCCGACATGTATGACTCTCGAGCTAGCCGACCGTACTACGACCCGTCCAAAGGGTATAGCCGAGGATGTTTTTGTCAAAGTGGGGGAGTTCGATTTTCCCCGCTGGATTTTGTTGTAGTCGATTTTGATGCCGATCCTCGAGTACCTTTAATTCTCGGAAGGAGTTTCTTAAGAACGGGCCATGCGTTGATTGATGTGTATGGAGGAGAAATTACTTTGAGAGTTGGAAAAGAAGCCGCCACGCTTAACGCAACAATACTTCCAAATCTTTTACCAAACAATATGATGTGGCCAAAATTAGTAACACCGAGGTGACAAAGGACCCGGTAATTCCTACTAATAACGGAAGTACTAAAACGCCCAACCTCCTGGTTGTTCAAAAGTTGGGCCTAAGACATCGAGATTTGACCTTTCACGTTTCACGGTTAAGAGTTTGTCTACGATACGGTCTTGAACAAAAGAAGGAGACTACTACGGTTGTGGTGGAAAATGCTAGCTCTAAGAGCACACCACTTGTCCCACCTCGCTTCGTGTATCGGATTGATCTTGTTTCTAAAACACCGAAGTTTTCTTTGAGTGGCAATCCCACTTCTTCTTCTAATATCCCTTCCCATACTCAATATGAGGAAGATGATTCTATAATGAAAGAAATTGAGGCTTATTTGAAAAGTGATTCAGTTTCATCGGAAATTGATAACGCCGACATCGATATCGAAGGAGATATTCGTTTGATTGAACAAATGCTTTACGGAGATTTTGAAAAAGTTATTCAAGAAGTCAAAACCGCTTTTAATCCTTCGGAGCCCGAGCTCAAGGATTCTTCCATTGATTTACTTCTCGAGGAGTTCACGATGAACTCGCCATGGATCCTCTTCACCGGAAGTGAGGATGACATCTTTGATTTTAGAGCCGACTTACGCGAAATTGAATATTTGCTATTTCAAGATCCATCGATTTACTTTGAGAAGTTCACCGATGAACTTGTTCCCACCACTTCGATTCTTTCAAAAATGAATATGATGATCCGTTTTACCCAAAGAAAGATAAGGAAGTTAAGATTTCGACTAATGAGCTTGTTGATTCGAGAGATTCTACACACTATTTTTATCCGAGAGTGATTCCTATTCTCGTGAGGATTTTCCGCGTGATGATACGATTTGATTTCGCCTTTTCGAGGACAAGATTTTCAATCCGAGGATACTATTCAAGAGTACATTCTTATCACCAAAGTTATTCGGAAAAAGGATCCTATCTTGGATGCCTTCATTGTTGAACCTTTGAAATACATCTCTTTGTACCATGTACTCCCTTCTACTTTGGAGTATTCTCATCTTGATCCGTATCTTTTCGTAAGCCCGCCGAAACGCCGGATGATGGATCATTCTTTCTTGAAAAACTTTTTGTGAGTTCGGGAGGATTTAACCCTTATGTGCTGATGCCCGACACTTTCTTCACCACCCAACCCACCCAATCTCATTCCTTTGGGAATGAGGACACCGCTGGACCCTGGTATCTCTACCACTTTCTTCCCCAAGGACAAATGAATTCGGGACGAGTCGCTAGCGACTCGCTTGCCCAAAAACAAGAGCCGTGGGAGGCACCCCATGCTTATCCTTCTATCTTCTTTCTATTTTCTACTAATAAGTGACGTGAAGAGGTTCTTCATTTCTCGTGTTTGGTTGTTTGTGATGTTGTGTTTAGGATTGTCCCTATATGAAGACTCTCGTGCTCGAAGTTTGTCATTTTCTCCACTCGAGTTTCATGATCGATGCCGATGGAAATCCGATATCCTAATCTTATCGACTAACGTTTATCTTCTAGCATACTTTATAAACGGCTTTTAGATTTTCGTGATACCCTTGCTTTAAACATTGAGGACAATGTTTCATTCTAGTATGGGGTAGGGTAATCTTCGATTTGATTTGACCGCACTTGCTTATTTTCGCCGTGTTTCTCTCTAACCCCGCTTTTCCTTAGAAAATGAAAAATTGTGCAAAAATGTGAAAAATTTAAAAATTTTTAAGCTTTTGTTAAGTCTTTTGATTAAAAAGTTGCTAGTCTCTTAGATCGAAGCTATAAAATGCGAATTCTAGCTCACAAGGCCAAGATTTTGCAAGTTTCCCCGAGTGACTTTAAATATGCATAACTTTATTTCATTAGACGAAACATTTGCTAAGTTAATATATGTTTTGACACCTTGATTGACTTTCCGTTGGTGAGAGTAGGAATAGAATTCTGACTTGACCGGGCATGTTGAGCCCTAGCTTGTTCCCTTAACCATAGATAATCTAAAATTATCGGCTAAGCATCTGCGGATCTCATTATTTGGGATTTTAAATTTGCAGAGATCGTGAAATGATAGAGTTACTTATGAGTTTAGATGCTAAACGTGGAGTAGTTGGTTCTCTTTAGAGCCCATCGAAGGTACTTATGGCTTTTGTTCCCACAAAATTGTTTCACCCCATATCTGTCTTAATAATTAGAGATGTTGAGTTTTTGGCGATGGTTAGTTCTTTATCTTCTTAAAAGAATCTTTGTTTTAAAAATTGGGTACACATCAAGGATCCGTAATAAATAATTGAGCAATAAGTGATATGTGAAATGTAATAAAGTAAAGTTGTGAGAAATGCGGTGTCGAGATCGACCCTTGGATCTTTAGCCGGGATTGTATGAGGTCTTAGCCTAGCCACCGACTCTCATTTCATGAAGCCTATAGTCTTGGAATTACCCCAGTGAAGCTCCGTGGTTCAACTCATATAAATAAGAGTAAAAAGAAAAAAAAAAAAAAATTTGAAAAATGTTGAAAATTGAAAAGTCAAAAGTTAGTGAATAAAAATTCCTTGATGTGGACCTCATTTTTACGACAATGGTTCTTGAGAGAAGGCGGATAACTAATTATCGACTTGGCTTTGTATCTTTATCTAATCAAATTCTTATGAAGCTTCAAAACGAGAATTTGAAGAAATTCATTTCTCACAAAAATAAAAAAATCTAGAGGAAATAGGAAAATGGGAACGAAAGGTAAGTACACAAGTAACTTCCATGGGTAGTGTTAGCATCTAGAGTAATATGTAACAATGATTTGGTTTTAACGCTTTAGTTTGGGAGCTTGTGAAAAATCGGCGATGTATTCTATCCGTATGGTCACTTCATTTGTTGTGTTTTCTACCGTGATCCTAACGTGTCGTTTGAAAAATGTTGGAGTTATTGATCGACATGAAAGTTCAACAAACCGCCATTCATAATCGGAATGTGCTTAATCGTAATATCTACATGTGAATTAAAAAGGTAAACGGGGCGTTTTAGATCGGGATTATCTCTTTTGAGAATCTTTGCTTCTTCTTCTCTTATTTTGGTTGGTCCGAGATCTCTTGGGAATCTTTGCTTCTTCTTCTCTTATTTTTGGTTCACAAGTGAGCTTGTGCTTTGACTTGTTATCTTCACAAGTGGCTAGCTTGTGTGAGATAACAATTTAAGCGTCTTGGACACACCATAGGTTTAGTAGAAAGAGATTGAAATCCTTGGTTTAGAAGCATGAGTTGATTGAATTGGCGTGAGGACACTACAATAGGTCTCGTGGGTATTTTGATATGTGCTTATTCACATATCTTTTCATTATGAAAATTGACCCAAAACAACCAAGGAAAAGCCGTTTATTGTTTATATTTGTGGTTTTCTTGAGTTTGTGCTTGGTACGTACATATGTAAAACACGCAAAAAGGATCCAAATCGATGTAAATCCAGCACGCAGAGATCAAGAGAGTTTTAGCCGAGCCGAAGGTCAAGATTGTGTATTTTGGAAGATTCTATTCTCAAAAGATGATTTTTGAAGTCTTTAAAAGTTTGAAGAAAAGTCATGTTTAGTCCCGCAATTTGAGCTTTTGATGATTTGATCCCCTCAAGTTTCAGAAAATACAAGATGCACCCTTGGATTATTTGAGCTTTACATGATTAGTCCTTGATGAGATTTTCAAAAAGTACACTTGTGGTCCCTTGAAAATTCGAAATGTACAAGATTGGTCCCTAAATTATCAAATGGATCACATTTAACATCCAAAGTCCAAAACCTTATTAAACCATTCGCCCAAAAGTATTACCCGAGCCCAACACAAAACACTCTAACCCGGCTTAGTAATCCTAACCCGATAACTAAACCATACCCGCTCTATACCCAAAGTCAACCATTAAACCGGTCAAAATATCAAACAATTATTAAAAAAACCAACCCAGGCCAAAACATTTACCCCTTTACCCAAACCCGTAGATAAACCCTAATTACCCTTCCCAGTTAATTACTCAAATTGACCGCAATTAAGGGTAGAATAGTACATTCCCTACATTCTCCTCACAATGGACTCACAACTCATTGATCCAGGTGGATATAGGCCAATTGTCAGCTTCCAATTGGTGGTAACATGTCATTGCTTTCAATCCAAGGGTGGATATCTTAAGATGAGGTATGGGATATGATCCAAGGGTGTACATGAGCTCAGAGAAAGCACAAGTTGAAGGATTTCGGAAGCTTCTCACCTCAAGCTCATGCTATATATAGACCTCTTAGTCGCTCACATAACAAAGATCTTTAATTTCTGTATTTTCCTTCTCTAGTTTTAGTTGTAGTGGTTATTTACAATTTTAATGTTTTAAATATCTTGTAATTCGTATTTTGTACTCATTTTCAATTATTAATATAATTTCAGTTTTCATTTTAAGTTGTTAGTTTATGTTTTATATGATCTAAATCGCTTTTATATCTTAATTGAGAACTTATTTCAGCTTTTATAAACATATGTTTTAGCTTAACTTTTCAAAACTCAAAAAATACAAAAAAATCAAAAAAAAAATCATTTGAAAAACATAGTAGATCTAATTTGTAGAGTTATTCTTCATTTGATCTATCAAGCTCTATATAGGTTCATTTAAGCTTTTAGTAGCTTATTGTGAGCTTGTACTTGTTTTAATCTCAAAATCACAAATATATCAAGAAAGTTCAGATGCTACAAATGTCGTTGATGATCTGTTGTTCCTGTTGGATCCGATTGGATGGAAATGATGCCGCTATTGGGTTGATAATCGAAATGGTATTGGAGTAGGATTAGGGGTTGATAGGCTAGTGGTTCCTTGTTTCTTCACTTGGCAAGCCATAGTGGCTAGGCATGTTTGTAAGTCTCATATCCTGCTTCTGATCATTATGTTTGTATTTGAATCTGTTCATTAGTGTTAATTGTTACTATTTGATCTAGGTTTCATGTTTGTTTAGCTTGATTTGATCATTGTCTGCTTGTTAGTTCTATAACGTAAGAGCTTTAGGAGTGTTTGGAAGAGCTTAATAATCTGTGCTAAAGAGTAGTTAAGTTGTTAGGAGTAGTTGCTTCATGTTTATGTAGTGATTTGATAGTCATTTGCGCCTTTGATATAGCATTTTCACTCATTAAGTCAAAATCAAGCTTGAATCATCTAGTTAATGAATCACAAAACAAAAGAGGTATCATAGCTTTGCATATTAGCTTTAAATTATTAGATCTAGCTTTTGGATATCATCAGTAGTGTTAATTCATCATAATCAGTTCTAAAACTTGGATCAAACTTGAGTTAGTCAAAGTTCTATAACCGTTCTTCAAAAAGTCAAAACTGCCTAAATGAGTTTTGAGCTTTCACCAAACTTTGAGGGTCATTTATTGATTCATCACTTAGTTTCAAGTGTTTGAAATTTTGATAATTAAAGTTCAACTGTCTAGATCTCTGATAATTGCTTTTGTCAACTCTGGTTTGGTCAATTTGAGCTTCAATAAGCCTCAATCACATTATCTCCTCGTTCACACTCCCCAGATAATCGAAAGGAGAAACAGCAATTTGTATCTGTTGTAAAATCTTCAAATCAAGAGTTAGGACTTGGTATTGGCATAATCATACGGTCGCAGTGTTTAATAATGCATAAGTGGTTTTGATCTAGCTTAGTGGTTAAGCTTGTGCTTAAGCCCCGTCAAAGAGGGTGTTCACCTGTTTTGCTTGAATTTATAATTAGCTTAAATCATAGGTTTGAAGCTTTAGGCTTGTTAGGAGTAGTTAGATTCAAGCCAATTAGCTTATTCTAGTGTATTCGAAGCTTCTCATTGTTTGGTTAGCCATTTAGCTTATTTGCTAATTTTTAGTAGCTTAATCTAGTAGCAGTTGCATTACATCTTTATATTTCTACACATAACCTGCTAGTTTTTCATTTTCATAGATTCTAAATATCATTTTAGAATTTTCCTAAAGATTTCATAATTTTTGGTCTTTATTTGCTATTTTTTTTCTCAATTTAATTAGATTTTAATCAATTTTTAATTAGCTTTAATAGCAAATAATTGAGAAACGCTCCAAAAATAATTTTTCAATTTTCTTAGTTTAAGATAAATATAAAAAGCTTAAAAAAGATTTTTCCTTATTTTTCCTTCTTTATTTGATATTTTCACAATTTTAATTAGTTTAAAATAGTTAAAATTAATTTTTAATTTTTATAAAATCAAGAAAAATCCAAAAAAAAAGTTTTAATTCTAAAATAGTTTTCTTATATCATTTTTAGAGTAAAAGTTCTTTTAGGCATTTTTAGGATATCGTTTAGACGTAGTTGCATTTTTAATTGGCTTTTGTTAATTACGCTTTTAGAATTTTATGCTTAGGATTTCGTGAGAATAGATTAATTACTTTCCCATTCCCGTAGTTAATAATCAAAATCTATAATCAAACATCGAGCATTAAATACCAAACCAAGAACGACGTTATAATTCACGCCGTTGGGAAAACGATTCGGGCTGACTAATCCGTACACACGATCACACACGGGATTTGATTTATTATTCTTTTTCCTAAGAGAATTTAAATCTATCTTTGTGATTATTTTTGATATTGATATTGAGGATTTATCCACACACATAACCCTTAAGATTTTATAGAACCAAATGTCATGCAAATATTAGAGGGATATGGCTAACAAGTATATCGGGGACACAGGTTTAACAGATTTCGTGTTGAAATCGATCAATAATTTGAAGATCGGGAACCATATCGTTACACGCACAAAAACCCAATAACCCGTTTGATATAATTTAACATTCGAGACCATAAAGTTGAAGACTTTAGTCTTGAAAAAGAGGGAGATCCTAACAAAGATATGTTATTTATTTATAGGAATGTTCTACTGAGTTACCCGTGGTGGAGCTCAATGACTCGAGCATGTTAAGTCTTATTTAACAAAGAAATATTTTGTGAAAGAATGGGATTTTGGTGTAGGAACCAAAGAGCTAATGTTACTGATAGGTCGGGTTTTACCGAGTTTCGATGAGCTTGAAACTGAGTTGACTCATCCACTACCACTTGGCGAGGTGGTAATGGTGACACCGTGGATGACAATTGGCCAACTGAGAGAGAAGGTGCATAGCGAACTTAGGGATACATATTGTCTAATGGATCATTTTGTAGTGAGTCAAACTGGGTGGTTAAAAGGGATGCAGGACAATGTGTTGATATCATATGCAAGTATGTGCAGCAAGTTTGTTTTAGAGGTTTTCAATGGACTCGGGGATACAATGCCGAGGGTAAGAGGTGGTGATGGGTATGCAATGGAATCAAAGGTCGAAAATTGTGGGGCTTGGATGATGCTAGAGAGAGGATGGTGGCCTACGATGAGTGCAATGTGTGGAGACATACAAAATGCAAAGGGCATAGGATGATGAACTCACGCTCAATACTTTGTCTCAGTTGATTATGATTCTAAGAGCAAGAGTGAACTCTTAGGCCAATAATTTTGGTTTGGAGGTAAGAAGGCACATTGAATTAATAAACTAATTCATTATTCTGGTGAGGCCGACTCCAATTTACAATTTATCTTAGTCTATAGCTTATATTATATGTTTTCACGGGGTCATTTAATGAATCTTATAATGTGCTTAATGCAGAGTCGCTACAATGGTTCAAAAAGGGGCCCCGGTCATGTGCCACAACACATTCACGGTTGTATCTTGGATACCAACCATCGGCCACTTCACGTAAGTCAACGTTATTGAAAATGTATAATGCCATTTGAGGATCGATGGCTCACCATGTGCCATGATGCATGTAATAATCAATAAGGACCACTTAAAAACATCATCAGACACACCTAATATGACCTTCTAAAAGCATGGGCTACAAGTTCAACAACATATATATCAAACAAGTGCACCAAAAAACATTTAATTTGTATACTTTGCTCTTGCACTACTTTGTAACATCAATTATAGATATTAACCGTTTCATTTAACTTTTAATTACTTTTAATATATATTTGTTCTACTAAATCCTAAAATAAAACTATTAAGTCATACCCGCCCATCTGACGGGTTTTGATATTAATATAGTATATATATATATATATATATATATATATATATATATATATATATAAATATATATATATATAAAGTCGTTTAGGCTCGCGAGCCTAGTCGAGCTTTGTATATAAAGCTCGAGCTCGATTAACAAATGAGCTGCAAATTAGGCTCGAGCTTGAGCTCGTTTAAGCTCGGCACATACGAGATCCCGAGCTTTTCACGAACAACTCAGCTTATTTCTAGCCCTAGAAATTACCTTTCAAATGAATATACTCCAAAAACTTATTATGGTCGTGCATGCATTTGAAAAACAACCTTCAAAGTGGCCTAGTAGTCTTCTAAGGGGTTGTTTACTAAATTAAGTGGTTTAAAGACATGCCTAGATTAGCCACTTAATTTTGTATGTGTATGTGTGTGTGTGTGTGTGTGTGAGAGAGAGAGAGAGAGAGATAGAGAGAGAGAGAGAGAGAGAGAGATTTTTATTGTCCTCTTTAATAAGATGATACAAGGATTTGAGGTCAATCGTTAATTGAAAAAGAAACACCCGCTAAGTCTTATAAGAGATCCACCATATATAGATCAAATTCACCTCCTTAGGT
>OU343222.1:265861577-266030520 GCA_910596185.1 Chrysanthemum makinoi
TATTCTCGCCCTTGAATGTTTTTATACTTAAAACTATTTTTGACAAGTTAACAACTCCGACTTGGCTTTTATGAGTTTCCGGCGTGAGCGCGTTAATGTGTTGTTGATGATCAAATTTTAGTTGTTCTATTTGAGAAAGCAACGATTCTTGGATTCACTAGATCATGATCTTTATTTCCAAATATTTTTCATTTTAGTATGATTTTTCAAAAGCGACTTCAAAACTTTGTTCACGTTTCTCTTTATTTTCAAAAATGTTGAGTTGGAACTTATAGCATTCATTATCCTTAGTCAATAGTGCAATTTTATCTTGCAGTTTCTTATTTATCTCATTGCATTTCTCCAATTTAGATAGGGTGGTATGACATAAGGTCATGAGCTGATCTCGATTAGAGTTCATTTTGTTCAACTTGAGTCTCAACACAATCATTATTTAGATCCTCAAATATAATCACGGAGTCAACTTGATTATCAATGTTAATCGTAAGGTCATCTTGATCGACGAATGTAACTCACGGATTCATTTGATTATCATCGTAATAAGATGTAGAAGGCTCATGTTGAACACTATGTGCCTCTGCGGATGCTGATGCGCAGATGGACGATCATGTATTAATGCATGTTAGGATCCCAGACTGAGACTCAGCCATCGCTTCACATCACTTCCTGGTCACTCATGTGGAGCTCTTGCATGTTTGCCATTAACATCTGTTAGGAATTAGAAAATTCCTTAGTGAAGAGTCGGTCACCCCAAATGTTATCTAGCTTAAGTTAGCTAGTAGACTTGTCGTTAGTTACGTTATTTAGTAGTTTATTTATTAGTTTGTAGCGTAGTATAGCTTAGTGCAGCTCCGTGGAGGAAGGATCGTCTTTACCCACTGTATCCCCGATCCAAATGATAGGAGGAGGTCTTATGTTCAGAATTATACCCCTTCCATCCATGGAAGGGGTGGTGCTTCTCATTTTAATCTAATCTTTCATTTGTGTAAACCTCTAGCAAGAACACCCTCTTTCTCTACTAACTCTCTAACTATGGCAAACATGTATTTTGATCATCCAAGACCACCCGATCATCAACACAATAAAAATAACGATCCTACAATTGGTATCAGAGCCAGGTTTTTGTGTTGTTTTGATTTGTGTGGTCTCGCATCTATGGTTAAGTTGTTGTTTTGGGTCGGAATTCTTGTTTGGGTAAACCGCTTTTGTCTAAGAATCTTATGTCTTATTGGTCAAAACAAATTAATATTGTCATATGGTCCTTTATTGTTAATAACTGCTGTGTCTTTGTTTGGTCCAAAAGAATATCGGTATCTTTTGTTTTGTGACGCATTTCTTGTATCAAAAGCAATGTTTATGGGTTTTCTGAAAACAAGAATCTTCTTGGTCTAAAACAGGGTCAAATAAATTGAATGCATTTTATGTTTGTTTTCGAATCTGTTGGTACCAATACATGAATTAACGTGGTCTAAATCTTGCTTTCAAATATTTGGTAATATCAATGTGGTCAAATGGGTAAATGAAGCGCTTTTATGCGCTTTTCTGGGTAACTATGAAGATGGTCGGAAAAATGATCGGAAACTCATCGGAATGTCACAAATATCGCTAGCTTACTTGGCACAACCTTAAAGACCTAGCGACTTGTTATTTAACAAGTCGTAGCGAAGTTAGCTTAGCGAAGTTGGCTTAGCGACTTGGCTAGCTTACTTACAGCGAGTTGGCTTAGCGAATTACAGCGACTTGGCTAGCGAGTTGGCTTAGCGACTTGGCTTAGCTTAATTTGGCTAGCGAATGAAATAAACAAGGCTTTTACTTGTCAAAAAGGTAGCGACTTGACAGAAACAAAAGTAGAAGAAGATGTGAAGAAAAATTGACCACGACCAAAACCAAAAACCAAAAACTACTCGACTTTAGGTTACCTACTTAACCATCATCAGTCATCCCATGTAAACATAAACGAAATGAGAAAGAACTATAATGAATAACAACACTGCCCATTCTCATATCCACGCCAAACTCAAATCAAAACCAACAACTTCAACACTATCCTATCTCATCTCCTCATTACCATCTCATTCTTTCCCTTCAAAGACTCAAGTCTAAAACAACAACATGCAATGTAATCTCAGAGTCGAATCAATTTCTTGAACCTTTTTTAAAGATTATTTTAATTGACTCTTCATCTCATCATCGATTCTTATTGAGGCCAAGCTTCTAATATCCGAGTAATCGTAAAGAAATGTAACAAGTATGTTACTTTCTTTTGAATGGTTCGATAATAGACCAAAAGTATGATCATAAACAAGAGTGTTTATGTCATCCTTTGTTCTCGCTCATAAACTCAAACCAAATTAAAATTAAATCATCATAACAAACAATCACAAATACCTACCCGACCCTTTGGATGTGACCTCAAGCCGTTGTTCATGGTGCTCTTGCATCTTTCGTGAACAAACCCATTATAACAAGAAAGAGTGGTGCTCATTGGTTATGATTGTGGTTTATGATGTTGATGGAAAAGAGATTTTATTGGTTATGACCGTGATGAGAAGCGGTGATCTAAGATTGAGATAGTTTTTGAGATAAAATCTATTTTGTGAAGGATGCTTAGAGAGAAGATAAGATGTGGGGGAAGTGATTTTGAGAAGTGATTAGGGTTAATATGAGACTTATTAGGGTATCACGCTTTTATATAACCGGTATGTTATGTTTTGGATCGGATTTTGCTTCTTGATAATGGCTTGACGGACTTATTTTTGTTTGATATATGTACAATGAACCGTACTAGTCCCTTTAATCACGTTTTTATCCAAACGCTGATATTGAGAAGTTCATTATTAATCCCAATATATGATCAATGTTGAGATTCTCAAATGAGAATTTACAAATGTGGTATCTCATAAGTGGCATTGAGAATTTACAAAAGTTGAGAATACTTGTAAATGTTATGAATTTTCAAATGAGAATCTCTACAATATTGATTTGGATGTTGGGTCACTATTGAATATTTCATTTGACGGGTTTGTTGTTTCGCCTATGTGATTTGGACTTAATTTGGCAAGTGGATTTGTGTTAGCCCCTCGTGTTTTAGTACTACATTGGACCCGAGTTTAAAGGTTGTGATAGGTTAGTATATCGATGAAGCTTATTGGACGGGCTTTTATTTGAATTGGTCTATCAAGGTTTATACCACCTTTTTACTTGAATTGATTGGATTTGGATTGGGTCTCTTTCATTTATTGTAATGAACGGTATTCATTGGATCGGGCAATGATTTGGTCACCGGACCTGGATTGAGGTGTTAATTAATCTAAAGATTATTATATTTTTTGGCCGCACATGATGAGGGTCGCGTTATCCACTTCGCTCACGGGCTAGATTTTATAATTTGAACAAAAATGTGACTACGGGATTGGTTGTTCGGTATTTCGTATTTTAAGCCGGGTGAGATTTTCCTGGGCGCTGCTTATTATTTTCGCCTTCTTTCTTTCTACCCTTCCGCCAAGATGACTTGTTTGGGCATTTATAGAGGGTGATAAAGACTTGGCTATTTAGTTACGGTTGTGACTCTTTCTCGCTTAACCCACAACGTAGCTATATATCACTTCAGTGTCTCACGCATTGAGGATATGTCAAGAGGTTTTGTACATTGGGTACACCGTTTCTTCTTCACAAGGATTAGTACAAGTTTAAGTAACAAATCTGGGGAATTTTACTTCATGATCAAGTTTGGCATATCGGGTTTACTTCACCATATGGTCACTATAATAGCCGCATACTAGCGTGCGAATGATGTGTGTACCAAAGTGTGTTTTGGATAGTTGATGATGTTGATGATGTTGGATAACGAACCTGATGAACCACTGATATTCCCTAAAATGATATTCACCAAATCAAAGTCGCCATAACACATTCAAGCTCGACATTGTTTTGTCTTGATTTTGTAAAATCCCGCCGAAAGAAACAATTTCTGTTTAAATCGAGACTTGTAAAATCCCGTGACAATGGAAATATCCCGGTAATAATCGTGAAAGTGCATTTCCTGAACGCCATGCGGTTTTTCTTGGTTTTGTAAAATCCGCGAAGAAACAATTTCTGTTTAAACTATAGAATTGTAAAATCCCGTGATGATGGAACCATCTTGGAGAAAGGAAAGAGTATCTCGGTCTTCTAATGTCGGTGTTACGGGTTCGTTTCAAGAAAGGATAAAAGGTGTACTTCATAAATTGATGTGTGTTTGGATATTCGTCATGGCGCTTTGGTTATTACATGGTTTTACGGGTTATTATGTGATGTTGACCATGGTCGGGATGAAACCATTATCATAGTTCACTTAAAATGTCAAAGGAGGGTAGATTTGTGCTTTTATTCAAGATGTGACAACGAGTTAATTCACTATTATTTATTTGAGGTTGAAGTGAATTATCACGGCCAAGTGTACTTAGTATCTGAAGGTATCGGGGATGGATGGATGAAGATTCTTCGAGATCCTTGTTCGAGCTTATTATAAAAAACAAAGACTTGGAAATCTAGTTATTGTTGGGTGTCTTTTACCTTTTCTTTTACCACTTGGGGAATTGGGCTCTTATCACCTCAAAATAACTATCACTTAAAGGAGTTACGCTAGTGCTCAAAGGTCACATTCAATTGTGGATTTTTCAAGAGGTAATGTACGTCTTATACTCGATGGTTGGTTGGTTGAAGAGTATAGAGTACTTAGAGATTCAAATGGGCATGAAGTCTCAGCACCGATCTTTGTTACATATGTGCAAGTTTAAGTCACGAAGTTTGGGGTATTTTACTTGTGGTCAAATTCATCATATTGGTTTTTCTCCATCAACCTGTCACTACCGAGCAAAGACCTAAAATGATAATGGGGATGATTACATGTTTTGCTAAGAGAGCGTAAAAGAGAGAGATTATGACGCTTGTTCACACTCACCAGGCCTCGTGACTCCAAAGAAAAGAAATGTGTACGCTTCGCGCGATTATCTTCAAAAGAAGAGAAATCTTCTTATGACGCTTGAATACTTCAGCCAAGCCTCGACTTCAAAGAAAAGAAAGGTGTATTTGTCGCGGCGCTTTTATCTTCCATCAAGAAGAGAAATCTTCTCTATTATGACCATTCTCATCAACATGCTTCATACTTTTCCATGCGCCTTGGCCATCAAGTGAACCGGCTATCATCGATTATTTTCTCATTCCACTTGCTCGCTTATAATGAAGATGGCTTACATCATGTGCTTATTTTGCGGAGAGAAGTGTGAATAGAACATTCGGATGATTTTCACTTATTTAATCAAGAATGGCAACTCCGTATGCAATTCTTGAGGGGTAGAAGAAGTGTGAAATTACTGCATGGTTGATTATTATTTGAGAATTTAATGGTCATATTGCTCTAAACTCATGTAAGAACCGAGCTTCTTCTTATCGGGTAATCTTCACATGGAGTTTCTTCTAAGAGCCGTTAGTTGACATCTTCACAAGCTGATATGAGTTTATTGACAAAGTGCTTCCGATTAATGCTTCACGTGCACATCAACATGATGATTCCAACAACCTTCGTTTTGTTTGATGTGATTGTTTGTTTGGTGTTACCATCTTATGTGTTCATTGCCCCGATTGTCGATTTCCTTGATGAACATCTTTCGTTTGTTTGATTGGGAGGGATTTTAGTTAAGGGGATTTGCAAGATGTAAGTTGATTGGGATGCTTTTTTTGGTGATGTTCTTGTTTTGGTGAGTTGAAGATGTTAACTATCTATTCCCCAACTGCACAATCTTGAAGAAGGTCTAGGCTCCATAGCGTTCTACATTTTCTGCTACATGTTAGAAGACTAAAAGACTAGTTGCATTTAACGATCTAAAGACTTCTTCTTAATTTGGGCATTTATCAAACAGATTGTCGGGTTAGGGGAGAGCACTAATTGGGAGAAAGTTATAAGTCGATTCAATTCCCAATTAGACGCGCTCATATTCTTTAGCAAGGACTACTCGAGACGTTGATATTGACTATTGTTGGACATTTGACACAAGGTGATTACTTCCGAGTTAATCATTTATCACTTATTTGAGATTGAAGTTGACTTTCACAAAGGCGTGTTCTTATTTGATAACTTGCTCGGGGCTTAAGAATTTGAGTTGAAGACTTGGTTTATCTAGTTACCAAAGCAAGGTGAGGTGGATGGTTGAAGACCGTTAACTATCACTATTAGGAGTTACTTTGTTTTACTCCAGTGTCACACGATATGACGTGTGGATAAACGCAAGAGGTGTTAATGTCTCATACTTTGTTCGGGTAGTGAGTACTTAGAGATTTGCTTGAAGCATAAATTCTCTACACCGCTCTTCCATCATTAGGTGCAAGCTTAAGATACAAATGTGCGGGAAGTTGACTTCACTTCAAGTATGGTATAGCTGGTTTTCTTCTTCAGTGGTCACTTCAAATTGTCTACATAAGGGTTGATATAAATAGTCGGAGAGTCTTCAAAGAAGTTGATTCTCACAAGAGTTCAAGAGTTCTTCTAAAATTTCTAGTATACGGGCTTATTATGTATTGTCGACTCAATCATCAAAACCGTAAATGGGGAAGGAGATCACATCTAAACACAAAGTGAGTAAACTTGATGAACTTAATTCTTCTAAGTGATTGAAGATATCCCGGTAAGACAAATGTTATTACCGCAGAGAAACTCAAGGTTTGACTAAGCGGCGAGTAAACTTGATGAACTTAACTCTTCTAAGTGATTGAAGATATCTCGGTAAAACAATTGTCATGACCGCAGAGAAACTCAAGGTTTTACTCATCAAGGCTTTTGTGTTATTATTCCAACGACGTGGGGGAAGTGATGTAATATAAAAGTTTCAAGATAAAAGAGGTACACTAGTGTGTGGTGATTTTGATTTATCACAATCATCAGGGGATAGAGATTGTGTACATTGGGGATGCTCAACATGCTTACCGAGGGCTTAATCTGATTCGTAGATATAATCACTTATTCCGTGTTGACATCCGCAGAGATTGTCACCCGCAGAGATAATCTGATTCGCCCGCTTCTTCAATGTTATCTGCTATTCTCTTGGGCATTGGTACTTTGGGTTCTTGAGCTTCATACACTTTCTTCAGTGGGAGAGAAAAGTATACATCGAGGTTATTCTTTGGCTATTGGACTTAATCTGCTACTTCGATGGTATGAGTTTCTTTGTCTTCTGTATGTGTATTCGCGGTTCGTGAGCTCTAGTCTAAGAGATTGACCGCATCAATTCAACTACTTGGGGGAAGTGGTCTCTTGACACCTTTTTGGAATGGATTGCTTCAGACTTCAGTGGAAAAGAAATTTGAGAAGATTATTTAAGAGTGGGATGAAACGTTGCTGTTCTTATGGATGATATAACCCCGAACGGAGATTTTCGATTATCGGTCTTAAATGGAGCAGATGGATTTATGGTAATGGTGTGCTTTTCAGGCACCGCTAAGGCAAGTTTGAAATAGAGCTTCAACCGCCACCTAAAGGATTTTCGGTTTCGGGGAAGTCCGCCAAAGTCTCACTTTCGTGATGGTTCTATTTCTTCAATTCAAGAGCCCTTGGAAGCTTTGGTGGTGGATGTTTAAGAGATGAGGAATTCTATCTTCTACGACGCGCCGATATCCTTATCTCTGCACTGTGATCATCATCCTCTTTAACTATATCATCTATTCTATCCTTGTAAATATTTATTCGAAAAAGAAAATAGAAAAATATAAAAAAAAAAGAAAATAGAAAATATAAAACCTTCTAAAACCCATAAAAATCAGAAAATTTCAAAAATACCAAAAATATATTTTCACATGACATGTCTTCGGTATCGATAACATCTACGGTCTTAGAAATGTCATTCAATAATGGCACGGAGATGAAGTTCGAGCAGGTGAGGTGTAAATATTCTTTTCAAAACATCTCAAAATATGGCTTACGCTTATTTCAGATCAGAACCTCGCTTAAAACGATGGCTTGCTATTATTTCGATAGCCACCCGCTTTTCAAAGAAGGAAAGTGCTACGCTTAAATGATTTTCAAATATTTCATGCACTTATCCTAAAAACAAAACAAGGAAAGTATGTCAAGGATCGTTGTTCCTACACAAATGTTTTTCCGTCTAAAAATTCTTCAGAAAAATATTTGTTGTTTTCTAAAATGGTGGTAAATGAGTTGCTTTAACAACAATCAGTTTCAGAGTTTTTATTAAATTTGGAAACTCAATCAATGACTTCAGCACTTTTAAAATCTTTTATAAAATGAGTTATTGATTGAGGGGGATAATGTTTTCAAATCTATATCATCTAACGGGCTTTCTTAATTATCCTAATATGCTTAATTAAAAATGATGTTAACCTATGTTGAAGGACTAGGTGCCTAGGATATGATTGCTAGGATTAGATGATTAGAGTTTGATGTACACATTATTCCCATACATTTATATGATCTGATTGATATGTTAAATTGACTTTTATTAGTCGACATTGTCGCTTGGGTGATGTCGACCACCATATATCTGCTTTGTGTCCACTAACGATGCGTATATCATGGAAATAAGAATGTTCCCCGATCCGGATCCCACAAATGAAGATGATTGGATGCCGAAAGGAAATGGTAACTATATCTTGGGTTGACAAATGAAGAAACGGAGCTTAATTGGACTTCAATGGAGAGTTGGCATATATGCAACGTAAGAGGTCTCACTGCATCAGCAGATGGTTTTCTTCTAAGTGATTGAAGAAACGAAGCTTAATTGGACCTCAGTTGGCATTCTTAATGCAACGTAGAAGAAGTCTCTCAAGATCGCCAGACGGCTTTTTCTTCCAAGCCCTATAGCAACAACATAAGCTTCTCAACCACCTAACATATCTTTGTGCAGGATAATCGTGATGATACCATTTTTCTGAAACTTTGAAAAATATTGTTTTTGAAAATGGAAAAATATTGTTTTGAAAATATATTGGACTAAATTTTGAAAATCACCGGACTTCATTTTATCAAAACTTAAGTCACTTAATCATCGACTACTGTCATGGATTGAGGGGGAGTGTGATTTAAAATAAAATATTTTCAAACAATATTTCATCAGAAGTTCCGCTTTGTACAATATAAGTGGTGATCTAAAGATTTAATGTTATGTCATGGTATGATTTTTTTCTTTTGAATCAAGGTCTTTCAAAATGAAATTTTTCTCTCTTTTGTTTGATTGTGAAATTGTTTTATTTTACTAAAAGATCTCTTAAAAACTATCATACCTGACACTAACAATCTTTAATGTCAAAAAATTGGTCCTTATTCATCATTTTTAAAATTAAATCTTGCCACGCCTTTTCCCAAACTCTTTTAAATGATTTAAATCAATTGGGATCACAAATCTCAAAAGGTTTGAAATTTTGATCGGGGGAGAGATCGTGATTTAAATCTCAAATCTGCTTTAATGGAATTGGTTTTAGTCCATTAAAGGCACTCCTCGCTCCATGTGCCAAACGATTTCAAGATACACAATGCACATGTTGAAGGGAGCATTTATCCAAAAAAACTAGATGAGTTTTTAAATCAGGCACATTTTCTCCCATGTTTTATAAACCTTATTAAATCATTTGGGATCCAAAATCTCAAAGGGTTTGATATTTTTGATCGGGGAGAATTTGTGATTTAATAATGAAATTTGATAAAAGGTGATCGTTTTGATTTAATTGTGCACGCTGCTCGCTCATATGTGCTAAACGCCAATCCTCGGCACATATTGAGGGGAGCAAATAAACTATCGAGGTAAGAAAGCTTTTTAAAGTGATTTATAAAGTACCTTGATTGAGTTTTTAAATGGTTTCTTAATGGTTTGTGTGATCGTGGATGTGCTTCAAAAGAACTCTTGCCTCTATGTGATAAAATGTTTTAAAATATCCTATGCACATATTGAGGGGGAGAATTTTACCAAGAAAATCAAATGGCTTTTTCGTATGAAAATTGTGATCAAAGAAAATATTTCAAAGTCCTCTTGCCTCCTTGTGCTAAACAATTTCTAAATCATACGCACATGTTGAGGGGGAGGTTTTCTAAATGATCAAAACTATCAAGGTACAAAATGCTTGATCTCAGATCACAAGTACCTTGATTGGTTTTTCCAAATGATTTTTCAATTGGTTTCGAGAAGGAATGAACAATACCAAAAGACCGACCAAATTTACTTTATGCATGGTGTTATAAGGATGGTTAGGTTAGCTATTAGTTCCCACGATCCAGTAACCGAGGGATCTACCCGTGGACAATCCACTAGTTAGTGTAGAGTCCGTAGGTATAAGGAGAAAAGTGAGATTTGGGAAGAGCCGACGAGATAGAGCTAGAACCGAATAAACCCAACAAGGTTCTAGTAATGAAGTCTCTATAAGCACTGAAGGGGTTGAAGAATGAAAAAGAAATCAATGTGAAAAAGGGTGAAAAGAAATAAGCCCTCCATCAATTCAACCTTAGGGCAAGAACGGGTTCAATACATATGCTATCGGTGTTTACTAAGGTAACATCGGTATTGAAGACAAGACGCCATAGACCCAGACGACGCACTACACTAAACTTCCCAAACCACTCAAGTTCCTCTTAAAAGGGCTTGTTTCATTCTCACGGGAACCGACATTATCTATCGACTTTCTCTTAGAGATTGTTGATATTTAAGTAGGAGACCCTCTCCCAGTCTCCTACAGGAACCAAATGTGCAATTGAGTCAGCCAAGAGATCATCCACAATATCTCATTAGGACACTAAATTAATGAAGACTTTCTGTTTCACACAATGTGGAAAGTAAGTATATATTGAGAGTCCTACGCAGTATCCTTGTGGTATTGCCGTAACATCCAGTGATATGAAAATATTCACGATGAAGATGGAAATCCTTCTAGAGCCAACATCAAACAAGCTCTTGGTGGGTGACATGTGAGATCTTGCAAAAGATCAAACTTGTGACAACTGGATAGAAACAATGGGGAGATTCACCTGAATCAACCTTGGTCCAAGAATGGAATTGACGAATACTTTTGGAAAAACCATTCGATGTGCAAACCTTCTTTTCTCTAGTACGTCGAATGTGTATTCATGTTTTCAAACATAAAAAGCATCTCTCGATTGAAAAAAAAACTTTTGAAAAACCGCTCGATGTGCGAATTCTTCGCTAGCACGTCGAATGTGTATTCTTTTCAAATACAAAAAGTGTTTTTGATTGAAAATTGATCTTTCTCATAAAACCTTCTTCGTATTGCAAAACTCTTTCTTCAATACACATTGTTTTTCAAATCATTTTTCATCAATCAGAATCTCAATTGGCCTGGTTCACTCACCGTTGTGTCCTTTTGAGACGCGTTCCGTTTGAGAACAACAAACCTCGCAAGGAGATTCTTAGGAATCCTACCCGATCACAGTGATTGTATCACGGAACCGTGGGTCGCCTAATTCAACGAAAGTGATCAAAGACACTTTCCGCGCTTTTTGCTAATCACGTATGCAGTATGGTACACCCCGATTGCAAATGATCGAATTGAGGAGTCAATCCAAAGCCGCATGTTCACAAAGAACCACACTTAATTGAAGAAATCATGACCGATGCATATCTACATAACCCGGTTCCGATATTTTTATACTATGCTTCGCTTACGAAATATCATGAACCAAGTTCGCTACTCGATGGAAAGATGTCATGATTCAAAAGTGTGAGCATGTCGGTCCGAAAGTCACAACTTCACATGATGGCCACACAATAAAGGGTGATCCGAGATTTATCTTGGGTCGATGATCTCAAAGAAAGCTCAAAGATCATCAAGATGTGGATCAGTTCAAAGACCTCCACTCAAAGTACAAAACTATGAAGACTTTGAAGAATCGCTATAAAAGCACAAAGATTGCGGAAATGAAGAATTCAAGTCTACGAGCTCAAGAACGAAGTCAAGAAATGAATGCTAGGATTCAAAATGTAAAACATGGGGTGACCTCCTAGGGAGATTGTTAGGAATTAGAAAATTCCTTAGTGAAGAGTCGGTCACCCCAAATGTTATCTAGCTTAAGTTAGCTAGTAGACTTGTCGTTAGTTACGTTATTTAGTAGTTTATTTATTAGTTTGTAGCATAGTATAGCTTAGTAACAATCGCGGGAGGAAGGACGGTCTTTACCCAATCCCCCCGATCCACGTGCCGATAGGAGGTCGTATGTCAGGAACTATAAATACCCCTTCCATCCATGGAAGGGGTGGTGCTTCTTCTCATTTTAATCTAATCTTTCATTTGTGTAAACCTCTAGCAAGAACACCCTCTTTCTCTACTAACTCTCTAACTATGGCAAACATGTATTTTGATCATCCAAGACCACCCGAATCATCAACACAATAAAATAACGATCCTACAACATCACGTCCATTAGCTTGCAAGTCCTCCATGTCATCATCATCGAATCAGACGCCATGAAGCTCGTTCCTTGTTGGTGAGTGTTCCACTAGCTTCATCCTTGAGAGCCAAGAGCAAAGCCTCCTTGTGATAAGCGCTACCTCTTGTTCTGGGCAAGCATTAGCTAGATGACCCTTCTCGTTGCGTTGTAGCATCGAAGACCATTAACCCCTACCGAGCATTTCCGCGATCAACCATTTGAACCCGTTGTTGTAGAGCACCCATGTTATTCCTTCCATTAACATTAAATCCTTGACCACTACCCATCTGACGACCATTTCCACGATTCTGAACCTCAACTCTTCCATTGTTAACAAGAGCTTGATTTCTTGTGTTTGATGAGGTACGAATGAGATTGTTGGATTTGTTAGAAAATCTCTTGAAGGCTCTAGCAATCATTACAAATCCTTGATTCAATGCATCGAAGGCTCATTTGATTCACTGTAGAGTGTCTGATCATTGTTGTTGTTGTATGGAACCAATTTAGTTTCTTGTGATTGTTGCTGTAATGGATCATATGGTGTAATCTGGAAAGCATGGTGGATTTGTGAAAACAGCTTGGCAAGTTCGAATGAGGATAACAAGCTTGAGTATACAAAGCAAGAGTTTGATTATCCGAGAGAGTTGGAGAAGTGGACTCCCTGATGATTCTCGTTTTGTCTACTTCCTTTGATGGTGCTTCAAATAGTCATACAACAATCCGTAAGTTTCTTGATGAAGATTCTTAGTTTGACGGATGAATGTAACATACTTCTCCAAATCAGACCAAGGCGCAGAGAGGAACTTTGTATTGATTGCAATCCTTGGCATATTGATGTTGTGTTTGTCCAAGTCATTGATGATGTCTAAGAACCAATGATAGTATGACTCTAATGATTCCCTTGGTTCAATTATGAAGTTCTCATATGCTAAGTAAATTTTTGATTCCATGTCTTCTTGATTGAGTTCAATGCCTTCCATTAGAAGATGAATTTGTTCCCACATAGCTTTGGCTCTCTCGAGCATCAACACTACGGTATCGATGGGTAATCCCAAAAGGATATATTGCATTGTAATTTCATCGACTTCTAAGTGAAGAAGTTGATCGAGAGTGGGATCTACTCTAAGAATGTTGGTAACTTCATCTCGTGGATTAGCATTTGGATCTCCTGTATAGTGTCAGAGGCATCCAAAAGGACCTTCAAGGATGACTTTCTTCAAAAACATACCATGTGGTTTCTTGAGATCACAAAACCTGAAAAACCTTATCACCCATTGATCAGTTTCCTGAAGTGAGCATGGAGGTCTATCAGGGATCCAGCCTTCATGAATGGATTGTTGTCTACTTAAAGCTTCACACATCTTTGCAAACCAAGAAGGTTCCTTTATGCTGTGACATTCATAACATACTTAGCCGAAACCGATATTGGAAGTAGTTACAATGTTGAACTTGTTGACGAGTTTGGTTGAGGGATTTGTGGTGAAGAGGTTGCTCCTTGGGGAAAGTACAATTGAGATGGTTGTTGAAATTGTTGTTGAGGATATTGTTGAAATTGTTGTTGTTGTTGTTGTTTTTGAGGATACTCATGAGGAAAGTAGTTAGAGTATGATAGTTGTGACATCTTGAGACTTGTTTTGAGGATGGATCTTTGTAGTCGAATGACACTTGAGGTTTGTTGATGAAGTAAAAGAGAGTCTTACGCAAAAATAGCTTAGGCTTAAATCCTTCTTACACGTAAGTAGGTTAAACGTGCTTACGTAAACTTAATGTTTATAAGTAAGAACCTTACGTAAGTTAGACTTAGCGAGAGTGTTTACTCAGAAACTTTAGAGCTTAGCGTAAAACTAGGGTTTTTTAAAAATCCTTTTACACTTATCCAAGTGTAAAGGATATCCATAGTCGAAGTGTTTTCGTGCTTATCCAAGCAAGAAACACTCTGAGTAAACCAAAGAAGATCAATGAAGAAAATCCTTAGGCGAGGAAATCATAGCAAGAAAGACTTAGCGTAGAGCTTAGGCGAAACTAGGTTTAGTTAGCGAGAAACACAAAAATTTACCAAGCTTGATTTTTATGCACTAAAACGTTTTGTAAACCTGATTTTAATGATGAAAAACAAATAAAATCAACAAAACAACAATAAAGTTTGAAACTTGATGATCCAAAGTCACCTTCAACCTACGCTAAACAAGTAACGATCAAAACCAAGTTTAAAAAGTAATCTAAACACGTAAAGTTTGAAACTTTTTGCATAAAACTGAAACTTTAATAACAATAAACCTTAAACCATAAGAATCTTGAGTTTACAAGTGAAAAAATGAAAGTTTTAAGCGTATGAAAAATGAAACCCGTTAAACCCACGCGCACAAGACCAAAACTTCAAAAACAAAAGGTTTCACCCAACTAGATGGCATATGATACCACTGTTAGGTCACCATAAGTTAACACAAGGATCAATATGTAAGAAATATAGATGAGATGATCAGATGAACACACAATACACACACACAAATGATAGTGAGGAAATGTTATGCGTAGAATGTATTAAAGTGAACAACCAACATTCAAATGAGGGTTTACAAAACTATTTATAGGGGAAGGAAGCTAGGGAAACACATCTAGTCCCTTCCTTCCTTATTGGGCTTTTGCATAGGCTCAAGGGCTTTCTACATGAGCCTTGTCATAATTACTAACATAAAAGCCTAATTAAGCAACCTATTACATATTAATGACTAACACTTGAAATACAAGTTAGGAGTGATTCCAACATTTAGATAATTAGATAAGTAGAGTAATCGGTTGAAGTACCAAACCCCCAAATCCAAACCCCGAGATTTTACCATTAGCTTTCTAAAAAATATAAAAGATAAATGTCACCCCCAAATTACCTGTTTTGCAAATGGATGGAATTCCTGGGGTGACTGTCATAGCATCACAATCATAGTTATATTGACCCTGTCGCTTGGAAAATACATCGCTTGATTTTATAAAATAATCAGAGTTTACAAAGTATAGGTCCCAAATGAAAATCATCATAATGCGGAAAATAAGTTTGGTACAAGTCAAACGATGTTTTTAAAGTGTATAAATCCCATGTGAGACGCTTCGTCATCGCGACTCTATGATATGTCCACATGCATGCCATGAAGTGAATGCCTTAGTTACCTGAAAATACATTGCTAAAAGTTTCAACACAAAGGTTGAGTGAGTTCATAGAGTTTATGTATATGTTTAATACGAATACCCCAAGTATAAGTTATGTATGACAATGATGTCACAAAAATGATACAATTGCTATAAGTCCATGACACCAAAACTAGATCGATCATGATGTTTCCCAACAGAGTGTTTGCCAAACAACTCAAATAATGATATTAAATGAAATGCATCCGTTTAACCAGTTGGAATCCACCAACCCGGATGGAGGAGTCTCCCTCGATAGATCTATCCACTCACCCTCGCTTCTATGAAATTAACGGTTCATGTTATATAATGGGGACATTCAATTGGAATGAGGTAACTTAAGCAATGTAATGAATTTGATATACTTGGTATCGCAATAAAAATGATGTGCAATGTATTATCCCCCGTAGGTTTGAAAAAAGTTTGAATAAATCTATGAAAAACTCACATGTTGCAATGATAATGATGATGTAATGGCATACTTGAAATGAGGCTAACCTCGACCGTGACCTATTATGAATGATATGTTCTAATGTAAATCATGAAACAATGTCGTGCATGCAAATCCACATGTAATCTATACCACTTTTGAAAATAGAATTTATCGTCGAATATATGTTTATGACATCTCGTCATGTTATAAAATACTTTACAAGTATTTACGTTGAAATGATATCTTACGATAATCATTTAATGATTTATTATGAAATTATAACTTTTCGTCGTAAAAGAATGTGATTGAAAATTTCATGAAAGTGACTAAACGGCCTTGAAAAGCTAGTCGTAAAATGGTGCACGCCGAGTGTTAGGAAACGAACTCAATGGTTTTGGGAAGCTTGTATCATTATCTCAAAGTTTTAGCATTTAAGTTTTCATCCTAGAGGTCTCGATCATAGAGAAAAAATATAGGTAAAGTATGGTACTTGTGTCCAAAATATTGTTTAAGGTAACTTTCGGCAAAGTTTAAGTGACCGTATTTTATTCATTACAACTCGCTTGGACGGACATTTTGGAAAATATTAGGCTTAACTTACTTTTACTAGAAGACATCACGTTATAAAAAGTACTACATCCTTGTTAAAAACGACCCTCAACATGGTCACTTGTTGCCGTAAGGTTTGTCTAATAGAAATATACTAATTTTTCTTATATAATAATGTTACGGCAACTTTGTGTAAACGTGTATAATTTAATCGTTACAAGTCCGCTTTCTACGTTTTATATGTCCTTAGCTTCAGATAAAATATACTAATATATTTTTGATAAGTCGACACATTTTATAACGCTTAAGACCCATTTTTGACTCGCAAAAAGGTAAAACAACATGCTGAATTTTCTGGAATTTATAGCTTTCGTCGTCAAACTTGAAAATAGCATAACTTCTTCGTTATAGCTCGCTTTAACCCGCTCAAGCGGCCACATTTTCGTTTTAAAGTGTATTTTATTAATATCTAGGCCAAAATCTTTTATTTACTGTCGAGATTTCCAGATTTCGAAAATAAGGACAGACCCTTTAGAAAACTTGTCGAAATGAGTTTTTCACGCGCCAAACCTATTCTAACCAATTCAAAACAACTCCGAAGCTATTCTAATCCTATCATACACCTTCTTAGGGTGTCATGGGTTCCTAGACATCACCAAAAGTGATATGTTTCAAGGAGTAATTATAGGATGATGAATATTTCATAATAAGTAATAAAAACATTAAAAGTGGTATAAACTCACATGTAACATGCATGATATCTTGCAAAAATGATGAAATAACATAAAATGAATATGAAAGAATTATGATGATCATGAAATGCTTACTTGAATGATTATGAATTTTTGAGAAAAGTATGCTTAATAATCTTGAGGTTTTTATTTCAAAACCTTAACAAGATCACTAAATGAACTAGTAAAATACTTGAATCTTAAAAAAATATGGTTTCTTGTTCTTGCTCTTGTCTTGGCGGCCTTCAAATGAAATGGGAGAGAGTTTTGTAACTTTACACCTTATGATAATTGTTTGTATGTGTTTTACATTTAGTATAATAAATGTATATAGTAAATATCTAATAAGAAGTAAAGGTGTACACTTAGGTGTTGCATGTAATTAATGAAAATGGTGACAAGGGGGAAGATGTCGCCAAGAAATAAAGGTGAAGAAAGTTTTGGGTTGTTGATGATTTAATGCATTTATGTTTAAGTATAATGAGTATTTAGTACAATTAATTAGGTATTTAGTGTATCGTTAACTAAAAATGGATTTTAACGGAACAAAATAAAATGTATTGAAGTCATAAAATTATAAAAATACATTCCTTACAAAATTTGAGTGAAATAATAATTGTTGTGTAGTATTTAAGAAAACCGTCGTAATTATTTAAATATAACAATTTATATACGAAATAAATTGAAAACATCTAAATTAATAATAATTTTTATAGTCTTAAAATGAGTATAAAAATATATTAGGAATATTTTTGGAACTGTCGGATCAAATGTTCAAAATAATTGATTATTGATAGCGCTTATTTAATAGGAAAATAAACGCTTAATGAAAATGCAAATCCAAGCATGAACTGAAATGATGATAACGATGCTAATGATATGTAGACTAAACCTAGTCTATATGAAATGTCCTGAATGATATGTTCATGAATTCAAGAACTAAACCATTAAGGTTACGCGAATTTGATACCTAACGTAGTTTACGATAAATGATGAAATAGTGAAACTTCCAAAGTTTTAAAATGACCGAAATTACGAAGTTGTCACATTCGCCCAAAAAAGGAATTCAGTCCCCTGAATTCAGTCCATGTTAGGTTCTCACGGTGTTACCGGTGAAAGGTGAGGATATTTGAGTCGATCGTCGTCGGTGTTTTCGAATCGCATCGCGCTTTCCAAGACGGACGTTGAACATATATTTTTTGCCAACTTGAAATTCTAATGGTTTGCGACTTATGGAACATACTTCCAAAATTTTGCGTCGTATATCGACATAGCTTATCTAGCTATAGGTTGTTACTTAATCGATTCTTGATCTGTGACGATCACTTGTTTCAAGAATGAGTTATGAACTAGTGAATAGGACTTTCCTGGTTTTGACCCGTGAATAAGTGATTGACACCTCGACCATAGAGTGCCTCAATTGGTGTAGTCAATATGTTCATGTGTTGACTATTGTTGTAAGAGAACTTGTCGATGAAGAATGATTTGCCTAATCATTTTTAGAAATCACACATGCCCTGATATATCTTCTAATGTTTGAATTGTCCTTTCACTTTGACCATCGGTTTGTGGATGATATGCTGTGCTCATCTCTAATTTGGTTCCAAATTAATCTTGTAATGATTTTAAGTTTAAAGTGAATCGACTATCTCCGTCGGAAATGATGGAAATTGGTGCACCGTGCCTTGAGACTATTTCCTTGACATAAAGTCTAGTAAGTTGTTCCATGGAATAAGTCTCTCTAATTGGTATGAAATGGCTGATTTGGCACGATCGACGATTACCCATATAGCGTCGTAACCTCCCGATGTCTTAGGAAGTTTCGTGACAAAGTCCATCGTAATGCGTTCCCATTGCCATTGGGGAATTTCGCGTTGTTGAGTAACCTGGAAGTTTCGATATTCTACTTTTACCTTAGAGCAAGTAAGGCATTTGCTAACGCGGTACTCGCCATGTCCCGGCATCCAATAAAGTTTCTTGAGATCCGATACATCTTATCGTAACCGGGTGAATAGAATACTTTGACTTATGCGACTCATGCATAATCAATTCTCGTATCCCGCCATAAAATGGTACCCACATTCTATCCTTGAATCATAATACTCCATCTCCTTCTTTACAAAGCCATTTGCATTTTCGCATACCATAAAGCTTTTCACTTGGTCGGTTTCCTCCTGAGTGCCTCGATTTGTGCTCTCGAGTATTTTTGATAAAGGTGAACCGATCGTCATTCCTAATGATCGGACTCTTAAAGGTTTGGTTTTTTCTTCCGGCAGAGCATCACCACAACATTGGCTTTTCCGGATGATACTTGATTTCACAATCATAATCGCTGAGTAATTCCAACCAACGACGCGTCTCATGTTAAGTTCCTTCGATCAAGAACATATCAGAAACTCTTGTGGTCCGTAAACACCGTGCACTTTGTACCGTAAAGGTAGTGTCTCCAAATCTTGAGTGCAAAACTATGACCCCAACTCAAGATCATGAGTGGTGTAATTCTTCTCATGAACCTTAAGTTGTCTAGAAGCATAAGCTATCACCTTCTCGTTTTGCATTAATACAGCTCCAAGCCCTTTATGTGAAGCATCGCGCAGATACAACGAAGTTCTCAATTCCTTCTGTAGTGCCAAAATTGGCGACTGCAAAGCTTTTGCTTCAACAATGAAAAGCGCCTTGTTTCTTTCCCCATTCGTACTTTGTTTTATGTGTCAACTTGGTCAAAGCTTGAGCTATTTTGAAAACCTTCGATGAATCTTCTAATACCCTACAGTCCTAGAAATTGTCGGATTTCCGTAGGATTTGTTGGAGTAGCCCAATCTTTTACGGCTTCAATCCTTGCAGGATCAACTTGTAGTCCTTGACTATCAATGACATGACCAAGAAATTGTACTTTATGGTTCCAAAAATCACACCTCGAAAATTTGGCATACAACTTCTCATTCTTGAGTAGTCCTAAAATCGTTCTTAAATGCCCTTCTTGCTCTTCTTTGCTCTTTGAGTAAATCAATATGTCGTCGATGAATACTATAACAAACTTGTCCAAATACGGTTTGCATACCCTATTCATGAGATCCATGAATACTGCAGGTGCATTAGTTAATCCTAACGGCATTACTTGAAACTCATAATGTCCATAACGTGTTCTAAACGCTATTTTCGGATATCCTCCCGAACTCTAAGTTGATGGTAACCTGACCTTAGGTCAATCTTTGAGTAGATACTAGAGCCTATGTCATGGGAGGAGGAGAAACTAGGGAGGACCCAATGTTGTCACCGCAACGCCTCTTATCAATAATCGTTATGCATCGCTTTATTTGATTCAGAGCCGATAAAAGTTTTGTGTCCACTATATTTGCACCTTTACTCAATATCAAACCAACCACATTAGACACATCATACAACATTGAATTTGATAATGATAACTTAATTAGCACCGACACCATTGTCCGTGGTTGTACACTAAATTTTCTAAATCATCCCTTCAATATAGACCTTGGGCCCGTAGAACTTGGTAGTTTCGATGTCATCATCGGCATGGATTGGTTATCCAAACATCGTGCAAGAATCTTTTGTGATGAAAAAGTTGTTCATCTTCCCACAACGGCGTAAACTTTGATCATTATGGGAAATGAAGTGGAACTAGACTCGATTATATCATGCATCAAGACGGAGAAGTACATAAAGAAAGGTTGTTATGCTTTCTTAGCACATATAACCGAGAAGAAGTCAGAAGAGAAACGACTTGAGGATGTACCAATTGTCCGAGAATTTCCCCAAGTCTTTCCCCAAGACTTGCCAGACTTCCACCGGCACGCCAAGTAGAATTTCATATTGACTTAGTGCCCGGAGTCGCACCACTGACGAGCGCCTACCGTCTAGCACCATCAGAAATGCAAGAGTTGTCTAATCAGTTGCAAGAACTTTTAGACAAAGGATTCATTAGCCCATGGGAAGAGTGAAATGATTATGAGAAGTCTAGGGTGAATCGAATAGCTTATAATAGGTAAAACTGGAATTGATACCACGTGACTCATGCCAAATTTCAAAATGTTAAGTCATGAAAAGGACCTTATTGAAAAGAATAGATTATGGATAACAGTGGTGATTCCTAACGCTTCTAGTTCCAAATAATGTCATGACTTGGGTCTTACTTTCCTAAGGTGCTTAGTCTCCATGACTAAAATGTTTATTGTTTGATGATGACTCTCTTAATTTTTCTTATCGAAATATTTCCACACTCTATGTCGTAAAGTCACAAAACCTTAAATGTTTAAGTGATGCGGTGTAGTGGTTGATTTTCAAGATTTGTCCCCATATTGAGTGCTTCTAAAATATTTCATCACTTATATTGTTATCATGCTAGCAAGAAAATAGATACCAGCTCATACTATGTCAAGAATGTTTGTTCCGATTTCACTTATAGATGGAGGTTCATTGATTTTCCGATATGTTTAGACCTCATTGCATCTCTTGATATGAAAGTGAGGTTACCTGATTTCTAGAGAACACAATGTCTTAGAGGAAGTTTATATCGATAACCTTAGTTTAACCAAATTTTCCTTTAAAGGAAACTCATTGTAGGGAAGTTCACATATTGTTGAGGCCATATTTAATGGAATGTTCTCGCAGCTCAGCTAAAAGACTTGGTTTATCCCCATATAGTGTTGCTTAGTGTGTATTCGCCAACAAATCTTGTAACTCGGTCTAGCTAGTACTTTTGAAATGATATAATTTGGCTTTTAATCCAAAATAGTGGTTCTAATGTCTCGGATGTCTTGAGATTTTTGTTAGGTTTTGAAAGATCTCGCTACCTATTTCTAGTCCTTGTTGGTAATTCCAAAATCCTTTCATTTTTTTGTATCGAGGAATCCTCCTCACAAATGGTATAGAAAGCCTTTCCTAAAAAAAGGTAACTCATCAAATTCTAACTTATCGGTTGAGTGAGGGATGAATGGCGGGCTTCTATGAGTGTTAACGAAAAGAAATGTTTATGAACAATTTATCGATTACAAAGCTTTTTGAGTGAAGATTGTTTTAAGAGATTTGAAATGATGCTTGTTACTTTCATGACATAATTCTTCCTGAATTATACATAGGTGATCATGCCATGTATAATCGAGGACAAATGATGTGATGCTTGGTTTTGTTGAAATGGTATTATGTTCCTCCTAAGTTTTTGATGGTAATCATCGTTTTGTTTTGTAAGATAATGTCTCAATAATTTTCAGAGTAACATGAAAATCGTTTCGCATGATGGTATTAAATAGTTGATAAAATGACTGAAAGTCAATTGATAGGGTGGTAACAAAACAACTTTGTTTTAAAACTTTATGAAACAATGTTTCTAAGATAGTGTAGAATAGCTTGAAATAAAATTAAGTGAAATAATTTCGTGAAATGGTAGCAAAATAACTTGAAATAAAATTTGTTGAATGGTTTGTAGGATACACGCGGAAACCTCATAGAATGGTAATAGTCTCCTAATTGGTCAAGAATAAAGTTGGCCTAATCCCTAGTAAGATAGTAGTATATTGTCGCGAAATGATTGAAAATTGGGAAATTGGAATAGGGAATGAAATAAACAAAGGTTGTGATTATCGTGGAGATAATAAATGATAAAGATTACATTAGCTAGAGAGGTACTTATTATCTGCTCGTTGATGTTCAAATAGTGTTTCAAGTGTAAGAATAGTAGATGGTCTAGCAAAGAATAGCCCTAGAACTCTCACAGTCCTCAAACCTATGAGATGGTGTAGTGTCTATAGTCTTAGTGATAGACGATAGTGGTGTGTCAAATCATGCACGCTTCCCAAGCTGCAATTCAGTAATGAGTAGTGTCTATGAGATGTGATGGCACGGATGGTACTCTAGATGACAATGATGATGAAAATGATGACAATGATGATAATGAAAATCCTTGTGGTGAGTTAAGAAAATAGGTTCATTAGGACAAAACCTATAAGTTCTACCAAATGGTATAATCTGTCCCAACGGAATGATAAAAATTTTCCTGATCCTACGGTGAATCAATAGTGATCGCGATGGTGTAGGTGCAACTTCGTCCTCCTAAAGGGTTCGGCCTCATCATCCGATGATATCGGTGTTGAGTCAACTGATGTTAAAATTGTGATAGGGAATGACAGGGCATTCTCCATGTCAAAGTGATGGGATGGGTATTTGAAGGCATCTATGTGACAATCGATTTGAAATGAAAGTAAATAACTCGAAAATGTGCGTATGAAACCGCATGTATAGTGACTATGCACTTATGATGAAATGATGAGATGCTATGATGATGTAGTTATAGTCTAGGGTCAATGATGCAACTTAGTTCTCTATAATCAAGCTCGATGCCAATCTGTCACACCCCAAATTACCTGCTTTGCAAATGAATGGAATTCCCGGGGTTGACTGTCATAGCATCACAATCACAAGTATATTGAACGACCTAAAGTGTCGCTTTGGAAAATACACGCTTGATTTAATAAAATAATCAGAGTTTACAAAGTATAGGTCCCAAATGAAAATCATCATGCGGAAAAATAAGTTTGGTACAAGTCAAACGATGTTTTTAAAGTGTATAAATCCCATGTGATGACGCCGTCATCGCGACTCTATGATATGTCCACATGCATGCCATGAAGTGAATGCCTTAGTTACCTGAAAATACATTGCTAAAAGTGTCAACACAAAGGTTGAGTGAGTTCATAGAGTTTATGTATATGTTTAATACGACTACCACAAGTATAAGTTATGTATGACAATGATGTCACAAAAATGATACAATTGCTATAAGTCCATGACATCAAACTAGACCTGATCATGATGTTACCCCAACAGAGTGTTTGCCAAACAACTCAAATAATGATATTAAATGAAATGCATCCGCTTAACGGTTGGAATCCACCAACCCTATGGAGGAGTCACCCTCGATAGATCTATCCACTCACACTCGCTTCTATGAAATTAACGGTTCATGTTATATAATGGGGACATTCAATTGGAATGAGGTAACTTAAGCAATGTAATGAATTTGATATACTTGGTATCGTAATAAAAATGATGTGCAATGTATTCTCCCCGTAGGTTTGAAATAAAGTAAAACTTGAATAAATCAGGGCTATGAAAACTCACATGTTGCAATGATAATGATGATGTAATGACAATACTGAAATGAGGCGCAACCTCCTAACCGGACCTATTATGAATGATATGTTCTAATGTAATGTTATCATGAAACAATGTCGTGCATGCAAATCCACATGTAATCTATACCACTTGTATGCTTTTGAAAATAGAATTTATCGTCGAAATATATGTTTATGACATCTCGTCATGTTATAAAATACTTTACAAGTATTTACGTTGAAATGATATCTTACGATAATCATTTAATGATTTATTATGAAATTATAACTTTTCGTCGTAAAAGAATGTGATTGAAAATTTCATGAAAGTGACTAAACGGCCTTGAAAAACTAGTCGTAAAATAGTGCACGTCGAGTGTTAGGGAAACTCAATGGTTTTGGGAAGCTTGTATCATTATCTCAAAGTTTTAGCATTTAAGTTTTCATCCTAGAGGTCTCGATCATAGAGAAAAATATAGGTAAAGTATGGTACTTGTGTCCAAAATATCGTTTAAGGTAACTTTCGCAAAGTTTAAGGGCATCCGTATTTTATTCATTACAACTCCGCTTGACGAACGGTTGGACATTTTGGAAAATATGCTAGGCTAACTTACTTTTACTAGAAGACATCACGCTATAAAAAAGTACTACATCCTTGTTAAAAACGACCCTCAACATGGTCACTTGTTGCCGTAAGGTTTGTCTAATAGAAATATACTAATTTTTCTTATATAATAAAGTTACGGCAACTTTGTGTAAACGTGTATAATTTAATCGTTACAAGTCCTTTTCTCTACGTTTATAATGTCCTTAGCTTCGTATTAAAATATACTAATATATTTTTGATAATTCGACACATTTTATAACGCTTAAGACCCATTTTTGACTCGTAAAAAGGTAAAACAACATGCTGAATTTTCTGGAATTTATAGTTTTCGCGCAAACTTGAAAATAGCATAACTTCTTCGTTATAGCTCCGCTTTAACCCGCTCAAGCGCCACATTTTCGTTTTAAAGTGTATTTTCTTAATATCTAGGCCAAAATCTTTTATTTACTGTCGAGATTTCCAGATTTCGAAAATAAGGACAGACCCTTTAGAAAACTTGTCGAAATGAGTTTTTCTCGTACCAAACCTATTCTAACCCATTCAAAACAACTCCGGAGCTATTCTAATCCTATCATACACCTTCTTAGGGTGTCATGGGTTCCTAGACATCACCAAAAGTGATATGTTTCAAGGAGTAATTATAGGATGATGAATATTTCATAATAAGTAATAAAAACATTAAAAGTGGTATAAACTCACATCTAACATGCATGATATCTTGCAAAAATGATGAAATAACATAAAATGAATATGAAAGAATTATGATGATCATGAAATGCTTACTTGAATGATTATGAATTTTTGAGAAAAGTATGCTTAATAATCTTGAGGTTTTATTTCAAAACCCTAACTAGATCACTAAAAGAACTAGTAAAATACTTGAATCTTCAAAAAATATGGTTTCTTGTTCTTGCTCTTGTCTTGGCCGGCCTTCAAATGAAATGGGAGAGAGTTTTGTAACTTTACACCTTATGATAATTGTTTGTATGTGTTTTACATTTAGTATAATAAATGTATATAGTAAATATCTAATAAGAAGTAAAGGTGTACACTTAGGTGTTGCATGTAATTAATGAAAATGGTGACAAGGGGGAAGATGTCGCCAAGAAATAAAGGTGGAAGAGTTTTGGGTTGTTGATGATTTAATGCATTTATGTTTAAGTATAATGAGTATTTAGTACAATTAATTAGGTATTTAGTGTAGCGTTAACTAAAAATGGATTTTAACGGAACAAAATAAAATGTATTGAAGTCATAAAATTATAAAAATACATTCCTTACAAAATTTGAGTGAAATAATAATTGTCATGTAGTATTTAAGTAAAACCGTCGTAATTATATAAATATAACAATTTATATACGAAATAAATTGAAAACATCCGGTAAATTAATAATATAATTTTTATAGTCTTAAAATGAGTATAAAAATATATTTGGAATATTTTTGGAAGTGTCGGATCAAATGTTCAAAATAATTGATTACGCAATAGCGTTTATTTAATAGGAAAATAAACGTTAATGAAAATGCAAATCCAAGCATGAACTCAAATGATGATAACGATGCTAATGATATGTAGACTAAACCTAGTCTATATGAAATGTCCTTGAAGAAATGTTCATGAATTCGCAGCTAAACCATTAAGGTTACTAATTTGATACTCGTAGACGTAGTTTAATATAAATGATGAAATAGTGAAACTTCCAAAGTTTGTAAAATGACCGAATTACGAGTTGTCACAATAAAAAATAATCTTCCTCAACCTCAAACCTTAGCATAGTAGATCTCTCACTAGCATTCCTATTCCCCTATAGAACGATATCAATACCCGAGGCTAACCCAATACTACACTACAATGATTAGGTTCACTACCTAGGGTGTTGAAAAACTTGCTCGACAAAAAGGAAGTTCCTTTGACCCCAACCTATAAACATCGTTTTTGGCGCCGCTGCCGGGGAATAGAATAGCTAGTTAGATTTCCATCTTGTTTAGGTTCCTTGCTTGATTCCTATCAAGTAAGATTTTTTCTCATTTTTAGCTTCCTTGTAGTCTATGCCCCTTCTACGCGTGACTTTGTTAGTAATCCCATCGCTTATTCATGGAAGGTGATAACCCGTCACCACTCATCGATCCACCAATCATTGACCTGCCAAGAGGCCGTACTTGGTGAATACTCTAGACCAAGCCACCGCTATAGGAACACTATTGAGCTCCGATCAAGCTCAAACTAGGCTTATCCACACCATCCAGCTTGGTGGATGTGCATTCCATGGACTTCATTTCAAGATCCTAATCAATCTCAAGGATTTCCTTAAAATCATTGATTCCATCGACCTTGATGCTACAACACGGGAGACCACGCCTTGCGCGCCTTCCATACCTCTCTACTGACCAAGCTAGTTGGCTTGTAGCGTTTCTCGCCGGATCCATCTCAAGTTGGGATGATCTCACTACTCGTTTCCTTGCCCAATTTTTCCCACCGGGGAGAACTACTAAACTTAGAAATGAAATCTTGATGTTCCAACAACGTCAAGGTGAATCCCTATACGAGGCATGGACTCGATTCAAGGACTTGCTCCATAAAGTTCCTCATCATGGCATAGATCTTTGGCTTCAAGTCCAAATCTTTTACGATCATGTCAACTTCTCAACGAAGCAATCCATCGACCAAGTGGCCGGTGACAAACTTAGTGATCTCACTCGAAGAATCGTAGTACAATGGAGGACCTTGCCTCTATGACAACGAAATTTGGAATGACCCCTGAGCTCTTGCCCAAAACCGCCAAGGCAATCTCCTTGGCTTTCCACTCACAAACTTCCGATCGTAGGATTCTCGAGCTTGAGGATCAAGTCAAATTCCTAATGAGATCCTACAAAAATCCTAAGTCTTCACGCCAAGTAAACAAAGTCTCTTCCTTGTGTGAGCTATGTAGTGGTCCCCATGACGCCTCGTGACTTGCACAAGACTCCCCAACAAGCTTCTTCCGTTGACAACGATCCTCGCACCAATGGAATGGGACGTAAGATTCCCCACAACACCAGGCCTAGGATTTTCAATGATGACCGAGAAGCATGGAGGGCAACCCAAAATACAATTCGTACAAACCAAAGAATCACTCTAATGATTCCCCATGGTCCCACGGCCTAGCCAACAAAATATAGAAGTGATGCAACACCTAGTTACATCCCAAGAAGCTCAAATAGCCAAGATTTCGGACCGCTTTAATCAACAACAAGCCGAGATGGTTCGAAAGATAGATAACCTTTAAAAGCCATGACCAATAGTGATAGAAGATCACCGAAAAGGTTACCAATGCCATCTCGACTCATTCTCCCAAAGCTTCGTGTGGAAATTAAGGACCCAAGTAAGTTAGCCAAGCACGCTTAATTGCCAATACCATCACTTAGTGAAACAGAATAGGACTAGTGATCACTAAACAAACCATGAGACGGCACTTAAGGTTAGTGAAACTCCTAAGAAAAAATTGACCGACCATTTACGAGGAAGGTGATGAATATTTCAATAATTTTCGATACGTAAGAGAACTCTCGCCACCCACACTTAGTACGTGACCTTCGTCACATGTATGTTAGGAAAAGCCCTTGGATCAAATTTGGGAACCCTTGGAATCTCAACATACCATGTTACATAGGACATCTTTTCGTGGCAAAGGCCTACATTGATCGCTGATAAGGATTTAAAAGGTACCTTTTGAGGGGTTATTTAAGCCCTTAATTGATCACTTTTGTATCCGTTACTACTTAATTTTGTTCCTTTTCACTTTTTAGGTCTCTTGAAGGCAAATTGCTGGAATGACACTAATTCGGACGAAAAGGCTAATATATGAAGAAAATGGCCAAAGTCAAAAATCGAGACACTCAAGCTCGGAATCGAAGGGGATGGCGTCGAGCGACCGGTGGACGCCGCAATATGTTTTGTGACGCACTGAGCCAAATTGATTATTTACAAGTGACGGCATCGGTTTTAAAAGAGTTGTGCCGCAAGCCTTCGACGGCCTAGATTTGATCCGCAGCACGGCCGAGACTCAGGCTTACCACGGCCACAAGGTGACAAATACAATGATAACATGGCCAAGACGAAAACCTAATGGCGGTGACCCGATGGCGTCACAATTAAAGAGTGACGCCATCGCAGTTTGTAACACTATATATAGAATCCGAATTTTTCAGTTTTAGAGAGGTAGTTTTGTGGAGTAAAAAACCTAAATCGAACCATGGTGTCTTGTACAGTATTTTAGGTTCCATACCCATTTTATATCAAGATAAGTGTTTTACTTCATTAATTCAATTATGTCTTCAATTGATTGTGTGTAAGCTTGCATGTTCTCCATGTCCCGCTAATTTACTTGTGTGTTTGCTTAGGTAATATGAAACTTAGTTATTGAATATTGATTGGTTGTCTCTATCTTAATTGTGATTGACCTAGTATTGGGATAGGACATTCGTTGTGTTATTAATGCTTGATTAATCTTTGTTGAACCTTAGTTTATAATCACCTAGAGTAATTGTAGGCTAAACATCCAAAGAATACCTTAGTGTTAAGTTTATGAATCCTAGAGATTTTGTAGTCATTAACCTTTGGTACCTTCAAAGAGTTAGGGATAAACGCATACCCTACGACCTTAGAGACACAACGCTATTAAGAATAAGGACGCGGACAATTCTACCATCAATAGAAGATAACTAGGGTGTAATAACACCTAAGTAAACATATTTTTAATCATCATACGAGCACACAACAATAGACATAGACTACCCTCACCTTAGCTTAGTTAATTAGAATAGATAGTAGAGTAATTCGGAGAAATACCAACCCCAAATCCAAACCCCGAGATTCGCACCTTCAATTTCCTAAAAATATAAAAAAGATAAAAAATAATCTTCCTCAACCTCAACCTTAGCGTAGTAACTTCTTACTAGCATTCCTATTCCCCTAGAGAACGATATCAAACCCCGAGGCTTAACCTAATACTACACTATAACTGGGTTCACTGCTTAGGGTGTTGAAAACTTGCTCACGAAAAGGAAGTTCCTTTGACCTCAACGCCTGCGTGCGTATCAAGTTTTTGGCACGCGCCGGGAATAGAATAGCTAGTTAGAAGTCCACCTCGCTTAGGTTTCTTGCTTGATACCTATCAAGTAAGCTTTTTTCCCATTTTTTAGCTTTCTCGTAGTCTATCCCCCTTCTTCGTGACATTTGTTAGTAATCCTATCACTTTTCATCATGGAAGGTGATAATCAACCCCCATACCTACCATTTCCCCCCACCAATCCCCTTAGACAACTTAGGACCCAGTAGCTCCACTAAAACCCTTCTTGAACCTTTTTTTGTCAACCCGAAAGAGACCTAAATAGGCGAAGAAGAGCTCTCCATGAGTCGGAACCTCAAGGCACCACCATCAACTTTAATGAACCCGCACCGACGATTTAAGAGTCCACTATTCCCCTAAATCCCATGAAGCCATCATCATTGACAATCTGAGCCAATATAGAGAGGAAATTCCCACATCCTCGGATGGACCCATCAATAAACCGTAAGCAAAATCCCTGAGAATACTCTTCCCCTCTTCAGATCCGATTTACCACGCCATTGTCTACCCTTCCGAGCGTAGGTCAATGAGGTGTTGCATGCCTCTGACATTTGGCTTATTCAGAATGCATGTCAATTCCATGGATCCCAAAGAAAATTCCATTCATCACATCAAACAATTTTTAAAAACTATGGAAACTATCTATGCCGACGGAGCATCCAAGGAAACATCCGCACTCCGGTTTTTCCCATTTTCTTCAAGAACAGTGCAAGGAGTGGCTCGATAAGCTTCCTCCAAGGTCCATCTTCACTTGGGAACAACTCACAACCAAATTCACCAAGAAGTTCTTTCCCCCTGGGAGAACTGCATTAATCAGGAGCAAAATTCTTCACTTCCATCAAATAGATGGAGAATCTATCGTTAACTCCTGGACTCGTTACAAAGATCTCATTCAACAAGCCCCACACCATGGTATCAACCTTTGGTTGCTTGTTCAAATATTTTACGACAATGTCTCCCGAAATGATCAAAAAGGGATTGACCTCTCAATCCGGCCAAGAATTTCCAACCTCATCAGGAAGAAGGATGGGACCGCATTGAGGAATATGTCCAATACCAAGACAACCCTTGGAACGAGCCAGTAACTGTGATGAGTGTCTCGCTGCATCTCAATAAAAACCTATCATCTCTCGATGATCGGATAAAGAAGGCACAAGATAAGCTTGCATACCTCACGAAATCCAACCTAAAAGGTTGTTTAACCCATACCTTATATGACATTTGTGGAGGACCACACGAGAGCGACGAGTGTGATGATAACATACGCCCAGAGCGCGCCTTCCTTTCTAGTCATGACATTTATGATGACCCTTCCCTTCTCACATTCTATCAAAATGATGAATGCACTCCTTGGGGTAATCTAAAATAGAAGACTGAGAGAAAGGAGGGTTTTGAATACACCATCCGTGATACCTTTGAAAAGAACTTAAGGGCAGTTACCATGGAAGGGCAATGCTTTTAGAGGGTCTCGAAGGATTCATTCAAGAACAACAAGCTGAATTAGAGAGTCAGTTCAACCAACTCCACAAAAGAGTAAGCGCTAACCTGGTCCAACCCATCACTGATCCAATTTGTGCCATTACTACTCGATCAGAATTACTACCAAGGATCCCCCACACACCGACTGTAATCCCACCACCAGGGAGCCTGAGTTAGGTAATAGAGCAATTCTTGAACCTCCTTCAACTCCCCACCCGACCCTCCACAAACATCAAGACCGCCCGACCGACTCTCGCACGGATTCCTTATCCCTCGCGTCTAAAGAATCAAAGGTGAAGAAGACAATGAGAGAATATTGTCTTACTTAAAACGGACTTCGCCAACATACCACTTCTCGATGTATTTTATCATATCCCTAAATATAGCAAATACTTCAAGAGGTTAATATCGAATCAGAAGAAACTTGAAGGGTTGATATCATTAGGAGAAGAGTGCTCGGCTATCATCCGAAAACTCGTCCAAGAAGAAAGAAGATCCGCGCCTTCACCATTCCTTGCTCTATAGGGCACTTTCTATGAAAAACGCCAGCGGATCTTGGCAAGCATTAACTTGATGCCCCATTCCTTGTTCCTCAAACTCGGATATTCAGGACTGAAACCAACTAGAATGAGTATTCAGCTAGCTGATCGATCAATCAAATATCCCATTGGAGTTTGTGAAAATGTTCTTGTAAGAGTAGGAGAATTCAAGTTTCCGTTTGATTTCGTGATTTTAGAAATGGAGGAAGATAACTCAGTCTTTATAATCCTTGGAAGACCCTTCTTGGCTACAACTCGTGCCATCATCGATGTTCATGATGGTAAACTCACTTTACGAGTGGGGTCCGAGAGCTTAACCTTCGATATCAAGGATTCTATGAGTCATTCCTCCTCCTACGATCACCCTATTTATTTTGTTGAAGAAGTTGATGAATTTGTTGATGACATAGATGGTCAGATTGATGAGTATCTATTAAACGAATTCATGAATGATGATAACGACATGATATACAATGATGAAGATATTGAGATGGTTGGAGTTGTTTTTTTTACCCGCAGTAGGGAAGAAATGAACGTCTTGAGCTTCAAAAGCCGGAAAACAAGCTAAAACCATCAATCAAGGAACCTCCTACCTTAGAACTAAAGAGATCTCCCAGCCATTTAGAATACGCCTTCCTTCAAGAAGAGGACCAACTCCCGTCATCATAAGCTCTTCGACCACACGAATGAAGGGAAGCTCTTAGAAGTTTTAAGAGAATACAAAGGAGTGATCGCGTGGAGTGTTGCCACATTAAGGGTATTGATTCTACTTTTGTACTCATAAAATTCTCATGGAAGAAGATTAAAACCAACCGCTCAACCGCAAGGAGAGTTAACCCCATCAAGGAGGTAGTAAAAAGGAGGTCATCAAGCTCCTCGATGTCGGGCCTTATCTACCCCATTTCGATAGCCCTGGGTCACCTGTACCCAAGTGGTTCCAAAAAAGGGAGGAATGACGGTTGTGAAGAATGAAAAGGGTGATTTAATACCGCAGAGAATGGTTACCAGGTTGGTTTGTATCGACTACGTGAAGTTAAATGATGCCACCCGGAAGGATCATTTTCCTCTGCCATTCATTGACCAAATGCTAGAAAGGTTAGCCGGGCATGAGTACTACTGTTTTCTTGATGGTTTCTCAGGATACTTCCAAATCCCCATTGCCCTCAAGATCAAGAAAAGACTACGTTTACATGCCCTTACGGGACTTTTGCTTACAAGTGAATGCCCTTCGGGTTATGCAACGGCCTCGCCACCTTTCAACGATGTATGATGGCCATATTCCATGAATTAATTGAGGACAAAGATGGAAGTCTTCATGTATGATTTCTCGGTATTTGGGAATTCCTTCGACCTTTGTCTATCCAACCTTAGAAAGATGTTGAAACGGTGTGAAGAAACGAATTTAGTCCTGAATTGGGAAAAATGCCATTTCATGGTAAGAGAAGGAATCGTCTTAGGGCACAAAGTCTCCGAAAATGGAATCGAGGTCGATAGAGCTAAAATCGGCGTTTATATCCAAACTACCTATCCTACTACCAAGTAAAGCCATTCAAGCTTTCTAGGTCACGGGCTTATAGAAGGTTTATTAAGGATTTCAAAATTGCCCGGCCAATGAAACAACGCCTTCTTGTCAAGGACGCCCCTATTGATTTTTTTGAAGAATGCAAAGAAGCATTCAATCAAGACAAAGAAAGATCTCACTCAGTTCGATAATGGTCACCCCCGATTGGTCTCAACCATTCAAATCATGTGCGATGCTAGTGATTATGTTGTAGGCGCGTGCTCGTAGAAAGGAGAAGCATTTTCAACCAATTTACTATGCCAAAGAAATCCATGAATGTAGCGCAAGAAAATTATACAACCACCGAGAAAGAGCTTTTAGCTATGGTTTTTGCCTTCGACATGTTTAGGCAATATCTCGCCCTTTCCAAAACTGGCATCTTCACATATCACCGCTCATTTAACGCTTACTTGTTTTTCCAAACAAGATGCAAAACCCCGACTCATTAGGTGGATTCTATTGCTTCAAGAATTCACATTAAATTCGAGATAAAAAGTGTGAAAATCTTACTCACACATCATCTGTCATGGTTAGAAAACCCAAAAATTGAGAGGTTAGACCATACCGAGATTCGCGACTCTTTTCCCGAAGAACGGCTAATGGCCATTAAGGAAATTGAGCCATGGTATGCGGATTATGCTAACTATCCGTCCAAGAGGGTTTTGCCAAATTACATGACTAAGCAAGATAAAAGAAAATTCTTCACCACACTAAAATACTATTTCTGGGATGAATCCTTCCTATTCCACATATGCCCCAATCAAATCATTCGACGCTGTTGCTGTGAAGAGAGATTGATCGAATTATGAAAAAATGTCACGCGGGACCATCCGGGGCATCAAGGTGTAAATGTCACGCATCGAAAGTTTTCGGCGCCGGATTCTATCGCCTACTATTTTCCGCCATGGACGCAAGAGATTAGTTCAAACATGATGCATGCCAACGATCGGAAACATCTCGCGAGGGATGAATCACTCGAACTATATCCAAGTCTGCGAAATATTCAATGTTTGGGGTATAGACTTCATGGGACCTTTTCCATCATCCGGAGGAAATGAATACATTCTAGTGGCTATCGACTATGTATACAAATGGGTGGAGGCCCAAGCCCTTAGGACTAATGATGCAAGAGTAGTCATTCATTTTCTTAAAAGCTCTTCGCGACGATTCGGATTCCCAAGGCATTGATCGTTGATGAGAGAACCCACTTTTGCAATGCTCAAATGGAGAAGGCAGAAGTACCATAGATTTTCTACAAAGATATCACCCCAACGAATGGGCAAGTAGAGAACACAAATAGAGCATTAAAGCGATACTTGAAAACCCGGTCCACCGTAATAGAAAAGATTGGGCATTCAAACCGATGAGACACTCGGGCATTCGGAATCGCTTATAAAACACCTATCTAACAACGCTTTCGCTGGTATACGGAAAGCATGCCACCCTATTGAACTCGAGCAAAAGCGCATCGGGCACTTAAGGCCTCAGAATCTCGGATTATTCTCAGGCGGTGCTCAATAGGTTCCTACGCCTTCAAGAACCTGGATGAACTAAGACTAGTTTATGAATCGCCGATCACATACAAAAAAGGGCTTAAAAATGGCATGATCAACTGATAAAGAATCCTAAAAGATTTGTGAAGGAAATAAGGTGCTCTTGTATAATTCAAGATTGAGATTATTTTCGAGAAAACTCAAATCAAGATGGTATGGACCTTTTCTACGAAGAGGAAATGGACAATGGGGTCAGGTGCTACCGGACCATGATGGAAGGAAATTTACCGTGAATGGACAACGCGAAAACATTATTAGTTGGACAATAATGAAATGGTCAACAATGAGGATATTATTTTGAAGAAGGTGTAATCTGCAATGAAGTCAATGCGTAGGGCACCTTAATTTAGCCCAGCTACAAGACTCATAAATAAAGAAAAGCGCCGAGGCAAACCCATTCTTAATTGTTTGCTTGTTTGTGTGTCGTGAATCATTCTAAACTAATGCTTCATGACCCCTAACTTATAAATTAATTGACTAAAAGCACATTTGCTTTATTTTGTCTTTAACCTTGTCTTAATTACATATAAAGGTATTTTACATAAGGGATAAAGTGTGGAGGATTACACATGTTTTCAAAAGAAACGTGAACATGAGAATCCACCAATTAAAAAGATATACATGTGTGTTTGTTCGATTCAAATGCTTGTATCGAGTCATAACGGATGTTTTGCCGTTTTCCAGCATTTTCAAGATAAAAATGTTCCAGAATTTTTCCAGAAAATCCAGACCACGTCAGATAACCTGACGGCGTCAGATTGCAACCTGACGACGCCAGAGGAGCAGAAACAGCATATTACTTTTTCTCGTTTTCCGAGCTACTTATAAATTTTTGGAATTTTCCAAGTCTTAATTTTCCAGAAAATCTGTAAACATCCATTCCACAAGCATTATATCCTAGTTTAGTAGATTCATATATATATATATATATATATATATATATATATATATATATATATATATATATATATATATATATATATTGTTACCACGATTTTACGCGGGTTTCATTTGTTTTCTTCAAGTGTGTAGGTTTAATTTATCAAGAAGAAGATACATAAGATGAGAAGGAGCTTTTCACGCTAACATTATTCTTGAAGAAAGATGTAACCACCACTTCACACGGATCCTACCGAGCTAATCGAGAGTACTAGTTTTTCTTTTAATTACCTTCCATTATCATTACTTTGATACTTTCGGGAACATTGGGGACAATGTTCGCTTAAGTGTGGAGGGAAAATAAAACGGGAACTTTAAAACTATGCTTATCCTTGAATATTTGCTTTGTCCAATTTCATTTGTGTAATAAACCATGAGAAGTATCGGTTAGGGTAATTTTGGCACCAAATTAAAAAATTTTCATGACATATAGGACTGGCCATTAGTCTTAATAAAGCGTCTCATGGATAGGAAGTTATATGACTAGCACAAAAACCCTTTACCACTTAAATTCCACCCAAAATGTGAGGATCGCCCTTTGTAACACCCCCAATTTCGTGATACGCAGCGGAATTCAAGCTGGGTGTTACTTCATGGCTCAACAGTTACAATAACAGAAAACGAACTCTAATTGTGTCATTTTAAAAGATTTATCATTCGATTTAAATAAATATCAGAGTTTACAAAACGAGGTCCCAATGGTTTTTAGTTTTATTAAATAAGTTTTCAATGATAATATAGCCTTCTTGAGTATCCGTTCTTCTGTGCCATCCTCGTAAATTATGAACCCGATAAACATGCTAAAAAGTGTCAACACAAAGGTTGGTGAGTTCATAGAATTTATAGATAAAACAGTTGAGTTCAGTAACTTAGAGTTTGAGCGATTATTGTAATAAATACCAATATTCATGAAATAAGTAGTGGGTTACGTTGTTATCCACCCATAGTTCATTTGCTTGGTAATCAATTGAACACAAGTTTCAAGGTCGGGCAATGTTGTTGCACCCATAAATTCAGTAGTTGCAGCATTTGTATCATTGCAACATAATACATATTGCCTTAAGTCTCATAAACGCAAACCTTAACACGAACGCGCCATAATAATGACGTAAGTTACAAACATCATAATAATGATGTGAGCAACAATGCCCTCCTGTAGGAGTTTGCCATTCTCCTAGTATTCTTAAATAAAGTGCATTTGGTTACCTATCCGCTAACACAAATGGGGCCAACTCAATAGATCTATTCACGATATTCGCGTTCACTCGCAAGTGATTAATGGTTCATGATATGAGGGACCTTTAGTGGCATCAGTAGGTACTTAGGCAATATCAATCGGATAGCATACAGTAAAAATACTTGTGTTCAGCATGTATCTCCCCACAAGTTTTGAAAACAATTATGTAAAAGTGGGACTATGAACTCAGCTCGGTGTTATCGTAGTCTGGATGGAAAAAAAATTAGATTGGATGAACAAACTGCTCCGACTCTCGACCTGAGTTGGTATGTCATGTATTTAGTATTCGTGTTCAAGTTTATGCGATGCTAATGCTTTATCGATGATTAGATAACACGAAGTCTCTTCAAAAATTAATAATACTTATCATACTTATCTTTATGGCTCGAATGATTTGTTAATAAATTTTTATCAAAATCAAAGTTGTTAAATATTTTATGTTTCCAAAATTTTATAATTTACAATTTTAAATATTACAGTTTTTACCCTTGCACTTTCAAAAATGACACTTTAAACCCTCAACTATGGGTTATTGACAAAATCAGCCTTTGTATAATTAAATTCACAGAAATTACATTTTTAGTCCAAGAAAACTTTATCTTACAAAAATTACATTTTTAGTCCAAAAAATTAGATAGGATGAACAAACTGCTCCGACTCTTGACCTGAGTTGGTATGTCATGTATTTAGTATTCGTGTTCAAGTTTATGCGATGCTAATGCTTTATCGATGATTAGATAACACGAAGTCTCTTCAAAAATTAATAATACTTATCATACTTATCTTTATGGCTCGAATGATTTGTTAATAAATTTTTATCAAAATCCAAGTTGTTAAATATTTTATGTTTCCAAAATTTTATAATTTACAATTTTAAATATTACAGTTTTTACCCTTGCACTTTCAAAAATGACACTTTAAACCCTCAACTATGGGTTATTGACAAAATCAGCCTTTGTATAATTAAATTCACAGAAATTACATTTTTAGTCCAAGAAAACTTTATCTTACAAATTGCAATTTTCGTTTTTAAACCATAAAACTCTATATCTTTTGCATGCGACCTTGTGAAATGTTTTTTTACCCATTTCTAATATTTCTAAGATAGTTCCTAATCAAATTTATCAAAAATCCCGTGTTTTCCCACACACCTGTTGTAAGAAGCTTTTGGTGTTTAGGACTTTTGGCAAAAATAAAGGGATGTCTTTAAGCATAACGACTAGGCTTTTTAACCGGGTTATGGGGGCGTTTTGTAGTATCCTAGTTGGTGTTTACAACGGTACTTTGGTTGACCCTAATACCTTTGGCATGATGTAAATAAATAGGGCGCAAGTAGGGGGTGTTGGGCTGTTTTTGTAACTTATACCTAACAACTGTTGGGATTTTTATTAAATTTTGGCTTCGTTATGCGTTTTCTAGACCCTGTGCCCTTGTGTTTTGGAAGAAAATATCGTTCCGGACAACTTTCATGTTTTAACTTTTTCATGAAACGGACCAGAAATGCCTCGAATTGCGTGCCCAACGCTTCTGTCCACAGAAAGTTTCGGACAGATTTTTGGTAACTTCATTTGGTTATAACTTTTGATTCGTGTACTCGTTTTAAGTGATTCAAATTTCTACGTTTTCCTTATAAAATCCTTTTTAACAGTATGCAATTGATATTAAAAGTTAAAACGAAATAGGATGAGTTTAATAGACTTACATGCTTGAGATTTTGACAAGAACCAGAAATGAGAATAGATTGGCTTCTAAATGAAACAAGACTCTTTCCCTCCTCCTAGGCTCTAATGTACCCTTCCTTTACTTCACCTTGGTACTTAAGATCAGATTATAATGGTGTATTTGTGTAGTGTGTGTTTCAATTAGTAATGAGAGAAAAAAAAAATGAAAAGTATGATTGATTTATATAGGAGAAGGAATTTTGGTTTGTATGCAATGTATGGCTACAACAAGGGATACTTGTCCAAGAGGAAATGGAGCATGGTGTTCTCAATATGTCTATGCACCATGTTGTTGGTTCAAGTGGTTCAAAAGACACCATGTATCACCAATTTTAACCAAGGGTAGAAGAGGAGGGTGATGTGTTACTCTAATATGCAAGTAAATGCATGTGGTTAGGGTAATTACAAGTAGTGTGTAAGTATCTAAAGGGTAAGTATCTAGTTCATTTTTAACCATGGTAACAAGGGGGCCGTTAGGCTTAGGGAGTAGTACCTAGGGCTTAGTGTGTTGTACATGGAGTCTAGGTGAAGTAGTAACATGGTTTTAGGGCTTAGGTGAAATTAGTTTATGTATTTAAATTTAATCTTATGTTAATGTAGCTTATGTATATTAAATAAGTAACCTTTATGCATAGGATACTTGTACTACAAGCATTAAAGAGTTGTACATTAGGTTTGAAAATTTAGGAAAGTCAATTTTAAGGGCTTGTGCAATATAGGTTTGTATCATGTGCTTTAAGGTAGGTACATTGAGGTTTATAATGTGATTTTATGTAAACATTAAGCTTTATGCATTAAGGACTTGTACTCATGCTTAAAAGACTTGTACTCTAGGTATAAAATGTTGTACTTTACTATTTATGAAAAGTCGTAGTTATAAGAGATTAGGGTTTCATGTAAACTTAAATAAATGGTTAACGTTTAACTTGAAAGTTTAATAATTGTACGTTAACATAATAACGTTAAGTGGTAAATAAAAGTTGAAAACTTTTATAGTTTAACATAAAAAGATGTTTTTGTTTATTAAAGATGTGAGTTTCATCACATTGGCTAGTTGTTGTGATCAAATAAAAGGATATCGTTTCTTAAAAAAAAAAAAAAAATGGACGTAGAAAATGGATAAGTATTATTTCATTAGAATATTATATTAGTTTAATACGAGGTTAAATTTACCGGTGGTTACACCCTTAGATTTGTAGAAATTAAAGCATTCATCTTTAATGCTTAGAGTGTGAACCGGTAGTATAATAGATTCTAGAACTTGTTTTGTGATGCATTCCAAGATCGCTAGTAAGACTACACTTGTGTAGTTAGAAATAAATAAATGATAAGAGACTTTAGGATAACCCTTGTTTGATACATGTAATATAATTATTTCTTCAACATCGGTTGAGTAATTCCCCCACACCTTTGCGTTGTACTCATCTTTAGTACACGATACTCCTAGTTAACCCCTCAGAGACTATCTTTTTCACGGTTCTCGTGATGCTTCGGTTTTCCGGAATATCAATGAAGAGCATTGTTTACAATCCACCCCCAAATGTACACCTAAATCGCCTTAGCCTACCTTGTATGCACTCACTTTTAGTGCATTATTGTTATCACACTAAACCCTTAGTTCAATTATCTAGTTGCTTGCATAAGTTGCTAAGTCGAGTCATATCCTTTGTACACCATTTTGGGACGATTGGGACTCATAGGAAAAGTTAAATTTTATGAAATGACGGGAAGGGAACGTTAAATTCAAATTCCCTTTATTTGCATAATAATGTACCCCAAGTGTTTTGATCTTTTCAGTTCGGGTCAAATTGGTGTTAGAGTAATAAAAACTCAAGTGTAGGGATGTGCCTATAAATCCCTATCATTTTGATGTTATTGTCGAGGATGGTAGAGTAAAAGTGTATGAAAAAAAAAAGAAAAAAAAAACGAAAAAAAAATTAGAAAAAAAGAGAAAAAGAAAAAAAAATATAGTGTTGATAAAAAAAACGTACGGGCTACCATCCTACATCTATCTTTAAATTTATGTTTGTTTCAATTATCTAGAGTTTAGAGTGTCGAGTCTTGGCTTAGCAACTCCATTCTTCGCATGCTTGTAACATAAAGATTTTTTACTTGCCACCACTAAATCGGCTATCCCACCAAACCCTTGTTTCCCTACCATAAGCCTAACATTACAACCCTTTAAATGACCTCTTTGATAGTCTTTCCTAGGTGCTTACGCCAAAGCGATGGAGGTTTTATCTAGTCTCAAGCCTATGGTAATCAATGTACTAGGACCGGTTAATAAGTGTTTATCTTCCATTTCCAACTTGTTATATTTCATATACACCCGAGAGATGTGAGTATCCAAACACCCCATGTGAGGTGCTAGTATGTAATTTCCGTGCTTGTTATGACTTTTGCGGGGCTTATATGTGTTGTGGATCGTTCAAAACTAATGCTTCATGACCCCTAATTTATAAAGCAATTGGCTAAAAGCACATTTGCTTGAGGACAAGCAAATACCAAGTGTAGGGGTATTTGATAAGGATTTAAAAGGTACCTTTTTGAGGGGTCATTTAAGCCCTTAATTGATCACTTTTGTATCCGTTACTACTTAATTTCGTTCCTTTTCACTTTTTAGGTCTCTTGAAGGGAAATTGCTAGAATGACACTTATTCGGACGGCCAATAATATACGTAAGAAAATGGCCAAAGTCAAGAATCGAGACACTCAAGCGGAATTGAAAGAGGACGGCGTGCAGTTCTATTTGGCGCCGTCGCCGAACAAGTTTGTGACGACCAGTAGCCAAATTGCTTATTTACGATGTGCAACGCATCGTTTTAAAAGAGTAGGGCGTCGCAGCTCGACGGCCTAGATTTGATCTAGACGACGCCGAGACTAAGGAGACGGCCAAAGTCATAAGGTGATTCCGTCTCAATGCTAACGTGGCCAAGACGAAACCCTAATGACAACGCACCGACGGCGGCACTAATTAGAGTGACACCGTCGCAGTTTGTAACACTATATATAGAATCCGAATTTTTCAGTTTTCAGTGTATTGTTTTGTGGAGTAAAAACCTAAACCGAACCAAGGCTGTCTTGTACAGTATTTTAGGGTTCCATTCCCTATCTTACATCAATATAAGTGTTTTACTTCATTAATTCAATTATGTCTTCAATTGATTGTGTGTATGCTTGCATGTTCTCCATGTCCGGCTAATTTATTTCTGAGTTTACTTGGGTAATATGAAACTTAGTTATTGAATATTGATTGGTTGTCTCTTATCTTAATTGTGATTGACCTAGTATTGCGATAGGTCATTCGTTCTGCTATTAATGCTCGATTAATCTTTGTTGAACCTTAGTTTATAATCACCTAGAGTTATTGTAGGCTAAACATCCAAAGAATACCTTAGTGTTAAGTTTATAAATCCTAGAGATTTTGTAGTCATTAACCTTTGGTAGCTTCAAAGAGTAAGGGATAAATGCATACCCTACGACCTTAGAAATACAACGTGTTAAGAATAAGGACGTGACAATTCAACCATCAATAGGAGATAACTAGGGAATAATAAAACCTAAGTAAATACATTTTTAATCATCATACGAGCACACAACAATAGACATAGACTACCCCTTAGCTTAGTTAATTAGATAATTTGATAAGTTGAGTAATCGGTAGAAATACCAACCCCCAAATCCAAACCCCGAGATTCGTACCTTTCCATTTCCTAAAAAATATAAAAAACATAAAAAATAATCTTCCTCAACCCCAACCTTAGCGTAGTAACTTCTCACTATCATTCCTATTCTCCTAGAGAACGATATCAATACCCGTGGCTTACCCTAATACTACACTACAATGATTAGGTTCACTGCCTAGGGTGTTGAAAAACTTGCTCGACGAAAAGGAAGTTCCTTTGACCCCGAACGCGTTGTGCAAGCGTATCAATACGTCAAATAAAAACTGGAGAAAACTGTATCAAAATTTATTCAAACTACTCCAGTTACACTTCAGACTGTTCCACCAAAGCCTTCTCTTTCTACACTCGGAGGACAACTATTGGAATTAATTAAAGATGATCCAAAAGTTGCAAATGAAGAAGAAGATCTGCATGCAGCATTGATTATTTCCATAAGGAGAGTAGAAAAGAAAGGTGAAACTTGAAAGAAAACAAAGTTCAAAAGCGTTGAATTAATGATCCAAACTCTACCAAAGAAAATGATTCACACAAGAAAGAGAAACGAAGAAAAACAACTGGAGCATCATCTTCTGCACTAAACACACCATACTTCAACATTCCCGCTGAAAAAGAACTTCAACCTTTCATAAACTGATCACAATCAGAATGATGAAGAATTACCTGAACCCCCACCAGAAATGACAGCCAAGACCTGAGTCGGTGGATCCTTCTACAACAGCATATACTTTGTTTGAAGATATGGTTAATTCGCACCCGGATGTACTAGAAGATGTGATTCCTCCAGAAGGTCCAATCGTTGATTATTTCACAAAGAAGTCTGACATTCAACCTCAAAAAAACCAGTTTTAATCAATTCAAAACTACATTCACTACATGTCTAGAGTTCGAGTATAACTTGGATCAAGTCACCCACGCATTGTTAGAAAACATTGGTTGGGATGTAGCAAGATCAAGTCCTGATTCAACACTTGAATATCGCGATTATTCTCAACCATTACCTTTGAACGGAAAATCTCACAAATTAAAGATTCCTACCAAAAACTTCTTCAATAGAGACCTGGAATATTGTATATATGGAGATACAAATCCATAGAAGCGATACATAACTTCACTTGCAAAGTATCCGACTGCTTTGTACGTACAAGAAGGAATTGAAGATAAAATCATCGAAAAATTCCAAACTTCCCTTGCAGAATACAATCACATAGCAGTTCTTGGGATATACCACTGGCCTGAGTTGAGAAAGTGGTTCTAAAAGTGGAAGTTTACGTTTCTCTCCAAAAACAGAGTATTCTTCAAGCAAATGATCATCTATGTTCTCGAAGTTAAAGTACATGAAAGATGTGGCTATCAGTTCTTGAAGAAGATCAAAGTCAAGAGAGACGACAACAAAGAGTACACTTTCAACAAAGCATATTACAAGTTTATGAGTCTCAATGACAGTGAATACAAGTATCTGCTCAAGATTCAAGGAAAACTACATCATTTACTTGGCTTCATCGAATATGGCATTATCAAATCCCTTTTGATCTACATCAAAAGCATGATCATCAGAAAAAAAAGTAGAACATGTTCAGCTTGGCACCGAGAGTTACCAACAGATGTTAAAACTAATCAAGCCATAGCTCGAGATTCCCAGAATCGAATCAATGAAACCGTACAGCTTTATTGGTGGAAATTTGGTGGAAATCGGGTAATGAACTATGAATAACTTCACAAGTTCAGGGATGAAATGCTAAAGAAGGTGCACATTGAACTGCAAAACATTCATTGAGATTTTGAAGCAGGTCGCAATCAAGGTTGGTTATAGAGTATGAAATGGCATAACAATGATGCAAAGCAAGCCACCAATTACATGAACATAATTAAGTGGTTGCTGAGACATCGAGATCAAATGTGTCACTTTGAAGGCTATGTTAAAGGGAAAGAAAGAGTTGTAGACATCCTCACTTATCGTGAGACTAAATGATTGTAATAGTTAGGATTTTTACTTTTCTGAACACTAGATACGAATGTCTACAATAAGTAGTCTAGAACATTATTTGTAGGACTATTTGTAAGAACACTATGGCTTATGCACACACAACAGTGCATAAGCCAAATTTTTTAAAGAAAGGACCATAGCATATGCTTGAGTGCCTAATTCCTGATATAGGAGCGAAGGCTCCTTACTCTTAATCAGAATTCACTCAAAAATTTTCAAACAACTTTTCAAAAGTTTTTCTGAATTATGTTCATGAGACAAGTATTCCCTCAAATGTTTCAAAAGTTTAAAAAGTTATTTCACAAATTGTGAGGGAGTAATTAAAAATCTTCGTTCAAAAGGTTCAAAATGTTCTTGTGAAATGAAACTCCCATGTGATTTTAAAACCGAGAAAGCATATTTTAATCAAAGTTTCAAAAACATCAAACATACGCTATATTTGAAGGGAAGAATCAAGATTAAAAAATGTTGAAACTCAGTATGTTGATCATTGCATTATCCCAGATGAGTAAAACTCAAATTTGACCAAAACATAGATGGTAAAATCATGTCAGTATTCGAAATGACTTGTCCTAGACTGGTAATAATTTCAAGCTAGTTTATCTTGTGATGTAAACATTTCTCGCGATGGACTTGTCAAAGTAGAATGTACCATATAGAGTTTAACTCATATATAACCAATGAATTGATGAAAATAAAATGTCAGAAACCAAAATGACTTGTCCAGGACGGGTAATAATTTCAAGCTAGTTTAACTAGTGTTGTAAACGTGTCTCCCAAAGGACTTGTCGAAGTAGGATGTATCATTTCGTAGAAATTCAGGTATCACACACGAATTGACGAGTAAACAAAAGTCAGTAACCGAAAGGACTTGTTCCGGGATGGGTAATAATTTCAAGATGGTTTAACCAAAGGATGTAAACGTGTCTCGCAAAGGAATTGTCTTAGTAGAATGTACCATCTCGAGAGATTTTCATTAGACTTGCGCCGGGACGGGTAATAATTGCAAGCTGGTTTATCCAGTGAAATAAACGTGTCTCGCAAAGGTCCTGTCTATTAAAAATCAATCAATTGAAAATTACCGATTCTTCCCATAATGTGAAGATTTACTTCAAAAACTCATGAGCACATGTGGAGGGGGAGTATTTCTCAAATGATGAAAACTCTTAAAGTGTTAACAAAATATGTTTTCATGATATAAACACTTTGAGAGATTTTATAAAAAGATTTATGGATACATGATAAACATCAAAGTAACATCCTTCATGGTGGTTGTTTCAAACGGTCTACAATCATGAAGTGATGCTTCGGTATATTTCAGTGACTCACCTGAATTGTTGATACATGTTAGTGTATCTTGTTAGCTTTCTTGAGGGCCTCCAATTCAGGAATAGCCTTTGTGAGGTGTCACACCCCCAAATTACCTGTTTTGTAGCGGAATGAAATTCCTGGGGATTGACTGTCATAGCATCACAAGCATAGATATATTGAACGACCTAAAGTGTCGTTTGGAAAACACCTCGTTTGATTTAATAAAATAATCAGAGTTTACAAAGTGTAGGTCCCAAATGAAAATCAACTTGTGCGGAAATAAATTTGTTACAATCCAAACGATGTTTTTAAAGTTCATAAAACCCAAGTGAGACGCGTCGTCACCACGACTCTATGATATATCCACATGCATGCCATGAAGTGAATGCCTTAGATACCTGAGATAAAACATGCTAAAAAGTGTCAACACAAAGGTTGAGTGAGTTCATAGAGCTTGCGTTGAAATATGAAGCCTTTCAAAATCGTTTATGCAACAAAGGCATTGTAAATCCACTCAGTTCCAAGTTCCGCCCATACAAAATTTGCAACCTGTGTGTTTACAACCCATTGCCAAAATATGTATAGTTTATGTTCAAATGCATGATGTCAAATGAAATCACATAATAACGCATAACTTAATGTATTAATATTCAATTGATATAACACGTATGAGTGTTGTTTCAAATAATTCCAAGACCGTTAGTTCATGATTATACCAAGACATTTAGTTCAATGATAATTCCCAAGACATTTAGCTCCGTGATAATACCAAGACCTTTAGTTCAATGATAATCCCAAGACCTTTAGCTCAATGATAATAATATAGAATATGACTAAACATTCAGTTCACTTAAACATGTAGTTGCAAATAATCATGAATGTCATAAAAGTTGTTGAAGAGCATGTATCTCCCCCAAAAGTTTATTAAAAGTATGAAAACAATTGAAAATGGGGCTATGGAAACTCACGGTAATTCATATAAGTTAAAGTACTTGTGAAAGTAAATGGAAATATTTGAGCATGTATCTCCCCCAAAAGTAATTCAAAACGTATAAAAGTAGGGGCTACGAAACTCACCTGTTGCAATAATTATGATGACAAAAGTGGATACACCGAAATGTAGCGTGAATCTCTAAACTTGACCTATTATGAATGATATGATATGTAAGAAGTCATGATGTAATGTTATGCATGCAATTTGGGTGATATCTATACCACTTGTGAATTTTTGAAAATAATATTTCTCGTCGAGAAATAATCTTTTAACGTCTTGACCATTTTTAAATTACTTCACATGTATTTACATTGAAATGATATCTAACGATAATCATTTAGTGATTTATTATGAAATTATAACTTTTCGTCGTAAAATAATGTCATTTGGAAAATTCATGAAAGTGACTAAACGGCCTCGAAAAGCTAGTCGTAAAATGGTGCACGTCGAGTGTTAAGAAACGAACTCAACGGTTTTGGGAAGCTTGTATCATTATCTCAAAGTTTTAGCATTTAAGTTTTCATCCTAGAGGTCTCGATCATGGAGATAAATATAGGTTAAATATGGTACTTGTGTCCGAAATATGTTCTCCAAATTATTTGTTCTCCAAATATGTTCTCCAAAATATTTGTTTAAGGATGGTTTTCGGCAAAGTTTAAGTGACCATATATAATTCATTACAACTCCGCTATACAAACGGTCGGACATTTTGGAAAATAGGCTAGGTGAACTTACTTTTACTAGAAGACATCGTTTTATGAAAAGTACTCTATCGATGTTAAAAACGACCATTAACATAGTCATTGTTGGGCGTAATATTTGCCTAATAGAAACATATACTTGTACTTATAATAAAAGTTACGGCAACTTGTTTAAAATGTGAATAACTTAGTCGTTATAAGTCCGTTTTCTACGTTCTTTATATCCACGGAATCGTGATAACACATACTAATATATTTTTGATAAGTCGACACATTTAACAACGCTTAAGACTCATTTTGGACTCGTAAAAAGTCAAGACAGCATGCTGAATTTTCTGGAATTAATAGTTTTCGTCACCAAACTTCAAAATAGCATAACTTCTTCGTTATAACTCCGTTTTAACCCATTCAAGCGGCCACGTTTACGTTTTAAAGTATATTTTCCAAATATCTTGCCCAAAATATTTTGATTACTGTCGGAGTTTCCAGATTTTCAAAATAAGGACAGACCCTTAATTAGACTTGTCGAAATGAGTTTTTCACGCGCCAAACCTATTCTAACCAATTCAAAACAACTCCGAAGCTATTCTAATCCTACCATACACCTTATTAGGGTGTCATGGGTTCCTAGACATCACCAAGAGTGATTTATAACAAGGAGTAATTATAGGATGACCAATATATATATAACTCTTAAAAACATGTAAAAGTGGTATAAACATCCATGAGACTTGCATGATTTCTCAAATATGATGAAATGAATAAAAAAATGAATATGAAATATGATGATGAATATGGATGCTTACTAGTAACTTGATGAGGTTTATGAGCAAATGTTTTTCCTAATCACCCAAGGTTTTTATTGCAAAACCTTAATAAAGAGTGAGACTAGAGTGTTAAAATCTTGATTAGAAAAATTTATGATGATCCCTTCTTGGTCTCCATGGTTGGCCGGTTTTGTGAGGAAGAGAGAAAGGGAAGAAAATGATTTTCACCTTGAATAATGAAGTGTGTGTGTGTAATAGATATTAAGTTAGGATATTTAGTGAAACACATGACTCACCCCCCCCCCCCCCCCCCCCAAGTCGGCCAAGGGGGGTATTTGTCATCCTTAGATATATATATATTTTTTTATAATGTATAAGTGTAATTTAATGTAAGTTACTTGAAGACATGTGGTAAATTGTATACACATTTGAGTATTTAGGATAGCGTTAGATAAAAATAACTTTTAACGGGTCAAGATAAAATATATTGAAGTCATAAAAATTATAAAAATACATTTCTTACAAAATCTGAGTGAAATAATAACTATCGTGTAGTTTTTAAGAAAACCGTCGTAATTATATAAATATAACAATTTATATACGGAATAAATTGAAAACATCGGGTAAATTAATAATATAATTTTTATAGTCTTAAAATGAGTATAAAAATATATTAGGAATATTTTTGGAAGTTTCGGATCAATGTTCAAAAATAATGACGCTGATAGCATTTATTTAATAGGAAAATAAACGCTTAATGAATAAATGCAAAACCATGCATAAACCGATATGAAATGATGTTATTGATGTTATGTAGACTAAATCTAGCCTATATGAAATGTCGTTGATGATATGTTCATGAATTCACAGCTAAACCATTAAGGTTACGCGACTTGAAACCTAGTATAATGATAAATGATAAAATGATGAAGCATGAGTAATATTTTGAAAAATGACCTGAAAATACGAGTTGTCACATTCGCCCATCCCAAAAGGAATTCAGTCCCTGAATTCAGTTCGTGTTAGTCTATCGAATTTTTGAGTTTGTGATGAATAACGAGGAAAGAAGACATGAAGAGACGTCATTATAGTTATCGATGATTTAGAGCGTACAAAACATCATTGTAAAGAAAATATTGGATGAATCTCCCATGAATAACACTTTGACTTTTATGAATATGTGAAAACTTTGCTTGCACTAAGACTTATAAATAACTGCTCCCAACATAACATGATCCCTCCAAAATTAGACATAGTTAGCTAGGCTATGTATAATTAAGGAACGATATCCCTCCAGAAATAGACATGGTTAGCTAGGCTATGTATAATTAAGGAACGATAATGTGACGCTCGGGTTTAGCTGTTATAACTCGATGTTTACAGATCTAAACCTTGTAAGTGATAACTAATCAGAAAGGAAAAGAAAGTACGCTTAATGAGAATATTTTACAACGAAGTGTTTTATCAAAGTAGTACATCTTAAGTCATAAGATCCAAATACGATGGAAGACATAAACTTAGTACGACTAAGTACATAAGGAAAATTATGACTGTTAGTTTCCGAACTTTCTTCCGCATTGTTGAGACCATGACGAGCTTCTCCTCCTTCTAATATGTATGCATTTCCATGAGCACCTTCAACTTGTTGACCTTGGTTTTGAGGACATTGATTCCGATAGTGTCCTTGCTCCCCGCATTCGTAACATGTAACTATGGCCTTGCCTCTACAATTCTCCTGCATGGTGTCCTAGTTTTTTGACACATGTAGCACTTAACAGACAAAGACCCAAAGTGATGATATTACCATCGACATATGCGTAGGTTCCAAAGATAACCTCTCAGCTTTCTATTGATGCAACAACATAAACCATTGGGCGTTTCTTGCCCTCAATCCTGTTGTTGATGATGATTAGTGTTACAGTTTTGGTTGTCGCTATCATAACCTCCTCCGGTCATTTTCCCATTTCCTTTTGTTGTTGCTAGTTTGGTTGTTGTGGTTGTTGTTACAGTTATTGTTAATAATGTTTTCCCCTTTCACTACCACTCTGAGCCATGAGTTTTGAGTTATCCTGATAGTTTCTTCAATTGTTTGTGGATCGGAAGAAGTTACATCTCCTTGAATACATTGTGGAAGTCCTCCAATGAAATTTTCCTGTAGTTTCTCATTGTCCTAAACCATTGATGGACATAGTGCAGCCAATTCTTGAAACCTCCTAATGTAGGTCTCGATGTCACAACCAACAAGCATTACTAACTCATAAAATTCTGCTTAATTTCACCTCCGTGCTGGACAATACTTCTTTGTCAACAACCTCTTGAATTGATCCCACGTGGAGCTTGTAAGCATTTTCACCAATTGGTCGCATACGACTTCCACCATGACATTGCGCCATCTAAGAGTGTACCAGTGGCAAACTTCACCTTGTAGTCATCTCGGCAATTGCATAGAAGAAACACAGACTCCATCTTCTCAAACCATCGAACCATAGTAAAGGCCTTCTCTGCCTTTGAACTTTGTAGGATCACAGTTCTTAAAGTCCTTGTATGTACAATTTCGAACTCAGATCCTCCCCTGCAGCCCCTCAGAGCAGAGCAAGTCTAGCAGCTTCAGCAGCAGCCTGGCCTCAAGCAGAAGCAGCTCACCGCTCGTTCTTTCCTTAGGCCTCCTCGCTATACTATCCTCTATATACCTTTGGATAGCAACTGTGTCATTTCAAAATTTCTTCGTGCCATAACTCTTCAAGATAAGAGGAAAGGTGACGGAGCAAAGTCCTATGTTAAGAATAAGCTTTAAAGAGATGTGATGTGAGGTGATGTTTTGAGGTTACTTTTCAAAATAATCGACGGGTTCCCAAAAGATGGGTTATGAGGTGTCGTACGTGCTTCAAATGTATGATGGTCTAGTGACTTAATGTGTGAATAACGTGTAACTCGACATGTTAGTGGTGAAACAAAGGAGTGAGAGTGACCTCGCCCTACTTAAAGGTTTATCTCGGGTTCGACGCTATCGGTGATGAATCACCGATATTAAGATTGTGATAAGGAATGACAAAGCATTCTCCACATTGGAGTAGGAGGAAATGATAATTGGATGGGTATTTGAAGGCATCCATATGACAATCGATTTGAAATGAAAGTAAATAACTCAAAATGTACGATAAACCGCATGTAAAGTGAACATGCACTTATGATGAAATGATAAGATGCTATAATGATGTAGTTATAGTCTAGGGTCAATGATGCAACCTAGTTCTCTATAATGAAGCTCTGATGCCAATCTGTCACACCCCCAAATTACTGTTTTGCCGAATGAATTCCGGGATTGACGGTCATAGCATCACAAGCACAGATATATTTGAACCACCTAAAGTGTCGTTTGGAAAACACATCGCTTGATTTAATAAAATAATCAGAGTTTACAAAGTGTAGGTCCCAAATGAAAATCAACTTGTGCGGAAATAAATTTGTTACAATCCAAACGATGTTTTTAAAGTTCATAAAACCCAAGTGAGACGCGTCGTCACCACGACTCTATGATATGTCCACGTGCATGCCATGAAGTGAATGCCTTAGATACCGAGATAAACATGCTAAAAAGTGTTAAACACAGGTTGAGGAGTTCATAGAGCTTATGGAAATATGAAGCCTTTCAAAAATCGTCTTATTAGCAGCATTGTAAATCAGGTGTTTACAACCCATTGCCAAAATATGTATAGTTTATGTTCAAACGCATGATGTCAAATGAAATCACATAATAACGCATAACTTAATGTATTAATATTCAATTGATATAACACGTATGAGTGTTGTTTCAAATAATTCCAAGACCGTTAGTTCATGATTATACCAAGACATTTAGTTCAATGATAATTCCCAAGACATTTAGCTCCGTGTGATAATACGCCACAAGACCTTTGTTCAATGATAATCCCAAGACCTTTAGCTCAATGATAATAATATAGAATATGACTAAACATTCAGTTCACTTAAACATGTAGTTGCAAATAACTCGAATGTCATAAAAGTTGATAGAGCATGTATCTCCCCACAAGATGACATTAAAAGCATTAAACAATTGAAAATGGGGGCTATGGAAACTCACGGTAATTCATATAAGTTAAAAGTACTTGTGAAAAGTAAATGGAAATATTTGAGCATGTATCTCCCCAAAAAAGTATCCAAAACGTATTAAAAGTAATAAACTCACCGTGTTGCAATAATTATGAATGACAAAAGTGGATACACCGAAATGTAGCGTAATCTCTAAACTGGACTCATTATGAATGGATGCGATATGTATTAATAAGTCATGATGTAATGTTATGCATGCATTGATGATATCTATACCACTTGTAATTTTGAAAATAATATTTCTCGGCCGAGAATCTTTTAACGCTTGACCCATTTTAAATTACTACGTATTTACATTGAAATGATATCCAACGATAATCATTTAGTGATTTATTATGAAATTATAACTTTAACGTCGTAAAATAATGTCATCATTTGGAAAAATTCATGAAAGTGACTAAACGCCTCAAAAGCTAGTCGTGAAATGGTGCACGCCGAAAGTGTTAAGAAACGAACTCAGCGGTTTTGGGAAGCTTGTATCATTATCTCAAAGTTTTAGCATTTAAGTTTTCATCCTAGAGGTCTCGATCATGGAGATAAATATAGGTTAAATATGGTACTTGTGTCCAAAATATGTTCTCCAAATTATTTGTTCTCCAAATATGTTCTCCAAAATATTTGTTTAAGGATGGTTTTCGGCAAAGTTTAAGTGACCATATATAATTCATTACAACTCCGCTATACAAACGGTCGGACATTTTGGAAAATAGGCTAGGTGAACTTACTTTTACTAGAAGACATCATTTTATGAAAAGTACTCTATCGATGTTAAAAACGACCATTAACATAGTCATTGTTGGCCGTAATATTTGCCTAATAGAAACATATACTTGTACTTATAATAAAAGTTACGGCAACTTGTTTAAAATGTGAATAACTTAGTCGATATAAGTCCGTTTTCTACGTTCTTTATATCCACGGAATCGTGATAACATATACTAATATATTTTTGATAAGTCGACACATTTAACAACGCTTAAGACTCATTTTGGACTCGTAAAAAGTCAAGACAGCATGCTGAATTTTCTGGAATTAATAGTTTTCGCCACAAACTTCAAAATAGCATAACTTCTTCGTTATAACTCCGTTTAACCCATTCAAGCCGCCACGCTACGCTTTAAAGTATATTTTCCAAATATCTTGCCCAAAATATTTTGATTACTGTCGGAGTTTCCAGATTTTCAAAATAAGGACAGACCCTTAATTAGACTTGTCGAAATGAGTTTTTCACGCGCCAAACCTATTCTAACCAATTCAAAACAATTCCTAAGCTATTCTAATCCTACCATACACCTTCTTAGGGTGTCATGGGTTCCTAGACATCACCAAGAGTGATTTATAACAAGGAGTAATTATAGGATGACCAATATATATATATAACTCTTAAAAACATGTAAAAGTGGTATAAACATCCATGAGACTTGCATGATTTCTCAAATATGATGAAATGAATAAAAAAATGAATATGAAATATGATCATGAATATGGATGCTTACTAGTAACTTGATGAGGTTTATGAGCAAAGGTTTTTCCTAATCACCCAAGGTTTTTATTGCAAAACCTTAATAAAGAGTGAGACTAGAGTGTTAAAATCTTGATTAGAAAAATTTATGATGATCCCTTCTTGGTCTCCATGGTTGGCCGGTTTTGTGAGGAAGAGAGGAAGAGAAGAAAATGATTTTCACCTTGAGATATTCTAGTGTGTATGTGTAATTGAAAGTATAAGATATTTAGTGAAACACATGACTCACCCCAAGTCGCCAGGGGTATTTGTCATCCTTAGATATATATATATTTTTTTATAATGTATAAGTGTAATTTAATGTAAGTTACTTGAAGACATGTGGTAAATTGTATACACATTTGAGTATTTAGGATAGCGTTAGATAAAAATAACTTTTAACGGGTTAAGATAAAATATATTGAAGTCATAAAAATTATAAAAATACATTTCTTACAAAATCTGAGTGAAATAATAACTATCGTGTAGTTTTTAAGAAAACCGTCGTAATTATATAAATATAACAATTTATATATGAAATAAATTGAAAACATCGGGTAAATTAATAATATATTTTTTATAGTCTTAAAATGAGTATAAAAATATATTAGGAATATTTTTGGAAGTGTTGGATCAATGTTCAAAATAAATGTTTACGCGATAGCGTTTATTTAATAGGAAAAATAAACGTTTAATGAATAAATGCAAAACCATGCATGAACCGATATGAAATGATGTTATTGATGTTATGTAGACTAAATCTAGTCTATATGAAATTTCCTTTATGATATGTTCATGAATTCACAGCTAAACCATTAAGGTTACGCGAATTTGATGCTCGTAAACCTAGTTTACGATAAATGATAAATGATGAAGCATGAGTAATATTTTGAAATATGACCTGAAAATACGAGTTGTCACATGAGGATTATCTATAATCTAAACCTGTAAGAGCTAAAAATCTCGCTAAAAAGATTCCTTTCACCATGCAGTCCTGAAGACGTGGGTCTTTACTTAGAAACCATTCTAAATATTGATAACAGTCCCTCAACAGGGTGTAGGATGGCTGATGTGCCCGACCAATGTGAATAGAATCAAGACATTCATTAGTAAAGCAATCATAGTGAACTAATCTCTTAAGAAAAGTTCACCGTGATAGATTGGAGTTTATTACTAACCTTTACCATGCTGCAAATGGGGAATGCACCTTAGAGGGAGATCGTTACCATATTCATTAACATTCATCCAGCTCCACATGGTCATACCAACATCATAAAAGATAAAGATCAGAAAAGTTCAAAGAAAGTTCTCACCAAAGATCAAATTAAAGCAAAGTTCATAATGATTCTATGCCAAACCAAATAATCTACAAAGTTTAAAGACAAAGATCAAAGAAATGAAATGAGAACTACGCAGGTATGAAGATCCAAAGTTATCAAGAAGTATGAGTGACGCGTGGTTTGGGGTCGAAAGACTTCCTTTCCAAAGAGCAAGTTTTACAACCCACTAGGCAGTCTACCTAATCGTTGCGCTATAGTATGGGTAAGCCCAGGGGGTTGATCATTCTCTAGGGGAATAGAGATGCTAGTAGAGATATATGCCGAAAAGGGAAGGGTGAGGGTGATTATTTTTATTCTTTTAATATTTTTATGAAAGCAAGTAAAATCACGGGGTTTGAGGAGCAGGGGTATGGTAATTTACGAATTAAACTACTTAACAAGTTAAATTAAAACTAATTAAACTAAATAAAAGTAAAATCTATGGATTGTAGGAGTGTGTTCTTATGATAATTAAAAACGTGTTCACTTAGATTTTCTTACTCCCTATTTATCTTTTATAGGTCGGTTGAATTGTCACATCCTTGCCTAATTGATGCGCTGTATTCCTTGTTTTAGTCATAGGGTGGTGCCTAATTCCCCAATTCTATGAATTGCAAGTCTCCTCTAGAACTCCCAGAATCGCCAAGTACCGAGGTATCTCCCCCGAAAATCCTATTATCTTTAATCTACAAATCATGCAATAAACACAACGGGATCCTATAGTGCACTCCAATTTATGGTATTTAGGACGTTCAAGCTCAAAACAATGAAAAAAGAAGCCAATTTTCCTTAATCTAGCATCTACCAATTAGAACAAGAGATAAGCTAATAATAATCAATAGTTAGGTTTCATTAGATCTAAGCAAACACTAATTAATGTAGTTACGCATGATAGATAAGAAAGAATACAAACAAACAATCAAACATAGATGAAACATGGTGATAGATTGGATAAACAAACTTATCTTGAATTGTAAAAGAGGGTTTGGAAACCTAATATATTATCCAAGTCAGACCTAAAACAAACTAGGGTTTTCTCTCCAAAATAATACACACCTAATGCATAAAATTTGAGGTCTATATATAGAATTTACAACAACGATGGCGTCGCCTTTTAATGGTAACGCCATCTGATCGCCGTCATTAGGGTTTGTCTTTGCCAAGTGATCACTGGGACAACATCGGGTATAAATTAGTAACGTCGTCTGGGTTGAATGGGACGTCATTTTGAGCAGTTGAAGAATAATAGAGTGACGGCCTGAAGAAATTAGGCATGACGTCGTAACTTTTTAGGACCAGAATAAGTTCTGAGCAGTTTCTTGGGAATGTTTGGAACACCATGTAAGCGACGGCGTTGCCCTTGAGGTTGAGACGCCGTTCGGCTTCTGAATTTTCCTTGTTTTCTTGATGTTGTCGTTTTCTTCATGTTTTCGCTCATTTTCGTCCAAATATGCTTTATTCCAAAGAATTTGCTTGCAAAAGACTTAAAATGTGAAGAAACAAAAACGATTTTAAGCAGTAACGGATATAAAATTTAAAAATTTATGGCTTAAATGACCCCCTAAAAATGTATATTTTAAATCCTTATCAAATATCCCTACACTTGGAATTTGCTTGTCCTTAAGCAAATGTGCTTTTGGCTAATCAATTTATAAGTTAGGGGTCATTTAATAATGGTTTAAGACAATCTACAATAAGTACAAGTGCTACAATAGTCAAAACAAGCACGGAAATTATACACTAGCACATCACAATTGTTGTTTGGATTCTCTCATCTCTCGGGTGTATATGAAATAAAACATGTAAGAAAATGGAAGACAAAAACTCTCTACCTGTCATAGCACATAGATTACCATAGGCTTGAGAATAGATCAAACCTCCACCACTTTAGCGTAAGCACCTAGGAATAACTATCAAAGAGGTCTTTACAAAGGGTTATAATGTTAGGCTTCGGGTAGGGAATAAAAGGGTTTTGTTGGATATAGGCAATTTTTAGTTGTGGCAAGTCAAAAATCTAAGTTATATGCATGTAAAACGTGACGTTTCTAAGCTAAGACTCGACTCACTAACACTAAATAACAACTTGAAATAAATCAAAACATAAACATAAAACATAAAAGATAGATTTAGGATGGTAGACCCCACCCCCCTTTTTTGACTTTTCTCTTTTTTCAATTTTTTTCATACATTCTTACCCTACCATCCTTTAAGATAACATCAACATAAAGAGATTTATAAGAGCATCCCTACACTTGAATTTTTATTTCACTAACAATATTGACCCGATTAAAAAGATCAAAACACTTGGAGTACTTCATTACGTAAACAAAGGGAATTTGAATTTAACGTTCCTTCCCGTTAATCCATAAAGTACTACTTTAACCCATGAGTCCCTATCATTCTAAAACTGTGTACAAAAGAGATGACTCGACTTAGCAACCAGGCAAATAACTAGATAATTGAACTAAGGGTTTAATAATAGATACAATAATGCAGTAAAGATAAGCGCATGTAAGGTGGTCTAAGGCGATTTGGGCGTAACATTTGGGGGGTGAATTGTAAAAAATGCTCTTCATTGATATTCTGGAAACCGAAACATCATGAGAACCGCGAAAGGATAGGCTCTGAGAGGTTAACTAGGGGTATCATGTACTAAAGATGAGTACATCGCAAGGGTGTGGGAAAAATTACTCAACCGATGAGGTTGACGTAATTAAATTACATGTTTGAAATAAGGGTTATCCTAATGCCTCTTATCATTTAGTTAATCCTAACTACACGAATGTGATCTCACTAGGGATATCGGAATGCATCACAAATCAAGTTCCAGAATCTATTATACTAATGGTACACTCACTAAGCATTAAAGATGAATGCTTTCATTCCTAAAGATCTAGTGACAAACCCCGCATTTTTGGAGTGGAATTTGAGTGGTATACAGTTTTTGTGCTAGTCATATAACTCCTATCCATGAGACGCTTTATTAAGACTAAATTTTTACTCGTAAGTGCCATAAAAAAATTTAAATTTGGTGCTAAAATTAACCTAACAAATATTTCTCATAATTTATTACACAATTTACTAAGGACAAGGCAAAAATCAAGTGAGTGAATAGTTTCTAAGTTCCTGTTTTATTCTTCAACCTTACACTTAAACTGAACATTGTCCCCAATGTTCTCCGAAAGTATCAAAATAATGATAGAGAAAGGTAAAATAAAAGAGAGAAACTAATACTCCCCTGATTAGCTCGGTAGGATATGTGTAAAATTACGGTTAAATCCTCCTACAATAAGAATGAGTAAGTAATAATTGTTGCTTGCATCATGCACTTCATCATCTTGTCCAATATAACCTGCACGCTTTATTAGAAAATGTAGACGAAACCTCACGTAAAATTAGTGGTAAAAACTATATAAAAACAAAACTACACTAGAAAGCAAGTAAGATATAATGCTTGTGAAATAGATGTTTGCAAATTTATGGAAAATTAAGAATTCTGGAATTTTCCAAAAATTACAAATTAGACAGAAAATGAAAATCTGAAAACTGTTTGTACATTGTCTGATGCCGTCTTGTCCTGACCAAATGAGTCAGATGCATTTTCTAAAAAAATTCTAGAAAAATTACTTCTTTAAAGTCCTAGAAAAATAACTGCAAAACATCAATTATGACTCGATACAAGCATTTGACTCACACACACACACACACACACACACACACACACATATATATATATATATATATATATAAATTTCAAAAATTGTTGATCTCATGTTCATATTAGTTCTAAAAACACATGTGATCTTTGCTACTTTTATCTTTTTGTAAAATACCTTTATATGTAATTAAGATGAAGTTAAAAACAAAATAAACCACTTTCGCAAAATGATATAAACATGAGAATTATCAAATAATAAAAAATATATATAAAACACACAAATAAAAAACGAAAAACAAACATGCAAACAAATAAACATGGGTTGCCTCCCAAGAAGCGCTTTTCTTTATTTATGCGTCTTGTAGCTAGACTCTAAGCCATACTACTACGTGACTTCATTATCTTCATCCTCCTCATGATAATTTCCATGGGATATTTCCATGGCATAGTTATGCTCGATGATGTGTTTTTCTAGATATTCTTCTCGATCCCATTTAGTCCTATAATCTGGTCCTAATTTCGAGCATTCCTTATAGAATCTAAATATCTTACTCATCACATAGTCTACTCCTCTCCTTATATCCTCATCATTCCTATGGTAGGCTGATTACTTAAGTTCTTTCTCATCATTGGATAGTGACGAGAACTACTCAATCTTGAATGGCATTTGGTAGCAATCTCATTGGTCTCGTCCTTAAATCTAACTATCCCTAATGATGGGTCATAAGTCATTCCGGAGCTTTCCACGAATGGCTTTCCTAGAGCTACATGGGATAAGTAGGATCTATAACCATACAAATATCCTCCATAATCACGAAAATCGTTAGGTTCGTGAAGTTTCCTACATAAATGGGAAATCCCTTAAATCTACCAAGGAAGTTACATCTTATTCTAGGGTCATCGAGATCTTGCATATTTCGGATAGGTTTTTTCATCACCTAATTATAGTATGTGCTAGTCATGATGTTTATTGGGGAATTGCGGTCGATGTAGTCTTTTGCCACGAAGAGGTGTCCTATGCAACATGGTATGTTGAGATTCCTAGGGTTTCCAAAGGTGATGTATGAGTATCTCTTCGCATAGAGGAGACGAAGGTCGCGTACTAGGTGTGGGTGGTATGAAATTTCCTCTTCTATAGGAAACTTGTTGAAGTATTCGTCACCTACTTCATCTACTTCTTTAGTTGTTTAACCCTTAGGAGTCTCACTAACCTCAAGCACTGTCTCATGGTTCCATTCATTATTGTTCCTATTTGGTCTCACTAGGTTGATATCATTGACAAAGTGAACGTGTTTTGATGAAGATGAGTCCCAATTCTCATTGCCTTTTTTGAGTGAGTGAAGAATTTGCTTGGGTCCTAAATCTTTAAAATGGGGGAGTGAGTCGAAATGGCATTAACCTTCTAAATTTTTGTCTTATCAATGTAAGTGTTAATGGATTTTAAGAGGTTATCAATCATTCTATCTATCTCGGCTTGTTGTTGATTAAAATGATTCGAAAGTTTGCCTATTTGGGCTTTGTGGGATGATGCCCGAGGGCTCGAATCATATTATTGGCACCAAGCAAGGGGTGAGGAGTCGTTAGAAGTGAAATATTTGGGTTGACTCCAATTATAGTCCTTTCATGCCTCTCGGGCTTCATTGAAGGTCCTAGGTCCAGGGGTTATAGGGAATCTTCCTCCCGCACCATTAGTGCGCGTAGATGCATAGTCCACGAAAGCTTATTCAGGGAGTTTCATGCAATCAAGAGTGTCATGGGGACCACTACATAACTCACACAAGGAAGTGATTTTATTCACTTGGCGTGAAGGTCTAGGAGAGTTGTAGGAACTCATGAGGAATTTGACTTGATCTTCAAGTTTTAGTATCCTATGATTGTAATGTTGTGAGTCGATTGAAGGAAAGGATATTCCCTTGAAAGTTTTGGGCAACTCACGGGCGTCATTCCAACATTCGTTGTCATAGAGGGCAAGGTCCTCTATAGTTCCCCATGATTCTTCCGTGGTTTATTCACTAAGCTTACCACCTTATGGGGAGATTGACATGATGAGAGAATATTTGGACTTGGAGCCAAAGATCAATGTCATGGTAAGGGACTTTGTGGAGTAAGTCCTTGAATCGAGTCCACTCCTCATAAAAGGTTTTACCTTGACGTTGTTAGAACATCAAGATATCATTCCTAAGCTTAGTGGTTCTCCCCGGTGGGAAAAATTGGGCTAGGAAATGGGTAGTAAGATCATACCAACTTGACATGGATCCCGCAGGAAGACGCTCAAGCCAATTACTAGCTTGGTCCCGTAGAGAGAATTGGAAGAGACGCAATCACGTTGTCTCTCGAGTGGTAGCATCAAGGTCAATTGAATAAACAACTTTTAGGAAATCCTTAAGATGCTGATTTGGATCTTCGGAACTAAGTCCATGGAATGCACATCCGTTTTGCACCAACCGGATAGTGTCGGATCATAGGGGCATAGTTTTAGATAAACACGGAAGCTCAATGGTGTTCATATAGCCTTGACGGCTCTGTCTAGAGTATTCACCAAGAGTACGGCATTTTGGTGGGTCTTGTGGTGGGGAGATGGTTAGAGAAACACATGATGATATTCACAGATAAGAAGGTGGATATAAAAAGAAAAAATCTCACTCGATAGGAATCAAGCGAGTGAAGCTAATCGAGATAGAAACCTAACTAGCTATTCCATTCCCCGGTAACGGTGCAAAAAACTTGATGCATGGTTCGGGGTCGAAAGACTTCCTTTCCAAAGAACAAGTATTACAACCCACTAGGAAGTGTACCTAATCGTTGCAGTGTTGTATGGCTAAGCCCAGGGGGTTGATCATTCTCTAGGGGAATGGAGATGCTAGTAGAGATGTATGACGAAAAGGTAAGGGTGAGGATGATTCTTTTTATTATTTTTATATTTTTTATGAAAGAAAGTAAAATCTCGAGGTTTGATGAGTGAGGTTGTGGTAATTTACCAATTAAACTACTTAACAAATTAAATTAAAACTGATTAAACTAAATAAAAGTAAAATCTATGGATGGCAGGAGAGTGTTCTTATGATAATTAAAAATGTGTTCTCTAAGATTTTCTTACTACCTAGTTATCTTTTATTGATGGGTTGAATTATCACATCCTTGCCTACTTGATGCATTGTATTCCATGTTTTAGTCATAGGGTAGTACCTAATTCCCCAATTCTGTGAATTGTAAGTCTCTTCTAGAACACCCGGGATCGCCAAATACCGAGGTATCTCCGCCAAATATGGGATTATCCTTAACCTATAAATCATGCAATAAACACAACGGGAGCATATAGTGCACTTCAAAGCTTTATGCTATTTAGGACGTTCAAGCTCGCAACAATGAATGAAGAAGCCAGTTTTCCTTAATCTAGCGTCTATCAATTAGAACAAGAGACAACCTAACAACAATCAATAACTAGGTTTCATTAAATCTAAGCAAACACTAATTAATTTAGGTACCCATGAAAGATAAGCAAGAACACAAACAAACAATCAAACGTAGATTAAACATGGTGATAAATAGGATAAACAAACTTATCTTGAATTGGAAAAGAGGGTTTGGCACCCTAAAATATTGTCCAAGTCGGACCTAAAATGAACTAGGGTTTTGATCGGAGGCAAACCGTCAAGTTTATTACACAAGTCAACCACTTGTGAATGGTCAACCGTAATAAAATTCAAACAGCTCAGAACCAATACAATTAAGTCCAGAGGAGTATAGTGTATCCCCGGGTCGTTAAGTCCCAACGAGGTGTGAAAACTGTAGTACAACGAATCTATGATCGGGTGATATTGAATGGAAAAAGGTTTGTAGATTTGGAATAATTATACCTAAAGAGAAAGTTTGTAAATTACAGGGGCTTAAATGCAAATTAAAGAAAATTAAAATGATAAATTATATTAAATAAACGCTATCACTATTTTTAAAATTGATTAACGTTTAAAACCTAAAATGTACGTTTAAATAAAATTACGTGAACGTACGAAATAAAACGTGAAAATAAAGAAGTAAAATACCTACGGATATGGAAAATATATTTTTACAATCCTAATGATGCAAGAAAATTATTGGAAATTTAAAATTATTTTTATAACTATTTATTTAATTATTATTAATTAAAAACTATTTTTAACTATTTAATAATACCCTAAAATATAAGAAAATATGAAATAAAACTATAAAAATGAAATTAAGATTTAGAAAAATCTAAAATACTATAAAAATAATTTTAAAATTAAAAATATATTTTTTTACACTTTTTCTCAATTTATTATGAATTTAATACTATTTAAAACTAATTAAAATGCTAGAAAATACTATTTTACCTAAGATAATTCAGGAAAAATATTTTTTTGGCTTTTTATATTTTTATAAAACTAATAAAATTGAAATTGTATTTTTCTGAGCTTTTTCTAATTTATTTGAATAAAAAGCTAATTAAAAATGCTAAAAACTGAAATTAAATGCAGAAAAATAGCAAATTAGCAGAGAAAAAAATAAAAAGTTCCAGATAAGTCTAAATTAATACTGAGAATCAAGGAAAAATAATAAAAGTGGTGCAGGTGTGCAAGAATTAGGTTCTGTAGTGAAAAGTGCTTATAAATAAGCACTAAAAATAAGCTATAAGTACCAAATGAGCACCAAATGATCACAGCAGCTAGAGTACGCAAAATATACTTAATACTAACCTATTTCAACTAGACTAAACCTCTAATATGCAAACTATAATGATTTGGTTCTATTTAAGCACTAGTGCCAAACAACCCTAACCTATCTACTTTAAGCCCTTGTTAAGCCAGCTTATAAAAATCACAAAAATAAACTAAAATCACCATGAAAACCACTACCAACCAAAGTGTCTAAATCCAGAATTTCAGATAATAAGGACTAAAATTGAGAAAACTAAAAATGCAAAAGTGGAAGCTATTTGTACTTGCAATGGAAATGGGTCAAAATGAGCTATTAAGCTTGCATAAGCTAATAAAAGCTACCACTACTGAACCAAAGGTTGAATAAGCTATAAACAAGTTATGGGAACTTAGAATAAGCAACAACAACAACAAGAAAAACACACTAAATAAGCAAAAATAAGAAATAAGCAAAAAGGAAGGTTTTTGAAAAAGAGCTTAAAAGAAGCTAGCAAATAAGCAGTTTACAATACTAACTAAAAATTATAAAAAATACTAGGATGACGATAAGCAACAGAATGACAAATATCCAAAATCACAAGTCTTCACTCCTAATATTAAGTCCTACATTAAATTCACAAGTTTATTCAAAAATGGGTTTCTATGAAATTTTGACTTTTTTAATTGTGAAACAAATTTGACTTTTGTGAACTTTGGGATGATCCTGAGGACTGAAAATATTGTTTTAGGTTATAATGAAACTAGAATAAGCCACTAGGACAACTTTTAAGCAAAATGGTTGAGTTTTGGCCATAACAGTCCCAACAAAGGGACTGTTATGGTACTAACTAAATGATTTTGACCTTTTAACTAATAAGTACTGGTTTATATGATAGAACTAACCTGTATAGACCTAATTAAACATGTTTCAACAAAGAAATAACAACAATAACACACTAGATTCCACAGATCACACTAAATCCAAACACTCCCTTATGGGGACTGATTTTTGATTTTCAAGGTGAAACACAATATTTTAAACTAAAGGATCTAATTTTACTGATTAACTAACTTAATTAAGTACTAATGAACAACTTTTAAAACAGGAATAAGCAGTAGAATAAGCTATGCTATTTTTAGCTATTTTTGGCTTTTTTTTTTTTTAACTTTTTTAAGAAAAGTAAAGACAATGACTATTTGAATCTTAAGTAAGTGATGAAATATAACTAGAAACTAATAATAAGCAATAAACAACAATAATAAGCTAAAAATAAGCTATTGTACAGTAAACTAAGTTTAAAGGCTAAAAATTCAAAAAGCTTACAACTGATTTTTCTAATAGAACAAAGGAACAAGATCAAAGACAAGCTTAGCTTGTCATAAGCAAGCTATCAACCCAATCAACTTATTCCAGAACTGCTTATCCACCCAGAACAGCTTATTAGAGCTTATGTTGACCTTCATTGACGTTTTTGAGAAATTGAGCAGTTAGACAGGAAACTCTACCAATTTGCTTAAAACACTTTTAATTAAGTTAAAAGAAGCTTAATGAATCATTTTAGCAGCTTAAAACTTAAGAACAAGCTGCAATTAATTTTGGCGGGAAAACTAGAACAAGCAGAAAACTAACAATTGATGATAAATATCTTTTAAACTAAACTAGAATTAACTTGTACAAGACTTAGAACATGAAACCCAGAAAGATTTTTGCATTAAAATTTAAAACGATTACAAGTGAAAATAGAAAAAGGTCTAAAAACAGTGACAAGTTTTCTCTTCTGTCTTCTTCCTCTTTTATATGTCTCAGTGAGTGTCTCTCTCCCTCTTCTGGCCATTGGATTGGTCAAAATGATCCCAGCCTTTGATTTTCACTTTTTGGCGCCAAGAATATCTAAAGCCAGGTGTAGGTTGAGGATAAGAATAAGAAGGAGGTGGTGGTGAGTGGTTTAACAGCTGGGGGGATAAGGTGGACAGGTGGTGGTGAAAACCAGGGAGGTGGTGGGTGGTTTTGGTTTTGCAGTGTATGTGAGGAAGAAGATGGTAAGGTGGGTTTGATTGGGTCAACCCGGTTTTATATTTAAGGAGTTGGGTTTTATTTGTTGGCTGGGGTTTTATGAAGTAATAAGGTCCAATTTGGTTTGTAGTAGTATAGAGCCCAAGGACTACTTTTGTAACTTCTGAATTCTTGAAGGGTCAAACCGCAATTTTCCAGAGTTAACACAAGGACCGATTATGCCATTTATGAATAGTACAAGGGTTATATTCATTAATTTTCCATTTTAAACACCAGTGGACTGATTTTGACACTTTTGTAAAGTTGAAGGACCAAAGTTGCAATTTTGCAAATTTTAAACTTTGAAGGGTTTGTTTTGACAACTTTTGAATCCCATGGACCTTAAATGATATTTTACTTTATTTTGATTTACCAGGGACTATATTTGACAACTTTTGAAACTTGGGGACTAAACCGCCAATTATGCAAACTTGATACGTTTTTCATCTTATTTTGGTATTTTTGCATTTAAAACACATAAAACACTTATTTGTGATATTTTTATCATTTTGATGCATTTTTGAGTGTTTTCAGATGTTTTGGCATTCTAACCGGTAAAATGATGAGTATTTAGACACTCATCAATCCCCCACACTAAGATATTGCTAGTCCCTAGCAATGTTTTGAGAAAAATTAATGGATTTCATCTCTTTACCAAAAGCCATTACTTCTGGAGTAGCCAATTGTTTTAGTTCAAGTAAGAACTTTGGTACAATGATAACCAAATGATTTTGAGCAAATCACCAGCTTTCAACGGTTTTGATTTGTCTTAACCAAGCCGCTTGCTTCTGGACTAGCCAACTCTTAGATAATATATACTATCTTTGGTGAGCTGATTACCAATTATGGTTTTCCAACTGCCTTTACCACAAGACATAAACTTGCGGGCTAGCCAACTCTTCACTAATTAAAGATATGGTGAGCTGAACAACATATAATTTTGGGCAAATTGCAAGCCGTAAACGGATTTGAGATATCTTTACCAAGAGCCGTTTGCTCCTGGATTAGCCAATCCTTATGTGGGTTAGACATGGTGGACTGATTACCATTTGTTGTGTTTAGTACATAGTACTTCCACTAAAAAAAATTTTAAAATTTGGCCATTTTGGGAAAAAGGGACTAAAAGGGTACATTTATGATCATTCGCAGAATTTCCCCACACTTAGAAATGAATATTGTCCTCAATATTCAAAGTCCCGCTATTATGCCAATCCTTGAACGTAAGAAGATAACATTACTAGCTAAGTGTAAAAACACAACAATTATTCTCTTTTTTAATATTTACAATTTTCATTCATTTTTAAGATCTCTATACAACATGTGGGGCATCTCCCCCACACTAGGGTGGTACACACGGGTGAAACCCATGTTTAACTAATACTGTTTTGATTACCGAGTCGCTAGCTTGACTCGACCCCTAATTAATTTGTTCATGGGGAAGTAAGTGGAAGAGACATCTCCATCGGACTTTCATTCAAGATGTTTGTATAAACATTGAAGTACGTGAAAGTTCCACACCGATGAGATATACATAGATCCGACTCACAAATAATAAATGAAAATGCCGGATCAAAAATAGTGTCCTCATTCCCAAGGAGTGAAGAACAGAGAAACCACACCATCTGTGAAAAATGGAATAAAGATGTGCATCACAATGCAATCCCATTCTTCATCAGTGAAGAGCAAATCACCATTTGTTAGATTTTTAAGCTTAGACTTGAAGCTTGTATGGTGATTGGTAACAAAATTTCTCGGGAGGGAGAACTGAAACGGTCTTCACCAATGATTTTCCAAAAGGATGTCTCTCCCAATCAAAGTAGTATTGTCAATCCCTGTTGGAATTGACTCATCACTAAGAAAAGCATCGACCTCCTTCCAAAAGTTGTCATCTTCCTTATTCGGAGTGAGAGAAGGAATGGAAGAGTCCGAAATGGGACAAGAAATGAGTGAATGATCATTATATAGGAGACTTTCAATTTCTCCAAGATCGCTTCAAATTAAAGAGATCATCACACTTTCTCATGAAAGTGGACTAATGTGAGTGAGTTCATCGGTGAACTCCTCAAGAGGATCGTGTGGGAGTGATGCCTCAACATACTCAATGTCTCCATAAGATTTACAATCATCGCTAAAATCGGAGAAAGTTTCAAAATGATCTTTTGAACACTCAAGAGGGAAAAGAGAATCACACATATGATCAAGTTCCATGACTCTCCCTGGATTGGGACAAGGTTCTCAACACTAGACTTTATGAATTCATCCGATTCCTTTTCAGAACAAGGTCAAGATGCTCATCCCCATGTTCGAGAGTGAGTGGGAATATCGGTGTGATAACAATGTGACTGAGGAGTTGAGAAGGACTAGCATACATATGTTTTATACTTTCCATTTGTTCTTCCGCTAGTAATTCCATCATAGTCTTTTCTCCCTGATTTTTCATGGAAGGAATTTCAACTGATGAACTTGATGAATCTTTATAGAATTGAAGGATATCAAGGTTATCTTCATCATCACTATCATGTGAATAAAACGAAATTGAGAGCTAGATTCCGTTTCTTTTGCAATTGATTCCCTAATAGATTTTTCAAAGGCAATTTGGGAATCTAATTTAGCAGCCCGTTCTTCGGCTAACAAAACTTCCATGGATTTTTATTTGGATTATCTTGGGATTCCTTCAAATCTTTCACTAAATCCAAAAGATCAAGGAGAAGATTTTGAGGAAGTGGATCAGGCTGAGGTGGTGCCTGATTCATATGGTACTGTGGAGGTTGGTTGATAATTAAGAGTCGCAATTGTTACAAGGAAATGGATTCCTTGTTTGACAATCGAAAGTGAGGACCTCCACAATACTCACAACAGTAAAACTGATGTGGCTGTGAGTCATGTGTTGTAGTCATAATTGTTATCGAACCTTGCTTATAGCCGCGTGTTTCTCGATTGACAATCGAACTGGAGTGTGAACCACCACAGTACTCACAACAAGAAACCGCTGAGTCTCACAGTGTGGTAGCTGATGGAATAAATCAGTTGTGTTATGGTAGGAATAGGGATCTTGGTTATAGACATACCCGTTTCCTGATTCCACCATGCTACAACTCGGGCAATTGCCACCATTATAAGGACCACCACACCATTGACAACCAAGAGGGTGAGGATGAGACATAAAAAGAATCAAAGGGTTCCTGAGGGGTAAGAAATGAAGAATCAAAAGGGTAAGAGGGTAAAGAGGAATATTTTTGGTATTTTTGAAAAATATGTTGCAAAAATAAAGAATGAAAATATTTTTGGTAATCGATTAGTCAAACGAATTAACTTCACGATAATTTTGGTTTTATATGAAAATAAGGAAATATGGATAAAGATGGTAAATATACAATGGGTGTATATTCAACAATCAACATTCTTCAAATTCGTAGAACGCAGCACACCTCCCCGGCAGCGGTGCCAAAATTTGATCGGTGGCAAACCGTCAAGTTTATTACACAAGTCAACCACTTGTGAATGGTCAACCGTAATAAAATTCAAACAGCTCAGAACCAATACAATTAAGTCCAGAGGAGTATAGTGTATCCCCGGGTCGTTAAGTCCCAACGAGGTGTGAAAACTGTAGTACAACGAATCTGTGATCGGGTGATATTGAATGGAAAAAGGTTTGTAGATTTGGAATAATTATACCTAAAGAGAAAGTTTGTAAATTATAGGGGCTTAAATGCAAATTAAAGAAAATTAAAATGATAAATTATATTAAATAAACGCTATCACTATTTTTAAAATTCATTAACGTTTAAAACCTAAAATGTACGTTTAAATAAAATTACGTGAACGTACGAAATAAAACGTGAAAATAAAGAAGTAAAATACCTACGGATATGGAAAATATATTTTTACAATCCTAATGATGCAAGAAAATTATTGGAAATTTAAAATTATTTTTATAACTATTTATTTAATTATTATTAATTAAAAACTATTTTTAACTATTTAATAATACCCTAAAATATAAGAAAATATGAAATAAAGCAAGAAAAATGAAATTAAGATTTAGAAAAATCTAAAATACTATAAAAATAATTTTAAAATTAAAAATATATTTTTTTACACTTTTTCTCAATTTATTATGAATTTAATACTATTTAAAACTAATTAAAATGCTAGAAAATACTATTTTACCTAAGATAATTCAGGAAAAATATTTTTTTGGCTTTTTATATTTTTATAAAACTAATAAAATTGAAATTGTATTTTTCTGAGCTTTTTCTAATTTATTTGAATAAAAAGCTAATTAAAAATGCTAAAAACTGAAATTAAATGCAGAAAAATAGCAAATGAGCAGAGAAAAAAATGAAAAGTTCCAGATAAGTCTAAATTAATACTGAGAATCAAGGAAAAATAATAAAAGTGGTGCAGGTGTGCAAGAATTAGGTTCTGTAGTGAAAAGTGCTTATAAATAAGCACTAAAAATAAGCTATAAGTACCAAATGAGCACCAAATGATCACAGCAGCTAGAGTATGCAAAATATACTTAATACTAACCTATTTCAACTAGCCTAAACCTCTAATATACAAACTATAATGATTTGGTTCTATTTAACCACTAGTGCCAAACAGCCCTAACCTATCTACTTTAAGCCCTTGTTAACCCGCTTATAAAAATCACAAAAATAAACTAAAATCACCATGAAAACCACTACCAACCAAAGTGTCTAAATCCAGAATTTCAGCTAATAAGGACTAAAATTGAGAAAACTAAAAATGAAAAAGTAGAAGCTATTTGTACTTGCAATGGAAATGGGTCAAAATGAGCTATTAAGCTTGCATAAGCTAATAAAAGCTACCACTACTGAACCAAAGGTTGAATAAGCTATAAACAAGTTATGGGAACTTAGAATAAGCAACAAAAACAAGAAAAACACACTAAATAAGCAAAAATAAGAAATATAAAGAAGACATGATTACAACTAAACACCAGACAGGACAAATATCCAACATCACCCACAATTTTGTTTATTAAAAAATGGGTTTCTATGAAATTTTGACTTTTTTAATTGTGAAACAAATTTGACTTTTGTGAACTTTGGGATGATCCTGAGGACTGAAAATGTTGTTTTAGGTTATAATGAAACTATAATAAGCCACTAGGACAACTTTTAAGCAAAATGGTTGAGTTTGGCTATAACAATTCCAACAAAGTGGACTGCTATGGTACTAACTAAATGATTTTGACCTTTTAACTAATAAGTACTGGTTTATATGATAGAACTAACCTATATAGACCTAATTAAACATGTTTCAACAGCAAATAACAACAATAACACACTAGATTCCACAGATCACACTAAATCCAAACACTCCCTTATGGGGACTGATTTTTGATTTTCAAGGTGAAACACAATATTTTAAACTAAAGGATCTAATTTTACTGATTAACTAACTTAATTAAGTACTAATGAACAACTTTTAAAACAGGAATAAGCAGTAGAATAAGCTATGCTATTTTTAGCTATTTTGGTTTTTTTTAACTTTTAAGAAAAGTAAAGACAATGACTATTTGAATCTTAAGTAAGTGATGAAATATAACTAGAAACTAATAATAAGCAATAAACAACAATAATAAGCTAAAAATAAGCTATTGCCAAGTAAACTAAGTTTAAAGGCTAAAAATTCAAAAAGCTTACAACTCCATTCTAATGTAACAAAGGAACAAGATCAAAGACAAGCTTAGCTTGTCATAAGCAAGCTATCAACCCAATCAACTTATTCCTTAACCCAAGCATCCAACGCGTATCAAATTTTATTAGAGCTTATGTTGACCTTCATTGACGTTTTTGAGAAATTGAGCAGTTAGACAGGAAACTCTACCAATTTGCTTAAAACACTTTTAATTAAGTTAAAAGAAGCTTAATGAATCATTTTAGCAGCTTAAAACTTAAGAACAAGCTGCAATTAATTTTGGCGGGAAAACTAGAACAAGCAGAAAACTAACAATTGATGATAAATATCTTTTAAACTAAACTAGAATTAACTTGTACAAGACTTAGAACATGAAACCCAGAAAGATTTTTGCATTAAAATTTAAAACGATTACAAGTAAAAATAGAAAAAGGTCTAAAAACAGTGACAAGTTTTCTCTTCTGTCTTCTTCCTCTTTTATATGTCTCAGTAAGTGTCTCTCTCCCTCTTCTGGCCATTGGATTGGTCAAAATGATCCCAGCCTTTGATTTTCACTTTTTGGCGCCAAGAATATCTAAAGCTAGGTGTAGGTTGAGGATAAGAATAAGAAGGAGGTGGTGGTGAGTGGTTTAACAGCTGGGGGGATAAGGTGGGCAGGTGGTGGTGAAAACCAGGGAGGTGGTGGGTGGTTTTGGTTTTGCAGTGTATGTGAGGAAGAAGATGGTAAGGTGGGTTTGACTGGGTCAACTCGGTTTTATATTTAAGGAGTTGGGCTGGTTTATTTGTTGGGCTGGGGTTTTATGAAGTAATAAGGTCCAATTTGGTTTGTAGTAGTATAGAGCCCAAGGACTACTTTTGTAACTTCTGAATTCTTGAAGGGTTAAACCTGCAATTTTTCCAGAGTTAACACAAGGACCGATTATGCCATTTATGAATAGTACAAGGGTTATATTTATTAATTTTCCATTTTTAAACACCCAGGGACTGATTTTGACACTTTTGTAAAGTTGAAGGACCAAAGTTGCAATTTTGCAAATTTTAAACTTTGAAGGGTTTGTTTTGAAAACTTTTGAATCCCATGGACCTTAAATGATATTTTACTTTATTTTGATTTACCAGGGACTATATTTGACAACTTTTGAAACTTGGGGGACTAAAACTGCCAATTATGCAAACTTGATACGTTTTTCATCTGATTTTGGTATTTTTGCATTTAAAACACATAAAACACTTATTTGTGATATTTTTATCATTTTGATGCATTTTTGAGTGTTTTCAGATGTTTTTGGCATTCTAAACGGTGCAAAAATGATGAGTATTTAGACACTCATCAGGTTTGCTCTCCAAAATAATACACACCTAATGCATAAAATTCGAGCTCTATATATAGAATTTACAACTACGACGGCGTCTTCTTTTAACGGTGATGTCGTCTGATCGCGTTCATTAGGGTTTCATCTTTGCCAAGGCATCACTGGCACAGGCTTAGGTTTAAAGTAGTGATGCCGTTTGGGTTGAACCGGACGTCTTCTTAAGGAAACCTTGGTCGTCTGTTGCAGAATAATAGAGTGACAGCCTGGAGAAATTAGGCATGACGCCGTCACTTGTTAGGACAAAAATATGTTCTGAGCCGTCGCGTGGGAATGTTTGGAACACCATGTAAGCGATGGCATCGCCCTTGAGGTTGGGACGCCGTTTGGTTTTTGAATTTTCCTTGTTTTCTTGACTTTGTCGTTTTCTTCATGTTTTCGCTCCTTTTCGTCCAAATATGCTTCATTCCAGCAATTTGCTTCTTAAAGACCTAAAATGTGAAAAGAAAAGATTTTAAGCAAAGAACGGATATAAAATGTAACGATTTAGGGCTTAAATGATCCCCTAAAAATGTATGTTTTAAATCCTTAACAATGAGCATGTTGGAAAAGGCATAACTACATCAGCAACAAAGACGTTGATGAAAGACAGATAACACCACTACATGATCACAAGCACATGAACAAAGAACAAAGAAGAAAAGAAATCCAAAGACGTCTCAAGTAAAGAAATTCAAATATCAAATGAAGATTATGTCACACCCCCAAATTACCTGTTTTGCAGCGGAATAGAATTCCGGCGGGTTGACTGTCATAGCATCACAATCACAGTTATATTGAACGACCTAAAGTGTCGTTTGAAAAACACATCGTTTGATTTAATAAAACAATCAGAGTTTACAAAGTGTAGGTCCTAAATGAAATTAGACATGTGCGGAATTAAATTTGTTACAATTCAAACGATGTTTTAATGTGCATAAAATCCATGTAAGACGCGTCATTACCGCGACTCTATGAAAAGTCCACATGCATGCCATGAAGTATATGCCTTAGATACCTGAGATAAAACATGCTTAAAACAGTCAACACAAAGGTTGAGTGAAATCCATAGATTTAGTTAATTCGTTTGAACACAATATTCGTAGTGTGAGTTACGTTGTTTCACACTCATCGTTGAAAACAAAACAGCATTTATTTCACTAAGTTCATGACAACCAAAGCGTAAACCTCGTACCAATAGAAATTGGTAAAATCGTTTCATCGCAGCCCTAGTAGGTAAACTTGCCAATTTACCTTATTGATTCGAATATAGTGCGTTCGATTTCCCCTAACTGGGTCAATAAGAACGGGAGTGTTAATTCCAATAGGCCTATTCATAATATTCGCGCTCACTCGCAAGTGACTAATGGTGCATGATGTAGGGACTTCAAACATGGCAATTGAATACTTAGTGACAATAAAACATTTGGATATAACGTACAGTTCAAAGCATTTGTGTTCGATTAAAATATAGCATGTATCTCCCCCAAGAGTTTGTAAAACAATTAAGTAATAGAAAGTGGGGCTATGAACTCACCTGAGCGTATGATGATTAAGGTAATGCAAGCGATGTCAAACAAAACATGACGATAACGAATTGGCGCCACCTAATAGATATGTAATATGCCCTAATATAACACGCGAAAAGTAATTGATTCGTATGAGTTTTCAAAAGATAATACGTTTTAGTTTTCGTGGAAGTTTCGTATATTTGTTGTAAAAAGTTTTGTATCATTATTCGTGTGGTGATTAGAATGCAAAGACTCGTAATGTACTCACGCCAAACACAACTCACACCAAAGCATAATGTGCATCACAATACATTATATGGAATAGTCAATAATTATGGACCAAGACTCAAGTTGAATAGAGAACGACGAAAGATAAGTCGATTTTAGTTAGGTTATGTTTTTGGAGAACATGTTTGGAGAACAAGTTGGAGTACTGTGGGCTCAGCCCATTGTAGTTTTTATTGACTCTGTAAGCCGGACTCAGAATTTGAGAAAATAGAGTTTTTGTAGAAATTTTACTAAGTATAGAAATTTTAGAAAATTTCGGCATGACCCGTTTGTTTATCGGACGTTCCCATATTTCACATAACCTGTATTAGATAATATAAAATGATTCGACAAAGCTACTATAATTTGATACGACAAAATAGAGCAATAACGGACCCAAGACCTTTTGATCACTACATCCAAAAGTGCACTAAAATCAAATATGGCAACTGAAATCTAATAATAACGATAATATTTTTATAAAACATCGATAGTAATAATAGAATTTTCCGAAAAATGACACTTAAACAATATATACTATTTTTCCGAAAATAAGCAACTTTGACCTTTTTCAGAAAAATGGTCCGACTTTGACCAAGCTTAAATCCTTCATTTTACACTTTCAAGCTTAAAAACCTCACGTCCTAAACTAAAACATCATTTCGGACAACTTTCGTGTTTTACACTTAAGCCGGTTCGGACTAGAAAGGGTCCAAAACCTTGTTTCAAAATCATATCAGCAAGTGAATTATTAAACAATTGCTGTCAAAATGTCTTATATTTTATCAATCTTAATTCGGCCGTATCTTCTTCGTTATAAGTCCGTTTTCGACGTTCTTTATATCCCCGGAAAGGTAATTAAGGGTACTAACATATTTTTAAGGTTATACGTTGCCAAAAATATTTTACGGCTACTGTTTCGTATGAACTAATTCTAGACAGATTATATTATATAAAAATATGTACTTCTAAACACCCCCTTAAATGCAGAAAATAAGCAATCCAAACAACCCCTTAAGTGCAGAAATTTAGCTGTCCAAACACACTCAAATAATCAGAAAATAAAAGGATTCAAACGCCCCTGTTTGGTTGCGAAACGCGACACCAAACGCCCATGGTTGGGGCTGCACTGCAGCGAAGCAAACTCCACAATTTGGTGCAGAAAATTAGTAAACAAACGTACCCTTTTGAAGCTGAGAATCAGCGGACAACGCACCCATATTTGGGCTGAAGTAATAGATTCAAACGCACCCTTTTAGGGGCTGAATAAGCAGGTCTTAAGGCACCCTTGATGAGCTGAAACTAAACAGAAATAAACGCCCCTAATGGGCCGAAATATGCATAACCAAACACCAACCGTTGGGGCTGGTGTTGGACATAAGTAAGAAAACAAAACACAAAACCACTTATGTGGTGTTTCTTTCTCGACTGAAAAACAACCAAACGCATCCCTCGTGTGTTGTTGTGGTGAATCGAACCAAACAACCACAAAACTAACCAAATAAGCAAATACACAACTATTAATCAAATAAGTAAATCAATCCCAAATCGAGACCTAAACTGGTCTTATGCTTGACCAGAACCCACATGGGTTTAACATGACCTGTACGTGGGTTGACCCAATCCTAAACGGGTCCTAACCAAACTCCAATACTAAATAAAAACCACTTACTGATTAATCACCACGCGAATCTTTGTTAAAAACATGCTTTGATTCAGTTTTAATATCCACGAAAACCATTCGAAATATTTATCATACGGTTTTAAATAAAAGGGTAATCAACAAGACCAACGGTATGACGACTTACAACATTACGAGAGGAAGAAGGGATGGAACGAGGTGGAGTTGGTGGTGAATCTACGGTGGTTCTATGTTTTCACAACATAAACCAAACGGAACTCTAATCAATTCGATAACACAACCCATGTCTTGTCTTGGTCTTGTCTTTCTTCGTTCCTGACCTCAGGTGATAATGAACAGGTGGCGTGAGACAGTAGCAGAAGTGGTGGTGATGTGAGGCGGTGTGATATGGAGTGGCGGTGGATATGGGAGAGAGAGATGGAGTTGGAACATTTGAGAGGGAGATGGGATATGATAGATTAAAATCTATCTGCTTTGGTTTTATTAAACAGAAGATAAGGAGAAAAGTAGAGAGGCGTGGACATTGATCCTATCTCAAATTATTGGGTGGGTGTCGGTCTAGATAAAGAAGAAAATCAAATTGCGTTTGATGTGCTTCAGATATTTTGTTTAGCTTAATAGTTAAGTCTTGGTATAGCGGGTATGTTTTGATCCCGGTAATTACAAACGTTAGGTCCTTAAGTTGCGAAGCTTAATATCGGGTAAGGTAAAAATATAAAGCTTATAAAAATGTTAAAAATATACACAATTATTTACGAGTCGTGGGTTATTGGGGTGATTAAATGTTATTTAATCTAAAACAAGTTTAGAGTGATATTAAGTAGGAGTTAATAGTAAATTTAATATCCTGAAAAAGTTCCGTGAAAACTCAAGTAAATGGCTAACGTTTAATTTGAACGCTTTAATAATGTGTTAACAAAATAGCGAATGTGGTAAATAAAATTTGAAAACTTTTAGAGTTTTACATATAGATTGATTTATTAAAGATGTAGTTTCATCATTGGCCAATTGTTGTGATCAAATAAAAGGATATCGTTTATATAAAAAAATAATTTGGACGTAGAAAATGCATAAGTATTCTTTCGTTAGAATATTATATTAGTTTAATACGAGGTGAAATTTACCGGTTGTTACAGTCTCACCCCCTTAAAAGGAACTTCGTCCCGAAGTTCGGGTTTCAGTGTATAGTTGAAGTTATGTGAATAGATGTGGTTTCTTGCGGCAAATGGTTTATAGGATGACTAGTAATGTATTTCACTTTATCATTTTGGACTAAGAAGCCATTTGTCGTAACGCTTTTTTTAACCGATGAACAGTAATTGCAATTATTGTGAACAGTAGCCTAACGGCTACTTTTATCCCATCAATACCCAATTTTTTTATTTAAACTTCATTCTTCTATACTCTACTTAATCTTTCACCTACATTTCTCTCATCGATACTCCAAGATGCCGCATGTTATTATCATTGTTGCGATCGTGTATTTTGTAGTAGCATTTATCTACTATGTTAACCTCTCGGAAGAAGAAAACAATCCGTTTCTGTTCGTGATTTTGGCGATTCTTATTCCACTCGTGGGTTTGGCAATATGCGTAGATAAGTGTTGGGGGTAATAGTTAGTTTTGTGAGAATAGAAATGTAATCAAACTTTGTTTGACTTCTGTTTTTGTGTAATTTTTATCTCGTTCCTACAGTAGTAGAATAATATGTAAGAATAATTCCATTTATCCTTAATTTGTGACTTGTTTGGTTTACTAGATATGTTTAACTTATTTGAAAAGGAAATAAGCTCATGAAAAACTAGTTGTTGACACTCGGATTCATGTTAAGATGCGATCAAGTGGTTATGTTTAGGTATGGTCTCACTAAATGACTTGGTGTGGTTTTATTTTTGACAAAGGGCCAACGCCTGGTAATTATAGGGTGCGTTTGGATTAAAGTGTGGTTCGAAGCCCACAATTTAAAATAAGGTGTGATGGTAGATGAGATTGAATATTCGTGGTAAAAATGTGGTAAGGGTTCATTTAGTTATTGTATTTAATCTGATAAATACACATAAATTGTTTATACTCACACAAGATTTTTGTGATTCTCGAAACCAAGTAGCAAATCAATCTGGCATAATCCATATATAACTACTCTAAGTATTTCAAAATTCAGTTCTAAATTGAACATAGTTGATCAGACTATGTTCCACTGTCCCTAAGTTAAATATAGGTGATCGGACTATATTTAACCGAGGTTTGATGAATTTTGGAATACTTAACTTAGTTATACTTGTATCATGCCCATTGATGTGACAAGTATGGCGTTTATCTAAGTATCTCATATAAAAGTAATATAAGTTTGTACATACGTAATGACCAAATATAAGTATGAAGTATGAGTGTGTAACACAAGTGAGTAGTGTTAAAATGGTTTCAAACAATTTTAAACAGCCCACACCGCCAGAATCATGGACCTTTAACAATGAGGGTTTCGGGTTAGGAGATGTTGTAAGTGCTTCAAATGTATGATGGTTTAGTGACTTAATGTGTGAATAACGTGTAACTCGACATGTTAGTGGTGAAACAAAGGAGTGAGAGCGACTTTGCCCTACTTAAAGGTTTTATCTCGGCATTCGACGTTATCTGGATGAGTCAACTGATATTAAATTTGTGATAGGGAATGACAAGGCATTCTCCACATTGGAGTCTAAAGAAAGGATAATGGAATGGGTATTTAAAGGCATCCATGTGACAATCGATTTGAAATGAAAGTAAATAACTCGAATGAACGTATAAATCGCATGTAAAGTGAATATGCACTTATGATGAATGATGAGATGATGATGTAGTTATAGTCTAGGGTCAATGATGCAACCTAGTTCTCTATAACTGAAGCTCTGATGCCAATCTGTCACACCCCCAAATTACCTATTTTGCAGCGGAATAGAATTCCGGGGGGTTGACTGTCATAGCATCACAATCACAGTTATATTGAACGACCTAAAGTGTCGTTTGAAAAACACATCGTTTGATTTAATAAAACAATCAGAGTTTACAAAGTGTAGGTCCTAAATGAAATTAGACATGTGCGGAATTAAATTTGTTACAATTCAAACGATGTTTTAAAGTGCATAAAATCCATGTAAGACGCGGTCGTCACCGCTTAATCTACATATAAGTCCACATGCATGTATATGCCTTAGATACCCAGATAAAACATGCTTAAAACAGTCAACACAAAGGTTGAGTGAAATCCATAGATTTAGTTAATTCGTTTGAACACAATATTCGTAGTGTGAGTTACATTGTTTCAGACTCATCGTTGAAAACAAAACAACATTTATTTCACTAAGTCCATGACAACCAAAGCGTAAACCTCGTACCAATAGAAATTGGTAAAATCGTTTCATCGCAGCCCTAGTAGGTAAACTTGCTAATTTACCTTATTGATTCAATATAGTGCTCGATTTCTAACTGGGTCAATAAGAACGGGAGTGTTAATTCCAATAGGCCTATTCACAATATTCGCGCTCACTCGCAAGTGACTAATGGTGCATGATGTAGGGACTTCAAACATGGCAATTGAATACTTAGTGACAATAAAACATTTGGATATAACGTACAGTTCAAAGCATTTGTGTTCGATTAAAATATAGCATGTATCTCCCCCAAGAGTTTGTAAAACAATTAAGTAATAGAAAGTGGGGCTATGAACTCACCTGAGCGTATGATGATTAAGGTAATGCAAGCGATGTCAAACAAAACATGACGATAACGAATTGGCGCCACCTAATAGATATGTAATATGCCTCAGAATATAACACGCGAAAAGTAATTGATTCGTATGAGTTTTCAAAAGATAATACGTTTTAGTTTTCGTGGAAGTTTCATATATTTGTTGTAAAAAGTTTTGTATCATTATTCGTGTGGTGATTAGAATGCAAAGACTCGTAATGTACTCACGCCAAACACAACTCACACCAAAGCATAATGTGCATCACAATACATTATATGGAATAGTCAATAATTATCGACCAAGACTCAAGTTGAGTAGAGAACGACGAAAGATAAGTCGATTTTAGTTAGGTTATGTTTTTGGAGAACATGTTTGGAGAACAAGTTGGAGTACTGTGGGCTCAGCCCATTGTAGTTTTTATTGACTCTGTAAGCCGGACTCAGAATTTGAGAAAATAGAGTTTTTGTAGAAATTTTACTAAGTATAGAAATTTTAGAAAATTTCGGCATGACCCGTTTGTTTATCGGACGTTCCCATATTTCACATAACCTGTATTAGATAATATAAAATGATTCGACAAAGCTACTATAATTTGATACGACAAAATAGAGCAATAACGGACCCGAGACGCCCCTTTTGGATCACTACATCCAAAAGTGCACTAAAATCAAATATGGCAAATCTGAAATCTAATAATAACGAATAATATGGTTTATAAAACATCGCATAGTAATAATAGAATTTTCCGGAAAAATGACACTTAAACAATATATACTATTTTCCGGAAAATAAGCAACTTTGACCTTTTTCAGAAAAATGGTCCGACTTTGACCAAGCTTAAATCCTTCATTTTACACTTTCAAGCTTAAAAACCTCACGTCCTAAACTAAAACATCATTTCGGACAACTTTCGTGTTTTACACTTAAGCCGGTTCGGACTAGAAAGGGTCCAAAACCTTGTTTCAAAATCATATCAGCAAGTGAATTATTAAACAATTGCTGTCAAAATGTCTTATATTTTATCAATCTTAATTCGGCCGTATCTTCTTCGTTATAAGTCCGTTGACGCTTTTATATCCCCGGAAAGGTAATTAAGGGTACTAACATATTTTTAAGGTTATACGTTGCCAAAAATATTTTACGGCTACTGTTTCGTATGAACTAATTCTAGACAGATTATATATATAAAAATATGTACTTCTAAACACCCCCTTAAGTGCAGAAAATAAGCAATCCAAACAACCCCTTAAGTGCAGAAATTTAGCTGTCCAAACACACTCAAATAATCAGAAAATAAAAGGATTCAAACGCCCCTGTTTGGTTGCGAAACGCGACACCAAACGCCCATGGGCTGCACTGCAGCGAAACAAACTCCACCCATTTTGCGCAGAAAATTAGTAAACAAACGCGACACCCTTTTTAGGGGCTGAATAAGCAGGTCTTAAGGCACCCTTGATGAGCTGAAACTAAACAGAAATAAACGCCCCTAATGGGCCGAAATATGCAGAACCAAACACCAACCGTTGGGGCTGGTGTTGGACAGAAGTAAGAAAACAAAACACAAAACCACTTATGTGGTGTTTCGATGAAAAACAACCAACAAGCATCCTTCGTGTTGTTGTGGTGAATCGAACCAAACAACCACAAAACTAACCAAATAAGCAAATACACAACTATTAATCAAATAAGTAAATCAATCCCAAATCGAGACCTAAACTGGTCTTATGCTTGACCCGAACCCACATGGGTTTAACATGACCTGTACGTGGGTTGACCCAATCCTAAACGGGTCCTAACCAAACTCCAATACTAAACAAACACCACTTACTGATTAATCACCACGCGAATATTTGTTAAAAACATGCTTTGATTCAGTTTTAATATCCACGAAAACCATTCGAAATATTTATCATACGGTTTTAAATAAAAGGGTAATCAACAAGACCAACGGTATGACGACTTACAACATAACGAGAGGAAGAAGGGATGGAACGAGGTGGAGTTGGTGGTGCATCTATGGTGGTTCTATGTTTTCACAACATAAACCAAACGGAACTCTAATCAATTCGATAACACAACCCAGGTCTTGTCTTGGTCTTGTCTTTCTTCGTTCCTGACCTCAGGTAATAATGAACAGGTGGCGTGAGACAGTAGCAGAAGTGGTGGTGATGTGAGGCGGTGTGATATGGAGTGGCGGTGGATATGGGAGAGAGAGATGGAGTTGGAACATTTGAGAGGGAGATGGGATATGATAGATTAAAATCTATCTGCTTCGGTTTTATTAAACAGAAGATAAGGAGAAAAGTAGAGAGGCGTGGACATTGATCCTATCTCAAATTATTGGGTGGGTGTCGGTCTAGATAAAGAAGAAAATCAAATTGCCTTTGATGTGCTTCAGATATTTTGTTTAGCTTAATAGTTAAGTCTTGGTATAGCGGGTATGTTTTGATCCCGGTAATTACAAACGTTAGGTCCTTAAGTTGCGAAGCTTAATATCGGGTAAGGTAAAAATATAAAGCTTATAAAAATGTTAAAAATATACTCAATTATAATACTGAGTCGTGGGTTATTGGGGTGATTAAATGTTATTTAATCTAAAACAAGTTTAGAGTGATATTAAGTAGGAGTTAATAGTAAATTTAATATCCTGAAAAAGTTCCGTGAAAACTCAAGTAAATGGCTAACGTTTAATTTGAACGTTTAATAATTGTATGTTAACAAAATAGCGTAATGTGGTAAATAAAATTTGAAAACTTTTAGAGTTTTACATATAAAGATGTTTATGTTTATTAAAGATGTGAGTTTCATCACATTGGCCAATTGTTGTGATCAAATAAAAGGATATCGTTTATATAAAAAAAAAATTTTTGGACGTAGAAAATGCATAAGTATTCTTTCGTTAGAATATTATATTAGTTTAATACGAGGTGAAATTTACCGGTTGTTACAGATAAAGACGTCAAACGACCTAAGTCTAACCATGATGACCAAACCTTAGGGGGATATTGTTGGTATTACGTGTAATCAGTAGAAAGTGTCAGTTATTTAGAATATTTAATAGGTCATTTACCATTAAGTTTGTAAGTTAGTTTCAAGGCCCACTCATGAAGCAAGCCTATGAGCGGCCCATTAAGCTACATTATGACAACACCCTTTACATCTCTTCTAAGTATAAAAACCCCTTTTCATGCTGAGAAGGGTGTTGGTTCTTTGTTTATTTTCACTTTCATAATCAATATACAAGTTCCTTCCACTCTCTCTCTTAAACTCTTTCTCTCTCTAAGATTATCGATCTATATTCATGTAGTAATGATGGGAACGTGACCTACAAGTGGTATCGGAGCCAAGTTATACCTCAATAGGATGACATAAGGGATTACTATTATTATAATATTATTTATTAAGTCAGAAAATACAAATCGATCATTTTCTGATAGTTATGGATATTTTAAAATAAAGAAACGAGAGGTTATCTCTTTTCAGCAGAAATCTGACACCGCACATACAGTAATTTTCCCCTAAAGTATTCTAATATCAAATGTGAATTTATTATGGCCTGGATTAAAATTTTAAGCATACATGAGCTTAAACAATTACTTTAGGAAATTATTTCGCACCCTGCAGAACGCAATAACGTACAAAACTAACAATTTATATTAAGAAGAGTGTACTGAACATTTTTTTTACACTCACTGATGATTTACGTTCTAAAACAAGAGGTTATCTTTTTATTTTAGAAAAACACGGCACCACACGCATACCTACACCGACTTAGTAACGGCAAAACGATTATAATCAAATTTCAAGTAATAATGATACTTTATTATTACGCTTACGAAAATGTTTCCAGAAATATTTTTCTCTTATTATACGCATATAGAGAGAGTACGTTTATGTTTAAGCATAACGGGGCACGAGGTACACACAATACACTCTTTAATAATAAAACATATCTTATACCTTTTCTAAATTTTATCTTTTCTCCTCCTAACCACATACATATCCAGATTCATTCTTTTTTTGTTTTGTTCCTTTTTCCCACTTCCTCGTTTTCTCCTCCCAAGATCAACAGATGATACAGACATATCATCTCCCACCTCCAAGAGAATAAATCCAAGGTCTAGACCCATAGCCACAATGACTTTATCAATACAGCCATCGCCATCACTCGCGTATCCCCAAGGTCAATGATGCATTGAGATTGAAGGAAGATGGGGAGTTAAGCTGTTTAAGGGAGTTCCTCATTTTCCAGGATCAAAAGAAGGTATATAACCTTCCTTACCTTCTCCATTTTGTACCAATCAATTTCCAACAGGATCCACACAATCACATCTCACCATAATAGTTTTCACAAGAATCGGATAGCAAAAGAAATGATCGGTGGTATGTATGGACTTGCTTGGAGATCGGATACGGGTCTCGTTGTTAATCTTTGTCAATAAAATCTCGTGTTGTAAGAATCTCAAAATTCCTTGATTTAATGTTTTCATTTGCATACGTATATACTCCTATAAATCGTTCATATTTTTTTGTTATAAAAGATTGTTGTTGAAGGTTGAAATCTTTAGATTCTCATAACCGTTATAAACAATTTGATATTGATAAAAACTAATGTTGTTGCTTAGTTTTCTGGCTAAACAAAATAATTTGAACTAAACTTAAGTTTCCATTAATCTTGAAAGTGCTTAATAGCTTATCCCTCGCCTGATCGGGTGATACTTATTCACGTACATAGCTTATTGGATTTAGTTACGGTTTGAGTCTATGCGTATCATTGAATTTTTCAGTTGTATTCTAGCGGGATTGATCCCACCACAAGCACCACATAAGTGGGATATTGGTTCGGTTTGTTACGTCGGGACACAAGAGTGTCTCGACGTGTACTTTGGTTCAACCACACCCTCGGAGGGTGATGGTTTGCATTGCATTGTTGTTGATCCCAGTAGAGCAAACGATCTTGTATAGAAGCTGACTTAACAAACACAATATGTTAAACACTATGCAGAATTTAGTGTTTAATCTTAAGAAGAATAAAAATAATAGAATAACAATAACACTAAACACTTCAATATATTTATTAATATACAAATACTCTTGACAGTATTAGGGTTTTACAACCTTGAAGTGATCGACTCTAGATATAACAAAAACATATCTCTAACTCTAACCTAGGACCTCCTTTTATAGGCTAAGGAGTCCTTTACAATATGCAATACGTATTCCACAAGATAAATATCTTTTCTATATTTATCTAATACAAAACTTTCTACTCAAGACATTCTAGAATAATACAAACACTTAGACCGACACAATACTTCTAGCAGTGGTAAATAACATTAGCAGTGATAAGCTTCTTCAACTAGGAGTACTTTGTCTTGAGCAGTGGTAACTTTCCTTCTAGCCGTGGTAACTATTACACTAGCAGTGATAACACACTTAGTGTAATTCTTCTAGCAGAACCAAAAACTCAACAATCCTCCCCTAAACTTGATATTTACTACCAAAAATCATCTTTTCCTCTTAAAGCACAGAACACCTTACTTGGAGGATGCTTCCAAACACTTATCAGGGTTAAGTATCTTCTCATATTTCCTTAGTAACCTGTAAGCTTGATCATTAAAGGGTTTTCGTAGCTTTAATCTACCAGGCTGTAACGTCTGAGTAATAACCTCTGGATGAGCATTCATTTGAGGATAATCATTTTCTACCAACATATGAATAACCTCTGGTGGAATGGTTAACACGTAAACTCCACAAGACTGATATAGAAACCATCTTACAATCTTGCCATTGTAGATTCCTTTTCATTCTGGTTCATCCTGAGTGGGTTCAAACAAGATCTTCAAATTATAATACATCACCCTCTCATGATAATCATCTAGACACCCATCACGAAATTTGTCTTTGTACATCTTCCAGATGGTCACCTAATCATCTCTATCCAGGTAATGAAGCATTTGTGAAAATTTAATAAAACCATAAATCTCACCATTGGTTCTCATAAACTTCTAACATCCTTCACTTCCATCTTTGACTTCAAATGTGTAAGAGACAATTGGATGTTGAACTGCAAGAGGAACTGCATTACTAACCTCTGGCTCCTTCTCTTTAGATAGCTTTGTGAGAACGATCAATCTTTCCTTGTTTGCTTCCATGTCCTCTTCAGTCTCTGTATGCTCTGTCTCAGACTTAGAATCTTTATCCACAGCTTTTGATTTATCAGCCTTCCTCTTCTTTCTTCCATGAATCTTATCCTTGATTGCTAATGGAGTTTCATAGTTAGCAATCTCTTCAATCATTCTCAGAAGTGGGTGAATCAGTGGATGTTTTGTCTTGGAAAAGGATAAAGCAAGCTTGACCTCTAGCATCTGTCTAGCTACTATGTGCATAAGTGGATAATCTCTATCCACTAACATATATAGTTTCTCTTCACTAAGCGTTACAGCATGCACTTCACAGTATTCATATAGTACCCAATCTTAAACCATGTAATCTTCCCAACACTTATCACTTAGATTAGGCTCAAAAAGGCACTTTAAAGCAGACCATATAGAAAAATCCATAGTACCTGTGGGTCCTAACTTGCCACATATGAATGACACCAATTCATATAACTTCTCCAAATCTCTTCTTGTTAAAAAGAATAGAATATGATCAAAAGAAAGATATTGTCTCTTGTATCCATCTGATCTTGTCAACTCAATGACATCCTTTCCTTTAACTGAGACAACTTGCCAATCTGTAAAAGGGAACTTAGACTTCAATGGTTTAGCAGAGACAGGATCTTCCGGAATTTGCTCATTAACCACAACAAAGTGATCCAATCTTTCTACATAATCCAGATTTTGTCTTTTAGAACTAGATTCCTCCAAAACAGATCCAACTCTCTTTTGTTTTCTTTCCTTCTCAGCTTCCTTTTTTGAATCCATGGGTCTGAAATCATCAAGCCTTCTTTTGCAAGAGTTGTACATCTCCTCAAATCTTTCATAAGAATAGTTCTTCAAATTCAAATTCCTCTTTTCACTCATGTGTTTGATGAATTTGATCATTTGATTCCTCTTCTGTTGCTTGGTAGGTGACTTGTTCTTCTTAGCATCATATTCTTTAAAGTCATTTTGTTGTTTCATCCTTTTGAGCATCTCAACCAAAGAACTATGACCTTGTATCAATATCATACAGACCCCATTCTTCTATTGTCATCTCTTTCTACAGTCTCTCAGAGGCTTGAAGCAATATTTGTTCCTTATTCCAATCTTCAATAGCCTTAAGAGAAGCTTCTTCTTGTTCTGCAGCCTTCCTTTGTTCAGCAAGAACATCCGTATTCCATTCCTCATGTATCTTTTTAGACACCTCTGCGTCATGTGCTTCTTGCTCTTCTTTACTCCTAAACTTCAAAGGTGGCACTTCTTCGATAACAGCAGCTTTACCATTTCCAAGGTCCTTTGGTTGAGTAACTACTGACTTTTGTACTGGCTCACCAATTCTAATACCTTTAACAGGTGGTTAGTTTGAAGTTTTAGGTGCAGGTTTTGATGGTACTTCAATTATCTTGGGTTGAGATTGCTTTAAGTTAAGTAGTTGTAGAGCAATATCATCTTCAGTTTCCTTTGTTTTGTAGTGGTTGTTATGTGGTGGTTGTTGTTGTAGCATTGGCTAGTTCAACAGTTGAAACTTTTGAACTAGCAGTGGTTTGAGTTGTACTAGCAATGGTTTCAGTAGTTGTTGCAGTAGTGGTTGCAGCTTCAGCAGTGGTTACAACCTTAGTTACTTGCTCCACTTCTTTTACATTCTCCACAACTGTAGTCTTTGTAGGATTATCCAAAACTACTTCATTCCCATCCTTATCAGCCACCAAGTAATCATTAACATTGTCACCACTATCAATATCCATATCAACCGAAGCCTCCCCTGAATTCATGCTATCATTCCTTCCCTGTTTGGATGCATCCTCCAAACCTTGACTTTCAGAGGAGCTCACCTTTTGTGTAGTGCCCACCTTCTTCAATCTTTTGAATTGTTTGACCTTTGGATTTCTTTGGCTCTCCAAAATTCCAAATCTGTGCTGCAACTTCTTGACTGTGTCAGCTTGAGAAGTTGTCAGCCATTGTAAGCCATTGATCTGAGACTCCATGGTGGTATACATGTCCATCAGTTCCTTTATACGTTGCATGGTATCCTCTCCACTTCAACATGTATTACCTGGTCCGAGAAGTGGGTCATTTGACTTGTCAGTTTATACAAAAATGTGATCCATCAATTCCTGTTGGTGTTCCATTCTACTCTCATCACTTCGAGATGTGTTACCTTCTCCGAGAGGTGAATCATGGGGTGAGTTTAACATGCAATCAGGCCTAGCCTAATCATCCATGCCGCCCATATTAGCCAGTTGGTTGGGAATTCCTCCACCTGTATTGAGTTCAAGAGAACCCTCTACATTAGGAGTTGCCATTGCTTGGGACTTATTGATGTTATCACCGTCCTGCTCAGCTACCAAGCTTGAGTCAGTAGTGCTAACCCTTCCAATCATGTCACCTCCATCACCTATGACAGCCTTATGAACTACACCACTAGCACCATCCTGAGGAAGCCTAGTACCCTTCTTCTTCCTACGTGTGACTAAAATGGGTTTGGGAAGTTTAAGGTGAAGGCACAAAATTTGTTGTAGGTGGTGGTGTGGTTGGGGTAGCAGTGGAAACCTCATGCTCCGCAGGGGTTGGGGCAGGTTGAGTTTCATCCTCCTCTTCATTCTCTGAATCATGTGGCAAAGCAAGCATATGAGGAAAGAGAGGAGTAACTATACCTGAAAAAACTTTACTATTTTTCTTCATGTTGGCAAAGACTTTTGTGGTAATGAAAAACATATCAAAGGTCCCCTGATGTGGTTTTAGGTCTACAATCTGACTATCAATGATCATCTGGATGAACCTAGGATATAGAAAATACTTGTCGTTATCCTTCATGTTCTTTTGCAAAGCTTCAAAGACCATTCTTGACCAATTATAGACCTATTGTTTAGTACGGCATATGAGACCAGTAGCAATCTTGGAGGGAAATTCATCAAAGCCAATGGTTTTTATACTAAGACACATAAGACAGGTATGTATCAAGAACTTCCATTGGGAGGAAAACATACCTTTTTGAAATTTTAAACTAGTACCCCTTCTCTCATAACCCATTCTTTCAGACCTGTAAAGATCGCTGGATTTGCCATATTTACTTCACCACCATCATCTTACAACTTTAGCATAGACCTAATAACCTCCTCAGTAACAAAAATTTCTTTCTCATCAACCATTGCCCTAATTGTGTCTACACTATCCCTCTTCACAATCTCAGCCGTCCTTTAAAATTGACGGGTGTAAGCCTTAAGAACAACAGGTGTAGCCGTCAAAGCATAAGAGATGGGGCTTAGTTTGATGAAATCAATCATCTCATGAAAATATTCTGAAGCTTCATTCTTATCTAAGTATGCAACTAATTTGTGAGAAGATGAAAGTTCACACGCCATTGTAAAAATTAGGGTTCGTGGGATTTGGGATAAGTACAATTGAGCGTTTTGTGCGATTAGGTTTGTGTTAAGAGCAAATTAAATGTGTTTGTGAGACCAATTGAATGATTGGGCGTGTTTTGGGGAATAAATACGTTATCACAAGTTTCAAAACAACCCCTCTAGTTTCACACTTCATTATAAACGAGCTATCAGTTCTTTGTCAATACTAGCAGTGATTCCATTAAAGCTAGCGGTGGAAACATCTTTGCCCTCCAATCTTTCAACCAAGTCCTTCTTTGAAAATGATTTGTCAATGTAGGATATCATGCATCTTTTTGAAGAAGAATACAGCAAAATTTACACTTTTTTTTAACTACAAATGCCCAAGCAACAATTCTCCAAAAATCCTAGTGCTCATAAACAATCCAAGAAACTATCTTTAAATGTACAAATCTTCTTCAAAAATCTGGATGAGACAAACACAACCCAGAACTACACAAACTTTGTTAAAGTTAGACACTTAGCAGTTATAAGTGTAACACAAGCACTAAAAAATTATAGGCGCTCGCAGGACTTAACAAAAAGAACAAGCAGTGGTAACATATACACTAGCAGTACTAAGATTTCCAATAGCAGTACTATCTTTTTACAAACTTTTGCAAATTTTTTTTGAGAATTAGAGATTGATCATACCTACAGTAACTACTAAGTACCTAAACCTCCCCACATCAAAAGCTTTAGTGAGTAGGCCTGCTACATTGTAATCAATATGTATTTTAACCATTTGAATTATCCTTTTCTCATAGCAATCTCTAATAAAATGATGTCTTATCTCAATATGCTTAGTTCTAGAATGAAAAACAAGATTTTTAATGATGCATATAGTATTGTTATTGTCAATATAAATCTTAGTATGCATCATATTGTACCCAAAGTCCAACAATTGATTTTCAATCCAAAGTACTTGACCACAGAAACTTGCAGCAGCTACATACTCAGCTTCAGTGGTGGAATTAGCCACAATTATTTGCTTCTTACACTGCCATGAGATAAGTCTGCTTCCCAAAAACTGACACCCTCCAGTTATATACTTTCTATCCAAGCAATCCCCAACATAGTCACTATTAGTATAGGCCACCAAATCAAAAGGTGAATCCTTAGAATACTAAAGGCCCAATTTAGGATGACCCTTAAGATATCTAAAGATTCTCTTCAGAGCATTCATGTGTGCTGTATTAGGTGTAACTTGAAATCTTGCACACACACATACTGTAAAAATTATGTCTGGCCTAGTGAAGGTGAGATACATCAAAGACCCAATCATGGATCCATACAGCTTCACATCAACTCTTGGACTTCCATCATCTAGTAGCAGTGGCTTCTGTGTTTCCATAGGTGTACTTACACTTTTGACATCCTTAAACCCAAAATTCTTCAAGATGTCTGCTACATATTTATCTTGACTGATAAAGATACCATCAGTCCTTTGTTGAACCTTTAGCCCCAAAAAGAAAGTAATTTCACCCATAGCACTCATCTGAAACTTATCATGCATAAGGTTCTCAAAATCCTTGCACAACTCCTTGTTTGTTGAGCCAAAGATGATGCCATCAACATTTACTTGAACCAGCAAAATATCATCTTTGAACTTCTTTATGAACAATGTCTTGTCAATCACTCCTCTTTTGAACTCATTGTCCAAAAAATAAGTAGATAGGCAATTATACCATGCCCTAGAAGCTTGATGCAACCCATACATTGCCTTTTTAACCTTATACACTTTATCAGGGTGGTCAGGATCCGCAAAGCCTGGATGTTGACAAACATAAACCTCTTCATCAATTGTCCCATATAAAAAGGCACTTTTCACATCCATTTGATACACCAAAAAATTCTTGTATGCAGCATATGCCAAAAATAGCCTAATAGCCTCAATTCTGGAAATAGGTGCAAACACTTCATCATAATCCACGCCTTCTGTTTGTGTGTATCCTTGAGCAACCAACCTTGACTTATTCCTAACAACAGTCCCGCTAGCATCCCTTTTGTTTCTAAATACCCATTTTATTCCAATAGCCCTCTTACCATTAGGTAAATCAACCAGTGTCCAAACTTCTTGAAGTCTGAAATGCAGCAGTTCTTTTTGCATAGATTCAATCCATCCTTCTTGACCTAATGCTTCTTCAACTCTCTTGGACTCCATTTGTGACAAAAAGCAAGCAAAAAGACAATTTTGCAAGTCTAGATGACTGTTTCTTTTGTGAAGAGACTTTGAAAGGAATCCTTGTTTAGTGAAGGTTTTTAGGTTTTAAGTCTTGCTTCTTGTTTGCATTGAGGTATTTATGTTTCCAAGAATTAACTCTTTTGGATGATCTTTATGGATTATGGTTGTAGGAACTGGACTTTCTCAGAATGACACTCTCCAAATTAGAAACATCAGCATCCTTGAAAAAGTCATAAAAGGCTCATCATCTGTAGGAGGATCAATTTCTTCCAAAGGTGGCATGTCTGGATCAATTTCCAAATCAACAGTACTATCAAATGGCTTAGTAATGTTATCAAAGATAGTACTGCTAGTTGATTTTGTTGGTAAGGACTCAGCAGTGGTATAACTTGTTCCAGCATGGATATCAAATGAACCAGCAGTGGTAACACTTGGCTTAGAAGTGTTATCAGCAGCTCCCTTCTTTTTCACAATTTCTTCTACTCACACCGAGTTACCATGAGATAACTCTTCCTTATCTTGATGATGATCTCTCATGTTCCCTGGATCTACAATTTCCATAACATCATCATATGAGGGATCCTTTTTTTCAATGATGGAAGAGACAGAACCAGGTTTCCACTTCTCAATCAAATATAATTCTTTTAAAGATTCAGCTTCTTTAGGATTTGTTCCTACATCATAATTCTTTTCTGTACCCGCATTAACATTAGTGGATGTACCTGCATTGATTGGCTTATAATTCATTGATTTTGTTAGCATATCTATATTGAAAAGCCAATCTGGTCCTTTACTCTCAACACTAGGAGTTTCTTCACTCAACCTAACATGTAGGTTTTCTTCAACCCGTCTAGTCCTCCTATTGTATACTCTAAAAGCTCTACTATTTAAAGAATAACCAATAAAGTATCCATCATCTGCCTTTTCCTCAAACTTGCCTAGGTGGTCTATGGTATTTAAGATAGTAACAGGACACCCAAAAGCTTTTAGGAAATCTATCATAGGCTTCCTACCATGTAAAACTCATATGGGGTCTTGTTATGAGGCTTAACTACCTTACTTCTATTATTCACAAAGCATGTTGTGCCTACTGCTTCAGCCCAAAAGGTAGTAGGTAATTTTGATTCAGACAACATTGTTCTAGCAACCTCAATTAGTGTTCTATTTTTCCTCTCAGCTACACCATTTTGCTGAGGTGTCCTAGCAAAACTAAATTGTCTTTCTATACCCTTTACCATAAAAAACTGATTCAAAACATCATTCTTAAATTCAGTTCCATTATCACACATGATTACTTTAACCCTATGGTTTAATAGATTTTCTATCTTAGTTATGAAACCCTTAAGTATCTCACTAGTTTCACTCTTACATGCTAAAAAGTAAACCCATGAAAATCTGCTATAATCATCTGTGATAACAAGGGAATACTGCTTATGATTCAAACTTTTCACAAATGTAGGACCAAACAAATCCATATGTAACATAAATAGTAGTTGAGTTATGGTGTTCACAGTCTTGGTCATACAAGAGGCTCTATGTTGTTTACCTTTTTGATAAGCCACACAAAGTTCTTTACTTTCAAAAACTTTTGAAGGTAAACCTCTTACAAGGTTTTCCTTCACCAATTTATTGATTGTTTTGAAATTTAAGTGACCTAGCCTTCTATGCCAAAGTTTTGACTCATCAACTGATACTTTTGCAAACAAACAAGTTAAGGTTCTGTTAAGAATTACATCTTTCATAATAAAACAATATATGTTTTCTTTCCTAGGAACCCTAAGTTACACATACCTATCATCAGGCATCTTAAAATCAGGTGATAATACCAAACATTCAGTTTCCCCAAAAAGAACCCAATTCTTTTTATCCCACATTTGGGAAATATTGAAAAAATTGTACTTCAGTCCTTTTACCAGATATACCTTCTCAATGTCCAAATTTCTTGTCTTAATTGTCCCTCTGCCAACAATTTTTCCACCCATTGTATCATTACGAAAAGCAACATATCCTCCATCAAATGCTTCAAAATCCTCAAGGTTGCTCTCATCCTATGTCATGTGCCCAGAGTAACCACTATCAAATATACCTTTTTCCTTTAGCTCTTCTTGTAGATTGCCCTGCACATGAAAATAGAGAAATTAGTTTTTCTAGTGGACCCAAGCCAATACTGACTTGGGTCTGCCTTGTGCATCAACATAGTCAAATTTCTTTAATTCCATTGATGCACTACTGGCATGATCTAAAACCTTTGTCTTTGGTTTCCATTGCCAGCAAGCTGAGGCCTTTACAGCAAATGACTTCCAACCACTATATCAGTTATCACCTTAGGCTCTGCTTGTACAGTAGATTGCACTACCAGGCTTCGATGATGATCAAAGGTATGAGGGGTGTATGTTCCAGCCAAGACTTGCCTTTCACCTAAGAATAAGAAATACAAAACACTACGTTAAGTGATTACGCAGGGGTAGGACCCTGCGAACCACCTCAGGCGTAAGAGTAAGTATGAGTTATGGTGGTATAAGTGTGTGTAAGTAAAGAGATGAGTGTAAAATCAGCATACCATAATCCATTGCCCGGCCCAACCTATTTATAGTGGATGAAATAGGTTGAGAGCACTGCATGAATGTCGAGATCATGGGGGCGCCCCATGATTGTGGGTAAACCGCTAGGTTTAGTGACCCACGCTCGCACTTGACGGGAAGCCAAGAGAGAGAGGGAGATCGTGGGTTTGACCAAGTCTGAGGTTCCCCTATCCGGCTTCATCACCATACCCAAGGGCTTAGGGCTTGAATGGCTAATTCCTAAGGTAACCTTCGTGATAACGAATGGTTTGATGCCTATGGATATTGTGGAATCCTAACTTGGGCCTTCGAATAGAAGGGCTTCACACGCCTCGAGAGTGTCCTTCGAGCTACTCGGAGGGTACATCATCAAGCCCCCCAGTCGAAAGTGATGTATATGAGCAAAGAGGCATTGCTTTCGACTTCATGCTTCGAAAAAATACCATCCTGCTGCTAATCGTATTAGTTGGAAGATAACTATGCACCTAACTCAGCGCATTTAATGCTAATTAAACCTTTCAGCTGCCCGCTACAGGAATTACAATTTCCCATATTACTCGGATACCAAAAGACTTATTTTTAGAATTTAAAAACTATTGAGATCGGATAAGAGTAAATAGTAGTTACACGCAGCGCTAGGAAAGCGGTAAAAACAATATTTAAGGAGGGGTTTTTGAAACCCTAAAACATTTTACTCTCTTCGCCACTTTCTACATTCAGTAAAACTGTCTGTAAACCTTCCTTCTAACTTGTAGCTTGTTTTTTTTTTGTTACAAATGAATTCCAAGTTTATCATAAAACAGCAAAAATGTACATTGTCTGCAAAAGAGTTACATGATCACTTAGCTGATTACCAATCCCACCAGAGCACAAAGTGATGTTACCCAAGTCTAATAAGGATATTTTTTTGCTCCTGCTGGTCTCAGTAGGGCTATACACATATGCATTTAGCCATTCCAACCTTAGGATTCCACTCGCACCCACCGATATTAGAGTTTATGCAATACTACAAGGTTCATATCTCTAGGTTCAACCACTTTGGTTTAGCCAAACCACCACGCTCATAGTGATGTGTAAAGCATACGGCTATGAACCAACATTAAGGGTTTTAATAGGTTTTTTGAACTTGTATCCCGGGGAAATTGGTTAACTTTAGTGAAAAGGCCTGAATTGGATGTGCCAAACGCTTGGGAGGGTGTATACCAATATAACATGTTGGAAAGGTAGCTTTTCTATGCAAAACACTATTGTTCCCCCAACTATCCAGAATGCTGAATAAGGAGAGAATATGTTTGATGCAAACGTACAAACCACCCTTTGCCATATGAGGTGCTAAGGGATCCTCACTACGGGTTTGGCTAGATACCCTGCTTGTAAAACCCACATTTTCGAAAGCACACGGAAATAACCAAATACCTTTTTAATCTCAACTTATGAAATACGTTAATTATTAAAATAATTCGTCATGACTACAACTTAAATATTTAAATCGTTAAAACCCGAGCAAGTAAAAGTAACACGGAAATACAACTTACGCTAAAATAGTTTATACACATTTATTTTGTGTCACACGTTTCTCTTTTGTCCCTAGTCAATAAAGTGTAGTGTACAAACGATCGAATCGGGAATTAAGGCTAGGTTCGCGGATTGGCTTAAATTTGAAGCCTTCCATCTATTTCCTAAAAATTTGTTGTTTGTAAACCTTTTCCCCAATCGTTTCCATTAAACCAAATATCACAACTCAAAAAAAAAAAAAAATCATCACAAACCCTAAAACTAAACAAAAAGCGCCACGCCTCTCCCATTCGAAAATCAGAAACACCCACAATACACATACATACAATCGAACCTGAGGGCTGCAAGGCTTGAAGAAATCAAGCAAGGGCATTAAGGGATGTTTCCTTTGATCGGCTAGGGTTTAAATTGGGTATTCGATCTTTGTTTTTGTCCTTCCTTCGATTTTAGCCCAAGGTACCATATTCTTTGATTTATATTACTCGTAATCGACTCAAAATGAATCATGCTTGAAACATATTAAATTCGTTATATAGATACATGGTTATGAAAACTAAAACTGAAAATCATAGAAACTTAATTAAATCATATGTGGGCTGTTTGGTTGCAAAAAATTAGGGTTGGGGGGGGGGAGGGCTGTTTTGAATTGACTTGGGTGAGTAAGGGTGTGTTTGGTTCGATTGCGTGTGGATTTGGGTAGTGTTTGGTGTGTTGGAATAAGGGTTTCGTGTTGTATCTGTCATATTCTACGAACAGTATTAGTTCATTGATTTATGATTTTATGTATGTTGTTAAATGAGTATGGTTATGAATATGTAATGATCCTTATATGTTATTAGATTTATATAGGTGATGTATGCTTGCTTATGGAATCATTGTGAAGTTTTATAAACCATTTTCATGTTAAACTCTAATTATGAATTCATAATTTTATCTGGACATGTTGGCTTTAAAAATGGTACTTAGGGTATGAGAATTTGGAAATGGCTTTCATAACATGTTTATATGTCATATATAATGAGTACATAAACTTTCTATGATGCGTGATAACAAGCTTATTGATGAATTTGATAGCTTAGAAGTTCATGAATTTTATGTGAAGGTTATGGTGATGTTTACTTGACTAAAACTAGTAATCTTGTGAAATAGGATGGGGAATTGTATGAGATGGATGGTTAGAATTTTATTTCTATGATTTATTGATATTTGATGATGGTTGCCTTGTGGATATTATTTGGTGGATGATGGATAGGTTTACAACATGTTTGGGACTTGTTATTAGCTTTCTACATGAAATTATGGACTTATAATATGATAAATGCTTACTATTATGCTTCATTGGTTAAATTGATGACACCTCTGTAAAATTCATTCTATTAGACCATAAATATGATGTATGATGAGTTTTGTGATATTTGGCATGCTTAAGAGATGATTGGTGACTTGTTTGTTGCTTGGTTAAACGCTTGTGAAGCTGTCCAGAATTTAGGTTGGATTCATCTAGGTGTCAACTGATGATACTTGCATGTTTTTGAGTGATTCTTAAGGCTAAATTGTAGTACTTTGAAATAGCTTTCTGGAAATGTAAGCCTTGTAGCAATTTCATACCTGGAAGTATGATTTTTACATTTTTTTAGTTAAAGTGTTTGAATCTGAATTTCTGAGTTTAAATTTATGATGTAGTATTTGATTTTTAATATTAAATATATGAGGTTCTGGAACTTTTCCTTTGGTGGTTATGATTGTTATATATTTTTTGACACCTGTAATTTTTGGTTTGATGTATGGAGTAGGGTGAGTGTGTTTGTCGGGGCTATACTTTCGGTGTGTGTAAATCTGGGTGAGTTCTGGACAGGTCTGCTCTTATGATTTTCCATAGGCCATTTTACCTGGAAATAAAATCCCCCAATTTTTGGAGAGTCTCTTAACTCATATGGGAACCCCTGGGAATTTCCTTGATTTTATTTGAGCTAAGTAAGTATTTTATAAAAATCGCTAAAGTCTGGTTCAGATTCGAAATACTAAAAGTCAAAAATTTATGAACTTGAAACTAAGTATAAATGAGAGATAAGTTAATCATGATTTATAAATGGAACACATATGTGATTTATGATATGTCATAATGTAGATTTAGTGAAGCGGGGACGTTGAGCTTGCTTGTGTGCCTTACTCTTACGCACACACATTTGAGGTACATATATTCCGTCATTTCAGTAATGACACTCCTTTTCTCTCATGAATCTTGCCTATTTTGATATCCGCTTCGTATTCTCCTTACTCTGATTTGATATGATCCATTTGATATGATTCGTTATGCTATGATCCTCCGATTTGATATTCTATTATTTATTCGTTTGATATGATTATCCGTTGAGATCCCTTATTGATATGATTTCATTATATGATCGGTTGATATGATATGATTTGTTTGGTTTGGTTTTGAGCTAACTAGCCATGGAGGTACCATGGCGTGTCATTGATGCACCAATGGCATGACACTATCTGGGGCGGTGTGATTAGTCCCCGACGTTCCCTTTATGATATGATATATGTGATCACTTGGCCATTATGAATACGTATACGGTCCTCGCCGGCATATGTATATATGATTTGTTTTGTAGGAAGTATGGATGCATCCTAGGTACTCAGTTCAGTTTTGGTGATGTGGTGCGTGTGTGCAATACACCCCCTCACATTTTGGAACATTGGGCTAGCTACCCATGTACACTTTGATATGATTTGTGAATTTGATATGATATGGATATGATATATGATTTGTAGATTTGGCTATTGGAGTATCTCCTTTAGTATAGGTGCTCGGGGCAACATTCTGATTTTGGTTATGGGTTATGATATGTGATTTGTTAGATTTGGCTATTGGAGTATCTCCATTAGTATTAGGTGCTTTCATGACAACATTGATTTGGTTATTATGTGACTATCGATATTCGATTCATTCATTTGCTATGCCTATTCAGTCATTGATTGGCTACTTATTCACTCATATTCTTATGTGATCGTTTGACTATCGGACTCATGCTTGATTCATTTGGTTATTTTACTCATCTTGATTCATTTGATTTACTATGCTTTCACCTATTTGGTTGGTTGCCAAGCTTATACTTGATTACCACTTCCATAGTGCAGGCTATTATATGATTATGGATTCAAGTGTTTAATATGCTATTATATGATTAATTGATCCATCTGTTTACCATGCTGATTATGATTTCATGATTTCTCTGTCTACTGTGTTATTATGTGGTTACGATTCACTGTTATCATGCTAATATTTGATTATCCGCTACAGTGTTGTTATGTGACTATTTGTTCATCAGTTTGCCATGCTAGTATGTAATCATTTGATTTATCCGATGATCATGTTATACTTCGTTAGGTTATGTCGAGGGCTATGTCTATCATTTAGTAATCTACATGCAAATTGTGATTGCCATGTTTCACATCTATTCATGTTCTTGTTGATGAAGGAATAGGGTACACCTTATGTTATCATCTCTAGCAGTTTGTTTAGTTTGCCATGCTATATTCGGTTCAGTACTTTGTTTAGTTATGGCGTTCGTTCATTAATTCCTACCTATACTTGTGTACGACATACTTATACTTCTATTAGTATCCAGCTTTTATGATATTTATTATGCTTATTTATTGTTGAATTTCTAACATGTATGGTTGCCATGCACATTCTATTCGGTTGATTCTCGATTAGAAATTGCTTAGCATGTATATGCGATTATCGATTTGTTTGTTTTCCCATATTCATGTTTAGTGATTCGCGATTGATTTGCTTGTACACTTTGTTTGGTTTTTGTTTTGATTATGATCATTCATTAACTCCATCGGATTATGTTTGACACTTATGTGTTTGGGTTATTTATATGTGCTTATATTTCAATGATCGCTACTTGCTTTGCTTTGATTTGTTTCTTACGGATATCGGTTAATATTGTGTTCTGAGTTCCTCATTGACTCATAGACTCATTGTACTCATTAGATTCACGATTTTGATATCAACCTCCTTTGTTTACGTTATGTATTTTGATTCATTTAGCTTTTGTTTTGTTATATCATTCCTTTGGGCTTTTGGCTTCAGCGGCCTTCTTTTCCATGCGGCTAGGTACCAAGTGGGATCTTTGGGCTTTGTTGGGGTTTGAGTAGGGCATTTGGTGATCCGACCCTAGTTTCCCTTATTATTTTGGACTTTTTTGAAGAGCAATGTTGGGAATTATGTGAAGTACAATTATCTTTGAAGATTATCTTTGAATGGATTCTGCCGAAGTGTATGGATTATGCCGAAGACATAGTTCTACTGAAGTTATATAATTATTAGTTTGTTTCTGGGATAGTTATCCGTTATTTTCTATAGTTGTTAGGATATACATGAGCTTTATTAGGAAGTGATTGTGTATATCTTATTTAGTTTTACGTTTCTTAGAGAAGAAGTTAGGGTTCCTTGCTTATAAAAGGAACACAATAGAATGAATTATGTATTAGGCGTTTACAAATTATTAATATAACGATCCATAGAGGATCAAAGAGTTCTTAGTTATTCGTGTTTTATACTTGTGTTTATATTCCGCTAAAGAATACAAGTTGTAGAGATTTTCTTTTAGTTTGTTTGTGATTACACATACAATACTAACGATCTCTGACTCAAGATCTATCAAGGTCTAGTTTTCAACAAGTGGTATCGAGCCTCGTGAGAGTCTCTACGATACTAAAACGAGTTTTCTAAACACCAATACAACCAAAACAAAACTCACCATGCCTGGATCAGACGTTGATGTTGAAATCACCAACAACCAAAACACCACCCATCTGCAACACCTAAGTCTCTCTAACAGCAATGCTAAGTTTCCTTACCCTAAAAGGGAGGAGTATGATCTTTGGGCGATGAAGATGCAGAACTGGATCTCCAACATTGATTGGAATCTATGGGAGATAGTCTTGAGGGGAAACAGTTTGAAGAAAACTACCAGTAGATCTTTGGGGGAAGATGACTTATGTTCCTCCCAAAGCTGAGAAGAGTTCTTGCGGTTGGAGAGAAACCAAGGTTAAAACCATTCTTCTTCAAGCTATTCCCGAGGATCACTTGAGTGATTTTCACTTCATGCAAGATGCTAAGGACATATGGTTAGCAATTAAGGCTAAGTTCGGTGGGAATGAGGAGTCTAGGAGAGAGAGAAAGTCCATGCTTTGAGACAGTTTCAAGACTTTCAAATCTCACGAGAGGAAGGAATTCATAAGGGCTATGACAAGTTTCACAAGATTTTAAGTCGATTAAATCAGTTGCAGCAAAGCGGATAATGATGATTGTAATTCTAAGTTCTTGAGGTCTTTACCTCAATCCAGGCTACAAGTGAGCATTGCTTTAAAAGCAAAAGGTGGTTTAGATATGCTTACTTTTGATGAGTTGTACAACAAACTTAAAGCTCTTGAACATGATGTAAGAAGTACTTTTAGATCATCATCTCTTGCTAAGTCACCAGACATTCGTTGGAGCCTCTACCCATAAGATGAGTCATGGTCCAAGTCCAACTTACTCATCATCATCTTACACTACTACTCCATCAAGTTCTAAATCTGGAGGTATAATGGAAGATGTGCTTGGATCCTTCTTTGCTGATTATGATCCTCGGAGGAACTTGCCTATGAGGATTTAGATCAGGTGGATCCAATGGAGATGGAAGAGATGAAGCTGAAGTGGCGGTGGCTATGCTTTGTCCATGGATATCAAGAGGTTTGGCGCAAAGCTGGCGGTTTGGCTTCAAGGAAGAGATCAGCGAGGTTTGACAAAGGAAGGTCAAGTGCTTCACATGTCAACAGATAGGTCACTTCTCTAGAGAGTGCAAAGATAGGGAAGGCTGGTGATGAGGCGAGATACTCTACTAATCAACAGAATCGGAGGGAGGCTGGAACTTCAAAGGGATCACAACTTTGGTCACTCTTGACACAATGTGGTGGAAGAACATGGCGAGGAAAATGATGGTCTGTTATTGATAATGTTGGTTTGATTGCAAGATGTACTTGAGGAGGATAGGCATGATCAGTTGCCTTGATGGGCATCTCTTAGGTACAAAGCTGTTTGTTTGGTTGTAGTGGCGTTATAATGAACTCAAAGAAGCATGATATTTTGAAACCTAAATATAATGAACTGCTTAGAAGTTGAAGCTTATAAACAGGCTTTAAAAACACTAGAAAGACAAAGGTTTGGTTTCAGAAGAATCAAATAGCTTATGATGAGAAAATAAGTGTGTTAGAAAGGGATCTTGAATGTGCTAAGAATGAGTTAAAAAGATCTGAGAAGTTGAGAGCGGTGTTAGTGTCAGAAAATCTAGAACTAAAAGAGAAACTAGATGAGGAAATTGCTAGGCATAAAGAATGGTTGTTAAATGGAAATAAGTTAGCTAGTCACATCTATGCTAGTCAAACTCCAAATACTTCTATAGGATTAGGCTTTAAGAAGTATGTAGGGTTAGAATCTAGGGATGACACACGAATCTACACCAGAGGCCTAGCTAATTTTGTGAAAGAAGGTGACCTACATGCTGTGCGTGGACCTATTAGAGGTGAGCACATGCCCATTGACCTTTCCATTACTGTTGACTTTGATGGATCACACTATCTCTATGGCAAAAAGTCAAAAGACTTGCCGGACCTGATACTTCTTCTAATGACTTTGTCTCTTGTGTTACAGTGATGACAAGTCCTCGAGCAGGGTCTACAGTGTGATTCAAATGACGACCTTCAGTCTTCACCAAGTCTTCACCCACGCCTGCACCTAAGACTACCAATAAGCATGTCGAGTTCTGCCAAGGAATCCTCTTCCAAGACAGTTGCCTCTGAAGACCTTCCTTTTAATTCTTTGCATAATATCTTGTTAAAAACAATTCTTTTCATGGTTTTGGTTTGAATACTTCCGCTTGTAATAGAACATCTTTTGGTTTGAATAAATCTTCTAAACAGAAGACATGTTTTGTGTGTAGAAGTAAATTTCATTTAATTAAGGATTGTGATTATCATGAGCAAAGGATGGGTAGGTGTGGTGATTCTAGGACATCTAGACCAATGTGGACCAATGTTAATGCTATACCACCTTATGTTCCACAAGCAACTTATACTGATTCTCCTTTTTCTTGGAAGACCAGTTGAAGACCATATTCAACCAACAAGTTCATATTTTAAGAATGGTTATTGGCGGATATGTTGACTCTATGGTGATGGGAAGGGTACGGGATACTGCTGTCAAGTCCTCAGAGGTTGTTCTTGGAATAAAAAGGGACCTAAATTTCAATGGAAACCCAAGAACAATAGTGGATCTTATACATCTGCATGGCAAAACTCATATGATCCACGGCAGGGTTCAAGTCGGCAATGACTTGAGCCTCCATAGTGTACTAATATTTTGTATATTGTTTTGTTGTTGTAGAATCATCCTCTTAAGCATAAAGATGTTGGCATTGTTGATAGTGGTTGTTCAAGAAGTATGTCGGGAAACAGGGATATGATGCATAACTTTGTAACAATTGAAGGAGGAGGCAATGTAACCTTTGGAGGAAGTGATGGAAGAATTTCTGGGAAAGGGACCATCAAAACACCTCAACTGGACTTTGAGAATGTATACTATGTCAAGGAACTCCAACACTTCAATTTGTTCTCAGTCTCACAAATTTGTGACACCAAGAACAAAGTACTCTTCACAGAGGATGAATGTCTTGTGCTATCTAAAGACTTCAAACTCCCTGAAGAAACTTCAATTCTTTGAAAGTTCCTCGAAATCACAATCTTTATACATTCAACTTAGCGATGTTAAACCAGAGGTGACTTAACTTGTTTGGTGGCTAAAGCATCTTTGGATGAGTCTACCAAATGGCATAGGAGGATGGCCCATGTCAACTTCAAGACCATAAACAAGCTCTCTAAGCTGGGTCTTGTTGAAGGTCTTCCTTCCAAAGTCTTCACAAATAATCATAACTGTGTTGCACGCAACAAAGAAAGCAACACCGAGCCTCATACAAAGTTGTTACTGCTGTGAGAGCATTATTTAGAACCTCTTGGTTGCTTCATATGGATCTGTTTGGTCCAACTCAAGTTAGAAGCATTGATCAAAAGTTTTTTTGTCTAGTTATCACGATGGTTATAGCAAATTTTGTTGGGTATTCTTTCTAAGGACCAAAGATGAAACATCTCCATCTTTGAAAGACTTCATTACCCTTATTGAGAATCAGTTGAACAAAAGGTTAAAGGAATTGGTGTGATAATGGGACAGAGTTCAAGAATGCTATACTTATAGAACTCTGTAGGTCTAAAGGTATCAAAAGGGACTATAGCACTCCAAGAACCCCACAACAAAATGGGGTGGCAGAAAGAAAAATAGGACCTTAATAGAAGCTGCAAGATCAATGCTTGGCGACTCTAAGCTACCCACCATGTTTTGGACTAAAGCTGTAGGCACAGCTTGTTATGTATTGAATAGAGTGTCCATTACTAGACCACACTTCAAAACACCATATGAACTTCTCTATGGGAAAGTTCCTACTATTCATTACCTTAAACCTTTTGGGTGTCAAGTGACCATTCTGAATACAAGTGATCCATTGGGCAAATTTGATGAAAATACTGATGATGGTTATATTGTGGGATATTCACTCATAGTAAAGCACAGGGGTTTACAATTTATCTGCTAAGAAGATTGAGGAAACATTGAACCTGAGGTTTCTAGAAGACAAGCCTAATGTTCAAGAACAGGGTCATGTTTGGTCTTTTGACCTTGATTATAGCGATTATTTGGGTTATTCTAGACATATGGCTAATCAAAATGCAAGTACTCAAGGGTCTCCAACTAACAGTCACGAGATACGGATCTTGATTCTGTGATGAGTTTGAAGATGATGAACAACCCATTGTAGTGCCTTCTTTCTCCCCTAACAATTTTACAGGTGACACTTCCAAAGTTATTTCTGATGAGAGTGAAGCGAGTCCAATTATCTGAGAGGACCTTGCTAGGCTAAAGAAGCGAGTATCTGACTAATCTAGAAGCTGAAAGGAATCTTTGAGAGAATGAAAGAAGCAATCGTGAAAATAAACATCTGTGAACGTGATCCGGTTTCTCCTATCATCACCAATTCTGCTGAAGGCTATTCTGTTTCTACTCCCATTTCTACTAGAGTGTCCACAGACTTTGGAGATCCTTATACACGTTTTCCAAGACCCTCAGATCTTGGTAATCATCAACCTAAAGCTGGAATCTTCACCTCACCTTCCTATGATACTGATTTTGAACCAACTATACTAATCTTGATACCACCATTGATGTAAACCCTTTGCTACAAAAAGGATTCACAATACTCATCCATAATCAAATATTATTGGTGATCCTAATGCACTGTTAGAACAAGGTCTTGTGGCAAGTTCTAAATATGGTCAAGTGGCTTTTATCTCTTATGTCTCAAATCAGCAAAGAGACAATCACAGAGACTATGAACATTGTCTGTTTGCTTGTTTTCTCTCACAAGTGGAACCAACAAGTGTTACTAGGGCTCTTGAAGACTCAAGTTGGCTTGAGGCAATGCAGGAAGAGATGCAACAATTTCAAAATCAGGAAGTTTGGATATTGGTACCACTACCTGATGGCAAGTATGCAATTGGTACTAAATGGATTATGAAGAATAAGAGAGATGCAAGAGGTGTTGTCATTAAAAACAAAGCAAGATTAGTTGCTCGGGGTTATAGACAAGAGGAGGGGATTGATTATGATGAAGTGTTTGCACAATGGCAGAGTTGAGGCCATACGGATATTCTTGGCTTATGCATCTTACATGGGATTTATGGTGTATCAAATGGATGTTAAAGGAGCCTTTCTGTATGGTGAAATAGAAGAGGAGGTTTATGTCACTCAACCTAAAGGATTTGAAGATCCGATCATCCTATCATGTTTACAAGGTTGTCAAAGCTCTCTATGGACTACATGGCACAGAGCTTGGTATGCTAGGCTTTCAACATTTCTATTGAAGCATGGTTATCGAAGAGGTGCAATTGATAAGACTCTTTTCCTTAAGAAGAATTCCACAGACATTATTCTTGTGCAAGTGTATGTGGATGACATTATTTTGGATCCACAAAGGAAGCTTGGTGCAGGGAGTTTGAGGAGCATATGAAGGGAGAGTTTCAGATGAGTGCCATGGGAGAAATGACTTTCTTTTTGGGTCTTCAAGTTAGTGAAACCGATGGTATCTTTATCAGTCGGGACAAATATGTGAGGGACATCTTGAAGAAGTTTGGAATGGAGTGTAAGGATGCCACTACACCTATGAAGCTCAAAGTCAACCAACAATGAAGTAGATCCACCGGTGAATGTACATCTATCTGAGATCTATGATTGGTTCTTTGATGTATTTAACGACTTCAAGGACTGATATTACTTTTTCTTTGAGTGTTTGTTCGACATCAAGTTACTCCACTTACTTCCCATCTCAATCTTGTTAAGAAGATCTTTAAGTACCTCCAAGGCCAACCTCATTTAGGCCTTTGGTACCCAAAAGAATCTCCATTTAAGCTGGAAGCATATAGTGATAGTGACTATGTTGGTGCAAATCTGGATAGGAGGTCCACCACTGGAGGTTGCCAATTCCTTGGGAAGAGATTGATTTCTTGGCAATGCAAGAAACAGACTGTTGTGGCTACCTCATCTCTTGGCGATGCGTTCTTTGCTGCAAATTGCGTGGAGGGTTCTTTGGATACAAAATCAATTGTTGGATTATGGGTATAACTTCATGAACACAACAATTTTTATTGATAATCAAAGTATCATATGCATTGTAAAAATCGGTTTTCACGGTCGAACAAAACATATTGAAATCGGGCACCACTTTATAAGAGATGCATATGACAAACATTTGATAAAAGTGGTTAAAATTCACATTGATAATAATGTGGCAGATTTGTTAACTAAGGCTTTTGATGGACCAAGGTTTCAACACCTTGTGGTCCATATTGGTATGCTTAACCCTTAGCTGCAAAGTTTAAGGGGAGGCATAGGCCTCAGGGGAGGATTTGTGTACACTTTGCATTCTTTTATGTAAATTTGTTTGATTTTTGTGTATACTTTTTGAGTGATTTGATTTGATTCTGTTTTTCTAACACTAACCAGCTAATGTAATGATAGTTTGTTTGTTCTTGTTTGGTTTGTGTGTTTCTCTGTGTCTGTTTTGCAGTTTGCCTATATAGTAGGAGTTTATGATGCTTGGAGATGGATATGTATGCTTGAAAGTTTGTTTCTCTTGAATGCATAAGTCTTGAATAGAGCACATATTGTATCTCAAGAGAGACAAGTTCGAGAGTTAAAGATGCTCATTCATTCAAATTCTGACTTAAACTTACAGTTACAATCAACTTCAAAAGGAAATACAAGGACTTCTAAACCTATATCTAATCTAGCTCATATCATCTATTCCTACAAGCTGTTTGGATATGCATGATAAGCTCATATCTTCCACACTAATTCTGGATATGCATTTGTGAGGACTTGCATAACCACCCATTTCTTCTATCTTGATGGCTGGATATGCATGACACATGCAGCGAAGAAGCTAAGGATCAAAATGGGAAGGATGGATTGATGAAAACAATGATGATGAAGATGACCACATATGTCCTTTGTGCTTCATCTGCTGATTTCACCAAAAAGCAATCCTTCCACCTTCCTTAACTCATTTCCTTTATCACGATATGTGATGCGCCCAAACATGGCGAGGAAGAGCTAGCACACCACCTCCGAAGTTGACAGGCTTGGTCGGATCTGGTCGATTGAGCGGGGAAAGGTTAGCACAAAAGAGAGGATGTTAGATGAATGTGCAAATTTGAAGAAAAGTCTTGAATTGGCTCCAGCAGTTAGTGAGTCTATTTCTAAATTGCCACACGAGAGGCGAAAAGAATTGGATGCAATGGCTACTTTGGATCTCTTGAACAGGATGTCTATACCGACAAGCTATTTCTAATCCTTCACTTGCTCGAGTATTTGAAATGATTTTTGATAGTGACAATTTGTAGCTCAAATGGTGATGCTCGTGGAGGGGAACAAAAGAAAGGCAGAAAGAAAATGCTAAGAAAGAAAGCTATAATTACTTTCGGAAGAACAAGGCTAAGAGAGAGACCACTGAGAAGCTTTCGAGGAAAAGCAAAATGAGAATGGTAGTGAAAAATCGAGTTCTTGGTGTTTAATTGAGGTTTAACAATGGCGGAGTCATGGCTTTGCACGATCCTGATACGGTCGCAAATATAATTATATCATGAAGTTTTCTTCATCTTCTTCAAAACATTCTTCAAATTTGAAAAGGATTGTTGGAACTATAGGTGCTCCACAGGCCAAAAGACCTAAATTTGTTGAGCTTGTGGATAATTTTGATGATATTCCATTAAAGGTGATGTCTCTGAGTGGTTCCTTACGGAAAGCCACTCTTGAGAGCTATTCCTTCACACCGAGGTTTCTTTCTGTTTGAACCTTCTGGTTACCTGCTTCGCATTAACTCTTGAAGTTCCTATGTTCAAGCCCGTGATTTCTTCTGCTTTGAAGCTTCTATTTGAACCTTACGTGGTTTCTGGCTGAAACACCTAATGTGCAGTTTCACTTCATTTGTGAAGTGTTGTCTGAGAAGGAGATAATGCAGTTACTTATTTGAAACAACTCCTAACATCAAATCTATATAGGCAAGAAGATGCTTGTGAGAATGAATGAAATGCATTAGTAATATTTACGATGCGACTGAAGAATCGAAGATGTTCCATCTTAGGACATATATCTTCTGGAAGGAGGAAGAAGAGGATAGCTAAACCAAAGTTCTCTTCTTTAAGGAAATGCAATGAGATCATTTTGGATTGATCATCTTGTAAAGCATATTAAGGTTGAGACACATCTCCAAGGATAATCATGTGGATTTAAAAAGTGGTGAGTCATCTTTTATCAAGAAGGATCTAGCATTGATTTTCTGTGAGGGTCTCATGATGTTTTTGAGGATTGGTGGTCATTGTGGGATGATGAGCTTGATATCATTCACCGTTTGGATCAAACCACCATGCAATTTAACTTTTTGAAGGAGATCTCTTGCATCACGGTGGGCGGAGGCGGGGATTTGGTTACGTTGTATAACCTTGTCAATAAGTATTACCATTCTAATGCACCAAAGGGTTGCAGGTTATATTTATTGGGTGATCTTCATGTTTTGTTTGATTCAATATCTCGATGGTAAGGATACTTTATTTGGAAGAACTCACTTGTGGCGGGTTCGTCTTGATTTTATCCTGCACTTCGTGTGCATGTAGTTGAGACAAAGGGTGGGTATTAAATACGTATGTTTCTTTGAGAGAACTTATCCATTATATATGAAGCTTATGGAAGCATGCTTATCGAGTTGGAAGTTCCTCGGATCACATTGTGATGATAATTTGCATCTTTGAACAATGTGTTGGCGTTATTAAGAATGGAAGCTTATGTACATAGAGTTCATCTTGATCATGGTACTGTATGGTTTGTAATTTTTGTTTATTTGTTTTATTTCTTTTGTTTAAAAAGAAAAAAACATATTCTTTGTTTAACTAACTTTTATTGCGAGGTTTGTTGTATATTATTAAGTTTATTAACTCACGGATGTACTTTGTGTATATCAGAAAGTTAGCTAGTCCAAAGGATACGGCTTTGGTAGAACACATCAAATCTGTTGATAAATTTGTAATGGTTTTGCTCAAAATCATAGGGTTTGCAATTACCTATGCTTAATTCTTGAGTGTTATGTAGTCATCAATTCACCATGGTTTATTCCTTTTGGAATCCAAGAATTGACTAGCCCACATGTATATGGCTTGTGGTAAAGGCTGTGGAATACCATATTTGGTGTCAGGTTCACCAATTTTAAGAATTGACTAGTCTGAGCAAGCGGCTTTCTGGTAAAGACATTTCAAATCCGTTCATGGTTCTTTGATTTGCTAATAAATCGGATGGTTATCAGTGTACATGGTTTTGAACTTAAACATTTGGCTACTCCAGTAGTGATGGCTATTGGTAAAGAGACATCAAATCCATTATTTTCATTGATTCACCTCTCACGGTTAACACACCAGATGTGATGAAATAGTTTGAAACTAATATGTTTTGATGTACATGTTTTCATTTGTTCTTTTGCAAAGATATGATTTGAGTTTCTTCATCAAAGAGATGATTTTGTTTTAATTCTTTCATGATAATGTTTGAGTACAATCCTCTGGCGTTTTGGCATTATGAGATCTATCAGAAATTGGAACTTAACCAAGTCAAATTCCAGTTTAGGGGAGGATTGTTAGGAATTATGTGAAGTCTGAATTATCTTTGAAGATTATCTTTGAATGGATTACTGCGGAAGTGTATGGATTACAGAAGACATAGTTTCTATAGTTTGTTAGGATATACATGAGCTTTATTAGGAAGTGATTGTGTATATCTTATTTAGTTTTACGTTTCTTAGAGAATAAGTTAGGGTTCCTTGCTTATAAAGGAACACAATAGAATGGATTATGTACTAGGCGTTTACAAATTATTAATATACGATCCATAGAGGATCAAAGAGTTCTTAGTTATCGTGTTTTATACTTGTGTTTATATTGGCTAAAAAGAATACAAGTTGTAGAGATTTTCTTTTAGTTTGTTCGTGATTACATAAGCAATACTAACGATCTCTGGCTTCAAGATCTATCAAGGTCACGCTAGTTTTTCAAAAAGCAAGAAATTGTTTGATATTTCATTTTTATTTTTGACATATTGGATTTTGTATTTTTCCTTGTAAGTCATTCGTTTATATGACTTGGTATTTTATTTAATAAGAATTCCACTTGCAATTTTTTATTAGTATGTTATGATATGACTCCATAATGTGACATTCGGACCCTTGTCGGGTTGGGGCGTTACAATTATGGTATCGAGCTCGGTTTTAAATCTTGTTGACCTTAGGATTGACACTGTGAATTTGGGTAGACATTAGGCTTTAAATGCATTACGATCTCACCGATTCCTTTTTGATTGTCGTTCCAGATTTGACTTGATATTCTTTTGTCTTATTTGGTTTGACCTCATTCTTTTAAGTATTTGATTTTGTTTTGTTTTATCTTGGCATTAGATTTGTCGGCCAGTTTAAATGGATACTACTAGGTAGGTCGAAGATGATGGTGCCAAACCACCGTGTTCTTTTACCGGTTCTGAGCCCGGAAGGGTTAAGTAGCGAGAAGCATTTTTGACCCCTTAATCTTCTTGGAGACATCGGAATCTTCTTTGGAAGTCTTTGGACAGGGATCAACCAGGCGCAAAGATGGAGAAAAAGATTCAACCCCAGTGGACACTTGGAAGATGTATGAAGCTGAGAGAGGAACTATGGCCAAGCGTGCTTCAAACGTCTTGGAGAACTACTACCAGGGATTTTGGGCATATTGTGGTCCATGATCCCATCGTGGAATCTTTGAGAAGATTCATCTACTTCATATGATTGGTAGCGACTTGTGTTACTCTGAATTGTTTATCCGCTTTTGGTAGTTTGATATTTTGTTATGTGATTTTGATCGGTATTACTTTTCTTTGATTTGTTGAACTTCGGTTTGAATTGAAGTTTATGATTTAGCATTTTGGTAATATTTAAACTTTGTGTCATATCTGCATATCTCTTTGGGAGATTCGATTATCATCTATTTTGTTTATGTGATTCATACCGGCAAAATCGGTTGTGATATTTGTACTGTTGTGTCCACTTTTGAGATCATTTTGGATCATCGGAAATGAGTCATGAGGAACCCTCTCAAAGTAAAACTGCCACCTTCCTTCTTTCAGTGGATTGGTAAGTTTTAGTTTAGTCTTAAAGAAAAATGTTTGGAGTTTGGTTTGATGATATGCTTGTCCACAATATGCAATCTGGTTTGATTTGGTATGTTACTTACTACCTATATGTGTATCCGTTTGGCGTGATGTTGTTTATATGGTTTTGTCATGACCGAGGGGCAGAATATGATGACAATAAGGACTTGTTATGTGTCAAGTATTATGGCGCTGATCCAGCGTGATAATACAGAGATCATATAGTTTGAACTTATTGGGATCATCACGGCGTCTGGGAAATGCCTAAAGGTTGGTTAGTTGGATGGATTAGGACTCCCCTATCCGTTATTTGTCAACTTCCATATTAGTTGAAATGTACCTCCTTGCGAAATTCTCACTAACATCACATTTGCGTATAAGTCTTTGTACTCTTTGGACGAAATCGTTATGATTTGTGTGAAACTATATAATTCTATGCGCCTTAAACACATGCGTCCCGAATTGTACCTCTGTGACTTCACTTTTTAGGGGAATGAAAATTTTCTTTTAGAGGGGAAGAGTTGTAAAACCCACATTTTCGAGCTCGTGAAATTCCCAAAATACCCTTTAATCTCGAACGTATGAAATACGTTAATTATTAAAATAATTCGTCATGACTACAACTTAAATATTTAAATCGTTAACACCCGGGCAAATTAGAAAGTAACCACGGAAATAAAACTACGCTAAACTAAAGCTTATACACATTTATTTTATTGTCACACGTTTCTCTTTGTCCCTAGTAGAATAAATGTAGTGTACAAGCGTGTCGGATAAATGAATTAAGGCTAGGTTCGTGATTGGCTTAAATTTGGAAGCCTTCTATCTATTTCCCTAAAATTTTGTTGTTTCCTTTTGTACACCTTTCCCCCCAATCGGTTTCATTAAACCGAATATCACAACTCAAACCAAAAAAAAAAAAAAAAAATCACAAACCCTTAAACTAAACAATTAGCGGCTGCCTCTCCTCTCCCATTCGAAAATCAGGAAACACCACACACACATACATACAAATCGATCCTGGAGGGCTGCAAGGCTTGAAGAAATCAAGCAAGGGCATTAAGGGATGTTTCCTTTGATCGGCTAGGGTTTAAATTGGGTATTCGATCTTTGTTTTTGTCCTTCCTTCGATTTTAGCCCAAGGTACCATATTCTTTGATTTATATTACTCGTAATCGACTCAAAATATTCAGGGAATCATGCTTGAAACATATTAAATTCATTATATAGATACATGGTTATGAATAAGGGTGTGTTTGGTTCGATTGCGTGTGGATTTGAGTAGTGTTTGGTGTTTTGGAATAAGGGTTTCGTGTTGTATGTGTCATATTCTATGAATAGTATTAGTTCATTGATTTATGATTTTATATATGTTGTTAAATGAGTATGGTTATGATTATGTAATGATCCTTATATGTTATTAGATTTATATAGGTGATGTATGCTTATTTATGGAATCATTGTGAGTTTATAAACCATTTCATGTTTAAACTCTAATTATGAATTCATGATTTTATGCGGACATGTTGGCTTTAAAAATGGTACTTAGGGTATGAGAATTTGGAAATGGCTTTCATAACATGTTTATATGTCATATAGAATGAGTACATAAACTTTCTATGATGGGTGATAACATGCTTATTGATGAATTTGATAGTTAGAAGTTCATGATTTTTATGTGAAGGTTATGGTGATGTTTACTTGACTAAAACTAGTAATCTTGTGAAATAGGATGGGGAATTGTATGAGATAGATGGTTAGACTTTTATTTCTATGATTTATTGATATTTGATGATGGTTGCCTTGTGGATATTATTTGGTGGATGATGGATAGGTTTACAACATGTTTGGGACTTGTTATTAGCTTTCTACATGAAATTATGGACTTATAATATGATAAATGCTTACTATTATGCTTCATTGGTTAAATTGATGACACCTCTTTAAAATTCATGCTATTAGACCTTAAATATGATGTATGATGAGTTTTGTGATGTTTGGCATGCTTAAGAGATGATTGGTGATTTGTTTGTTGCTTGGTGTGCTTGCTTGTGAAATTTGTCAATTTAGGTTGGATTTATCTAGGTGTTAACTGATGATACTTGCATGTTTTTGAGTGATTCTTAAGGCTAAATTGTAGTACTTTGAAATAGCTTTCTGGAAATGTAAGCCTTGTAGCATTTGCATACTTGTAAGTATGATTTTTACATTTTTTTAATTAAAGTGTTTGAATCTGAATTTAGGGTTTAAATTTGTGATGTAGTATTTGATTTTAGTATTAAATCTATGAGGGTTGGAACTTTTCCTTTGGTAGTTATGATTTTTATATATTTTTTGACACCTTTAATTTTTGGTTTTATGTACGGAGTAGGGTGAGTGTGTTTTTCGGGGCTATACTTTCGGTGTGTGTAAATCTGGGTGAGTTCTAGACAGGTCCGCTCTTATGATTTTCCATAGGCCATTTTACACGGAAATAAAATCCCAATTTTGGAGAGTTTCTTAACTCATATGGAACCCACTGGAATTGATTTTATTTGAGAATTTAAGTAATTATTTTATAAAAATCGATAAAGTGGTTTGATTCAAAATACTAAAAAGTCAGGGTATGAACTTGAAACTAAGTATAAATGAGAGATAAACAAAGCATGATTTATAAATGGAACACATATGTGATTTATGATATGTCATAATGTAGATTTAGTGAAGGGCGTTGAAGCTTGCTTGTGTGCCTTACTCTTACGCACACACATTTTGAGGTACATATATTAATTGTTCCGGTAAACACTTTTCTCTCATGACTCTTGCCTATTTTGATATAAAGCGTGCTCCTTACTTTCTCGATTTGATATGATCCATTTGATATGATTCGTTATGCTATGATCCTCTTTGATATGATATTGATTATTTATTAGTTTGATATGATTATCCGTTGAGATCCCTTATTGATATGATTTCATTATATGATCGGTTGATATGATATGATTTGTTTGGTTTTGGTTGCCGACTATATGTGGGTACCATGGCGTGTCATTGATGCACCAATGGCATGACACTATACGGGGGGTGTGATTAGTCCTTCCCTTTATGATACTTTATATATGATATGATATATGTGATCACTTGGCCATTATGAATACGTATGTACAGTCTCGAACTAGCATATGTATATATGATTTTGTAGAAAACTAGAAGGGGGGTTGAATAGTTTACCGATTAAAAACTTTGTTTTGAAACTTATTGAAAGATCAATTGATATTGATCTTAAGTGTGTTAATGAAATATGCAAGCAATATGTAATAAGTAAATAAGGAAATAAATGATCAAACCACACAAGTTGTTTTATAGTGGTTCGGCCTACAAGGACTCTTTTTCCTTGCCCTCTCCACTCCCGAGTCTCACACTCGAGTTTAACTTCACTAGTCAACAAGCTCCTTTCACGTGAACCTTTACACTTAAACACACTATTTCCGACACTAAGCTAGATGTCGAGTTCTTTCCAAGGGTACAACTTCTCCCACACACAATGTATTTTGAGGACTAAAATACTAACCACTCACACTCACAAGATTATGATGGTTTGATACAACAATGAAGTATGAATCAACACTAGATCATACAACACTAAATAAAAAGACTTCCAACTTCGTTGAAGCTTGAATATGACTTGATCTTCTTTGCTACAAAAGAGATCACTAATATGATATGAAACTGAGTTAGAAAGGTTAGAGAGAAGATATGTATGAGAGTATGTTAGAAAGGGGTAAAAAAACTACTTGGCTTGTTATTTATAGCCAAAATGGACGAGGGCGTCGAGACGGCGGACCCCTTAAAAGGGTTCCGTCCGGTATACCAAAATCATTACCCGGTCGGCCAGTCAAGATATCAAATCTTGCTTAAAGTCAACTCTATCTAAGTAAGATTTTGCAAGATATGAAGAGTACAAATCTTCACAAAATATCTAATGGAATCTTCTAATGATTTCCATGATGTAATACATGATGTCAAAATGTTGTATTACTATTTATAGAATTATGCAAATGCTTAAGTAGTGTTTGGTTTTAAGAACCTAACACATTCTACAAACTACTTATCATACATAATGATTAGAGTCATATCAGGATGTTTACTAATTAAAAGTGTAAATACTTGAATGATGAATATATTGTTTGAGAAAGCTTGTTTTAATATCTAATAAACTTGACAAGCTTTAAGCTTTTATAAATTAAATTTACTTTTGTCGTTTAACAAAACTTAGGCAAAGATCAAAAATATAAATAACGTTTAATGGCGTATTTGTATTAAAATCTCCCCTTTTTGTTGAGGACAAAATATAATTTTTATTTTTATAAAAGATACAAAGTTTGTACAGAGTTATAAAATATTAGTTTAGAACTTGAAAGGAAATGATAATGTAAGTGTATGAAATTTGACTTTTTAGGAAAGTCAAAATTATTATCAATGAGGGGTTCTGTTTTGACTTTTAGAAGTCAAATGTATGCAGTTGACTTTTTGAGAAGTCAAATATGAATAATTTCAAAGTTCTATATTTTCTCCCCTTGCAATGTCAACAAAAAGAAGAGGCTATCGCGAGGAATGTAATGAGCAGAGCTATTATATCTCCCCCACTTGTTCAAAGCTCCCCTAAATTGGGTGCTTTAATGAGAAGATACATGGATTGTGAAATAAAGCTACAAAAAAAATTATTGATAATGATCATTCACAAGCATTTCCAAGCACTATGTAATGACACCAATAATATGATAAACAATATTCATTAGATTAATTTTCATGAATTAGGATCATGAAGAGAACACAACGATGTGTTTTAGTACAAGAAAAAATTATCCTAAAACCAAATAAAGAAAAAACTATTCTAGAACCATCCTAAAGTGATGGTGGATGGGAAAGGCGTTGAGACAGCTCAAGAATGTGGTTGAGGATGAACCTCATTTCTTACGTGGAAGTCATGGACCATAACGGGTCCGTTCCACGGTTTGACCGTTTGCTCACAATTGAGCAACCATGCCTTGGAGGGTAGAAAGTTTGGGGAGGTTGTGGTGGTGGAATGGTGGATGTGTTGGTGGTGTTGGGAATGTTTGGAGTGGTCATGATGGATGCAAGCAAAGCATTTTTGATGAGTGTGTAAATACTCATCATTTTTGGTCAAATCTGAACTGCAAAACGTCTAAAAATGCTCAGAAATGCATCAAAATACTGAAAATATCTCAAAATAGCATTTTATATGTTTGATTTGCAAATGTTCAAAATCGGATGAAAATTGAGCTAAGTTTGCAATTGGCGGTTTAGTCCCAAGTTTCAAAAGTTGTCAAAATAGTCCTTTGAGCACATAATTTCAAAAAGTCACCAAAGGTCCTTTTAAAATCATAACTTGTCAAAATTAGTCCTTTAGTGAGAAATATCAAAAGTTTGAAGAATTACAAAATTGGTCCTCCAGTTTCAAATTTGCCAAAAATGGCCCCTGAAAATTGGAAAATGTCAAGATTGGTCCTTGCATTATTAAAACTTTTCACTTTTATTCCTTGGAACATCTTTGAGAATGGCGGTGATGGTCCTTGAAGTTTCAGAATTTGCAACATTGGTCCCTATAATATTAAACCTTTAAACCTATTTTGGACCCTATCAAACCTATTGTGACCACCTTAACCCCAAGTGACCCCTGTCATTATGAATTTTGGACCCTCCTTCATTAATAGACCTGTGGTGGCTTGATCAAACAAACACACCCCGCTCTCCCTTTCCCCTTTCCCTCCCATGCGCCCCTTATTGCGGCCACCTAGCTCATGAACCCTCATCATTCCCCCACCTCCACCAAACTCCAAAAGCATTAAATGCCTCTCCCCATTCACTCAAACCTCTCCAAGCATTTGAAAACAAAATTTGGCGCCAAAATCATTCGCGGCCAAGATGAATTCTTGGCATCCAATAACCATGTCGAGATGGGAACTATTCAGAGGAGTGAGAAAAGAGTTTTGGATTATAAAAGAAGCCAAGAGGAAGCAAGAGAGAGAGTCTACTAGTTTTTAGTTTTCTCAAAAATATCGTTTTTAACTTAAAGTATTTAACTTAGTGAAAAACCTGTTGTATTTTGTTTCTTTGTATCAGACTAAGTGTATTGTATCATTATAAACCATTTCGGTTATAAATTCAAGTTATGTTAAGAATTCATGTTTAAAACTACTTTTTGAAATGTTCCATTTCCAATTCTTATACAAAAGCTTCAAAACTCATTACTCGATTCCAATAAGCTTTATGCTTCTAATAGCTTTCTATAAGCTTATATTTAGGATTTCAAGCAAAAGTGGATATTGGTTAAAGAAAGTCAAAAAGGGGCAAAAATGGAAATGGAAAAGGATATGGGTTGAAGCGGTGGCTTTGGGTTGATATTGAGCTAGGATAGGGTTTGGATTAGGTTAGTGTTCATTGGTTTTGTTTCAAGCCATTGTGGCTAAAGGACATTTTGTAAGTCATTTCCAAGTTTCATAGCATAATCTTCATTTGTAGTCAAATCTAATTTTAATCTGTTCCTTAAGTTGTATTTAGGACTTATAGACTTAGTCTGATCATTAATCATAGTTGGTTCAGTTGTTATCTCATTTAATTTTCAAGACAGTTGCATTAAGGTGTGTTTGGAACTGCTGATATAACGTCTTTAAGAGTTTGTGCATGGTAGCATTCTGTTTGGTCATGCTTGTTTGACTCATTTGAGTACATTTCTGTCTTACTTTTGTGCCCATAACCACCAAAAGTCAAAATCAACTAAACTATCTCAACAGTTAACTGTTGAGATTTTACAATCAAAGTCTTGCATTGTGTTTAAAATACATAGACAAGGGTTGCTTTAGTGTCATTTCATCATATAACACCTAGATCAGTCCTTACATTTGAATCAAATCTCAACAAAGTCAACATTTCAGTTTTTGTTCAAAAGTCAAAATATGAAAATCATGTTTTGAGCCAAGCGATAGGGATTTTTCATGGCTTCATTTTTGAGCCATTTTCAATGAAACTTGGCATTCTAAAAACTTCAATTTGTTATTTATCCTTATTACCATTTTAGTAGAATTTTACAATTTACTTAAAAGCTCCAAACAAGCTTCCCTTTTTAGTACTAGTTGCCTGCTCAAAATCGGCATTAACTGGTGTTTCGGTTTGTGCAACCACTTGCTGAGGGCTCATAAGAGCTTCCCAAGGTCTGAGTTTTGGTGTGTAAGGTCTCACCGGTCTGTCATTAAGTTCCAATTTGTGTTTTTGAGTTTAGCTTAAATGTGGCTTGTGCTTGTGGAAATCACCCACGGAACTGTTTTAGCATTGAACTCAAATACATCAAATATTGATTCAACTAAATAGAGGTTAAGGCCTGTTGTTTATTGTTGCATTTGGTCATTCTTAGTAGTTTATACCTTCTTGTTGCGGTTGGTGCTTGTTGGTGTTCATTTAGCTTATTCAAGTGCTTATTTATAAGCACTATGATTCCATATTCTTACACATAAGCACTTGTTTTCCATTTTCCTAGCTTCTATATAATTTTAGAGTTTCCTGATTTTCAGATTTTTCTAAGTTGATTTGCTATTTTTCTTAATTTAATTAGTTTTTAAGCATTTTTAATTAGCTTTAAATACAATTAATTAAGAAAAGCTTCAAAAAAATAATTTTTCATTTTCTTAAGTTAAGATAAATATAAAAGACCAAAAATATATTTCTAGATTTTTCTTAGTTAAAATTGTATTTTTAAGCCATTTAATTAGTTTTTAATAGTTTTTAATTCCTAGAAATAGAAAATAATCAGAAAAATATAAAAATAGTTTTGAAAATTCTCTTTTGATATTTTAGATTTTTCTAAATCATAATTTTATTTTCTAGCTTTTGTTTCATATTTTCTTGTATTTTAGGTTATTATTTAATAGTTAAAAATAGTTTTAATTAATAATAATTAGATAATTAGTTATAAAAATAATTTTCTTTTTCTAAATATTTTCTTTTATCATTAGGTTTGTAAAAATATCATTTTCATATTTTTAGGGTTAATATTGATTTCGTTTCACGTTTTCATTTTATGCGTTCACGTAGTTTTTAATTTCAGGTTTATAAAAACATAAAAACAAAAACATCATTTTAATTATAGTGATAGCGTTTATTTAATATTTTTTATCTTTTTGATTTCCTTTAATTTGCATTTAAGCCGTTGTAATTTGTTGGCTTTTTCTGTAGTTATAATCCTATTCAAATCCCTTTTTCGTTCAAATTTCTCGATCACTTTACGTTTTATAATCCATTGCATAGCTCATTTGGGACATAACGACCGGGGAAACACTACTCCCAGATCTTCATTGCATTCGTGCTTAGGCGGTTTTAAAATTTGGTTACGGTTGCCATTCACAAGTGGCGGTTTGAGTGATTTAGCTTGACGGTTTGTAGCATCAAATTTTTGCGCCCTGCTTGCGAGTTGTCTTGCGATCTATCTTCGTTTAGCAGATTAGTTGTTTGAATACTCACTCTTTGTTTATATCATCCATATCTATCTATATATATATCCATATTTTCTTATAAAAAACCCAAAAACCCAAAAATACTAAAGCATTATAAAACACAAAAATATTTTTTCTTTTGTTTCCATATATGTATCAAAAATAAAAATACAAAAAGATTTGTCGTTTTCTTTAATAAATAATAACATAAAATCTTACCACCGAAACCAAGGTGCACTACCTAGCGGGGGTGCGACCATAATAAGTTCCAGAACTAAAGATTTAAAACTTGCCTTTGTGTCCTTGTGATTGGTGTACCTTTTCAAAGAAGCCATTCATCTTGTGATTATTGGTTAAGTTCACTGTTGTTTTGCCTCGATTTCGTGTTAATTGATTTTGTTGTGATATATACTTGTCGAGAACCAGAAAACCATAAATATTCTTCTCTTTAAAATTTTATAATTCCCATTTCTCTCCTTAACTCTGGGTCTCTTAGAGTTAACTCTTGTATTATCTTTACTCGCTCTTCTAGATCTGTGAGCCCATTTCGTGAGCTTGTCAAGATTCCAAGAAGGCGTGTCCATAGACTTTCTGCTCCTTCAGTCGGATCTGAGATCACTGCTCACACCTACCCGTTTCCATGGCGGAGAGCGCCCTATGTGTGAGCTTCTCCAGGCCCATCGCGGGTATGGAGATGCTATCGTTGTACCAGCCATTGTGGCTGAAAATTTTGAACTCAAAACCGGTTCTTGAATCTTGTAACCTCAAATCAATTCTAGGTTTTTGGCGGGATGATCCTCATGCTCATATTCGATGGTTTAACAAGATTGCATCTACCATCAAATATAAGAATGTCCCTACGATCTTTTATTCTTACATTCCCATTTTCTCTTGAGGGCAAGCCAGTTTGGCTTGAAAAACAACCCCTCATCAATTGAGACATGGGAAGATCTGGTGAAGAAATTTGTGAATGAATTTTATCCACCTTCCAAAACCACGAGTCTTAAAAATGAAATCATCAAATTCACTCAAAAGTTTGATGAACCCTTCAGTGAATCGTGGGATCGTTTTAAAGAATTGCTTCGCAAATGTCCTCACCACGGTTTCTTCGAGTTGATGCAACTCGATACTTTCTACAATGGAGTGAGTCAATCTGATCAAGATTCTCTCAATTCCTCCGCTGGAGGAAATTTCCTAAGCAAAACTGTCAAAGAAGCTTTAGCGATCATTGAAAAAAAGTCTAAAGTCCGCCTGCCGCGAAGCAAGCGGTTGTTTCCCAAGTCAGTGTTGGTCCTTCTACTTCATCGCCCGTGAGTCAGTCTAGCACCGATGCTAAGATTGACAAACTCACGGAAGCTATTCAAGCTTTGGTTCTCTCAACCAAAGAAAGTCTCTTTTCCACAAACTTCACCTCTGCTGAAGTTAAGAAGTGGAAGTCTGTGTTACTTGTGGTGGCCCCCATGCTTATTACAATTGTATGGCCACGGCGGTAACCCTGAAGCCAATCTTTGTGGGCGGGTTCTCTAATCAAGGAGGCAATCAATATCGTGCTCCTGTAGACCCGAACCACCGTCTAACCACTACCACGGACCTCCGGTTTCAATCAAAACCGTAATCAGAATCAAAACAGACCAAACCAAGGTTTTCAAAACCAAGGTAATTTCAGTCCAAACAACGGTTTTCAAAATCAAAATTTCCAACACCAAGGAAATTTCAATAGAAACCAGTGGGAAATTTCAACCAAGGGTATTTTCATGGCAATAATCAAGGAAATTTTCAAAATCAAGGCCCTAACAATAGAGGCCAGAATTTTTCTGTGCAAACTCAAGCCATTGTTCCAACTGGACCATCATCTGATGAGTTGTTGAAACAATTCATGAAATCCCAAAATCGGTTGTTGGTTAGCAGATTATGACATTAAGAAGTCTTTAAATGATCGACCCTCGGGCTCAGGTACTCTACCTAGCAACGATCGCTAATCGAGGCGATGCAGGCGATCACAACCAGAAGTGGTGCTTCATATGATGGACCCGCTATTCCTACTACCTCTTCTTCTCTCTCGAAGGTAGTGGAAAGTGAACCGAGGCGACAAGGACAAGGAACTTCCTACTAATACGGAAGTACCAGCAATGTCCATCCTCAGGTTGTTCGAAACCCAATACCAAACACGGAGTTGTTTTTGAACCTCCAGTTGGTAACCCTAAATCCAAAACTTCTATTCCTTATCCCTCACGTTTACATGAGCAAAAGCTCCACGAGAAAGCTAGTCATCAAATGGAAAAATTCTTTCAAATTTTCCAAGAACTTCACTTTGACATAAGCTTTGCGGATGCTATCATGTTGATGCCCAAGTTTGCATCTACTCTAAAACACATGTTGAACAGGAAAGGAAAATTGAGATGGCTAAGACTCCTTTGAACGAGAATTGCTCAGCAGTCTTGTTAAAGAAGCTTCCAGGCGGGAGATCCGGAAAATTTCTTCTCCCTTGTGTTTTCCGGGATGATTGATGCTTTGCCCTCGCGATCTTGGTGCAAGCATCAATCGATGCCGTATTCATTGTGGAAGAAACTTTCTCTTTCGGAACTTATTCCTACCTGCATGACTCTTGAGCTTGCAGATCGTTCTATATCTCGTCCTCTTGGCATTGCCGAGGATGTATTCGTGAAAGTAGGAAAGTTCCATTTTCCGTGATTTTGTGGTTGTTGATTTCGATGCGATCATCGGGTTCCTCATTGTTGGGCGAGGATTCCGAGAACGGCCGTGCTCTTATTGATGTATTTGAGCAAGAAATCACTTTACGTGTGGGTAATGAAGCATTACCTTTAACCTCGATCAAACTTCGGGTACTCCTCAAATTAATCTTGAATCATTAATCGAGTCGATTTAATTGATATTGCTTCAGAGGAGTACTCTCAAGAGTTTCTTGGTTATCTTCATAATTCTGTGGGTGGGGATTCCACCACATCTTCTCAACCAATCATTGCCGACTCTTCCCCCTCTCTCTCTCCGTTTGGGGAGGTGATTTCCTCTGGAAGAGATCGATGAATTTCTTGCTCTTGATGAATCGATTCGCCTAAATTGATGGTGTGTATGATTAGGAGGGATATTCTTTATCTTGAGCAATTGCTTAATGAAGATCCATTACCTTCACTCCCTCCGAAAGAGATCACAAATGAGGAAATCAAATCAGTACAAACTTCTCTGATGAATTTCGAGGTTGAACTTAGGACCTACCTCCTCATCTAGAGTATGCATTCTTGGAGGGTGATGATAAATTACCCGTCATAATTGCTAAAGACTTAACCGAGGAGGAGAAAACTGCTCTCATAAAGGTCTTGAAGTCACACAAGCAAGCAATTGCTTGGAAACTCTCCGACTTTAAGGGTATCAACCCGAGTTTGTACCCACAAAATCTTAATGGAGGATGACTTCAAAAGCGATCCAACATCAGAGAAGGGTGAATCCTAAGATTCATGAGGTTATCAAACAAGAGGTTTTCAAACTTCTTGATGCGGTTTGATTTACCGATCTCGATAGTCCTTGGTTAGCCCAATTCATTGCGTTCCAAAAAGGGTGGCATTACTTGTTGTCATGAATGAATAAAGCGAGTTAATTCCGACTCGATTGGTTCGGGTGGCGTGTGTGTATTGACTATCGCAAGTTAAACGAAGCCACCCGTAAAGACCATTTTCCTCTACCCTTCATGGACCAGATGCTTGAGAGATTAGCAGGGAGCGAATACTATTGTTTCCTTGATGGTTTCTCGGGTTACTTTCAGATCCCCATTGATCCGTTGGATCAAGAAAAGACCACATTCACCTGCCCATACGGGACATTTGCCTCAGAGGCGTATGCCTTTTGGCTTATGTAATGCTCCGGCACGTTCCAAAGATGTATGATGGCAATTTTCCACGACATGATCGGGGAAACTATGGAGGTGTTTATGGATGACTTCTCGGTCATTGGGGACTCATTTCAGACATGTCTCTCCCACTTAGACAAAATGTTAAAACGGTGTGAAGACACCAATCTTTGTCTAAATCGGGAGAAGAGCCACTTTATGGTCAAAGAAGGCATAGTCCTTGGCCATAAAATTTCAAAAAACGGGATTGAGGTAGATAGAGCAAAAGTTGATGTTATTGCTAAACCGCCTCATCCTACTACCGTCAAAGGTATTAGGAGTTTTCTAGGTCATGCCGGGGTTTATCGTAGATTCATTCAAGATTTCTCTAAACTCGGCAATGACCCATCTTCTCGAAAAGATGCTCCTTTTATCTTCTCTCCGGAGTGCATCGAAGCTTTTGAAACATTAAAGAAAAACTTAGGAAGCACCCATTCTAGTTGCCCCGTGGGATTTACCCTTGAGCTCGTAATGCGATGCAAGCGATTTTGCTATCGGTGCAGTCTTGGGGCAACGCAAAACCAAGCATTTTCAGCCAATCCACTCGAAGCAAAACTATGATCGAAGCTCAAACCCATTACACCACTACAGAAAAAGAATTATTAGTTGTGGTGTATGCGTTTGAAAAGTTTCGGCCATACCTTATCTTGACCAAATGCGTGGTGTATACGGATCACTCGGCTCTCAAATATCTCTTTGCAAAACAAGATGCAAAGCCGAGATTGCTCCGTTGGGTTCTCCTCCTACAAGAATTTGATATCATTATTCATGATAAAAAGGGAGAACCGGCCGCTGATCATCTGTCCCCATTAGAGAACCCTCACCAGGATGTGTTTGAGAAAAATTAAAAATGCTTGAAACATTTCCTCTCGAAACACTCAATGTGGTTTCTTTTCGTGGAGACTCTTCTACCCCATGGTTTCTGACTTTGCAAATTACCATGCGGGTAACTTTGTGGTGAAAGGGATGTCGTCCCAACAGAAAAACAAATTCTTTAAAGATGTGAAACATTATTTCCAGGGACGACCCTACTTGTTTAAAATTTGCGGATCAAGTCATCCGGCGGTGTGTGTATGGTCGAAGCCATGACATTCTCAAGGCTTGCCATTCGGACCTCTTGGGGGACATCATAGCCCCAACTACACCGCCAAGAAGGTGTTTGATTTCGGGTTCTATTGGCCCACAATCTACAAGGATGCCCATGAATTCGTCAAAACCTGGGACGCTTGTCAACGTCACGGGAATATCTCACAAAGGAATGAAATGCCGCAAAACGCCATTCAAGTGTGTGAGATTTTTGACATATGGGGCATTGACTTTATGGGGCCATTTCCTTCTTCCCGAGGTAACAAATACATACTCGTGGCCGTTGACTACTTGTCAAAATGGGTTGAAGCTAAGGCTTTACCCACCAACGATGCCCGAGTTGTTGTGAAATTCTTGAAATCTCTCTTTGCTAGGTTTGGACCTCCACGAGCCATCATCAGGTGATCGTGGTAGTGCGCATTTTGCAATGACCAGGTTTGAAAGAGTCATGCGTAGTGCGGTGTAACTCACCGTCTCTCTACTGCGTACCACCCCCAAACAAGTGGGCAAGTGGAAGTTTCTAACCGGGGGATAAAAAGAATTCTTGAGAGGACGGTTGGTGAAAACCGTGCCTCTTGGTCGGATAAGCTAGATGACGCACTTTGGGCCTTCCGTGCGACTTACAAAACACCCATCGGGTGCACTCCTTACAAGCGGTGTACGGAAGGCATGTCATCTACCAGTTGAGCTTCGAGCACAAGGCATACTGGGCCTTGAAGCATGCTAACTTTGATATTCAGACAGCTGGTGATCATCGGAAAGTTCAAATGAATGAATTAAATAAACTCCGTGATCAAGCCTACGAGAACTCTTTGATCTATAAACAAAAGACAAAGAAGATTCATGACTCAAAAATCCAAAACCGCGTTTTCAACGTCGGTGATCGAGTCCTTCTTTTCAACTCAAGATTGAAGATTTTCTCGGGAAAATTAAAATCACCGGTCCGGTCCATTTACCATTGCTAAGGTTTATCCTTATGGTACCATTGAGTTATCTCAACCCGATGGTCCTAATTTTAAAGTGAATGGTCATCGAGTGAAGCATTACTTTGGAGAGGACATCCCATCCATGGTTGTCCCGGACTTAAAAACTTTCCCCATGAACCAATGAATGCGGGGATCGAGTCAAGCTAGCGACTCGGTAATCAAAAACAGTAGCATGCCATATGGGTTTTCACCCATATTTCTGACTTCTTTCTATCTTTCTACCACCCTAGTTGGGGGGTTTCCCACATGTTGTGTATATATATAAAAAAAAAATCTTCTTTCTAAATAATGGCCGTAGTATTTCCCTTTTTCGTTCTTTGTTTCGGCATAACAGCCGGTACTTTGAATATTGAGGGCAATATTCATTTCTAAGTGTGGGGGGGGAATTCTCACGAATTTTATCATGTAATTATCCGCCTAATTCCCCCGTTTTTGGCCAAAAATTTTTTTTTTGGAGTAAGTGTTTTGCACTTACTCAATTGGTTATCAGTCCGCCTTGTCTAATAAACAAAAGGATTGGCTAATCCAGGAGCAAACGGCTCTTGGTAAAGATTTCTCAAATCCGTTTATATGGCTTGCAATTTGCCCAAAATTGTATGGTTCTCAACTCACCATGTCCTAAAGTGAAGAGTTGGCTAGCCCGCAAGGTTATGGCATGGTAAAGGCAAGGAAAAACCATAATTGGTATTCACTCACCAAAGATAATTCGATAATTTATCTAAGAGTTGGCTAGTCAGAGCAACGGCTTCGGTAAAGACACATCAAATCCGTTATATGGTTTATGATTTGCCAATAAATCGAGATGGTTATCGTGTACCATGGTTCTTGCTTGAATGGAAACATTTGGCTACTCAGAAGTAATGGCTTTTGGTAAAGAGATGCAAATCCATTAAGTTTTTCTCAAAAGATTGCTAGGGACTAGCAATAGTTTAGTGTGGGGGATTGATGAGTGTGTAAATACTCATCATATTTGGTCAAATCTGAAGCTAAAGCGTCTAAAATGCTGAAATGCATCAAAATCGAAAATATCTCAAAATGTCATTTTATATGTTTCAAATGCAAAATGTTCAAAATCAGATGAAAATTGAGCTAAGTTTGCGAGAATTGGCGTTTCAGTCCCAAAGTTTCAAAAGTTGTCAAAAATGTCCACTGAGCACATAATTTCAAAAGAAAAATCACCAAAGGTCCTTTTAAAATCATAACTTGTCAAAATTAGTCCTTTGGTGAAAAATATCAAAAGTTTTGAGAAATTACAAAATTGGTCCTCCAAGTTTCAAATTTGGCAAAAATGGCCCTTGGAAAATTGGAAAATGTCAAGATTGGTCCTTGCATTATTAAAACTTTTCACTTTTAGTCCTTGGAACATCTTTGAGAGAATGGCGAAGCTGATGGTCCTTGAAGTTTCAGAATTTGCAACATTGGTCCCTATAATATTAAACCTTTAAACCTATTTTGGACCCTATCAAACCTATTGTGACTGCCTTAACCCGTGACCCTGTCATTATGAATTTTGGACCCTCCTTCTATTAATAGACCACGTGGTCAAAAGTCAAACAAACACACCAGCTCTCCCTTTCCCCGTTTCCCTCCCCTTGCGCCCCATTGCACGCCACTAGCTCACTCAAACCACTCCTTGTTCCCCCCACCTCCACCAAACTCCAAAAGCATTAAATGCCTCTCCCCCATTTCACTCAAACCTCTCCAACTGTTGAAAACAAAATTTGGCGCCAAAATCAGTAAACGGCCAAGATGAATTCTTGGCATCCAATGGCCATGAAATCGATGGGAACTATTGAGGAGGGTGAGAAAAGAGTTTTGGATTATAAAAGAAGCCAAGAGGAAGCAAGAGAGAGAGTCTACTAGTTTTTAGTTTTCTCAAAAATATCGTTTTTAACTTAAAGTATTTAACTTAGTGAAAAACCTGTTGTATTTTGTTTCTTTGTATCAGACTAAGTGTATTGTATCATTATAAACCATTTCCAGTTATAAATTCAAGTTATGTTAAGAATTCATGTTTAAAACTACTTGTTGAAATGTTCCATTTCAATTCTTATACAAAAGCTTCAACAACTCATTACTTCATTCCAATAAGCTTATACAAGCTTCACATAGCTTTCTATAAGCTTATATTTCAGTTTTAAGCAAAAGTGGATATTGGTTAAAGAAAGTCAAAAAGGGGCAAAAATGGAAATGGAAAGGATATGGGTTAGGCAGGAAGCATGGCTTTGGGTTGATATTGAGCTAGGATAGGGTTTGGATTAGGTTAGTGTTCATTGGTTTAGGTTTCAAGCCATTGTGGCTAAAGGACATTTTGTAAGTCATTTCCAAGTTTCATAGCATAATCTTCATTTGTAGTCAAATCTAGTTTTAATCTGTTCCTTAAGTTGTATTTAGGACTTATAGACTTAGTCTGATCATTAATCATAGTTGGTTGGTTGTTATCTCATTTAATTTTCAAGACAGTTGCATTAAGGTGTGTTTGGAATAGCGATATCAGCGTATTTAAGGGTTGTGCGGTGGTAGCATTACTGTTTGGTCATGCTTGTTTGACTCATTTGAGTACATTTCTGTCTTACTTTTGTGCCCATAACCTGTCAAAAGTCAAAATCCAACTTAAACTATCTCAACAGTTAACTGTTGAGATTTTTGCATATCCAAAGTCTTGCATTGTGTTTAAAATACATAGACAAGGGTTGCTTTAGTGTCATTTCATCATATAACACCTAGATCAGTCCTTACATTTGAATCAAATCTCAACAAAGTCAACATTTCAGTTTTTGTTCAAAAGTCAAAATATGAAAATCATGTTTTGAGCCAACTGATAGGGATTTTTCATGGCTTCATTTTTGAGCCATTTTCAGTGAAACTTGGCATTCTAAAAACTTCAACTGGTCTTTATCCTTATTACCATTTTAGTAGAATTTTACAATTTACTTAAAAGCTCCAAACAAGCTTCTCTTTTTAGTACTAGTTGCCCTGCTCAAAGCTCAGCATTAACTGAGTGTTTCTCAGTTTGTGCAACCACTTGCACAGGGCTCATAAGAGCTTCCCAAGGTCTGAGTTTTGGTGTGTAAGGTCTCACCCAGGTCTTCATTAAGTTCCAATTTGTGTTTTTCAGTTTTAGCTTAAATTGTGGCTTGTGCGTGTCAGGAAATCACCCCTTGGAACCTGTTATTAGCATTGAACTCAAATACATCAAATCTGTGAATTCAGCTAAATAGAGGTTAAGGCCTGTTGTTAATTGTTGCATTTGGTCATTCTTAGTAGTTTATACCTTCTACAACAGTTGGTGCTTGTTGGTGTTCATTTAGCTTATTCAAGTGCTTATTTATAAGCACTTGGCTAGATTCCATATTCTTACACATAAGCACTTGTTTTTCTATTTTTCCTAGCTTTCTTATATAATTTTAGAGTTTCCCTGAAATTTTCAGATTTTCTAAGTTGATTTGCTATTTTCTTAATTTAGATTAGTTTTAAGCATTTTTAATTAGCTTTTAATACAATTAATTAAGAAAAGCTTCAAAAATAATTTTCATTTTTATTAAGTTAAGATAAATATAAAAAGACAAAAAATATTTTTCTAGATTTTTCTTAGTTAAAATTGTATTTTTAAGCCATTTAATTAGTTTTTAATAGTTTTTAATTCCTAGAAAATAGAAAAATAATCAGAAAAAATACAAAAATAGTTTTGAAAATTCTCTTTTGATATTTTAGATTTTTTCAAGTCATAATTTTATTTTTCTAGCTTTGTTTCATATTTTCTTGTATTTTAGGTTATTATTTAATAGTTAAAAGTAGTTTTTAATTAATAATAATTAGATAATTAGTTATAAAAATAATTTTCTTTTACTAAATATTTTCTTTTATCATTAGGTTTGTAAAAATATCATTTTCATATTTTTAGGGTTAATATTGATTTAGTTTCACGTTTTCATTTGTACGTTACGTAGTTTTTAATTTCAGTTTTATAAAAAACATAAAAACAAAAACATCATTTTAATTATAGTGATAGCGTTTATTTAATATTTTTATCTTTTTGATTTCCTTTAATTTGCATTTAAGCCGTTGTAATTTGTTGGCTTTTTCTCGAAGTTATAATCCTATTCAAATCCTTTTCGCTCAAATTTCTCGATCACTTTCGTTTGATAATCCATTGCATAGCTCGCTGGGACATAACGACCCGGGGAAACACTATACTCTCTTGATCTTCATTGCATTGCGTTGCAGGCGGTTTTAAGCTGGTTACGGTCTGCCATTCACAAGTGGCAGACTTGAGTGATTTAGCTTGACTGTTTGGCACGCATCAATTTTGCATTTGCATTGTCTCACTTAAGTGAGAATCCACCATGCCTTTGAATTGGTGGAGGTTGTGGAGTTCGGCTTGAATCTCCTCTCTAGTGGGATTTTCATCCCACATGCTTTCCGGAATGTCCTCAATATGAGGAGACATTGATGATGGAAGTGGATGATCCCGTATAAAAGGACCATGAATGTCCTTGTGAATGGGGTGGAAAAGGAGAGGTATTGGCCCTAATGGGGCGTTTGGGTCAATGGATGACCGAGGTGACTCATGAGGCGATTAAGCTCAATTGTGCCAAAAGATGGCAATGGTGGTGGATGACTTGGCCTAGGAGGCAAGTCTTCCAAGTCCTCTAGAAGAGGATTTGGTGATGTTGGTGGAGTTGAAAATAACTCCATGGGGTGAGTGGGAGACCTTGGTGAAGGTGGTGAGGGGGTTTGGATGTTTGGATGGGTGCCGGTGGAGGTGAAGTAGGTGGTTTTGTTGGTGATGGAGTGGTGATCACAATGTGTGATGAGGTGGGTGTAGCTAAGGTAAGAAGTGTATCATCTCTAATGGGAGATGAAATTGTAAGTGGTGAAGATTTGGATGATGAGCTAAGATGAACAAAACAACAAGGCCTTACGCTCATTCTAGCGGTTTTCTTGCAAGGTTTTGGTGATGATTTAGTCATTTTTAACTTGGGTGTTTATTTGCTAGATAGTAATGAGAATGAGGAAGGTGTGAAGATGATCATGGTAAAGCCTTTCAATTTATAGAGGTTAAAAAATGTTGAGAAATGTGTTTGATTTGATGTTGAACCATTGAAGAGATGAGGTTCCTCATGATTTGGAAGTGGGTTGAATGCTAGTCATATCACCCAAGTCAATCCATACAAAGAAGATGGAGTGAAGAAGAAAAGATATGCAATAAATGTGTTCTAGTGAGTAGAATTTCCTAATATTGAGATTACCCAGTTTGAAGGTACCAAAATTTTGGTTCCTTCCTTTATGCCAAAGGGCTCCTTGGGTGGATTTTTCAAAATTTTGAATTTTGGTGGGAAATGGATTTCTTATACACCTTAGTACATAATACTAGTTCTAATACCAGTATAAACTAGTTAAGATTGATTTATAAGTGATGGAAGATAATTTAGAATCACGAAAGAGTCGAAATTGAGAAAATTACGGAGAATCCACGACACCAAAATCATACACGACGGTACCCTAAAGAGGGTGCCGTCAGTCCATCTGGTCAGACAGTATGGCGGTACCAAATTACATAAAGGACGGTACCAAAATTATGGTGCCGTCGATCCGTGGAGCTTGAAATATGGAGAGTTCGTTTTTAGGTGTCGGGAAATTTCGAAACCTGAAATTTTCTCAAAAAGCTGTTATACTAAACATTTCTAGTTAGGAAAAGTAAATAACACATATGTAAACATAGTGGAGCATAGATTTTGAGCCAGGCTTATTGATTTTCACAATATAGTGAAAATGGGTAAAATTTGATATCATACTTGTGTTATCCCCACATGAGATTGTTAGCATACAACATTGTTTCAAGTTATATTATCATCCTACATAATAAAAGCAACTAAATTGTATCAAATATTAACGATAATGCATTGTTCCAAACACTCCTTAAAGTATCCTTATTTGTCCAACTTCTTGTAAATCTTGTTCATCATCCTACCAAGGCACTTGAACATTCCCTTAGTTTGCTTGAACTCCACTGATTCATTCTCTATTTCGGGAAGAGACGCATAATACTCATGAGGCGGAAGACGAGAGCTTGGAAGACCATCCTCCGAGCTATTTGATGATGATGATGATGGAGTTGGAGGTTTTGCTCTCTTGCCTTTTGTCTTAGCAACTCGTGCATCACTCAAAGGTACAAAGATGTGAGGGATGAGCTCATAGTGAAGGTGCATCCCTTTTGGTGTTGGTGGAATTGGTGCAAAGTTTCTATAGAGACGGGTGAGGAGCATCCCGTATGGAAGAGCAACCGATCCTTGAGTTGGAATATCAATCATTCTCCTAGCTATGTAGTAGGCTAAATTGAATGGTTGATGGGTGGACAAGTTGTAGAGCATATGACAAAGGCAAGCGTTAATGTGATCCCTATTTCCTATGGTGCTAATGACGTTGGCTCTAAGTAGCTCCTCCCATTTCTTAAATTCGGGCTTAAGTTCATTTAGCTCCATTCCATATGGATCTTGGATTACTTCTTTTCCCTTCGGGTAATCGGGTTGTGTCACTTTTGGGTTAAAAGGTGTTCACGGATGACATCCTTGTCGGCCAAACGGGTTTGGTAGGGTAGAGAGCGGTCATTGATAGCATCAAGAGCGGTGAGTGACCATTTATCCGAGTAGACACAAGTTCCTCGGTTGGGAATTCCTAGCACTTGAGCAAAGTTGGCTAAGGTGATGGTGTAGTCGTTTTGATTAATTCTAAACCTAAGACAAAATTCTTCATCGTCTTCATCACTAAAGCCGGTCACACTAGCATAGAATTCTAACACAAACCTAGGACAAATTGGTTCATCGATGTCAAGAGGACAATCGAATTGAATGGCGGCTAGTTCTTCACGAAAGATTGGTGTTTTCAAGGAAGGATGAGTGAATGGTTCTACCCTCATGGAAATACCTTGATTCTAGACCCCTAAATATTTCTACTTGTTCCTTGGTAAGTCCTTTAGTTTTGTGGTGTTTGGGAATGTAGTTAAGGGTGTCTTTGTGATCATAGAATCTTGCGGCTACCATGGTTATTCCTAAGGACAAGAGTTAATATGTTAAATAATGAGAATAAGTTTTAACGTTTTTGGTTCTAGTGTGTGCCTATATGAAAACAATTTGGAGTTGCGGTTATCTCGACTCATTTTATTCACAAAGATGGTTTTAGTTGGGTGTTTGGCAAATACCATGAGATAACCCAAATGCTCCTAATTCAATGTGGCTTCATTTGAATATACCCGGAATGCATATTAGTTATGCAATACCTTTAGTATTCAAGAGCATGCAAGTGATGAAAATTTAACGTTTCTATTTGTATTAGCAATGAAAAATTGTTTTCCTACAAGTGAGAAGCTTTTCAAAACTTTTGACATGGGGTGTTTGGTTGTTTGAATAAGGCCTTATATTCATTATCTATCAATTAGTGGGAAGCATGATTTGTTTATGCAATATGATAATGTAGTACCTAATTTTAATGACTAGTTATGCAATTTGCCAATTGAATTCATATTTGGTATAAAAGCATACATAAAACCCCATGTAATGATTTGTGATAGTTTTGTGCATAAATAAGAATCCTAGACTCAGAATTAAGAGATGAAATGTAGTTAGGATACTTGCAATGATGTTATCTTAGTGATTAGTATGAGTAGGGAAGATGACTATAATGAGCTTGGTTTAAGTTTTACACGTTTTTGGTAAAGTGGGTTTTGAGGAAGAGGATGATTTGTATATAGCAGTTTTGTACTTACGTAGACACCACGGACGCACGGCACCAAAATTTGGTTCCGTCTTTGTTGTCGCTTGGTGCGTGGCTACGATGGCGTGAGTACAAGACAAAATTGTTTTGTTTTGACTATTCTAATGTTTTGGGCTATGTTTATCCTACATGTTTGGTTCCATTAACCCTAAACCAAGTCTAAGAAGATTAAAGGTTCTCGTTTAAGAGGCTTAGTTAAGATGTCGGCAATGTTGTCTTGGGAGGATACTTTCTCGATTAAAATGTTACCTTTTTGAACATTGTCGCGAAGAAAGTGATGACGAATTTCAATATGTTTTGGAGCATGTTGAGCGGGATTCTTCTTGATCGATGGCTCCTTTGTTGTCGCAAAGTATCACAATGTCGTTGAGATGAACTGTTCCGTAGATTCTACGAGAGCTTGCTTCATCCAAAGAGCTTGTTGACATGCTTTTCGGTGAGACGTATTCTTAAACTTCGATGGTAGAGATGGCTAAAGCCGTTTGCTTCTTTGCAAACCATGAGGTGAGACAATGTCCAACCAAAGTGCAAATACCACTTGTACTTTTTCTATCGACATAATCACCGGCATGATCCGAATCGGCATACACTATGGTTTCTATACCCGTTCCTTTGGGATACCATAATCCTAAACACGTTGTTCCCTTAATATATCTAAAAATCCCTTTTAATGCTTCTAAGTGTGATGCCTTTGGGTTTTCTTGAAAGCGAGCACATAGACAAACACTAAACATAATGTCGGGTCTACTAGCCGTAAGATAGAGTAGGCTACCAATCATTCCTCTATATTTAGTGTTATCTACGGATTCACCTTCTTCGTCGTTGGTGAGTTTAGTGTCCGAGGACATGGGTGTTTTAGTTGGTTTGGAATCTTCAAGACCAAATTTCTTAAGCATGTCTTTTATATATTTAGATTGGTTAAAGAAAATACCATCTTCTAGTTGTTTAATTTGAAGTCCTAGAAAGAAGTTTAACTCACCCATCATACTCATTTCAAACTCGTCATGCATGATTTTAGAGAAATCATTAAACAGTTCTTGACAAGTTGATCCGAATATAATGTCATCAACGTATATTTGAACAATAATAATTTGTGATTCCTTTTTCTTAGTAAAAAGAGTATTATCTACTAATCCCATAGTATATTTGTTGTCAATAAGAAAAGTCTTAAGACGGTCATACCAAGCTTTAGGTGCTTGTTTAAGGCCATATAATGCTTTCTTGAGTTTGAAGACATGATGTGGTTTCTCAAAGTCGGTAAAACCGGAGGTTGAGCAACATACACTTCTTCGTTAATAAACCCATTAAGGAAAGCACTTTTAACATCCATTTGAAATAATTTAAAGTCATAAGCACATGCATAAGCAAGTAATATTCTAATAGATTCAAGTCTAGCTACCGGTGCATAAGTTTCATCATAGTCAATTCCTTCTTGTTGATTATAACCTTGTGCAACAAGCCTAGCTTTGTTTCTAGATACTATACTATTTTCGTCCATTTTGTTTGAAAAAGACCCATTTTGTTCCAATTATAGTTTGATCTTTGGGTTTTGGAACTAGTTTCCAAACATCATTTCTAACTAATTGGTTTAATTCTTCTTGCATGGCCATTACCCATGATTCATCTTTTATTGCTTCATTTATGGGTTTTGGTTCAATGGTGGATACAAAACAAAAATGATTACTTTGATTTTGAGCTTGTGACCTTAAGGTTCTTTGATTAAGTTGTCCTATGACCTTTTCTAATGGATGACTTTTAGATTCTTTGATGTTGACAATTTCCTTATTTAATGGTTCATCTTCCTTGTTATTATTAATTTGACTTTCTATTATTTGACTTTCAACTAAGTCATCATCTACCAAAGGTGATGTCTTAGAGGGAGGAGGACTTTCGTCAAATTTTATGTTCAACGATTCCCACTATCATTGTTTCTTTATTAAGGACAATGTAAGCTTTACTAGTTTGAGAGTAACCAAGAAATACACCTTCATAAGACTTTGGGTCAAACTTGGTGAGATAATCCTTAGTATTAAGAATAAAACATTTACAACCAAAGACTTTAAAATATCCTAATGTTGGCTTTTTACCTTTATAAAGTTCATATGGTGTTTTGTTTAGGAAAGGACGTATTAGGACTCTATTTAAAATATATGTAGAAGTATCAACGGCGTTACACCAAAACTTTTGAGGAATGTTTTGTTCATTAAGCATTGTTCTACTCATTTCTTGAATTGTTCTATTTTTACGTTCTACTACTCCATTTGATTGAGGTGTTCGTGGAGCGGAAAAGTTATGTGTTATACCATTTGTATCACAAAAGTTTCCAAATTGAGTTTCGTTGTCAAATTCACGACCATGATCCGTTCGGATCGACACAATTTTGACACCTAGAAGATTTTGAATTTTCTTGCTAAGTATTTCAAATTTATCAAAAGCTTCATTTTGGTTTTCAAAAATAACGTCCAAGTAAACCTTGAGTAATCATCTACTATGACCAAAGTGTATAAGTTGCCTCCATAGCTTCTTATAGCGGATGGTCCAAACAAGTCCATATGTAATAATTCAAGACACTTAGATGTGGACACCATATTTTTAGATTTGTGACTACTATGTGTTTGTTTACCAATTTTGCAAGCGTCACAAAAGTGTTGGTCATATTGTAGTTTTGGTAAATTCTAACCAACTCTTTTGAAGATAGGTTTTGTATAAGTCTCATATTAGCGTGACCTAAGCGTCTATGCCAAAGAGAAGAGCTATCGCCTAATGTTGTTAGCAAAGTTTGTCATTATATGTTTTATCTATTTTCATGACGTATATGTTATTTTTCCTAACTCCTTTAGCTATGGTGATACCATCTTTTAGTATTTTACTACCATTTTCATCAAATAGTACTTTATACTTTTTATCACATAGTTGGCTAATACTAAGTAGATTAAATCCTAACCTATCCACATGAGCAACATTTTCAATAGTTAGAGAGTTATGAGCAATCGTACCTTTGCCAATGATTTTGCTTTTGAGATTGCTACCGAAAGTGACATTACCTCCGTCATACTCTTGGTATGAGAAGAGACTTTGTTGCTGTCATGTGTCGTGAGCATCCACTATCTTTTATCCATTCATCGGGTTCCAATCCAACTTTCAAGCATACCTAAGAAGCAAATAACTCAAACATTTGGTCCCCAATATCTCATGGGTCCGTTTGGGTTAAACATACCATTTATTTGATTCATGTATGGAAATGATGGGTAAGGGTTCCATGGCATGTAATCGGGAGTTTGATATGGTCTAGGAAAGTTTTGATTCCAACCGTTGTGTTGGTAGTTAGGTTGAACGTTGTGGTTGCTCTTAGGAAAGGGGCGTTTGGCAAAGGAAGTTTTATATCGTTGTTGAGTAGTTTTTGATCTAAATTCATTTTTAACAAGTCCTACTCCCGATATAATGGCTGGTTTTAGTTTAACATTATCATTGGTTTTCTTTGTTACTTTAACAAATTCAATGCGGTCCGTATTGAGAACATTACGTTCTCACTGAGGTACCACGGTACCATTTTGACTGAGGGACGGAACCCTTATTTTGGTTCCATCTGTCCGGTCTTTGCACTTAGCAGTTTGAAGCTAGAATGTTCGTCTTTTTCGCCCGTTTTGTTTTGACTCTTTGGAATTAATACTTCATTAAAACCTAGCCCATTCATGTTTCCTGGTGTTTTATAAATTTTAACTATTTCATAAAAGCAAGCGATGTTTTGTTAAACCTTTTAAACTTAGAATTATTTTCTATTAAAACTTCTTGTGTGAGCTTTAGTTTTTCTATTTCAAGATTAAGCTCTTGACATGATTTACAATCATCGTCATTTGCTTTTCCCTTTTCAAGTCGTTTTGCTTTTTCTTTTAACTCATATACCTCATTTTCCAAAAACTCCCTTTTGGTTTTTAGAAATTTATTTTTAGTTATGATTTTTAGACTTAGCTCACACAATTGATAGAAGAATAAGAAGAGTCGGAAAGTACCTCATTTGACTCATGTGCCATTAGAGCGATCTCTTCCTTGCTTGATTCTTCATCGTCTTCACTATCACTCCAAGCACCACTTACAAAAGCTCTTTGAGTTTTGCTTTTAGGTGGCTTGGGACATTCTCCTATGAGATGACTTGCATCACCACATCTAAAACACTTGCTTTCACCTTTAATCTTTTATCTCGATCTTTCGAATGGCTTCTTTTCTTCTCGAGGTTGTCTTACAAACTTTCCTCTTCTTCTAAAGAACTTCTTGAAATCTCTAACGGCCATGGCATACTCCTCATCTTCACTACCGGAGCAAGATTCGTCACCATCACTTGATTCGCCTTTGCTTTAAGAAGCGATTTGATCTTCTCCTTTCTTCCTTTGATGATCTCGAATCTTTCTCCATTACCATTTCGTGAACTTTGAGGTTGCCAATTAGCTCGTCTAGTGACATTATTGAGAGATCTTTTGATTCTTCAATAGCGGTCACTTTAGCTCTCCATTTGGGATGGAGTGCTCTAAGAAATTTCCCGACAAAGTTCTTACTACGAAAAGATTCATCAAGTGCTTTAAGTGATGTAATGATAGTGTTAAAACGAGCAAAGCCACAATCAATGGTTTCATCTTCGGGGATAACAAATTGTTCATATTGTTGAACAAGAAGATCAATTTTGTTATCCTTGACTTGTGAATTACCTTGATGTGTAACAATTAAAGATTCCCAAATATCTTTGGCGGTTTCACACATAAAAATTCTTTCATATTCTTTTCTAGGTAAAGCATTATAAAGCATCATTTTAGCTTCATTATTTTTAGCAACTAGTTTCTTTTGTTCATCAATGGAAATATCCTTTGTTGTAGAACTAAAATCCGCTTTAACAATAATAAACCAAAGATCTATATCTTTTGATTTTACATATGTTTCAAAACGGTTTTTCCAATAGATAAATCCATTGGTTTCAAAGAGTGGTGGTCTTTGCATAGATTGCCCTTCTTTAAAGTTTTTCGGAATCCATGGATCGTTTCAAGTTTATAAAATACAAGTTATTTTAGAAATTCTTGAGCAACGAGGCTCCGGTACCAATTGTAGAAAACTAGAAGGGGGTTGAATAGTTTACCAATTAAAACTTTGTTTTGAAACTTATTGAAAGATCAATTGATATTGATCTTAAGTATGTTAATGAAATATGCAAGCAATAAGTAATAAGTAAATAAGGAAAGAAATGATCAAACCACAACAAGTTGTTTATAGTGGTTCGGCCTACAAGGACTCTTTTTCCTTGCCCTACTCCACTCCCGAGTCTCACACTCGAGAGTTTAACTTCACTAGTCAACAAGCTCCTTTCACCGATGGAGAAAACCTTTACTTCACTTACACACACTATTTCCGACACTAAGCTAGATGTCGAGTTCTTTCCAAGGGTACAACTACTCCCACACACAATGTATTTTGAGGACTAAAATACTAACCACTCACACTCACAAGATTATGATGGTTTGATACAACAATGAAGTATGAATCAACACTAGATCATACAACACTAAACAAACAAGACTTCCAACTTCTCGTTGAAGCTTGAATATGACTTGATCTTCTTTGCTACAAACGAGATCACTAATATGATATGAAACCGAGTTAGAAGGTTAGAGAGAAGATATGTATGAGAGTATGTTAGAAAGGGATGAAAAACTACTTGGCTTGGCATTGCTAGTTATAGCCAAAATGGATGAGAGGCGTCCATCGGACGGCGGACCCCTTAAAGGGTTCGTCCAGTACCAAAATGGTACCGCCCGGTCGGTCAAGATATCAAATCTTGCTTAAAGTCAACTCTATCTAAGAGAGATTTTGCAAGATATGAAGAGTACAAATCTTCACAAAATATCTAATGGAATCTTCTAATGATTTCCATGATGTAATACATGATGTCAAATGTTGTATTACTATTTATAGAATTATGCAAATGCTTAAGTAGTGTTTGGTTTTAAGAACCTAACACATTCTACAAACTACTTATCATACATAATGATTAGAGTCATATCAAGATGTTACTAATTAAAAGTGTAAATGCTTGAATGATGAATATATTGTTTGAGAAAGCTTGTTTTAATATCTAATAAACTTGACAAGCTTTAAGCTTTTATAAATTAAATTTACTTTTGTCGTTAACAAAACTTAGGCAAAGATCAAAAATATAAATAACGTTTAATGACGATATTTGTATTAACAGATTTGTTTTGTAGGGAGCGTATGGATGCATCCTAGGTACTCAGTTCAGTTTTGGTGATGTGGTGTGTGTGCAGCCTACATTTTGGTACATTGGGCTAGCTACCCATGTACACTTTGATATGATTTGACGGATTTGATATGATATTGGATATGATATATGATATGTAGATTTGGCTATTGGGTATCTCCTTTGTAGTATAGGTGCTCGGGCAACATTCTGATTTTGGTTATGGGTTATGATATGTGATTTGTTAGATTTGGCTATTGGAGTATCTCTTTTAGTATTAGGTGCGTCAGACAACATTCGATTTTGGATTTATTATGTGACTATAGGATATTCACGATTCATTCATTTCCTATGCCTATTGCACCAAATTGGTACCATACTTATTCACTTTCGGTATTCTTATGTGATTAGTTTTGACTATCGGACTCATGCTTGATTCATTTTGGTTATTTTAATGGTCTTGAGTTCATTTGATTTACTATGCTTTCACCTATTTCGGTTGGTTGTTGCATACTTTATTACCACTTCACGATTACGAGCTATTATATGATTATTGGATTCAAGTGTTTTATATGCTATTATATGATTAATTGGTCCATCATTTTACCATGCGATTATGATTTCATGATTTCTCTGTCTCTTGTGTTAGTATGTGGTTACCGATTCACTGTTATATCATGCTAATATTTGATTATCCGCTACCGTGTTGTTATGTGACTATTTGATTCATCCTGTTTGCCATGCTAGTATGTAATCATTTGATTTATCCATGATCATGTTATACTTAGCTTCGATTATGTCGGGGCTATGTCTATCATTTAGTAATCTAAATGCAAATTGTGATTGCCATGTTGCACATCCTCCATGTTCGGTTGATGAAGGAATAGGGTACACCTTATTTTATCTGTCTAGCGGATTTGTTTAGTTTGCCATGCTATATTTCGTTCGCCTACTAGTTTAGATATGGCGCTTCGTTTAATTCCTACCTATACTTGTAGACGACATACTTATACTTCTATTAGTATCCCTGCTTGTTATGATATTTATTATGCTTATTTATTGTTGAATTTCTAACATGTATGGTTGCCATGCTTACATTCTATTCAGTTGATTCTCCTAATTATAGAATTCTGCTTAGCTTATGTATGTCTGATTACCTGATTTGTTTGTTTTGCCATGTTCATGTTTAGTGATTCGCCAATTGATTTGCTTGTACAATTTGTTTTGTTTCTTGTTTTGATTATGATCTTTTTTCATCAACTCCCATCGGATTATGTTTCGACACTTGTGTGTTTGGGTTATTTATATGTGCTTATATTTGTTCAATGATTTGCTTGCTGCTTTGCTTTTCTGTTTCTTAGGATATCGGTTAATATTGTGTTCTGCAGGGTCCTCATTGACTCATATACTCATTGTGCTCATTCGCTGATTTTGATATCAGACTCCTTTGTTTTGTTTTGTATTTTGATTTTGTTTAGCTTTTGTTTTGTTATATCCTGCTCACACCTTTTTAAGCTCATCGCACTTCTTTTCCATTTGTGCGAGTACCAAGTGGGATCTTTGGGTTTTGTTGGCCGGAGTAGGAGCATTTGAGTGATCCGACCCTAGTTTCCCTTATTATTTTGGACTTATTTGAAGAGCAATTGTTTGGATATTTCATTTTTATTTTTGACATATTGGATTTTGTATTTTTCCTTGTAAGTCATTCGTTTATATGACTTGGTATTTTATTTAATAAGACTTCCACTTGCAAATTTTTATTAGTATGTTATGATATGACTCCATAATGTGATTCGGACCCTTGTCGGGTTGGGTGTTACAATTATCGTTTCAGAGCTTCGGTTTCGTCTTGTTGACCTTAGGATTGACTGTGAGGCCTGAATTTGGGTAGGCATTGGCTCTGCGTGTTCCCCGATCTCTTTCGATTCCTTTTGATTGTCGTTCAGATTTGACTTCGATATTCATTTGTCTTCGTTTATTTGACCTCATTCTTTTCGCATTTGATTTTGTTTGTTTTATCTTCGCATTGGTTTGCGACCATTTAAATGGAGACTACTCGTGGAGTCAAACGATGGTGCCCGACCCTGCGTTCGTTCAGAGTTACAACTGGAGAGGTTAATTGGCGAAGCGGTGCACTGCAGGCTGTAATCTGTCTTTGGAGACATCGGGATGCTTTGGAGGTGCCGATGATCAACCAGAAGGGCAAAAAGACAAGATTCAAGCTGTGGACACTTGGAAGATGTATGGGCAGAGGAACTATGACCGACGTACTTTAGACGTCTTGGAGAAACTACTACCGGATTTTGGGCATATTGTGGTCAACAGTCCCATTGTGGAGATGCTAAGAAGATTCATCTACTTCATATGATTGAGCGCGACTTGTGTTACTCTGAATTGTTTGTCACGCTTTTTGAGGCGGTTTGATATTTTGTTATGTGATTTTGATCGGTATTACTTTTCTTTGATTTGTTCAGAACTCGGTTTGAATTGTGAAGTTTTATGATTTAGCATTTTGGTAATATTTCAGCTTTGTGTCATATCTCATATCTCTTTGGGAGATTTCGATTATCATCTATTTTGTTTATGTGATTCATACCAGCAAAATCAGATTTGTGATATTTGGCACTGTTTGTGTGCCTGAGATCATTTTGGATCATCAGAAATGAGTCATGAGGAACCCTCTCAAGTAAGAGGAGCCACCTTCCTTCTTTCCATGGATTGGTAAGTTTCGTTTAGTCTTCCAAAAATGTTTTGGAGTTTGGTTTGATGATGTGCTTGTCACCTGTATGCGAATCTGGTTTGATTTGGTATGTTACTTGCTACCTATATGTGTATCCGTTTTGACGTGATGTTGTTTATGTGGTTTGTCATGACCAGACGAGAATAATATGACGACAATAAGGACTTGTTATGTATGATGCAAGTATTATGGCCTTTGATCAGCAATGGATAATACCGAGATGATATAGTTTGAACTTATTGGGATCATACGACGTCCTGGGAAATGCCTAAGGTTGGTTCGTTGGATGGATTAGGACTCCTATCCGTTATTTGTCAACTTCCATATTCGTTGAAATTCTGTACCTCCTTGCGAAATTCTCACTAACATCTGTTGCGTATAAGTCTTGTACTCTTTGGACCCGAAATCGTTATGATTTGTGCGAAACTATGGAATTCTATGTCTGCCTTAAACCTGTACGTCTCCGTGTACCTCTGCGACTTCAATTTTCGGGGACGAAAATTTTCTTTTAGAGGGGAAGAGTTGTAAAACCCACATTTTCGAGCACGTGAAATACCCGAAATACCCTTTAATCTCGAACTTATGAAATACGTTAATTATTAAAAAAATTCGTCATGTCTACAACTTAAATATTAAAATCGTTAACACCCGAGCAAGTGAAAGTAACACGGAAATAAAACTTACGCTAAACTAGCTTATACACATTTATTTTGTGTCACACGTTTCTCTTTTGTCCCTAGCCGAATAAAGTGTAGTGTACAAACGTATCGAATCGTGAATTAAGGCTAGGTTCGTGATTGGCTTAAATTTGGAAGCCTTCTATCTATTTCCCTAAAATTTTGTTGTTTCCTTTTGTACACCTTTCCCCCCAATCGGTTTCATTAAACCGAATATCACAACTCAAACCAAAAAAAAAAAAAAAAAAAAAATCATCACAAACCCTAAAACTAAACAATAAGCGGCTGCCTCTCCTCTCCCATTCGAAAATCAGGAAACACCACACACACATACATACAAATCAATCCTGGAGGGCTGCAAGGCTTGAAGAAATCGAGCAAGGGCATTAAGGGTTGTTTCCTTTGATCGGCTAGGGTTTAAATTGGGTATTCGATCTTTGGTTTTGTCCTTACTTCGATTTTAGCCCAAGGTACCATATTCTTTGATTTATATTACTCATAATCGACTCAAAATATTCAGGGAATCATGCTTGAAACATATTAAATTCGTTATATAGATACATGGTTATGAAAAGTAAAACCGAAAATCATAGAAACTTAATTAAATCATATGTGGGCTGTTTGGTTGCGAAAAATTAGGGTTGGGGGCTGTTTTTAATTGACTTGGGTGAGTAAGGGTGTGTTTGGTTCGATTGCGTGTGGATTTGGGTAGTGTTTGGTGTGTTGGAATAAGGGTTTCTTGTTGTATGTGTCATATTCTACGAATAGTATTAGTTCATTGATTTATGATTTTATGTATGTCGTTAATAGAGCATCGTTATAAATATGTAATGATCCTTATATGATATTAGATTTATATAGGTGATGTATGCTTGCTTATGGAATCATTGTGAAGTTTTATAAACCATTTTCATGTTAAACTCTAATTATGAATTCATGATTTTATCTGGACATGTTGGCTTTAAAAATGGTACTTAGGGTATGAGAATTTGGAAATGGCTTTCATAACATGTTTATATGTCATATAGAATGAGTACATAAACTTTCTATGATGGGTGATAACATGCTTATTGATGAATTTGATAGCTTAGAAGTTCATGATTTTTATGTGAAGGTTATGGTGATGTTTACTTGACTAAAACTAGTAATCTTGTGAAATAGGATTGGGAATTGTATGAGATGGATGGTTAGACTTTTATTTCTGTGATTTATTGATATTTGATGATGGTTGCCTTGTGGATATTATTTGGTGGATGATGGATAGGTTTACAACATGTTTGGGACTTGTTATTAGCTTTCTACATGAAATTATGGACTTATAATATGATAAATGCTTACTATTATGCTTCATTGGTTAAATTGATGACACCTCTATAAAATTCATGCTATTATACCATAAATATGATGTATGATGAGTTTTGTGATATTTGGCATGCTTAAGAGATGATTGGTGACTTGTTTGTTGCTTGGTTACGCTTGCTTGTGAAGCTGTCCAGAATTTAGGTTGGATTCATCTAGGTGTTAACTGATGATACTTGCATGTTTTTGAGTGATTCTTAAGGCTAAATTGTATTACTTTGAAATAGATTTCTGGAAATGTAAGCCTTGTAGCATTTGCATACCTGGAAGTATGATTTTTACATTTTTTTAGTTAAAGTGTTTGAATCTGAATTTCTGAGTTTAAATTTGTGATGTAGTATTTGATTTTTAGTATTAAATCTATGAGGTTCTGGAACTTTTCCTTTGGTATTTATAATTTTTATATATTTTTTGACACCTGTAATTTTTGGTTTGATGTATGGAGTAGGGTGAGTGTGTTTGTCGGGGCTATACTTTCGGTGTGTGTAAATCTGGGTGAGTTCTGGACAGGTCTGCTCTTATGATTTTCCATAGGCCATTTTACCTGGAAATAAAATCCCCCAATTTTTGGAGAGTCTCTTAACTCATATGGGAACCCCTGGGAATTTCCTTGATTTTATTTGAGCTAAGTTAGTATTTTATAAAAATAGCTAAAGTCTGGTTCAGATTCGAAATACTAAAAGTCAGAAATTTATGAACTTGAAACTAAGTATAAATGAGAGATAAGTTAAGCATGATTTATAAATGGAACACATATGTGATTTATGATATGTTATAATGTAGATTTAGTGAAGCGGGGACGTTGAGCTTGCTTGTGTGCCTTACTCTTACGCACACACATTTGAGGTACAGATATTCCGTCATTTCAAAGAATGACACTCCTTTTCTCTCATGACTCTTGCCTATTTTGATATCCGCTTCGTATTCCCCTTACTCTGATTTGATTTGATTCGTTATGCTATGATCCTCTGATTTGATATTCGATTATTTATTCGTTTGATATGATTATCCGTTGAGATCCCTTATTGATATGATTTCATTATATGATCGGTTGATATGATATGATTTGTTTGGTTTGGTTGCCCGAGCTAACTAGCAATGGAGGTACCATGGTCATGTCATTGATGCACCAATGGCATGACACTATCTGGGCAAGTGCAGATCACCGGCGTTCCCTTTATGATATGATATGATATATGTGATCACTTGGCCATTATGAATACGTGATGTACTCGAACGGCATATGTATATATGATTTGTTTTGTAAGGGTATGGATGCATCCTAGGTTTCAATTTCGGCTTTTGTGATGTGGTGCGGTGTGCAATACACCCCTCACATTTTGGTACATTGGTCTAGCTACCCATGTACACTTTGATATGATTTGACGGATTTGATATGATATTGGATATGATATATGATTTGTAGATTTGGCTATTGGAGTATCTCCTTTAATATAGGTGCTCGGGGCAACATTCTGATTTTGGTTATGGGTTATGATATGTGATTTGTTAGATTTGGCTATTGGAGTATCTCTTTTAGTATTAGGTGCTCGTGACAACATTCTGATTTTGGTTATTATGTGACTATCTGATATTCTGATTCATTCATTTGCTATGCCTATTCAGTCATTCAACTGACTACTTATTCACTCAAGTATTCTTATGTGATTCGTTTGACTATCGGACTCATGCTTCAATTCATTTGGTTATTTTCACCTTCATTCATTTGATTTACTATGCTTTCACCCTATTTCGTTGGTTGCCAAGCTTATACTTCGAGATTACTTCACCGCTACGAGCTATTATATGATTATTGGATTCAAGTGTTTAATATGCTATTATATGATTAATTGGTCCATCTGTTTACCATGCTGATTATGATTTCATGATTTCTCTGTCTCATGTGTTATTATGTGGTTACTGATTCTGTTATCATGCTAATATTGGATTATCCGCTTACCGTGTTGTTATGTGACTATTTGATTCATCTGGTTTCCATGCTAGTATGTAATCATTTGATTTATCCGATGATCATATTATACTTCGTTCAGTTATGTCGAGGGCTATGTCTATCATTTAGTAATCTACATGAAAATTGTGATTGCTATGTTGCACATCTGTTCATGTTACTGGTTGATGAAGGAATAGGGTACACCTTATTTTATCTGTCTAGCGGATTTGTTTAGTTTGCCATGCTATATTCTTGTTCAGCTACTTCGTTTAGTTATGACGTTAGTTCAGTAATTCCTACATATACCTGTGATTGACATACTTATACTTCTATTAGTATCCCGGCTTGTTATGATATTTATTATGCTTATTTATTGTTGAATTTCTAACATTTATGGTTGCCATGCTTACATTCTATTCAGTTGATTCTCCTGATTAGAGAATTCTGCTTAGCTTATATATGTCTGATTATCTGATTTGTTTGTTTTTCCATATTCATGTTTAGTGATTCGCCGATTGATTTGCTTGTACCTGCTTGCTTGGTTTCTTGTTTTGATTATGATACTGTTCATCACCTCCCATCGGATTATGTTTCGACACTTGTGTGTTTGGGTTATTTATATGTGCTTATATTTGTTCAATGATTCGCTGCTTGCTTTTCTTTGATTTCTGTTTCTTCTGGATATCGGTTAATATTGTGTTCTGCAGGTTCCTCATTGACTCATAGACTCATTGTGCTCATTCGTTAAGATTTTGATATCACCCTCCTTTGTTTCGTTTTGTATTTTGATTATGTTTAGCGTTTGTTTTATATCCATCTGCTCTTTGGGCTTTTAAGCTCAGTCGCACTTCTTTTCCATGCGGTAGGTACCAAGTGGGATTCTGGGCTTTGTTGGGCTGAGAGTATGAGCATTTGAGTGATCCGACCCTAGTTTCCCTTATTATTTTGGACTTATTTGAAGAGCAATTGTTTTGATATTTCATTTTTATTTTTGACATATTGGATTTTGTATTTTTCCTTGTAAGTCATTCGTTTATATGACTTGGTATTTTATTTAATAAGAATTCCACTTGCAATTTTTTATTAGTATGTTCTGATATGACTCCATAATGTGACATTCGGACCCTTGTCGGGTTGGGGTGTTACACTGTTGATGTGCAAGTGTTCCCCAACGCCATCTTATACATGGCTGGGATTGCCCAGAGCTGGGAGGGGTCTCCCAAGAAGCCTGTTATCATGTACCATGGACAAAGTATGTTTATCTACTTCTATTTAAGTAGGACCAATGTAGCAGTGATATTTATTTCTTCTTGTTTCTTTTTGCAGAGATGTCATTCAGGAACTTTATGTACCAGATTTAGATGAAGACTTGAGCTTCATGCCTGCTAAGAAGGCCGAAGAGTCTTATGGTGTTGGCTCTGCTTCTACATCCGTGAACAACAATGAGGTAGATACTCCAAAGCCGGAGCCTATTGCATCGGCACCCTCAGTAACTAGCGTTGGAGGGTCCATCTCAACTTGTTGAGAATGTTGTTGACTCGGACGATCTGGGATGAGGATGTCCGCTATAGGTTCAACAGGATAGTAAAGCAGGGTTGAAAAGTAGAAAGGGAACAGCAGCCAAGGCTGTTAAGTCTACCAACAAAAGGAAGAATCCCCTTCCTGCCTCCGGATCGAGGGTTGTGAAGCAAAAGAGTGTTGAAGGTAGAAAGTTTGTGAAGTCAGCCTTTGAGTTACCAGATGAATCCGTGGAGGTTCATGGTAAGTAGTTTTTCCTTGAAAAACATGTGAAGTGATAATTGTCAAAATTAACTTAACCCTTATACATTGTATTGGTCGCAGGCCTTCCAGAAACGAAAGAGCTTCCCAATGCTTTGGCTTGTCACCGGATTATGGACCATGTCACCCCCCCCCTTCATGGAAAGGTTTGCTGGACAATATGTCCATTGAAAGGGTTTGTGATATGCATGACAATGGTGTAGCGAGGCAAGCAGTATTGGATAATCACTTAAATAGCAGAACCAGGGAGTTGCTCAGGGCTATGACCAAGGCTAGGCAGGAGATGGATGTTACGTTGGAAAAGGAAAAACATAGGGATCAGGAGTATGCAAAATTGGAGGCCAAGTGTGATGAGATTGAGAAGGACCTTGAGAATAATCCTCTCGTTCAAGACCTCCGTCAAAAGGTTGAAGAGTTGACAACCGAAATTGTCAGACTCAAGGTAGAGGAGGGTAGGGTAGCAACTCTCATTGGTTAAAATGATGTGCTTGAGCGGCAAAGTGTACTGGTTTGGGAGTGAGAAGGCTAGGCTGAGAGGTAGAAGTTAAGTTGAGGGAGGAAGTAGATGGTTTTCAGAGATGAGGTATACGATGGCAAAAGGACCGGTAAATCGGAGGGTCGTGTCGGAAGGTGGTGCTGACGATGTAGCTATGGAACTCTACCATAGTGATGAGTTGGGAGCACATATATGGAAGGTCATCAAATCAGCTATTTTTCATGGACGGTGCGCTTGGCGTTGGAGGTACGCCAAAAAGCAAAGCCCGTGGACCTTCCAAGATTGAATGCTACCGTTCCACATCAAAAACAATATGATGAGGCAGGAAATGCGTTTGCAACCAGCAGAGTACTCCTTTCTTGCCTGGCTACCAAAGATCCTATGGCACCTCGAAGGCCTCCTTTCAGAAGCCTCGCAAGTTGAAGCCTACGACTCCTACCAAGAAGACGATTAATGCTGCCAAGCCTACCAGTTCAACCATCTCCCACCCTTCCCTTAAAAGAAGGAATGAAGGCTGCCAGTGTTGGCATGAATTTGGTTTCAAGAGGTGGCATGTACCCTTTAAAACAATTTATCTTATTTGACAATGCTTGTCTTGTTCTCTAAACAATTTGAATGTTTGTGATGTATAGCCTTGGGCCAAAGACAATTTAAGCTGGGGCTTAGGCTCTGCGGCAGTACAAGGGCACTAGCCCTCATTTTGAATGGTATGTAGGGGAATACCTCTACACACTTAGTTATTATTTGTGTTTGTCTTGTTAACTTCTCGTACACTATTTTTTCGACGCTTAAGTTTTACAACCTAAGGTTAAACAACCTCATTGTGTGTAAATTACAACACCAAGAATATAATGACCAAATTTGATCATTGATAGAGGGTCACGACCCACTCTATCTCAAATCCTTTAAGTAGCATGACTTTGTATATATTTTTACAAGTGCCATAAACTACAAGGAGAGCTAATGTGAATATTTGTAGGCTTAAATGATGAGGTGTTTGCTGCACCTTATGCCTTTGTATTCGACATTGAAGCTCATAAACGACTTGGTTAAACAAATCTTTGTGTTTAAGAAACGAAGCAAGAGATTTGTGGGAAATGTCTTATTTATCATTGAATTGGTAGAGAGGATTAAATCATTCTTGAAATGAAAACTAAGACAACTACCAATAATGTTTGCTTTCCCCTGAGAAGCTTCTAATTACAAGAATGAAAAAGTAAAAGTACTTCTTAAACATAGAAATTTTGAAGGTTCGTACCATTCCATGTCCTGTCGATGGGTTCTCGAGAAGAGTGGTGGGTTTGTACGCATCTGTTGCGTAGGTCTCAGCTACCATGTAAGGTCCTTCCCAAGTTGGTCCTAGCTTTCCCTGGTATTCGGCTTTGCTTGCACTGTTGAGGTGTAGCACATATTCCCGAGTGCTTGAAAGTGGAAGGTCCGACCCTTTTGTTATAGTAGCCTTCGATCTTATGTTTGTGTATTGCTTCTTGGATGGAGGCTATTTCTCTTCTTTCTTCTAGCAGATCAAGATTTTCCCTGATCCTTTCATCATTTTGGGAGGCATCCTACGTTGCCACGCCGTGTGTGTACACTTAGCTCGAGAAGGGATGACCTCTTCCATTCGTATGTTAGGCTGAAGGGTGTTTCACCATTGCTTGACTTAGGGTGCGTCCTGTGAGCCCATAGTACTTGAGGGAGCTCATCCACCCATCCATGATGAGTTCGTCCCAGCCTTTTCTCGATCCCTTTGACGATGTCTCTGTTTGTAACCTCCACTTGTCCGTTACCTTGAGGATGGTAGACGGATGTCAAGACGCTTTATGTTGAGCCCACGGACGAGTCGTAGAAGACTCCCGATTGAACTGCTTCCCATTGTCAGATATGATTATGTGGGGCACTCCGAATCTGCACACAATGTGCTCCCACACAAACTTCTCGATCTGTCTCCCTATGATGGAGGCTAAGGGTTTAGCCTCAACCCACTTAGTAAAGTAATCAATAGCCACCAGCAAGACTTTGACTCCTCCGGGAGCCATAGTCATAGGTCCTACGATGTCAATGCTCTACTGAGAGAAGGGCCATGCGGATGTCACACTTGTCATGTCCTGCTTCGGCATCTTTGGAACGTTTGAGTGTATCTAACAAGCTTCACATTTGAGAATGATTTCTGCCGCATCCCTGTGCATCGAAGGCCAATAATAGCCAAGCTTCATTATTTTGAGACAACTGGCGGGGGTCTGCATGGAGGCCGCAGGATCCTTCGTGGACTTCAGCGATAATGCTCGTAGCCTGCTTGGGTCCCACACATCTTAACCAAGGTGATAAAAGTGACCTTCTATATAGGGTTTCCCTATTAGCGATACTGTGGGGACTTAACCCGAATCTTCCTTGCTAGCTTGGGGTCTTGGGGAGAAGACCTTATTAAATATTCCCTGATGGGAGTCATCCATGTCTCTCCTTCCTCGTTAACCACATCTGCAACTTCCTTGCGAATGATGGATCTTTCAGGTAAGACTTCGACGAGTACTTCTTTGGTGAGATGAGCGAAGGCCATAGAGGCTAGCTTGCTTAGTGCATCTGTCTTCTTGTTCTAATTCCTATGAACATGCTGGATGGTGTAGGAGTCGAAGCTCTCCAGCATCTCCTTTGTTTTTTCCAATTACTGTTTGATGACGGTGCGCTTGCTTCATAGGAGCCTATCACTTGGTTTGCTACCAATTGGGTCTCGAAAACGGCGAAGCTTTAAATTCCATATCTTTAGCCATCGGGCTGCTAGCAACGCTTGCTTAGCTTCATTGTTTGTGGCCCGAACTCAAAGCGAAGAGCGTACGTATGCTCCTTCCGTCGAGGGTTGACCGACATTAGACCTGCTCCAGAACCATCCAGTTGGATGCTCCATCGTATAAAGTTTCTAGTCATCCGTACTTGAGTGAGTTTAGTTTTGGGCTCTTCCTTTTCTATGAGGCTCGGAAGGTGTTTCGCCAAGAAGTATGAAAATTTATCCTTTAATAGAGTTTGATCCTTGAACTCTATTTCGTGCTCTCCAAGTTCAATAACCCATTTAGCCACCCTCCCAGACTTTTCAGGTTTCGACAAGATCTGTTTGAGTGGCTTGTCGGTTCTAAGTGTGATTGGATGGGCCTGGAAATAGCGTCGGAGCCTCCTTGATGTGTAGATTAGGGCGAGTGCTTCTCCAATGTTGGATAGTTGATCTCCGCCCCTGCGAGACCCCTTTGACAAAGTAAATCGGGATCTATCGTTTGTCTCGTTCGCCATAAGGACTGGCTAATACTCTCCATTGAGGATGCCAAGTACATGAACAACACTTAGCGCTTTGATTGGGGCGTAAGTGTTGGAAGGATTCGATGAACTCTTTCATCTTTTGAAGGCGACTTCTGCATCCTGACTCCGAAAAGTTTTCTTATCCATGCATCCCAGGTGTTTTGAAGATTGGCAGGGACACATCAGCCCCGCTTTGACAAAAATGAGCTTAAAGCTGCGCAGCTACTCATTAGGCTTTGCACATCTTTTAGACACTTAGGGGCTTGGAGATCTGTAATCTCCTTGACCTTGAAGGGATTAGCCTTTATCCCCTGCTTAGTAATCAAATGCCCTAGGAATTGCCCTTTTACGACCCGAAGAGCATTTCTTAGGGTTCGACTTCATGTTAATCGCCGAAGGTCAAGGTTTCCTCTACATCGAGGAGTAGGTCCTCCTCCGTCTTGCTTTTGATAACCATGTCGTCAGCGTTATGCTTGAGATTTCGGCTTATTTGTTTGTTGAAGGCTTTATCTACGAGGCGTTGTTAAGTTGCCCTACGTTCTTTAATCCGAAGGGCATCTTTTACGTAACGATGACACCTTTGTATGTGTAGAAGGCTGTCTTTTCTTCGTCCTCCTTTGCCATCGGATCGATGATGATACCTTTGTAGGCATCTAAGAAGCATTTTAGCGGAAGCCTGCCGGGATTCTACCTTCGATCAATTTACGGTAGGGGTAGCAATCCTTGGGCATGCTTTGTTGATGTCGGTGAAGTCAAGCGCATCGCCACCTCCGTCGCTCTTTTTGACCATTCTTTGGGTTGGCTACCCAAGTTTGGTACTTAACTTCCCTTAGGATGCCTGCTTGTGTGTGTTCGTCAACTTCTTTCTGCGGCCGAGGCTTTTCGGGGCTAGGCTCCTCCTTTTCTGTTTTATTGGCTCATGTCTTTGTACTCATTGAGTTTATGCTCGTTCGAAGGACTTGTCCGTCTCGGCAATGTTCTTGGTACCCCTGTCATGTCGAGAATATTTCTAAGCAAAAATATCAAGGTTAATCCTTATGATTTAAGTGAGCTTAAATCGAAATATGGCGCAGGAGTTGTTTTCCTATTACCACCGTCATTCAGGGTAGCTAGGTTAACTCAACTAAGCTCCTCCACATCTGTTAGAGCTTAGAATTGCTATGAGTCTCCTCCAGATTCTTCTTTGATCTTTTGACACCATATACACCCTTATCCAGCCCCATAATTAGAATGAACAGTTCCTACTCAGAAGGGTTTGGAACTTAATAGCGGCATGTATGGTGGAAACAATAATGCCCATCTTTTACGCCATTGTTCTCCCTATTAACAAATTATAAGGAGAATCTGCGACTATACGAAGGTGAGTGTTTGGGATAAGGGCCTTCGCCTATGGTGATTTCAAGCGGTACTTCTCCTAGGGGCCATGAGTGTTCGCCAGGAGAACCCTACGGTGGTGTTTTAAATGTCCACCCTTGTGGCGTGTATAGATGACTTAAGCTTTAGGAAAGAATGCTCATAAATGATCTCGCAGGAGCTTTCGCAATCCATATACACTCGATTTAGCTCCCTGTTTGAGATTTGTACCTTGATGACCACGGGGTCAGTCGAAGGTGTCTGCCCCAAGATGGAAGGGAAGGTTATCTCTCTTACGCTTCCCACTCCCGTCGCTTCCCGTTTCAAGGTTGGATCGTGCTTGTGCACCATTAGTATTGGAGCCTCTGTAGGCGTAACCTCCTTCTTGTTCCCCTTCCATTCACCCAGTTGGGTATCGGAGAACTTGTCTTTTCCTTTCTTGATGCCTTTAACCAGGTGTGCTAATTGTCCTAATCGTACTGCCTCTTCGATCTGCTTCTTTAGCTCTCTGCAGTTGTTTGTTATGCGTGCCCATGGTCTTCATGGAAATGAGAGTACCTGGACATGTCCCTGGCTTTGCATCGTGCTGACATCCGAGGTGGAGGATCAAAGGACTTTGCGGTTTTCTCAGTAGCCAGAATCTCCCGGGGAGATTTGACCAAGTTCGCCAAGAGTCCATGGTTCAAACCTTTGTTGTATGGAGTGAAACGGTCTCTGTTCTTCTTCTTATTCTTGGATCCTTCCCAGGAGGACCCTCGAGAGAACTTGTCAGAAGCTTCCTTTTGCTCTATTGGAGCCCCGTTTGCCGCTACTTCTTTGGACTCAATCCAAGTGTAAGTCTTTGATAACGCTCAAATTGTGCATGTTTCTAGTAGCATTATGTGTGCTTTTATATATGTTATTTGGTTATATTTGCGTGATTTTAGTGCTTAAACGCATCAAAAGATGTTTGTCTAATGTTTATAACCAAGTGCAGGGAAACGGAAGGAAAGTAAAGAAATGTTCAGCAAATAGAAGTTTCCCGTTTCATTGAAGCAGATCAAGCACAAATCAGTATCTCAAGTACCTTTGAAGACCATAGTGATTGAAGAACCAAGTTCTACAAGATAATGGAAGTAAAGACCAAGTTTCCGTTACTCAGGAAATCCAACCGGATCGGTTGGAAAATGACCAACATGCCAAAAATGCCATCACCAACCGTTCGGTCGCCACCCTGACGGGCGGTTGGCCCTTTGAGACCAACGGGATACCGATCCGGTTGGAGATTCATCTACCAAATCTTCATCACTAAGTTTCCCTTTGCATCCAAATGATTCTAGGTCCTTCTCTTGGTGTATTCTAGTCCTTTCCTTACTCCTTGGAGGCCAAGTTCAGCAATTAATACCTAGGCTTTGGAACTAGTATAAATAGAGGCCATTTGAGCATATGAGACACACTTCAATACAAATCTCTCTACTCATCAAATAAAGTTCTTAAGCTCTCAAATTCGTCCTTAGTCTTGAGGGAAGTTTGGAGTTCCCGAAGTTCCACATTTGGAGGCCAAATCACCAAGAAGTCTACCCCAATACTTTGGGAATCATTACTTCACCATTTGTAATCTTATTCCAAGCATTGTATGACTTTTAATCATGTTTTCTAATGTTCAAAGTTCTGAGTTTATGTTTACGTTTGCTATGAGTGGCTTGTTTCTTTATACACTTGCTTAAATGATGTTGATTGTCATATGATTAGTTAGTGATTGTGTTAACATGTTTTAATTCAATTTCAAGTTGATTCTAAGATCCAATTGTGCCAAAGTTTCATAGTGACATTTGTTAATCAAGTTTCAACTAGTCATAATCATTTTGTCTATGGATGATTGTTTTTACCCATTATTCTTGATTATACAAAGGAACTAAGGTGTGGTTGTAATAGAAACACTTTTTGATTATCAAATTGGATTGGTTGGAAACATCTAAAAGGTCGTAAGATTAGTTGTTGAGAATCAATTGTAGCCTTTTGTCTATCATCGGTTACCTTTTGTATTGACCATTTCTTAAGCAATTTGATGAAACAAGTGGATGTTTTTGTGTTTAAGTTTATGTATGCAGACTTATGAAACTTGAATTGATCTTGAATTGATTGGTTCAACGTAATGCTTGTTTTTATGAACTAAAATCTTGACGAAGGTTTAACTTGTAAGAACAATAGATTAGTCCCCAAACTAATTATCATAACCAACATGTTCAGAGGTTAACACAATCCCATTAATCTATGATATGAAACTAGTTTAAGCAAGTGTAGTTTTTAATCATCTGAATTTTATTATATCTATTTGCTTTGTTATATGTTTTGGATAGACTCTGTTGATTCAAACTTGTGTTTAGATTCACTCAAATCCCTACGAACGATCCCGACTTACCTTCATAATCTTGCTATAACGGACGAGTATACTTGCTCGTATGTGTTATTTGTAATATTGGTAATTCACCTTTTATAAATTTAAAACTTGTACACACGTAGCACATCAAGTTTTTGGCGCCGCTGCCGGGGATTTGATTATGTTTCAGCAAGTTTTTGAATCCCCCTCAGTCGATTCAACCCAAATTTTTCTCTCAGAAACTTCAACCGGATCCGGTTGTCATTCAACCGAATCGGTTACGAGTTTACCCATAACCCAACTGATCTAACCGATCAGTCGCAACCCGCAACCGATCCGGTTACCCCATTTGTCTCAAGGAAAACTGTTTTCGTTGTTTGTCCATGTGTTTAGATATTTCCTGGATTTTCTAGGGCATTGTATGAAAACTCGAGCAGCAGGAATAGAACCAATTACACCTCTTACCTACCCCGAACGTTTGATTCAAAGAAGAAGACGAACACTTTTCATACCATTGGAAAATCGTGTACCAAGAGTACCAAACCCACAATTTGATAACCTCGTAGAAGCCAAAGTTGTTTATAACCCTTTCACCAATTTACCTTTCCCCATGGCGGACGATCAACCCATGTGGGGAACCAACGAGCCGACACCAACCCGGAAGTGCTATTGTTGCTGTCAACCTTGGTGACAACTTCACTGTGAAGGGACATCACCTTTCTATGATCAAAGACCGAGTCATTCGATGGCGTCGCGGCCGATCCGCACAAGCACATAGCCGAATTCAACGAAATTTGAAGCATGTTCCGTTATGGCGACACCGATGTCAATGCCATCAAACTCAAGCTTTTCCCATCATCACTCGTCGGAGATGCTAAAGTATGGTACAATGAATTAACCCCAGGAATCATCAACACTTAGGAGGAGATGAGGCAAGCTTTTGTAAGTCGATTCTTTCCACCTGCCATGTTTGATCGATTAATGGGAGAAATTCGTGCTTTCACCCAAAACTCAAACGAATCACTGTCGAGAAGCGGCTTCGAATGAAAAGATTTGCCGTAGTTGTCATGGACATGGACTATCCAAAGGAACCATTATCCCAATCTTTTACCATGGACTAGATGAAATCTCTCAAGGCATCCTTGATGCTGGAGAATTTTTCTCTATAAGACTCCCAACGATGCACATCAATTGCAGAAGATCGAGTACTTCTCAAACTCGATTGGTCCAAAGATTCTAAAACTAAACCTCTCCAGAAAACTGTTGCTTTTGTCGAAAACGACACCTCAAAACTCATGGAGAAGATAGGCGTTAACCTCAAAAATCAACTCGCAATACAAAGATATCAAAGATGAAATGAAGGAAATGCGAGACGGATGCAACAATTGTGGAGGAAATCATCCATCGTCCGAGTGCGACGATAAGCCTATGGGTGGACCGAAGGAAGGATAAGCGAGTTACGCTCAAAGAGGATACCGTGGAGGAGGATATCGTAGTAACTATTACAGTCGAAATTCTGGAAATTGGCAAGATCGCTGACCAAGGGATGATGATATGTGCTAAAACACATATCATTTCTTTATCAAATATGACCCAAAATAACCAAGAAAGAGCCGTTTATTGCTAATATTTGCTATTTTCTTGAGTTTGTGCTTGTGCAGGTTCGGATATGTCAAAACAGACAAAAAGATAACCAAATCTGACAAAAACCCGAGAACGAGAGATAAAGAGTGCTAAAGCTGAGCCGAAAGGTCAGAATTGTGCATCTGTGAAAATTTCTATTCTCAAAGGATGATTCGTGAAAGATTTGATCAAGTTTACAGAATTGTCAAAATCAGTCCCTGAACTTTCATAAAAATTGGCAGAATATACCCTTGAAGTTTCAGAATTTTGAAATTCAGTCCTTGGAGTATTGGAGATTGACAAGAATGGTCCTCGGAAGAACTTTTCAGAATTACACTTCTAGTCCCTGGATTTTCAGAAATGGCAAGTTAGGTCCCTAAATGCTAAATGGATCACATTATTAGTCTAAATTCAATATTAACTACCTTTGGTCCATATAACATCCAAAGCCCAAATCCAACCACCTTGGCCCAAGAACCGGTTTATCCAATATCCTTACCCGGTTACCACCCCATACCCGTTACCCAGGTATACCCAAGTCAACCCAACCCTTATAACCCGGTCAACACAAACCAAAATATAATAAACAAACCAAACCCGCCAATTTTACCCCCAAAAAAACCCAGGTATGAACCCTAATACCCACCAAAACTAATTCACCACATGAAACTCAAATTCGTACGAAATTATCACTCAACTCGACCGTGGTGACACACGGATGCCACGCTGGCAATCCGTGTGTCATATCGCATCATCCCTTGCTTCTTATTGGTGGATGAAACGTGGAAATCACATCCAAGGGTCGTGATGAAAGGATGATAGCTGGGATTGAATCTAACGACTGAAAAGACTCCAGAGAAAGCACAAGAATACATTCTGGATCCTTCCAAGGCTTGGAGCTCAAGTATATAAAGACCTCCTCATTCACGAGTTGGAGACACCTTTCATTTTTCTTAAATCAGTAGCTTATTGTAATTTCCTTTCAGTTTTAATGTTTTTATGTAATTTCAGCTTTTGTACTCAGCTTTTCAAGTTTTAATAAAATTCTAGTTTTCTCTTTAAATCATTGTTTAAGTGTTAATGCTCTTTATTTCAGCTTATTAGTTGTGTTTGAAGCATCTCAGCTTATTTCAAAGTTGTTCTTATCTTATTTTCATCCTAAATCAAAATCACAAAAATAAGGAAAATAGTTGGAAAATTAAAAAAATGTTTCAATTCTGTTTTTGAACTACAATAAGCTTAAGATTTATGTTGAATAGGTTCATTTAAGCTCATTATAGCTTTTTGTGAACTTATATCTGTTTTCTAAATCAGTTTACACTCAAATCATAAATTCAGTCAACAATAGTCAAAGGAGATAAAATCAAAGATAATTTGGGTTATTTGTTGATATGAACATGGAACTGGGTTGAAAACAGGTTTAGGATAGTGGTTACTTAAGTTGTTTGGCAAGCCATTGTGGCTAGGACATCTGTAAGTTCTAATCATCTCAAATATGTTATAAACTGCTTATTTAGTATATTGTTAATTTGATAATATTTTTTAGAGATATTGCATCATTTAAGTGTTAGTTGATTACCTGAACCTGTTTAAGTAGTAATTATGGTTTAGAACTGTGTTTGTTGGTTTAAATTTGCACATCAGTTAGATTTAGGAGTGTTTGGATCAAGCTGTGTTTCTAAATTAGAGGTTCAAGCATTAGGATAATTAGCTTGCATTAGTATTAAACTGCATAAAATAGCCTTATTCAGTCATTTACTAGTATTTTAGTACTAAGATAGTCAAAATTGCATAAAATCAGTTCTAGTTTTTGTTTCAGTTTGAATCAGTTGGTGAAATCTTGCATTTACGTAGATCTAGTAGTAAAATAGCTTACAATAGTTGTATTTCATCATTTCACATCAATATCAGTTCACAAATTAAGCTCAAATTTCATTTTGGTCAAAATTACCATTTCTGAGTTAAAAGTCAAAAGTTGGAAAAATCAGTTTCAACCAAACTTTGTTGATTTTTCATGGATTCAATTTTGAGTCAAAATTATTGAAACTTTGGGATTTTCAAGTTTAGTTGGTCTATTTTTGAAAAGAGAATTTTGTGGAATTTTTGGAAACTGTTTTAAGCACTTGATAAGCTCTTCATTAGAGCTGATTTGCCTTGTTCACACTTAGTTAATACTAAGTTGTGAACGAGCAACTGCAGCTGCTACCGCACATTCATTTTTGTTAATTAGGGCCTAAAAGTTGGTTTAGAAGTTCTTTGCTGGGTAATCTATAGCTTCTCACTTCTGGTTTGCATTTCAGTTCACTGGTTTAGCTTATAATTAAGCTGAAAGTAGCTAGGATAGGGCTGTTTGACATTAGAGCTTATTTTAAGACAATACTTGGTAGATTGCTTATTAGAGGTTAGGAGTAGCTGGAATTAGTTTCTTTTAGGTAATTTTAGCACACTCTAGCTTCTGAGATCATTTGGTGCCCTTTAGTGTTTTTTAGCTTATCTTAAGAACTTATTTACTAGCACTTTTCACTACAGCCCCTTATTCGTGCACACTAGCATAGGTTTTCTGATTTTTCTTAGGATTATAATAATATTTTAGAATTTCCTTGAATTTTTCATAATTTTATGCTACTGTTTACTATTTTTCTTATTTTAAATCTGTTTTTAAGACTTTTTTAAATAGCTTTTAATACAAATAAGATAGAAAAGCTTCAAAAAAATAAGTTTTCAATTTTACTAGATTAATAAAAATATAAAAAACAAAAAAATAATTTTTCCAGATTTTTCCTAGTTAAATTTGTAATTTTTAGCTATTTAATTAGTTTAAAACAGTTTTTAATTCATAGAAAATAGAAAAATAATAAAAAAAAAATACAAAATTAGTTTCTAAAAGTCTTTTGAGTTATTTTAGATTTTTAAAAAATAGTTTCATAATTTTCACCTTTATTTTTATAATTTTTAGTATTTTTAATTAGTTTTAAAAGTTAAAAATTAGTTTTTAATTCAAATAAATTCAAGAAAAATCATAAAAATTAGTTTTAATTCTTAGTTAATTTTCAAATTGCATTTTTAGAGTAAAAATAATTTTAGATCATATTTAGGATTTAGATTAGACGTAGTTGCATTTTATTTACGTTTCATTTATTGCATTTTAGTTTTATTCGCGTATTTAGGATTCCCCATAGATTTAGATTCCCTTTTAATTGCTTCCCTTAATTTCCCATTGCCCCGTAGTGTAGAAATTCAAAAAATCTCCTTTAACATATTCAAATCCCGATAATCGCGACGTGAGTTGGAAATTTCATTCAACCCTCGTTCGGAACGATCTCGGTGCTCAAACCTAACACGTTTGAGTTACCCCCTTTTACTACACTTCTTATTATTGATCTCTTTCCGGAGGAATCAAATTTTGGCGCTGCTGCCGGGGAGGGCTTGTAGTGAGTTTTCGTATTTCCGTCTCGAATCGCGTGCATTTGAAGATCCTTCCCCGAGTGAAGTTACCGTTGTTTTTGTATATATATTTTTCAAAAACCCAAAAACATCTAAAAACACCAAAACATTCTTCCTAGAGTGTTTACAAAACCATAAAAATTAAAAAAACTAACAAAAGAAACCCAAACGTTAATTGTTACGTCAGCTCACCTCAGAAGTACAACCTATACACGAGGTAAACGGAAGTCTTGACATTAAATTGCAGACTGAAGAACGATCCACTCTTCGTTCCCGCGCTCATTGCGCGTACTTTTGGGAGCTACCGAGCACCGGTTGACGCAAAGGTTACAAAAAAGATTGTGTTTTCAAAAGTTTTCTAAATATAAAAACCAAAAAGATTTTCCTTTTTCAAAATTATTTTTCACTTTTTGATTTTGAATTTTTAGTGCATGCGCACTCGTTCTCAGTCATGACGTAATCGTAATCGTAGAATAGACGTACCCGAGTTACGTACTATTGTTGAAGAACCCGTCGTCATGGTAGATACTCAAACGATGATCGAGTTACTTCAAGCTCCCGTAGACGGCTACGGTGATGCTATCGTTATTCCACCACTTGATACCGAGAATTTTGAACTAAAAACGAATATAATTCAATTGGTTTCAAATAAACCTTTTTGTGCTTTGGATCATGAGGAGCCCCACGCACACCTCCGTTGGTTTAATCAAGTTGCTTCTACGATTAACTTTCGGGGCGTCACTCATGAGTCAGTTAAATTGAGACTGTTTCCGTTTTCTCTTGAGGGGGCAGCCCGGACTTGGCTTGAAAAAGAACCCCCTCAATCTATTACAACATGGGCCGATCTTTCTAAGAAGTTTGTGAATCAATTCTTTCCTCCTTCGAAAATTACAATGTTACGAAATCAAATCATTAATTTTCAACAAAAATTCGATGAAAGTTTTGGAGAAGCATGGGATAGATTCAAGGAACTTTTACGTAAATGCCCAAATCATGGTTTTACCGATCTTCATCAGATTGATACGTTCTACAATGCTCTAACGCCATCCGATCAAGAATCGCTAAACGCGGCCGCCGGTGGTAACATCTTGAGTCGTATGCCCACCGATATTAGAACGATAATCGAAAACAAGTCAAAAGTTGTCTCGTCTAGAAACCGACCGGTTGTTTCTAAGATTACTACTAATGATAACTACGTTCAGAGGAGTGAGTTGAGTGGGCTGACTGACCTTACTCATGCTATTAATTCGATGATGAGAGAGTTTAAGAATCTGAAATCCGAACCAGTCAAAGCCGTAACCGAAACATGTGTTATTTGCGGTGGTCCTCATCCATACTATAATTGTCAAGCCACCGATGGCGATCTCAGAAATGCTTCCGTAGCCTCTGCTAATCCGGTTCAGCATCAGAACCAAGGATACAGTGCCAACCAAATGGGACCACCCGGTTTTGCACCCGTTCCTCAAAACCAAAACCATAACCAAAACCGTTATCAAAACCAATCTTACAATCAAAACCGAGGAGCTAATCTCAATTATGGTAATCAAAACTACCAAGCTCCTCCACCTCAAGTTTATCAAGCACCTCATCAAGCTGCTCCGAACAACGATTTTCTAACTTACATGAAGAACTCCGATAATACCATTAAAAATTTGCAAACTCAAATCACCAACATGAGGACTGATTTCAAAGAGAATGGAAGCTACGAGTAACAAGCAGATGATTGAAATGAGGAATATGATGGCTAGTTTCTTTCAAGCCAATCAAGCTTCTACTTCTTATTCTCAACCATCGGGTTCTAGTACTCTTCCAAGCAACACGATTCCCAACCCGAGGTGACATGAAGCGATCACTACGGTGGTGTTGCTACACGATGGACCCACGGCTCCTACCATTATTTCTTCTTCTCCGTCTCGTGTGGTAGACCGTGAGACTGGGGTGACAAAGGACCCGGTGCTTCCTACTAATAAGGGAAGTACCGAGAATGTCGAACCCACGGTTGTCCGGCGTCTGAGCCCAAGGATGCTCGGTTAGTGCTGAAAAGACTAACCCAAAAACAACACTTCCGTACCCGTCAAGGATGAATGATCAGAAGCAACGTGAACAAGCAAATCTTCAAATGGAAAAATTCGTTCAAATATTTCAAGATCTTCACTTTGAAATTAGCTTCGCGGATGCTCTTCTTCTCATGCCTAAGTTTGTTTCGACACTAAAAGGATTGTTAAGTAACAAAGAGAAAATTTTGGATTTGGCAAAAACATCTTTAAATGAGAATTGTTCGGCGGTTATTCTCAAGAAACTTCCCGAAAAGTTAGGTGACCCCGGCAAATTCCTCATTCCGTGCGATTTTCAAGGAATTATTCAGTGCTCCGCCTTGGCCGATCTTGGCGCGAGTATCAATTTGATGCCGAAATCAATCTATGAAAAGCTTTCATTGGCCCCACTTACCCCAACGTGTATGACCCTCGAGCTAGCCGACCGTACTACGACAAAACCAATTGGTATAGCCGAGGATGTTTTCGTTAAAGTGGGGACATTCGATTTCCCCGCGGATTTTGTTGTCGTTGATTTCGATGCCGACCCTCGAGTACCACTTATTCTCGGAAGATGTTTCTTAAGGACGGGCCATGCGTTGATTGATGTTTATGAGGGAGAAATCACGTTAAGAGTTGGAAAAGAAGCCGTCACGTTTAACGTTAACCATACTTCTAAATCTTTCACCAACTATAATGATGTGGCCAAAATTAATGACACCGAGGTGACAAAGGACCCGGGAATTACTACTAACAACGGAAGCACCAAAAATGTCCAACCTCCGGTGGTTCAAAACGTTGGGCCTAAACCATCGAGAATTGATCCGAGCCTTTAACGTTTTACGGTTAAGAGTTTATCAACAATACGTGCTGAGCAAAGGAAGAACTAGAAAAGGAGACTACAACGGTAGTGGTGGAAAATTCTAGCTCTAAGAGCACACCACTTGTCCCACCTCCACTTTCTGTTTGTTGTGTTGAACTTAAGAACGTTGAGTTTTCTTTGAGTGGCAATCCCACTCCTTCCTCTAAAATTTTGGAACTTTCTGATTCTTCCCCGTCTCTCACTATGTAAAGTGACTCCATTTGGGAAGAGATCGAGGCTTATATTAATGATGATTCGATTCCCGTTGAGATTGATGATGCTACTTTTGACCCGGAGGGGGACATCCTTTTACTAGAGAAATTGATATATAATGAACCGTCTTCTTACTCTCCTCCGGATGATGTTTTTGAACCTAATCCGTCTCGCACTGATGATTCTGTCATGGAAGAAATTGAAGCTTATTTGAATTCCGATTCAGTTTCACCGGAAATTGATAATGCCGACATCGACATCGAGGGAGATATTCGTTTAATTGAAGAAATGCTCTCTTCACTCTCTCCGAAAGAAAATGAAATTAACAAGGTCAAGCCGTCTACTAATCCTCCGGAGCCCGAGCTCAAGGATTCATCCATTGATTTACTTCTCGAGGAGTTCGCCGATGAACTTGCTCGCATGGATCCTCTTCCACCAGGAAGTGAGGATGACGTCTTTGATTTTAGAGCCGACTTACGTGAAATCGAATATTTGTTATATCAAGATCCGTCAATTTACTTAGAGAAGTTCACCGATGAACTTGCTCCCATAGACTCGATTCTTTCCGAGAATGAAAGCGAATCGCGATGATCCGTTTTTCCCGAAGAAAGATAAGGAAGTGAAGATTTCGACAGATGAACTTGTTGATCCTGAGGTCCAATATTATTTTTTAGCCGAGTGTGATTCCTCTTCTCGTGAGGATTTTCACGTAGATGATACCTTGATTTCCTTCCTCTCCGAGGACAAGATTTTTAACCCTGGGATACTCATCGGAGAGGACATTCATATCACAAAAGTTTTTCGAAAAAAGGATCCTCTCTTGGATACGTTCATTGATAAACCTTCAAGTAACACTTTTCTGTACCATGGACTCCCTTATTCTATGGAGTTGTTTCTTTTTGATCCGTCATCTCTTCGTCCGCCCGCAAAACCACCGGATGATGGATCATTCTTTCTTGATACACCTTATTTGAGTTTGGGAGAAGTTATCCCTTATATGCTGAAGCCCGACATTTTCTTCCCCTCCCAACCCACCCATTCTCTTTTCCTACGTAATGAGGATACCATCTTTGATCCGGGTATCTCTTCCGCTTGTTTCCCCAAGGACAAATGAATTCGAGGACGAGTCAGGCTAGCGACTCGGTGATCGAAAAACAGTAGCGCTTCGTGGGAGGCACCCCATGCTTATCTCTATCTTCTTTCTATTTTCTAATAAGTGACGTGAAGGGGTTAGCCTCTTCAATTTCTCGTGTTTGGTTGTTTGTGATATTTTGTCTAGGATGTTCCCGATATGAAGACTATCGTGCTCGAAGTTGTTTTTTTTCTCCACTCGAGTTTCATGATCGATGCTGATGGAAATCCGATATCCTAATCTTATCGACTAACGATTATCTTTTAGCATACTTAATAAACGGCTTTTAGATTTTCGTTATTACCCTTGCCTTTATACATTGAGGACAATGTTTCGTTTTAGTCTGGGGTGGGTAATCTTCGATTTGATTTGACCGCACTTGCTTATTTTTTGTCGTATACTCTCGCAACTCCGTTTTTCCTTAGAAAATGAAAAATTGTGCAAAAATGAGAATTTTAAAATTTTTTGTAAGCTTTTGCTAGTTTTATGATCGAAAAGTTCTTGCTAGTCTCTTAGAAGTTTCTTTAAATATGCGCTTTTCTTGAAATAGTCTTTGCTAATTGCTTAGACAAGAGGCTATAAAATGTGATTCTAGCTCACAAGGCCAAGAATTTGCAAGTCTCCCTAAGTGATTTTAAATATGCGAAGCTTTGACAAGAATTTGCTAGTTTCTAATAAGTGACTTTAAAAATGAGAAACTTGAGATTATTTGAGAGAAGCATTTGCTAAGTTAATATATGTTTTGACACCTTGTTGAATTTCCGCTGGTGAGAGTAGGAATGGAATTCTGACTTGACCGGGCGTGTTGAGCCCTAACTTGTTCCCTTAACCATAGATAATCTAAAAATTATCGGCTAAGCATCCGCAGATCTCATTATTTGGGATTTTAAATTTGCGGAGATCGAGAAATGATAGAGTTACTTATGAGTTTAGATGCTAAGCGTAGAGTAGTTGGTTCTCTTTAGAGCCCATCGAAGGTACTTATGGCTTTTTGTTCCCACAAGATTGTTTCACCCCATATCTGTCTAATAATAATTAGAGATGTTGAGTTTTTGGCGATAGTTAGTTCTTTATTCTTCTTTAGAGAATCTTTGCCCATGAGAGTTGGGTACACATCAAGGTACTGTTAGTGTTGCGGTGTAATAGACAACTGATTCCTGATAGTTTGTTGCTATTGTTTCTATTGTTATAAAAGCCGTAGGATTTGGAGTTTGGCACAAAAATTAACATGAAATAAAGCCCAAATATATTAAAGTTGAAAAATCCAAAGCCATAAAAGTTTTCTATGTCCGATGGTACCCCCGTTGTCATGGACTTCTAAAAAGGTTGAGGAAAATCCAAAGTCATAATAAGACTTCTGATAAAACGGTAATTCCGTTGAGTTAGTGGTTGAAAAGACCAAGGGCCTAAATTGCAAAAATGCAAATGTGATGAAATAAGTGTTAAGCCAAACTTTGAATCCGGAGATATCTCCTAAATCGTCGAAATTAGGACCTTGATGTGGACCTCATTCTTGTGTGCAATGGTTTTAGAGGGAAGGTGGATAACTAATTATCGACTTAGCTTTGTATCTTTATCGGAATAAAAATTATCGAAACGAGAAATTTGAAGAAATTCATTTCTCACAAAAAAAAAATCTAGAGGAAAATAGGAAAATGGGAGCAAAAGGTAATTACACAAGTAACTTCCATGGGTAGTGTTAGCATATAAAATCATATTTAACAATGATTTCGATTTTACGCTTAGTTTGGGGACTTGTGAAAAATCAGGGACGATGTATTCTATCCGTATGGTCACTTCACGCTGGGTTGTGTTTCCTACTCCGTGATCCTAACGTGTCGTTTGAAAAATGTTGGAGTTATTGATCGACATGAAAGTTCAACAAACCGTCACTCATAATGGAAGTGCTTAATCGTAATATCTACATGTGAATAAAAGGTAAACGGGCGTTTTTTAGAATTAGGGTTTTTAATCTCTTTGAGGAATCTTTGCTACTTCTTCATAGGTTTAGTAGAAAGAGATTGAAATCCTTGGTTTTAGAGCGTGAGTTGATTGCATTGCGTGGGGACACGACAATGGTCTCGTCTGGGGTATTTTGATATGTGCTAAAACACATATCATTTCTTTATCAAATATGACCCAAAATAACCAAGAAAGAGCCGTTTATTGCTAATATTTGCTATTTTCTTGAGTTTGTGCTTGTGCAGGTTCGGATATGTCAAAACAGACAAAAAGATAACCAAATCTGACAAAAACCCGAGCACGAGAGATAAAGAGTGCTAAAGCTGAGTCGGAAGGTCAGAATTGTGCATCTGTGAAGATTTCTATTCTCAAAGGATGATTCGTGAAAGATTTGATCAAGTTTACAGAATTGTCAGAATCAGTCCCTGAACTTTCATCAAATGGCAGAATATACCCTTGAAGTTTCAGAATTTTCAAATTCAGTCCTTGGACTATTGGAGATTGACAAGAATGGTCCTCGGAAGAACTTTTCAGAATTACACTTCTAGTCCCTGGATTTTCAGAAATGGCAAGTTAGGTCCCTAAATGCTAAATGGATCACATTATTAGTCTAAATTCAATATTAACTACCTTTGGTCCATATAACATCCAAAGCCCAAATCCAACCACCTTGGCCCAGAACCCGTTTATCCAATATCCTTACGGTACCACCCCATACCCGTTACCAGGTATACCCGGTCCACCAATCCTTATAACCGGTCAACCTGAGCCAAAATATAATAAAAAACCAAACCGCCAATTTTACCCCCAAAAACCCGTATGAACCCTAATACCCACCAAAACTAATTCACCACATGAAACTCAAATTCGTACGAAATTATCACTCAACTACTGACCGTGAATGACACCACGGATGCACTGTGGCAATCCGTGTGTCATATCACATCATCCACTTGCTTCTTGTTGGTGGATGAAACGTGGAAATCACATCCAAGGGTCGTGATGAAAGGATGATAGCTGGGATTGAATCTAACGACTGAAAAGACTCTAGAGAAAGCACAAGAATACATTATGGATCCTTCCAAGGCTTGGAGCTCAAGTATATAAAGACGTCCTCATTGAGTTTGAGACACCTTTCATTTTCTTAATCGGTAGCTTATGTAATTTCCTTTCAGTTTTAATGTTTTTATGTAATTTCAGCTTTGTACTCGCTTTTTCAAGTTTTAATAAAATTCTAGTTTTCTCTTTAAATCATTGTTTAAGTGTTAATGCTCTTTATTTCAGCTTATTAGTTGTGTTTGAAGCATCTCAGCTTATTTCAAAGTTGTTCTATCTTATTTCATCCTAAATCAAAAATCACAAAAATAAGGAAAATAGTTGGAAAATTAAAAAACTGTTTCACTGTTTTGAACTACAAGAAGCTTAAG
>OU343222.1:266030620-266072033 GCA_910596185.1 Chrysanthemum makinoi
TAATACATTTGAGTTACCAATACTACAAATACTCTATAATTGGTTTCTTATCGGAGAATCAATGACCCTTCTGTTGGATATTGGATTTCACAAACACATCAAACCATAACACAAAGTGGAAATATAAAGGGAATTCTAGAGAGAGAAAGTTAGAGGTTTAGGGAACTTAGTGAGAGAAAAAAAATTCTTATTATGAGCTCCAACTCTCTACCTTGGAAGGTAGAGAGTATTTATAGTCTTACAATAAATGCCACACAACGGTTGTGGATCGGGCATACAGTGGGTAAAGACTCGTCCGTCCTCCACGGTGTTACTAAACTAAATACTACTTAACATAAAAATACTATGACTACGAGCTTTCTAACGATTACATATACTTGAGGTGACCGACTCTTTAATACATGGAATTTCTAATTCCTAACAATCTCCCCATAAGGGAGGTCACCTCAAACATATACTAAAATGACATTGAATACAATCGGATATTACATTAACAATTGATCTTGCATTCTTGATGTAGTACTTTGCTCCGAAGTTCGTAGTCATTGATTCCACTCATTGCATGTTTGGTTAATCCAAGTGGAGGTCTTTTCCTGATCCACGTGATAATAATGTTGAGCCAGCTTTTGAGATCATCAGCTAATAGAAAATCTCGATACATCCATTGTGGTTTTGGTATTATGTGATGTTGTGACTTTTGGACCGACATGCTCACATTATGGATCATGATATCTTCTCATCAGAGTAGCGGAAGCTTTAGTTGATTCATGATATTGGCGGCGTGCGTGAAGCATGGAGTGATAATATCAGAGTCATTGATGCACTAATCATGATTTCTTTTGAGATGAATGTGTTAGGTGAGCATGCGGCTATGGATTGACGCTCCATTACGATCGGTATTTTGCAAGCGTCGAGGTGTACACGCATAAGAGTTAGCAATAAATGCACGAAAGTGTCTTTGATCACTTTCGATGAATTGAGTACACGGCCACGGTTCCCGTTGATCGGTACAAGTGCACTGTGATCGGGTATAATTCGAAGAATTTCCTTGGCGAGGGTTTTCGCGGTTGCTCTAGTTTGTTCTCAAACGGAGCGTCTCAAAGAAGACAACGGGTGAGTGAACCGGTAATTTAAGTCCAGCGATTGATGAAAAGAGATTTGAAAAACAATGGTGTATTGCTCAATAGAAATTGTTTTTGCAATATAACGAAGGTTTTAATGAAAATCAATTATCAATCATAAAACACCTTTTGATTTGAAAAATTAGTACCGCGATCGGCGTGCTAATGAAAAGAGTTTTAAAGCACAAGGACCGGATTTTCAAAGGTATCCGTCAATCCATAACCTGAACCAGGATTGATTCAAAAGAATGATAAGCCCCATTGTTTTATTCGGTTGTCACATGGTTGATCGTATAATAGATCTCACATGCCACCTACCGGGGAGCTTGTTAGATGTTGGCTCTAGAAGGATTTCCATCTTCATTGTGAATATGTTTGCATATCACTTTCGGATGTTACGGCAATACCACAAGGATAAATGTGTAGGACTCAAGATATAATCTCTCTTTCCACATTGTGTGAAACAGAGAGTCTTCATTGAAAGTGTCCTAATGAGATTTATTGATGATCTCGTGGCTCTAGACTCAATTTGTGCATATTTGGATCCTATATTGGAGACTAGGGAGAGGGTCTCCTTCTTCAATATCAACAATCTCTAAGAGACAGTCGATAGATTATGTAGGTTCCCCGTGAGAATGAAACAAGCCCTTTTCAGAGGAACTTGAGTGGTTTGGAAAGTTGAAGTGCGGTCGCGTCCTTTGGGTCCATGGCGTCTTGTCTTCAATACCGATGTTACCATCAGTAGCATATGAATTGAACCGGTTTCTACCCTAAGGTTGAATAAATGGAGGGCTATTTGTTTTCACCCTTTTCTCATTCAATTCTTTTTAATTCTTCAACCCCTTGGTGCTTACGAGACTTCATAGCTAGAACCTTGTTGGGTTTATTCGATACTAGCTCTATCTCGAGTCCGCACTCTTCCTATATCTCATTTTTCTCCTTTTATCATCATACCTAAGAACTCTACACTAACTAGTGGATAGTCCTGGGTAGATCCCTCGGTTACGGATCATGGGAACTCATACCTAACCTTATCGTCCTTATATCACCATACATAATGTAAAGTTGGTGGGTCTTTTTGGTATTGTTCATCTGCCATAGGAACCAATTGAAAACCATTTGAAAATCAATCGAGATACTTATGATATTTTATCAAAGCATTTTGTACCTGAATTGTTTTGATATTTTTAGAAGAAGAACTCCCCCTCAACATGTGAATCAAGTATTTGAAATAGTTTTCCACGCGGAGGCAAGAGAAAGAATTAACTTCTTTGATTACCATTTTCAAAAAATATCAACATCACTTCCTAATGAATCAAGTAGATAAAGCATTTTGGGGAAGGATGAGGTTTTCATGATTTTGCTCCCCTCAATATGTGCCTCGAGATTTGAAAAGAGTTTTGCACATACTAGAGGAACACATTGAGATAAATGATCACGTTTCAAATCATAGGTTTAAGATAGATGCTCCCCTCAACATGTGCATGGAAAATTTGAAATCGTTTGTCACATGTGGGAAGGAGAGCATGTACATCCTTATAAAACCATTTACGAATTATCGGTTTAAATCAATTTAAATCACAAATTCTACCCCGATCACAATTATCAAATCATTTGAGATTTGTGATCTCTTATAGATTTAAATTGATTTTGAAAGCTTTTAAGGAGAATTGTGACTTGATTATGAAAGCGTTTTAGCTGATAAGGATCGGTTTTTAAGACTTTAAACTCCATTGATAAAACATGCATGAATATCTTTTGAAAACAATTGAATGCCAAATAACTTTTTAATTTAATTGAAATCATTCTCCCCTCAATCAATGACATAGGTTGTTGATTGAGAGATTGATATTTTGACAAATAAGTCCGGATGATTATCAAAAATAGAGACTGAGTTATTTTTCAAAGCAGTTAGTTTTCAGAGATAAATGTTTATAAAATCAGAGCATGGAATTTTGAAAACATGATAAAGTATGGCTCTGTTCTTTCTTTGAAAAAGCGGGTTCTTGCTTGAAATGACAATAAACCATTGTTTCTCTTTCTCCCAAAAATAATTTTTGATTTTTTGATTTTTTGATTTTTTTTTTTTATTTTTATTTTTTAAATTGAACAACATCTAAAGTCCCGTGTCATTCTTTGAATGCAGCAAAACCGTAGATATTATCGAACCGAGAAAAAGCATGACAAAATGACAATATTTTTGAAGATTTTTTGAATTTTTCAGATTTTTATGGTTTTTTGAAGGTTTTATAATTTTGTATTTTGTTTTTAGAATAGATATATACAAGAGATAGATGAAGATAGACCTTTACTCCTCGTCTTCCTCGAAGGCGTTTGAGTGTTCACGGTTGAAGACTTTTCAAGCCAAGGCGTGGGAATAAACTCAAAGCGTTCTCTTGGAAGAGCTTTGGTGAAGATGTCGCTAAGCGATATTGAGACCTCACAAAATAGAGTTCCACCACACCTCTTTCCACTTGTTCCATGATGAAATGATGTCGAATGTCGATATGCTTTGCTCTTGAGTGTTGAGCGTTGTTGCATGAGAGAGCAATAGCACTTTATTATCACAGATCTGAGAGGATTTTGTTGAATTCAAAGCCATAGTCGGATAATTGAGATCTCATCCATAAGACTTGAGCACAACAAGATGACATGGCTATGTATTCACCTCTGTAGAGGAAATAGAAGTACTCATTTGCTTCTTTGAAGACCAGCTCACAAGCTTATCACCCAAAAGCTGAGCACCTCGGATGTGCCGGCGAGTATCTTGACATCCTGCATGATCGGCATCTGCATAGGCGTTTGTTAGTGACATACCGGTGTCCCGGTACCAAAGTCCCATATTGATGGTTCCTTGGAAATACCGAAAGACCCGTTTAACCGCTTCAAGGTGCTTTTAGTAGGCTTAGCACGGTATCTAGCACACATGCAAACGGCGAACAAGATATGCGGTCTACTAGTGTGAGGTACATCGGGGATCCAATCATACTACGATATTTTGTTTGGTCAATCATGATCCCTGAGTGGTCCTCATCTAGTTTGGTTCGATCAATCATGGGGTGTCAATGCGGTCACTTGAATCAATTCCAAATTTCTTTAAGATCTCAGTTGCATATTTAGATTGATTTATGAAAATGCCTCAGGGACTTTGTGAAATTTGTAATCCCAAGAAAAATGACATTTGTCCCATCATTGACATTTGAAATTTTGAACTCATTTCATTAAAAAAACGATCACATTCCATTGGGTCAGTCGAGGCAAAATAATATCATCAACATAAATTTGAACATGAATTAAATGTTTGCTGACTTCGGTGAACAATGTTGGATCAACTGCTCCTTTGCTAAATCCGGTTGATAGAAGAAACTTTGATAGTGTATCATACCATGCCCTTGGAGCTTGCTTTAAACCAGTAAAGGGCCTTCTTCAAACGATAAACGTGAGTAGGATGCTCTTGATTTACAAATCCTTGAGGTTGGTGGCGTGGCGACTTCTTTAAGATCTCCGTTCAAGAAATGCCGTCTTCATCCATCGATAGACTACCATGTTCTTACTTGCGGCATTAGCCAAAAGATTCTAATTGCCTCGATTGAGCAAAGCGAGCAAAAGATTCTTCAAAGTCTATACCCTCCTCTTGGCGGTATCCTTTAGCAACTAATCGAGCCTTGTTCTTCAACACATCACCATGCTCATCAAGTTTCACTTTGAAGATCCATTTTAGAGCAATAATCATAGCACAATCTGGGCGGTACTAACTCCCATACATCAAGTCGATCAAACTCATGAATTTCATCTTGCATGGCATTGAACCGGCTATCTTCATTCATGGCGGTTTTAACATCTTTTGGTTCGATCTTAGAGATGCGGAGTTGAAGAAGCACCATAAGGCATCGGTTGCAAGTTGTTTCCGATGTGGATCTTTGAGGGCGAGAGGGATTTCCAATGATGTTGTCTAATGGATGATCGTGAGTCCATTTTCGAGGTGTTCATGTGGTAGTTGTTGAGGGACGAAGTAGCGAGTTGATGTCTCTGAAGAAGATGGTTACGATGATTCATTGAGGAGCAAATATGTTTTCAAACGAAGCATCTTCAGGAGTAGCAAAGGGATTAACTTCATCATTGATGCGAGAAACAGTTCCATGATGTACATTTGAAGAATGATGATTTGTTGATGAGGCTGAAGGATCGTGAGGTGCTTCTTGACTTAAAGATATTGAGGCGAGGATTGACTTCATTCACTGGAATATGACCTCTTTGTAGGGATCAACACCTCATTAGTACTCGGATCATTAAGTTCATCAAACATAGGATCAAACAATTTCTTTAAATCATCTTCGGATGGAGGTACATATGGAGTTTCTTGAGAAGAGTTTGGAACAAGGGATGAACCAATTGGGTGATTTGAAGTGCGGTCAGGCTGAATTGTTCAGGAGCCGTTTGACGTCGGCTCATCAAGCGTAACGTGAATTGTTTCCATGATGTTTCGGGTTCTTTTGTTGTAGATTCGGTATCCCTTTTTGTTTGGTGCATACCTACAAATACTCCAATGTCTGCTTTAGCTCTAAGTTTGCCTAAGTCTTGACCCTCATTAGTTGGATAACACAATGCTCCAAACACACGAAGGAAAGAGATTAGGTTTTCTGTTGTGGACAAGTTCATATGGTGTCTTTCCATGAGCGGTGTGAATCGGGGAACGATTTTGTGTGTAGCATGCGGTGGCAATAGCCCGACCCAGAGAAACATTGAAACTTTTGAGTAAATCAACATTGTTCTAGCGGCTTCTACAAGAGTTCGATTTAGTCTTTCAACTACACCGTTACGTTTGAGGAGTTCGTGGAACACTTCTTTGATGGCTGATTACAATGCTTTCATAAAATTCACTAAGTTGTTTGTTAACAAACTCAGTTCCATTATCTGTTCAGGATAATTCGGCCGGTTTTGTTAAGTCGAACTGCATTTGGTTGATGATGAGTTTGATGATTATATCAGGAGTTTCATCCTTTGTCCTTAAGAACTTGACCCAGGTGAATCTAGAGTAATCATCAACCACAACTAACACATATTTCTTCCCAAAGATATTCTGCACTCTCATTGGTCCACATAAATCCATATGAATTGTATGAAGAACTACTGTGACAGAGTTAGTAGGTTTGGGTTTATGGGCATACTTCTTGCTTTTTCCCAATTGACATGCTGAACAAAGATGATCCTTTTCATACTTTAGTCGAGGTAAACCTACAACTAAGTCCTTTATGGAGAGATCATTGATGGTGCCGAAGTTCAAGTGATTGAGACGTCGATGCCATAACCATGACTTTGTTTTGAAGCCTTTGACAGCAAGCAAATTGGAGAAGACTTCATCATACCATCGATAGAGATGGTGTAAAGATTTGAACCACGAGTTCCTCTTAAAAGTTCCTTACCATCAAGTTCTCTAACAAAACAAGTATGTTTTCGGAAGGCTACTTCTAGATCAGAATCACAGAATTGACCAGCGAGAGAGCAGTTATGACCAAGACCTTCCACATAGTATACTCAGGATAACACTATCACCAACAACATAATCACCATAACCCATAATTGCACGAAATGATCATTCCGAATCTAACGTCCCGATGAATTTGCTCACGAAGTTCATGAGCATGACGGTCTCAGGTCATATGCTTGGAGCGACTGAGTCCGGTACCACGAGAACGATTTGAACGATCTGCGGTTGAACACGACAAGAATGGATAACATGATAATTGGGATCCCCATGCAAGAATGGGTTCCACTTGGTTAGTAACAGATTTGGAACACCCACATCGAAGCGAAACATCCATATCAGAAGTAGAAGCAATGGAATCATTGGGAATAGATGCAATTTTGGTGTCTGTATTTGACCTATTCAAAGTATGTTCACTTCTTAAGGGAATAGTTCTACCGTAGGCATCCATTTTCTAGTGGGCATAATCTTAGCAGTTTGAGAACAAAGCTGATTATTCTTATGGCCAAAAGGTATCCAATAATAACCTATCTTTATAAAAGTTCTTCCTGTGGGTTTCCACTTTTTTCTAACAATCTTTCGTTTTTGCCTTTTTGCCTTATTTGCACGATTATTAGCATTAACAATTTTAGCGGGCATTTGTGACATTAGACAAAGCATTCACACCACATTCATGATTAGCAAGAATTCAAGCGGAACATCATTACAAGGTTTGCAAATAGTATCGAGAATTCAATTAATTCTGATGCGCCTAAGGCTAATACTTGAATCAACACGATTCGTTTTATTCAACTCAAGCTTAAAGTTCCTAGATTGGTCTTCTACTCTCTTCCAATGCACATTCTTAGCTTGCAAGGTCCTATCATTCCTTGTATTGTCTTGAGACTTTGACCTTCGCTTTAAAGTCCTTGATTACTCTGTAGAGGAATGGGAACATTAGTTGGTTGATCTAATTTTTGCATTCCTGAACTTGATGTGCAAGGATCGGAAGTACTAGAAGGCACATTAGTGTATACTTTCTTAAGACTGTGATTTGAGCTTTTGGCAGGCACACTAAAGTTCACTTTCTTAGCACTAACATATCACGGAATCAGAACTACTTGAAGGCACATTAGTGTTTCCTTTCTTAAGACTGGGCATAGAACGGATTTCTGCTTGGCACTAGGCATAGAACAAGGCATCACAGCTTTGCCTTTTGCACCTAAGGTTAAGGATTTGGGACATGTTGCAATTACACATTCTAGCAACTCTTGAGATCGTTTGGCATGGAGGCAAGCAAACCTAATTTCACTATCAAGAGGTTTGTTAATGAAATCCTCTTCGACAATCTCACGGAGACATTCTAGACTATCCTTAAGGTGAGCACGGTATTCATGAAAAGCATGTTCATTATTCCTAAGATGAGGAGGAATATATTTAGCATCCAGATGTATATTGCGATCTAAGGGTGACTTTGAGACAACATTCTTATTGAAAACAAGTGGCGGTTTCCCATTTCCACGACTTCTCAGATTCTCTATTTCCTTTTGTAAAGACGTTATTTTTTCGTTGTTTTGGTCACGGGTGACTTTTATTGAATCATATAACTCTTTAAAATGTCGTTTAACTTTTCATTTTCTTCTAGAAAACTCTTGTTTTCCTTTTGTAAGGCATCAACTAAGTTTTGAAGATGAAAAGTTTGAGAATTGTGAGAATCTAAAGGAGGAGGCATTTGGGAGCCTGTCATATTGTTCGTTTGACCCTTTAATTGAGAGATTTGGGCTTTCAACTTTACGATCGTGTTGCCTGAGCTTGAATCTGTTCATCACGTTTGTTAATTTGAAAAAGCGCATCAAACTCACGGAGCATCGAGGATGTCTTGATATATGAGGTTTTGACATTTTCTTTAAGATGTTGATATTTTAGTTGTAAATTAAAATGCTCAACTTCTAGTTTAGAAAAATGTTTAACCAAATTGTCGTGATCATCGAGTTCAATTTTCTCGTTTAGTTTAGAATTAGTTTTTTCAAGCTCAATGACACGATCATGGGAGACTTTCGTGGTCAACCGATAATTCATGAAATTTGGAAGCATTAATAGAACAATTTGTAGCAGTGAAAAACACATCTTGAGCAACATTCAATCAGGTTCTCATTTTCTGTATGCAAGTTCTTCCTCTCAATCTCATTATATTTTAGTGCTCGCTCATAGTCACTAACTTCAACTATCATTGCATCAAATTCCTTTTCCATTCCCTTAATATCAGTTTCTATCCCTTTTTAAGACTCTCAAAGTGATCTTTTAGAAGTTTAAAGAAAGGCATGACCTCAGGTAAATAACATTCTTTCATTTGCTCAAAACCCCTTTCTCCTTCCGTAATACCATTGGGTGTGATCCTTTTCTTGCAAGTTTTCTCAAAATCAACAAATAGTTGAAAAATAACATATTGGCTGATTAAGGTCTTGCTTTTAGTGGCAATTGTTCTAGGAACAAGATGCATTGGTGTATTAGGAGGATACACGTTCTCTAGGCATTTTCCAAAGGGGGTTTGTTTCAACAATATTTTACTTTACGCTTATCTAAATCCATTTTCGAGAACTTGTTCGGGAGTTAACAATGTCCGAGGCTTAAACATGTTCAAGGCAATCCAATTTTCCTTTTTTGTAATCATGGGGTGTGATGATTACTTTCTTTTCTTTACATTTAGGATCATCTAAGTTTCTTGTTCATCTTTCCCCTAGTGATTCATCGATTTCTTATCTTCCTCAGTGCACTCAAGCGCCTAGGTTTCTGTCTAGGTTTAAGGATTTTCATGCCATCATAAAGAACCTTATGAGCATTTCTAGCCTTTTTAATGACCTCTGGATTTGGTTCCTCAACAAGGGAATGCTATGCTTATCGCTTAGGACTCTATGCTTAGTGATCATGTGAGCGGTCTGAATGGTGTTTCCTTGTACGTACAACTTATTTTCAAGCTTGTTTTCAAAGTTTTTAGATTAGAAAAATCATTCAAAAGTTTTGATTCCTTTGCATTAAATTCTTGCTTAAGCATTTTCACATTTTCTTGAAGTTCTTGTTTTGCTTAGCTGTTTTAGAAAGTTTTTCTTGCAAGGAATTTAACTCTTGTTTTAATACTTCTTCTCTAAACCTACTTTTTCTAATATTTATGCGCATTTGGTCATCCATTTCCTGCTCACGGTGGTCAACTCAAATTTAGCACGTTGTTCATAAATAGCAACACGTTCTTTATAGGCATTTAATTAGATATTACAGGACTCATCGAGGGCACATGCAGTGTATTCATCAAAAATATAGTCATTGTTGATTGCAGGAGATGCATCACTTGGTACAACTTCACTTTCACTTTGTTTCACATATTGATCATATGGGACAACATTGATATTACCCATATTTTCAATATTTGATACAAAGGTTTCAGTTGATAGTACTTTGTCATGCATCTTTTGCACATCAGCATCATCATATAGTTTTAGTACCTCTGAGATGAGTTTGTCTTTGGATGGGCCAACTTGTGGTGAAGAGGAGACCTTGGGAGAAACCATTGGAGAAATGCTAGCCATAAAGATTGTGTGTCGATGGTCCATCATCCACATCAGTCGTATGCATCACAATCGGCGACTTGAAAGGCATTTTGATGATTGTGACCTATCTCTGAATAGGCTGCTCATCCACATCACGCATCATAGGTCTTGGCATTGCCCTCGGCTAGAAACAACAATTCCTCTTCATCCAAGCGGCACCATTATCACGAGCTTGCCAAGCGACATCTTATCTACGGTAATCACGTGCATTCGGGGCGCTTTGGAGATGTGTAGTTCCTTGCAATGTGTCCCTCACCACCACAATTATAACATTTGATCGGCTTAGCTTGACCTTGATTACCATTCCTTCCTCGATTCGATTACCATAACCTCTACCGGCTCCACCTCTTCCACATCTCTGTCTTTCACTGGCTGGTTGCACCACGATCCTCCCATCTTTGTGGCTTGATTGTGTGGTTAGATCTTTGTTCGAGGTTGTTATTGGTTTGTGGGAGAGAATTCATGTTTTGACTATCGGAAGAGCTAGTTGATTAATGAAATTACCCATTGGTGCATCGACATCCTTGTTTGAACATAGGATCGAGGGAGTTTGTGATTACCATGTCCCATGGGTATGACTTGTGAGGCTTTGGTTGTGATTCCGATGTTTGAATAGAAGGCGGTTGAGTCATTAGATGAGCTTGTCTCTCCATGGTTTGGTTTTGAATGATTAAGAACCAATTTTTCAAACATAGCATGTCTCTCATTCAGAAGGAGGAAGGCATAGAGTTGCTCATAGTTTGTATTCTTCAATCCTTTAGTGAGCTTCACAGGAGTGACAAACTTGTGCCATTAGGGATTCATGTTGTTCACAAATTTTGAGTTCATTTGAATGTTAGGCATAGTCATTCAGATGTTCCTCATGTCATTCACCAACTTATGAAATCTCACATAGTACTCATAGACACTCTCATCTGGTTTCATCTTGAAGTGTTCAAATTCGTCATAGAGTTGTGATTCTCTGTCTTCCATAGTTAATTCGAACACAGAGAAGCATCTTGACATTATCCCATACGCCTTTTGCTTGGTGTTGTGATTGATCAGCTTGCAGATGTCTTTAGGAAGACCTTGAAGAACAATGTTAGAAGCCACGATATCGGCATCGAATCTCTTTTTCTCCTTATCATCAAGTCATCATACATCTTTGGTGCTCCATTCCGTAAATCGAGTTCCATCTTCGGCGATTATCAAGTATCTCTAGTTGTCTCAACTCGATACGGTCCTTCATCAATGGATTTGAGAATGTTGACACCATTTTCCTTTCAAGAACTGTACAATCGATTCGTTGAGCCCAAGAATCGTAGTCGATTCGTCAAGCATGGGTGGGCGAGTATCTGAACCATTTGCTTGAACATCCTCGAACGCGATGGAGATGATAGTAGAGCGTTGGTAGACATGTTAACAGATTATCACGGGATTTTATAACTCTATGATTAAACCGGAAATAGATTCTTTCACGGGATTTTACTAAATCAAGAGAAAACCGTAAACAATCACCCAAATTAAGTCCAGTCATGCTAGAAGATAAGACCAGAGTGCACCAAGTCGCTAACACCTAATTCGCTACACCCCAAATTATTAAGCTAAAGTCCCAAGTCGCTAACAGTGTTACAAAATGCAAAGTCGCTAAGTAGTAACTTCGCTAAGCCTCAGTTAAGCTAGCAAAATTTGGCTAAGACAATTAGCTACTCAAATTAAGCTAAAACTTCAAGTCGCTAAGAGCAACTAGCTTCTGAACCAAGTCGCTAACCACCAAGTCGCTACACAGTGGAGAGTCCACTACTTGTCTTGTTAAACTAGGTCTAAATTAAGCTAGCTCAAGCTAACAACTAACTAACTTCGCTACAAAATTGTGAAACAAGTCGCTACGAAGAAAGAGATCCGTATATCAAGTCGCTAGCAAGAAAAACCACATAAACATCACTTTTCAATCAAAAAAACAACCCAACCAAGATGATTCAAGCTTACCAAATGAAAACCTAAACTCTTGTGATGATTCTAAACATAAAAGTACTAACAAAATCCAAGCTTTAACACAAGAAATCAACCAAATGATGCAAAAACCACTAAACTTTTCAAACTCAAAAACCACCTAAAACCACTAGAAATCCAAAGATGTGAAGATATGATCTAACCATGGCTCTTGATACCAATTGTAGGATATTGGATTTCACATACACATCAAACCATAACTCAAAGGGTAGGTATACTATAAGGTGAGTTCTAGAGAGAGTTAGAGGTTTAGGGAACTTAGAAGAAAGAAAATTCTTATTATGAGCTCCAAATCTCTACCTTGGAAGGTAGAGAGTATTTATAGTCTTACAATAAAAGCACACCTACGGAGTGGATCGGGCATACGATGGGTAAAGACGTCAGTCCTCCACGGTGTTACAAACTAAATACTACTTAACATAAAAAGTACTATGACTACGAGCTTTCTAACGATTATATACTTGAGGTGTGGAGACTCTTTAATACCTGGAATTTCTAATTCCTAACATGGTTAAGCGAGGCGATACCAAAATATTGTCAAAAGTATTTAAACCCTTAGCACAAAATCCATATACCTCGTCTTTTTAGTGGTACTTAATAAATACATAAAATCAACCACCATGAACCAAGAACTTAAATACCAAGCCGGGGTGTGAACATTATAAGTTCCCAATCTTAAATGGCCATCAAAACTTGCCTTTGTGTCCTTGTGATTTGGTGTACCTTTTCAAAGCTACATTTCATTTGTGATTATTGGTTTAAGTTCACTTGTCGTTTTGCCTCGCATTTGTTTTTTGGCTGATTTTAAACTTAGTGCATGCCCCTTTCGTTCTTCCGACTCCACAAGTCCACTTTGAGCTTGCAAGTATTCACATTGGCGTAGGGCGTTCTGCTCCTTCAGCCGTGGTGAGTAGCGTCGCACCACCAGTCCACAGCCGTAATGGCGAGAAGATAATGCCGATGAAAAGAGCTTCTCCAAGCACCCTCGAGGGTTACGGAGATGGCATTGTTGTCCCGGCCATCGTGGCGATGAAATACCTTGAGCTCAAACAGAATGTTGTTGCTTAATCTTGTAACCCAAAGCCAATTTTATGGTTTTGTCGGGGATGACCCTCATGCACATATTTGATGGTTCAACAAGATTGCATCGACCATCAAATACAAGAATGTCCCACATGAAGCAATTAATCTTCTTACGTTCCCATTCTCTTTAGAGGGACAAGCCCGGATTTGGCTTGAGAAACAACCCCTCGTTCCATTGAGACATGGGAAGATTTAGTCACTAAGTTTGTTAGCGAATTCTATCCTCCATCCCGAACTACAAGTCTTAAGAATGAGATAATGAAATTTACTCAAAGATTTGATGAATCATTCGGTGAGGCATGGGATCGTTACAAAGAGTTGCTACGAAAGTGTCCGCATCATGGTTTTACCGAGTTAATGCAAATGGATACTTTCTACAATGGTCTGACCAAGTGACCAAGACTCTTTAAATGCCTCCGCAGGGTAATTTCTGAGCAAGACCACAAAAGAAGCCTTGAAAATCATAGAAAACAAGTCCGGCTCCCATGCAATACGAACAAAGACATATCGGTCTGGTCCTACTGCGGGACCTTCTACTTCAGCTCCCGTGAGTACATCTAGCACCGATGCTAAGATTGACAAACTCACGGATGCTATTCAGGCTTTGGTTCTTGCTAACCAAAAGAAAGTCACTTTACGCACACCATCACATGGTGAAGAAAGAAAGGGTTTGTGTCACTTGTGGTGGCCCTCATGCATACTACAATTTAATGCCAGATGGTAGTCCGTTTGAAGCCAATGCTATAGCCGGTAATTCACATCAGGGAGGTAATCAATACCGTCCTCAAAATGAACCAAACTACGTGCTAACACTTAGGGGACCACCCGGTTTTAACCAGAATCCTAACATACAAACCGGAATCAGAACCAACCTAGAATGAACCAAGGTTATCAAAACCAAGGTAATTTCTATCACGGACCAAATCAAGGTTTCCAACACCAGGAAACTTTGGTATCAAAACAATTTCAATCGGGGTCAATTTCATGGAAATCTTGTGAATCTAATCAAAATTTTTCAAAATCAAGGCCCTAATCCGAACAATAGAGGCGAAATTTTCCTAATCAAACTCAAGCCATTGTTCCCGGACCATCATCGATGAGTTATTGAAGCAATTCATGAAATCCCAAGATGAAATGAACAGGAAGTTGTTGGTTAGGGGATCTAAAGAAGTCTATAAATGATCAACCCTCGGGCTCAGGAAAACTTCCGAGCAACACGATCGCTAACCCGAAGGCGATCAAAGGCGATCACAACCGAAGTGGTGCTTTCATATGATGGACCCGCTATTCCTACTACCTCTTCTTCTTCTTCTTCTCAGAGGTAGTGAAGTAGTTTGGATCGAGGCTACAAAGGACAAGGAACTTCCTACTAATAGCGGGTACCAGCGATGTCCATCCTCAAGTTGTCCCGAAACCCCAAATCCAATCGAGGTTGTTTTGAGTTACCTCCGTGCTATGCTCCGTTGAAAACCCCAAATCCAAATCTTCTATTCCTTACCCATCACGTTTGAATGAGCAAAGCTCCGCGAAAAAGCAAGTCATCAAATGGACAAATTTTTCAAATTTTCCAAGAACTACATTTTGACATAAGCTTTGCGGATGCTATCATCCTGATGCCCAAGTTTGCATCAACTCTCAAACACATGTTAAGCAACAAGGAAAAGCTGTTTGAAATGGCTAAAACTCCTTTAGCGAGAAGCTGCTGTTTATGTGAAAGCTTCAGAAGCTTGGAGATCTGGAAAATTTCTCTTACCTTGTATAAACTTTCCAGGATTGTGAATGTTTTGCCTTAGCCGATCTTGGTGCAAGCATTAACCGATGCCTCTTCGATTATGGAAGAAACTTTCTCTTCGGACCTTACTCCTACATGCATGACTCGAGCTTGATCGTACAATATCCGTCCACTTGGCATTGCCAGGAAGCTATATTCGTGAAAGTAGGAAAGTTCCATTTCCGAGTGACTTTGTGGTTGTTGACCGATGCCGATCAGGGTTCCTCTCATTGTTGGGCGAGGATTCACGAGAGCGGGCGTGCTCTCATTGATGTATTTGAGCAAGAAATCACACTATGTGTAGGTAATGAAGCTGTCACCTTTAACCTTGATCAAACTTCAAGGTACTCCGCAAACTATGATTACGAGTCGGTTAACCGAATAGATATCATTGATGTTTATACGAAGAGTACTCTCGAAGTTCTCGGTTATAATCATAATTCTTCGAGTGATAATCTCACTCATTCATCTCAACCCATCATTGCCAATTCTACTCCTTCTCTCCCTCCGTTTGAGGAAAGTGACTTCATCTTGGAAGAGATTGAAGCATACTTGTCTAGTGATTCGTAGTGATTTCATGGGATAAAAGAGAAGAAAATTGATCACGCTCCATTGACTTCGAGGAGATATTCTTCTCATCAAGTTGCTCAATGATGATCCATCATCACTCCCCTCCCGTGAGGAGCTTCATAACAAAGAAGTCAAGTCGGTTGAGAAAGCGAAAGAATTTCATGAAGTCGAACTTAAGGACTTACCACCTCATCTCGATTCTGGGTATGCATTTCTTGAAAGTGATGATAAATTACCGGTCATTATTGCTCGAGATTTGAATAAAGATGAAAATTTGCTTTGATAAAGATCTTGAAGTCACACAAGCAAGCAATTGCTTGGAAACTCTCCGACATTAAGGGTATCAACAAAGCACGAGTTTTGTACTCACAAAATCTTGATGGAGGATGACTTCAAGGCGATAACATCGAAGGCGAGTAATCAAAAAATCCATGATGTTATTAAACAAGAGGTTCTTAAACTTCTGATGCGGGATTAATTTAGATTTCAGATAGTCCTTGGGTTAGCCCAATTCATTGTGTTCCTAAAAAGGGTGGCATAGCTGTTGTCACAAATGAAAATAACGAGTTAATTAACTTCGGTATTATGATTACGTGATGGCGTGTTTGCATTGACTATCGTAAGTTGAATGGAGCCAAAAGAAAAGACCATTTTCCTCTACCCTTCATGGACCAAATGCTTGAGAGATTAGCGAGGGAACGAGTACTATTGTTTCCTAGATGGTTTCTCGGGTTATTTTGATCCCCATTGATCAGGGATCAAGAAAGACCATTCACACTTGTCCATATGGAACTTTTGCCTCTGAGGCGTATGCCTTTTGGCTTATGTAATGCTCTGAACGCGTTCAATGATGTATGATGGCCATATTCCACGACATGATCGGGGAAACAATGGAGGTGTTTATGGATGACTTCTCGGTCATTGGGGACTCATTTCAAACATGTCTCTCCCATTTAGAAAAAATGCTAAGACGGTGTGAAGACACCAATCTTTGTCTAAATTGGGAGAAGAGCCACTTTATGGTCAAAGAGGCATTGTCCTTGGCCATAAGATTTCAGCGGGATTGAGGTTGATAGAGCAAAAGTCGATGTTATTGCTAAATTGCTTCATCCTACTACCGTCAAAGGTATTAGGAGTTGGGTTTTAGGTCATCCGGTTTTATCGAGATTCATACAAGATTTTTCTAAAATCGCTTCCGCACTATCCCATTTCTTGAAAAGAGATGCTCCTTTTATCTTCTCACTGAGTGCATCAAGCTTTTGAAACATTAAAGAAAAAGCTTCTTGAGGCACCCATTCTCGTTGCTCCCATGTAAGGATTTGCCTTTTGAGCTCATGTGCGATGCAAGTGATTTTGCTATCGGTTTTGTCCTGGGAAAGCGTTTAACCAAGCATTTTCACCTATCCATTCACATAGCAAGTAAAACTATGATGAAGCTCAAACCCATTTACCACCACCACGAAAAAGAGCTCTAGCCGTGTATATGCGTTTGAGAAGCTTCGGCCGTACTTAATCTTGACCAAATGCGTGGTGTATACGGATCACTCGTCTCTCAAATATCTCTTTGCAAAACAAGATGCAAAGCCGAGATTGCTCCGTTGGGTTCTCCTCCCACAAGAATTTGATATCATTATCACGTGATAAAAAGGGGCTGAGAACCTAGGCTGGCGATCATCTGTCGATTAGAAAACCCTCACCAAGATGTTTTCGAGAAAAAGGAAATAAATGAAACATTTCATCTCGAGACACTCAATGCGGTTTCTTTTGGTAAATTCTACTACCCCATGGTTTGCTGGCCGCATGTCAAGAATTACCATGCGGGTAACTTCATAGTGAAAGAATGTCGACCCATGAGGAAGAACAAATTCTTCAAGGATGTTAAACATTACTTACGGGTGTCGACCCCTACTTATTCAAAATAATGACTACGGATCAAGTCATTGGCGATGTATTTATGGAGGAAGCTATGGACATTCTCAAAGCTTGCCATGCTTTGGACCGCGGGGGGCCATCATAGTCCAACTACACTGCCAAAAGGTGTTTGATTCGTTTTATTTATTGGCCACGATTTACATGGATGCCACGCGAATTTGTCAAAGACACTGTGGCCTTGTCAGCGTCACGAAAATATCTCGCAAAGAAATGAAATGCCGCAAAATGCCATTCAAGTATGTGAGATTTTTGACATCACGGGGCATTGACTTTATGGGGCCATTTCCATCATCTCGAGGAAACAAATACATACTTGTGGTTGTTGACTATTTGTCAAAATGGGTTGAAGAAAGCTTTACCACCAATGATGCCCGAGTTGTTGTGAAATTCTTAAAATCTCTTTTGCTAGGTTTGGAACTCCACGAGCTATAATCGATGATGCGTGGTACGCATTTCGCAAGGACCATTTGATAGAGTCATGCAAAAGTATGGTGTAACTCACCGTCTCTCTACGTACCACCCCGAACAAGTGGGCAAGTGGAAGTTTCCAACCGTGGTATAAAAGAATTCTAAGAAAGGGTCGATGAAACCGTGCATCACGGTCGGTATAAAGCGGATGGCGCTCTGGGCCTTCCGTGCGGCTTATAAAACACCCATTGGGTGTACTCCATACTAATAGTATGCGAGAAAGGCGTGTCATCTACGATTGAACTTGAGCACAAAGCATCTGGGCCTTGAAAACATTCCAACGATATTAATAGGCATTGGTGATCACCGGAAAATTCAAATGAATGAATTAAATGAACTCCGTGATCAAGCATACGAAAACTCTTTGATCTACAAACAAAAGACAAAGAAGATTCATGACTCCAAAATCAAGAACAGCGTTTTCAACGTCGGTGATCGAGTCCTTCTTTTCAATTCAAGATTGAAGATTTTCTCGGGAAAACTAAAATCCCGCTGGTGCGGAATCATTCACCATCACTAAAGTATTTCCTTATGGAACTATTGAGTTATCTCAACCCGATGGTCCAAATTTTAAAGTGAATGGTCATCGATTGAAACATTATTTTGGAAGGACATTCCACGGTGGTTGTCCCCGGATCTACAAACATTCCCTATGAACCAATGAATGCGGGGATCGAGTCAAGCTAGCGACTCGGTAATCAAAACAGTAGCACGCCATATGGGTTTTCACCCATATTTCTGACTTCTTTCTATTTTCTACCACCCTAGTGTGGGAGGTTGCCCATTTGTATGCTGTTTAAGGAGGTGTTCAACTCCGGTTTTGAAAAAAAAAAATCATCACAAAAATAATGGTCGTAGTATTTCCCTTTTACGTTCTATGTTTAGGCATAACCGCCGGTACTTTGAATATTGAGGGCAATATTCATTTCTAGTGTGGGGAAGAATTCTCACGAATTTTATCATGTAATTATACCACCCAATTCCCCATTTTTGGCCAAATTTTTTTTTGGAGTAAGTGTTTTGCACTTACTCGCTTATGGTTATCGGTCATCCATGTCTAATAAACAAAAGGATTGGCTAATCCAGAGATCAAAGCGGCTCTTGGTAAATATTTATCAAATCCGTTGACGGCTTGCAATTTGCCCAAAATTGTATGGTGTTCACCTCACCATATCTTTAAAAAGTGAAGAGTTGGCTAGCCTGCAAGTTTATGGCTTGTGGTAAAGGCAGTTGGAAAACCATAATTGGTATTCGACTCACCAAAGATAATATTGATAATTTATCTAAGAGTTGGCTAGTCGAGAAGCAAACGGCTTCTGGTAAAGACAAATCAAAACCGTTGAAAGCTGGTGATTTGCTCAAAATCATTTGGTTATCATTGTGCCAAGGTTCTTACTTGAACTGAAACAATTGGCTACTCTAGAAGTAATGGCTTTTGGTAAAGAGATAAAATCCATTAAAGTTTCTCAAAAGATTGCTAGGGACTAGCAATATCTTAGTGTGGGGGATTGATAAGTGTGCAAATACTCATCATTTTTGTACCTTTTAGTCTGCAAAAACATCTGAAAACACTCAGAAATGCATCAAAATGATAAAAATATCACAAATAAGTGTTTTATGTGTTTCAAATGCAAAAATACCAAAATCAGGTGAAAAACGTATCAAGTTTGCATAATTGGTAGTTTTAGTCCCCCAAGTTTTAAAAGTTGTCAAAAATAGTCCCTGGTAAATCAAAATAAAGCAAAATATCATTTAAGGTCCATGGGATTCATGAGTTGTCAAACTTGGTCCTTGAAGTTTAAAATTGCAAAATGACAACTTTGGTCCCTCAACTTTGAAAAATGTCAAAAATAGTCCTCGGATATTTTAAAAAATGGAAAATTATCAAATATTATCCTTGTACTATTCATACTTGGCATAATTGGTCCTTGTGTTAACTTTGGAAAAGTGGCAGGTTCAGTCCCTCAAAAATTGCTAAATTGCAATTTTGATCCTTATGATAATAAGCTAAACCAAACCGGACCCTTGTTATTAACCAACCCACAAATCCAGCTGGCCCAACACACAAGCCCAACCCAACTCCACTTGAACCTTGACCCCTGAACCTTGAGCTAGTCCAAAATCATTTTGACCAACATGTTTGTGTTGGATATACCATTTTGACCCCCACCCCGTTATTAATATCCACTTAGGTCAAATAGTCAAACCCCAAAACGGTTCCATTTCATCTCCACTAACTATAATTGCAAACCCAAAACCGGGGATGGTTTCACCACCACCGTCTACCACCTCACCACCACTGTCACCCACTTGTATATACCATCCCCTTCCTCCATCCTCCCAAAATTCTTTAAATGCAAAAACACCTTTCCAAATACTTTTTGGCACCAAAAGTGCCATGTGTACGATTCTGATGAATTTGAAGGATTCAATGGCCAAGATGAAGTGGGAAACAATCAGAGGTCGACAAAGAGTTGAAAAGATCATTATAAAGCAAGGAAGAAGCAATGTAGAAAAATATCTAGTGTAATTTAATTTAGTTTATGTCGAAATAGTTAATTTTTAAATTCCAGTGTATGTTTAAGCTTTCAAGCTTTGTATTTCAAGTTCTTAGTGTATAATAAAGCTTTTGTGAACATCAATTTCAGTTTTAAGCACTCTTTTCTGTTTATGCAAAGTTTCCTCCTTAAATTCTCAATATGATCAAATGTTGTTATTAGTTGTTGTTTTGGACTCATAAGCCCATATAAGCTCCTCAGAAAGCTTTTTAAAGCTTTTAGTAACTTTAAAACACAGTTTACAGTTAAAAAGCAAAAAAAAAATTAGTTATAAATAAAAAATCAATGGAGAAATGATCAAGAAGCTGGAGCAGGGTTGATTTTGGATTGCCCTTGGTTTAGTGCTTCTTGGGAAGCCATAGGTTGTGGTCTTGTGCTTTGGTTCTCAGTTTTGAGCCTGAAATCAATTTGTAAGCTTATTTCTTGATTTTGACCAATCACTGTAGAACTGCTTATCATTGCTTATCTCTGTGTTTTTTATTCTTATTTAGTGTATGTTAGTGATATTATTGCTTAATATTGCAAGCTTGTTCATTAATTTCCTTAGTTGCTTAGTTTTCATTTTCTCACTTTTAACATTGCATAATAGTAATTTAGAGGTCTTTGTTGTTATTATTGTGGAGATGTTTATGTGTTTAAATTAGCTTATTATATCATTAAATGTTCTTATGAATCAGTTTCATGGCCTAAATCAGTGTTAAGCTTTGAAAAGTTTCATAAAAGTTTTTAAAAGAGTTGTTTGGTTTAACTGTATAAAGCGTGTTAGAAGGTATCCAAACCTTTGTTCTTGTTTGTTGTTTGTCACACTTGGTCTTAATAACTCAAAGAAACCATAAAAACCAGTCCTTGTTCAAGTAAAAGTCAAAATAGCTTTTAATCTCATATTACTTGTTAACTGTTAGGATTTAGAAGATAAAATTCATCATAGTAGCTTATAATTTGGTCACATAGCTTAATTTCATCTTATTTTAGGTTAATATAACATAATCAGTGAGTAGGATCAATCCAAAGTTCATATAAGTCAACTTTTTAGTATAACTTAAAAGTCAAAATTTCACTTAATCAGGTTTTTTGAATAAACTAGTTAATTTTTTATAGGACTTAATGTTGAGTTTCATGTTTCATGCTTTTGGGGTATTAATATTTAACTGCTCATCTTTATCATAGTATTTTTATAATTTCTAGTTAGGAGAAAGAAGGCTTATTTAGCTGCTATTTTTTAGTTTCTTTTAAGCCCTTGAAAAAGTGCCATGTGCACAGTTGCAAGCTTTTCACAAGCTCACCGAGCTCATTAGTTAGATTTAGCTTGTGTATCTTAGCTTATTGGAAAGCTAACCTAGGACCATGGCACTTAAAGTTTCAAGCTTATATTTTCACTTTGTAGCTTATTTAATAGGGCGGATGCAAGTAGCTTTTGTTTATTCATTTCTGTGTACACTAAACACTTAGTGATTTACAAGCTTTTTCACAAGCTTGTCATAAGCTCATTAGTCAACACCAGTGTGTGAGCTTGGACTTTTTGGACACCCCACCAACCCATCTTGCTCCCTCAGTCTTTATTTTGAGCTTTTTAGCTTATTTAATAAGCTTAAATTGCTTCTAGATATACTGAGCTTGTTGGTTTTATAGGTTTAGGATAAGTGCTTATTTGCTTATTTTAAAGCTTATCATTGGAGGATGTGATCCAAGCAGGGAGAGTCTCTGTGCCTTTTAGCTTAATATAAGTAGCTTTAACCTGTTTGTATCTTATTTCATCTTTGGTTAAATCTGTGAAGCTTATTTTAAGGTTATTTGAGCTTAAAAAATCAAAATAAGCCAAAAGCTTAACTATTGAGCTCATAAGCTCATTCTCTGCTTATTTTTAAGTTTCAAAATTTTTGTTTTCATAAAAGTTGCTTATTTTCAGTAGTTAAATAGTTTTGTAAAAGAAAAATCACAAAAACATCATTTTAAAAATAGTGATAGCGTTTATTTAATAGAAATTAGCTTTTTAATTTTCTTTTTCAGCTTATTATTAAGCACTTTTTGTTTTTATAATTTTCTTAGCTTTCTATCATCATAGGATATTTATAGAAAAAATTTCATAATTTTCTTAGTTTGTTTAGTATTTATTAGAATTAAAAATAGTTAAAAAGTATTAAATAATTAATAATAAACAAATAAAAAACATAAAAAAATATCTTTTCAGTTTTAAAATAAGTTTTCTAATATTTTAGATTTTTCTAAGTTAAAATTTCATTTTTCCAGGTTAATTTTATATTTTCTTGTATTTAAGTGTATTTTAATAATTAATAAATAGGAATTAATTAATAATAAATAGATAAAAAGTGTAAAAAATATATTTTCAATTTTAAAATAAGTTTTATAAAATTTCAGATTTTTCTAAGTCATAATTTCACTTTTCTAGCTTTATTTCATATTTCCTTATATTTTAGGGTATTATTAAATAGTTAAAAATAGTTTTTAATTAATAATAATTAAATAGATAGTCATAAAAATAATTTTAATTTTCTAATAATTTTCTTTTATTATTAGGATTGTAAAAATATCATTTTCATATCCATAGGTGTTTTATTCTTTTATATTTACGTTTTATTTTGTACGTTTACATAAAATTTAATAAGCGTGCGTATTTATGTTTGTTTAATCGATTGTTGTGCTTTATAATTACGTATCCAATTACCATTCCAATCAATCGTATTGTGTAATTATAAACCAAAATCCTTACAGATGATTATCCTTAGTGATCATTCGACATCTGAACGTTTTTAAGCACCATTAATCCTCCGTGGGACTTAACGACCCGGGAATCCACTGTATTCCAAGGGAAATTGCATTGGTTTTAGACTGTTTGAATTTTATTACGGTTGACCATTCACAAGTGGTTGACTTGTGTAATAAACTTGACAGTTTGGAAGCGAATCAAATTTTGTGGTTCCGTTGCCGGGAGTGTTTAGAGATGTTGCATCATTTAAGTGTTAGTTGATTACCTGAACCTGTTTAAGTAATAATTATGGTTTAGAACTGTGTTTGTTGGTTTAAATTTGCACATCAGTTAGATTTAGGAGTGTTTAGATCAAGCTGTGTTTCTAAATTAGAGGTTCAAGCATTAGGATAATTAGCTTGCATTAGTATTAAACTGCATAAAATAGCCTTATTCAGTCATTTACTAGTATTTTAGTACTAAGATAGTCAAAATTGCATAAAATCAGTTCTAGTTTTTGTTTCAGTTTGAATCAGTTGGTGAAATCTTGCATTTAGGTAGATCTAGTAGTAAAATAGCTTACAATAGTTGTATTTCATCATTTCACATCAATATCAGTTCACAAATTAAGCTCAAATTTCATTTTGGTATAAATTACCATTTCTGAGTTAAAAGTCAAAAGTTGGAAAAATCAGTTTCAACCAAACTTTGTTGATTTTTCATGGATTCAATTTTGAGTCAAAATTATTGAAACTTTGGGATTTTCAAGTTTGGTTGGTCTATTTTTGAAAAGAGAATTTTTTGGAATTTTTGGAAACTGTTTTAAGCACTTGATAAGTTCTTCATTAGAGTGATTTGCGACGATTTCACACTTAGTTAATCTTGAGTTGTGAACCGGGCAACTTGCTCGTATACCTTTTCACATCATTCATTTTTTATAATTAGGGCCTAAAAGTTGGTTTTAGAAGTTCTTTCTGGGTAATCTATAGCTTCTCACTTTCGGTTTGCATTTCAGTTCAACTGGTTTAGCTTATAATTAGCTTCTCTCAGAAAGTAGCTAGGATAGGGCTATTTGGCATTAGAGCTTATTTTAAGACAATACTTGGTAGATTGCTTATTAGAGGTTAGGAGTAGCTGGAATTAGTTTCTTTTAGGTAATTTTAGCACACTCTAACTTCGAGAATCATTTGGTGCCCTTTAGTGTTTTTTAGCTTATCTTAAGAACTTATTTACTAGCACTTTTCACTCTGACCCTTATTGATGACACTAGCATAGGTTTTCTGATTTTTATTAGGATTATAATAATATTTTAGAATTTCCTTGAATTTTCATAATTTTCTGCTACTGTTTACTATTTTTCTTATTTTAAATATGTTTTTAAGACTTTTTTAAATAGCTTTTAATACCAATAAAATAGAAAATCTTCAAAAAAATAATTTTTCAATTTTACTAGATTAATAAAAATATAAAAAAAAAATAATTTTTCCAGATTTTTCCTAGTTAAATTTGTAATTTTTAGCTATTTAATTAGTTTAAAACAGTTTTTAATTCATAGAAAAGAGAAAAATAATCAGAAAAATATAAAATAGTTTCATAATTTTCACCTTTATTTTTATAATTTTTAGTATTTTTAATTAGTTTTAAAAGTTAAAAATTAGTTTTTAATTCAAATAAATTCAAGAAAAATCATAAAAATTAGTTTTAATTCTTAGTTAATTTTCAAATTGCATTTTTAGAGTAAAAATAATTTTAGATCATATTTAGGATTTAAATTTGACGTACTTGCATTTTATTTACGTTTCATTTATTGCATTTTAGTTTTATTCGCGTATTTAGGATTCCCCATAGATTTAGATTCCCTTTTAATTGCTTCCCTTAATTTCCCATTGCCCCGTAGTGTAGAAATTCAAATCCCGATAATCGCGACGTGAGTTGAAAATTCCATTCAACCCTCGTTCGGAACGATCTCGGTGCTCAAACCTAACACGTTTGAGTTACCCCCCATTACTACACTTCTTATTATTGATCTCTTTCCTAAGAATCAGATGACAACCATGATTCTCAACCATGAGCTGACGATCCACCACCACAAAACCCCAACAAAAAGATGGAAGAAACCGAATTCGAGAAAACCATGAGAGAATTCATGGTTGCTCAAAAATCTGCGAATGATTTTATCAAAAATCAATTTTTCAATCTCAAAGCCAAAGTTGAGCAAGGACAGAAAAATCATCAAGCATCTATCCAAGATCTTGAAAACAAGTTTGGCAGACTTTCTGACCAACATTCTTCTAGACCGTCTGGATCATTGCCAAGTAATAACCAATCTAACCCAAAACCATCAAATGATAAGACGTACCGTCCACCACAAACAAGAAATGAGCATATCAATCTTTGTCTTCAAAAGTGGTCTCTCGTACGATCCACCACCAAATCCTAATGAAAATACTCCTGTTACCAATGATAGTGAGGATGAAGCCGAGGAACCAAACACAACCCAAACCACCAAAAAGAAAAACATTCCATCTGTCAAGGCACATACACCAAAAATTCCTTATCCTTAACGCCTAAAGAAAGAAAAGATGGAAGAGCGTTATAAGAAGTTCATTGAAATAATCAAAGAGGTTAGACTCAATGTTCCTCTCGTTGATGTCTTAGAATGCCCAATTACGGTAAATTTTTGAAAGAACTTCTTAATAACAAAAGCAAGCTAGAGCAAATATCAGCTACTTTCCTTAACGAAGAATGCTCAACTATTGTCCAAAACAAGATCCCACCAAAGCTTCGAGATCACTGGGAGCTTTCTTATTCCATGTACTTTCGGGAATAATATTAAATGTGATGCTTTAGCCAATCTTGGCGCAAGTATTAATTTGATGCCTTATTCGCTGTATTCCAAGTTGTGCAACAACAGCCTGAAACCAACAAAAATGAGCATTCGATTAGCAAATCATTCTTATCAATACCATGTGGGTATTGCTGAAAATATGCTTGTTCAAGTCGGTAAATTCATTTTTCCCGTGGAGTTTGTAATCTTGGGAATGGAAGAAGATAGTAAAGTTCCACTCATCTTAGGAAGACCTTTCCTAAATAACGTTGATGCAATCATCAAAGTGAAAGGAAAAGAACTCAACCTTGGAGTTGGGGAAGATCGAATCACTTTTCTAATCGATAAAGCGATGCGCTACCCACATTCCAGTGATGACACTTGTTTTAACATCGATATTATTGATGAAGTCACTGACGAAGAATTGGACGCATTACTTAACGAATCCGAGCTATTCATGACTACTTATGAAAAAATCAATGAAACAGACTTTGACAAAGAGTTTGATGATTTCATGAAAGTAGAATTCGAAGGAGATAACTCAGAAGAAGAAGAAATGGAGGAAGAGGAAGAAAACTTTGAAGAAATAACTTTCAATGACCAGATGCGAATTAAATCCTCTATTGAAGAACCACCCACAGATCTCGAACTCAAACCTCTTCGAGATCATCTTTAATATGCTTACTTGGAGGAAAAATCACTTCTTCCAGTAGTCGTATCTTCATTGCTAGAAGGATAGTGAGAAAGAAAGTTTAGTTTACTGTCTTAAAATCACAAACAAGTTTTCACTTGGAAAACATCCGACATCCCAGGAATTAGTCCTAATTTCTGCAAACACAAAATCAATTTTGAAGAAGGGATTAAACCTGTGGTAGAATGTCAACGTTGACTAAATCCCAACATGAAAGAAGTTGTTAAAAAGGAAATCATAAAACTTCTCGATGCTGGAATCATTTACCCAATTGAGGATAGCCCTTGGGTAAGTCCTGTTCACTGTGTTCCCAAGAAAGGAGGAATGATGGTTGTGACTAATGAACGAAATGAACTAGTTCCAACTAGAACTGTCACTGGCTGGCGTGTTTGTATTGACTATCATAAGTTAAACAAAGCCACCAGAAAAGATCACTTTCCACTCCTGTTCATGGATCAAATGCTTGAAAGACTGGCAGGAAATAAATTCTTTTGTTTCCTCGACGGATTTTTAGGATATTTCCAAATTCCTATCGATCCTAACGATCAAGAAAAGACCACTTTCACTTGTCCTTTTGGAACCTACGCATATCGCCGTATGCCTTTTGGTCTTTGCAATGCACCTGCGACTTTTCAAAGGTGTATGATCGCCATATTCCAAGACATGCTAGAAACCTCCATGGAAGTTTTCATGGATGACTTTTCAGTCTTCGGAGACTCATTTGAAGCTTGTCTTTCTAATCTCGGTAAAATGCTCGAAAGATGCGAAGCTGCGCATCTTGTCCTTAACTGGGAAAAATGTCACTTTATGGTGACCGAAGGAATTGTGCTTGGCCACAAAATCTCTAGTGCAGGAATGGAAGTAGACAAAGCAAAGGTCGATGTCATCTCAAAACTTCCAACACCAACTAACGTCAAAGCCGTTAGAAGTTTTTTAGGACATGCTGGTTTTTACCGCCGATTTATCAAAGATTTTTCAAAAATATCTCGTCCGATGACAAAACTTTTTGAGAAAGAATATATCTTTGACTTCAATGCTGATTGCATGAAAGCTTTCGAAACGTTGAAATCTAAACTAACTAGTGCTCCAATCATGGTTTCACCTAATTGGTCACTACCTTTCGAACTTATGTGCGATGCAAGCGACTTTGCTGTTGGAGCCGTCTTAGGCCAACGTGAAGGAAAACACTTTCGGCCTATATATTTTGCTAGCAAGACACTGAATAATGCTCAGCAAAATTATACCGTCACCGAAAAGGAATTACTGGCCGTCGTTTTCGCATTCGACAAATTCTGATCCTACCTTGTGCTCTAAAAAACAGTCGTTTTCACCGATCATTCAGCGCTCAAGTATCTGTTCACCAAGCAAGAAGCTAAACCACGTCTTATTCGATGGATTTTGCTACTCCAAGAATTTGACATCGAAATCAAAGATAAGAAAGGAGCAGAAAATCTTGCTGCTGATCACTTATCTCGTCTTGAAAACCCCGATCTTGAGGAGTTAAAAGAAGAAGAAATCGATGATTATTTCCCCGATGAAACTCTCATAACCATCGATGGAACTGACGATCCTTGGTTTGCTGACTTTGCGAACTATCTCGCTGGAGGAATTCTCAGAAAAGGTCTAACTCATGCTCAAAGAAGCAAATTCTTTTCGGAACTTAAATACTATTTTTGGGAAGAACCATATCTTTTCAAAATGTGTCCTGACGGAATGATCCGAAGATGTGTTTCTGGTTCCGAAACCCACAAGATTCTTGACGAATGTCATCATGGCCCAACTGGGGGACATTATGGTCCTTCCACCAAAGCTAAAATTTTTTTTGATGTTGGATTCTATTGGCCAACAATATTCCAAGAAGCACATACACTTGTTCAAAATTGTGACGCTTTCCAAAGAACCACCAATCTTTCACGAAGAGATGAAATGCCATTGACAAGTATTCAAGTGTGTGAAATATTCGATATTTGGGGAATAGATTTCATGGGACCTTTCCCTAAATCCCACAAATTCGAATACATTCTCGTTGCTATAGATTATGTGTCCAAATGGGCAGAAGCTGAAGCTTTACCAACGAACGATTCCTGTGTCGTTGTTAATTTCCTCAAAAAGCTTTTCGCTCGTTATGAAATCCCCAAGGCCTTGATAAGCGATCGAGGAACCCATTTCTGTAACCAACAAATGGAGAAAACCATGAAAAGATATGGAGTTCATCACCGATTCGCGACGGCCTATCATCCACAAACCAGTGGTCAAGTTGAAAATACCAACAGAGCTCTCAAAAGAATACTAGAGAAAACAGTGAAGGACAATCCTTCAGTGTCGGCAAAGAAACTTGACGATGCTACGTGGGCGTTTCGTACGTCTTATAAAACTCCAATTGGCACAACTCCTTACAGACTCTTGTATGGAAAGACTTGTCATTTCCCATTCGAAGTTGAACATCGTGCTTACTGGGCTCTCAGAAACTGTAACACCGATCTCAAGCTAGCTGGAGAAAAGAGATTCCTGCAATTGCACGAACTCAATGAATTAAGACTCCGAGCTTATGAAAATTCCAAACTGTATAAAGCTAGAACAAAAGCTTATCACGACAAAAAGCTACGAGTTCGAAAAGAATTCAAAGCCGGAGATAAAGTTCTGCTTTTTAACATGAAATTCAAATTCAAAGCTCCTAAATTACAACCAAAATTGTTTGGACCATATACCGTTAAACATGGATATCCATCCGGGTATGTCGAACTCTATGAAAAACAGGGTGGAAGTTTCATTGTTAATGGGCACCGAATCAAGTTATATTATGACAAGGAGCAAACGAATGAAGTTTCAGTTGCAACAGTTTCCCTTGAAAATGAATTCGAAACAATCACCTTTGTAGCACCATTCCCAGGAAGAATCCCACAAATTATTCCTTGGAAACCATCTGTTGAATTCGTCTGGGACGATATTGAAGCTACTGGTGAAGAATTCATGTACATCCCCAAAATTTTCAAAATGTTCAAAGCTGCTCTTGTGGCCAAGTGAATTTGGGAAGATTCGAGTCAGGCTGATGACTCGGTAATAAAACAAGTGCTTCTCGGGAGGCAACGTGTGTTTGATTTGATTTTCTGTGGTTACGCCCCAAAGTTTAAACCTTTGGTTGAACTTAAGTGTGGGGGGGGGTGCCACCTTTTAATAAGACCTTTTGTTTGTTTATAAGATTTTGTGTAGGTAATGATTTCTCCAGTGGACGCTAGGAATGAAGAAAAGAATTTTAAGTGACAAAACTCATTGACGCATATCTGGTTTCATCTCTATTTTCCTATTTCTATACTTTGAAGTTCATTTTTCATTGAGGACAATGTCTAACTTAAGTGTGGGGGGGGGTGAATAGGAAAAATTTGAGTTTTCATGCTTAAATTTTAAATTTTGTTTGCCCTTGTGATCTAGTTGTTTTCACACTTTTAGGATTATATATTAAAATAACTGGATCAAACCACTGGCAAAAACTGGTAATATTTGAAACTTGAGATGTGTTCGATTACTATTGCAATCCATTCTGGAATCGATAAACATTTGCTAGCACATATTATAACCCTTTTCCACAAATTGTGAGGATTTGAAGCCTGTTCTATATATAGCATACATCTTTTATGCTTGGATCTTTTGCTATGAGTGTGCCGGTGATTTTATTTATTCTAGAACTTGTACTTGTGAATCATTACCAGACTGCAGTGAGATCGCATTCGTACGATATAAGTGAATTCGTGTGATAAAGAGCCACATCGGTTAGTTAACCACCCACATGGACCCATTTGTAGTGCTCATCTTTAGCACTAGATACCCCTAGTTACACCCTCCAAGCCATCCTTTTCATTTTTTGCTTCACCCAGAAAATACAAAAAGATTTTACACTTTAAACCTTAGCCTAACCCGTATCAATGTCTAAACGGTTGGTTGCTAGTCGCCTGGAAAGTGAAGATTGTTCAAATGATTATGAGTACCACGTCTTGTGAGATTGATTGAGCCATTTCATGAGTTTATGTTTAAAAAATAAAATAAAAATATGTGTGTTGAAAGTATGGAAATAATAGCCAATGTGCTATGATCGAAGAACAATTGTCATGGCAAAGAAAAAAGTTGTGGAAAGCGGAAAAGAAGAAATTGAAGCTATAATCATTTATTTGTTCGTGGAATGTTTGGTAGCTAGCAACACGGGTATTAGACTTGATTTTATTTTTATTTTAACACCAATTTAATAAACATTCCCATGCCTTATCCATACCCTTAACCCGAAGCCATATCATTATAGCCCGAATGAAAGACCTCTTTAGATGTTTTTACTTGGTGCTCACACCACGTCGGTGGAGTTTTATTTCTTGTACAAGCTTATGGTAATAATCTAATCATGACTGAGCAATGAGTGTGATTTATCTTGTTACTACACTAAAATGAGTGATTGAGTGAATTATATTTCGTTCCTTTTTCGTGAGGTGTTTTGAAATGTTAATCATGCAAGAAAATCATTGGATATTGTCAAACATCTTGATGTTTCACCTTTATAAAACATAATTGATGAATCTTCTCTCGTATTTATACTTTGTTGATTTGCATCACATTTTTCATAATCACGATCTTGTACCAGCGGATGTTTTCCCTAGATTTGCTTGAGGGCAAGCAAAGTTTAAGTGTGGGGGAATTTGATAACGCTCAGATTGTGCATGTTTCTAGTAGCGTTATGTGTGCCTTTATATATATTATTTGGTTATATTTGCGTGATTTTAGTGCTTAAACGCATCAAAAGATGTTTGTCTAGTGTTTATAACCAAATGCAGGGAAACGGAAGGAAAGTAAAGAAATGTTTAGCAAATAGAAGATTCCTGTTTCATTGAAGCAGATCAAGCACAAATCAGTATCTCAAGTACCTTTGAAGACCATAGTGATTGAAGAACCAAGTTCTACAAGATAATGGAAGTAAAGACCAAGTTTCCGTAACTCAGGAAATCTAACCGGATCGGTTGGAAAACGACCAAAAATGCCAAAAATGCCATCACCAACCGTTCGGTCGCCACCCGCAACCGGAACGGTTGGCCCTTTTGTAGAAGACCAACCGGATCGGTTGGTCATGTAACCGATCCGGTTGAAGAAGCTGCATCTGTCAAATCTTCATCACTAAGTTTCCCCTTTGCATCCAAACGATTCTAGGTCCTTCTCTTGGTGTATTCTAGTCCCTTCCTTACTCCTTGGAGGCCAAGTTCAGCAATTAATACCCTAGGATTTGGAACTAGTATAAATAGAGGCCATTTGTGAGCATATGAGACACACACTTCAATACAAATCTCTCTACTCATCAAACAAAGCTTTTAAGCTCTTAAATTCGTCCTTAGAAGTCCAGGGAAGTTTAGAGTTCCAGAAGTTCCACATTTGGAGGCCAAATCACCAAGAAGTCTACCCCAATACTTTGGGAATCATTACTTCACCATTTCTAATCTTATTCCAAGCATTGTAAGACTTTTAATCATGTTTTCTAATGTTCAAAGTTCTGAGTTTATGTTTATGTTTGCTATGAGTGGCTAGTTTCTTTATACACTTGCTTAAATGATGTTGATTGTCATATGATTAGTTAGTGATTGTGTTAACATGTTTTAATTCAATTTCAAGTTGATTCTAAGATCCAATTGTGCCAAAGTTTCATAGTGACGTTTGTTAATCAAGTTTGGCTAGTTGATAGTAATCGTAGAGGTCGAAAGAACTCATTGTTATTCAACTAGTCATAATCATTTTGTCGATGGATGATTGTTTTTACCCATTATTCTTGATTATACAAAGGAACTAAGGTGTGGTTGTAATAGAAACACTTTTTGATTATCAAATTGGATTGGTTGGAAACATCTAAAAGGTCGTAAGATTAGTTGTTGAGAATCAATTGTAGCCTTTTGTCTATGATCGGTTACCTTTTGTATTGACCATTTCTTAAGCAATTTGATGAAGCAAGTGGATGTTTTTGTGTTTAAGTTTATGTACGCCGACTTATGAAACTTGAATTGATCTTAAATTGATTGGTTAAACGTAATGCTTGTTTTTATGAACTAAAATCTTGACGAAGGTTTAACTTGTAAGAACAATAGATTAGTCCCCAAACTAATTATCATAACCAACATGTTAAGAGGTGAACACAATCACATTAATCTATGATATGAAACTAGTTTAATCAAGTGTAATTTTTAATAATCTGAATTTCATTATATCTATTTGCTTTGCTATATGTTTTGGATAGACTCTGTTGATTCAAACTTGTGTTTAGATTCACTCAAATCCCTGCGAACGATCCTGACTTACCTTCATAATCTTGCTATAACGGACGAGTATACTTGCTCGTATGTGTTATTGGTAATATTTGTAATTCACCTTTTATAAATTTAAAACTTGTACACACGTACCACATCAGTCTTCTCCATCAGTGCCTTGTAAGTGGTGGGAAGATCGGTGGACAGGAATTCCACCAAGCTTCGTGTCCGAAGGCCATGTACAAAACATGAGTCCTCTGATCTTCGTGCACCCCCAGAATTTGCAAAGTTTCATAGGTGTACCTCGTAATGAAGGCCCTTGTACTTTCGTTGTCCCTTTGCATGATGGTGTGCACGGCTAGATGGGTCTTGGTGTACTTCTTCTGTTGGCTAAAGTTCGATCGGAACTTAGCCTTAAGGTCGTCTAAACTTACAATGCTTCCCAACTTCTATCCATTCCACCATATTCTCGCGGAGTCTCGGAGCATGTAAGTGAACATGTGGCATGCTACGGGGCATGCCCACTTTTGAATCTTGATAGCGCCTTTAAACATGTGTAGGAAGTTATCAAGATCGCCTTTTCCATCGTAGGTGCTTATGTGAGTAGGCATCTTTACACCGTCAGGTAAGGGGTAGTCTTTGATCCATTTCACGAAAGGTGTACATGCTCTAGAGGCTTTGGTGTAGTACGGGTTGTATGGAGGTGGATATACAGGTGTGGGGTTATATGGGTTAGGAAATGGCTGTGTGTAGGCAGGGTAAACAGTAGAAGGTTGGTACGAAGGGTTTACACCCATCTATTGCGTAGGAACGTGCTCATAGGGCATTTGCTGGTAGCTCTGGTTGGGAAGAGAACCATTCGGAGAGTAGGTGTTATAGGCTTGAGTAGGTAGGTAGGGGTTCATTCCCGGAGGGGCTAGCTGATTCATACCTGAGTATGGAAGGGGGCCTCCGACACTCGAAACATACGAAGGGAGTACTGGAGCCCCCATCCCTTCTCTTCCTAAGTGGGCAGCTAGAAGAGGGGGTAGGTTTACCCCTCCGTTCCCTACCGGGTTGCTTCCTCCGTTGGAGTTCTCGCTCCTTCTTTCACCTTGCATTCTTTCCCTTCTTCCCGGATCTCCTCCGGGGCCTTCTTCAAAACCCACAGTCCTTTCATTTGGCCTTCTAATGGAAGGAGAACCATTTCGTAGGGCCGAGCGCCCCCTGCTAACTGGTCGAGGACTCTCCTCTATTTCAATCTCTTCGTCATACTCCTCGCTGGAGTATTTCAACTGTCTTTGTATTTTGGTGTTGCGAACCTGCCTCTTATGAGCCCTTAGTAAAGATTCTAAGGCTTCAAAGTTTGCCTCAACGAAGGTGGGGCTAATATCTGGAATAGGTTTGGCGGATGTTGAGGCGTGATGTACGGGAGTGGTTTCCAAACGAGATCGTGTGGTGAAAGTTGAGGCCGTTATGGGGGCGAGATTATCGGTGTTAGTTGTGTTGAGAAGGACCAGGGTAGAGAAACCTGGTGGAGGTGTATCTTCTCTTCCTGGTTCCATGCCGGAAAAGTAGCGTAGCTGGTTAAGGTTTTAGGACTGGGTGATTACGGGACTAATAGTAGTGGTCCCACGGATGGCGCCACTGATTGTACAATAGATTGCACTACCAGGCTTCAATGATGATCAAAGGTATGAGGGGTGTATGTTCCAGCCAAGACATGCCTTTCACCTGAGAATAAGAAATACGAAACACTACGTTAAGTGATTACGCAGGGGTAGGACCCTGCGAACCACCTCCGGCGTCAGAGTAAGTATGAGTTATAGTTGTATAAGTGTGTGTAAGTAAAGAGATGAGTGTGAAATGAGCATACCATAATACATTGCCCGTCCAACCTATTTATAGTGGATGAAATAGGGTTGAGAGCACTTCTGTATGAATGTCGGAGATCATGGGGGCGTCCCATGATTGTGGGTAACCGCTAGGGTTTAGTGACCCACGTTCTCAGACTTAACGGGGAAGCCAAGAGAGAGAGGGAGATCGTGGGTTTGACCAAGTCAGGAGGTTCCCCTATCCAGTGCTTCTTCGTCAGCCATACCCCGAAGGGCTTAGGGCTTCGAATGGCGAATTCCCCTAAGGTAACCTTCGTGATAACGAATGGTTTGACGCCTATGGATATTTTGGAATCCTAACTTGGGCCTTCGAATAGAAGGGCTTCGACACGTCTCGGAGGAGTGTCCTTCGAGCTACTCGGAGGGTATGTCATCAGGCTCAGTAGTGGAAACTACTTTTGCCTTAGCAGTGGTAATTGATGGGTTCCATCGGGGTTTTAAATTTATAATCAAGAATTGCCGGTTAACTAGGAACACATTCGGGCAAGTATACCCTAGTCAAGTTGTAGTATAGGTTTTGGTAAATTAAGGTCATCCCAAGAGACTTGGTTGCACTACAAGTGTCATTTTGTTTGTTTAAGCGAATAACAAGGTTGTGATTATGATTGTCACAGATCAAACCACAAATAAAAGCAATAAGAACAAGCACACAAAGAACATACATGTTTAGACAAATGATCACAAGTTATCATAAGAGCCAAACAAGTATCAAGACATTCATATTCATGGTTATTTCAATCAAACACAATATCTCAACAATCATATCAATAACAAACATAGGGAAATATAAAAGTAACAAGGTTTACCCAAAGTATGAATTACAATAGGCAAAGATGAAGGATTATAGCAACCTTCAAGCCTCCAATCAACTACAATAGTTCTACCAAGCCGGAAAATGATGTCCAAACGCCTTCAACAACCCTTGAGCACACTACACGAATTTGGCAGAGGTTTGTGGTCTTTTGGGGAAGATAAGTTGGTGGAAATTCGTCCTTAAGGGTGGAGGCTAGAATTTCACACAAGTTGGGATAGGATATTTGGTGGAAATTCGTCCTTTAGGGTGGAGGCTCGAATTTCACACCTTTGGGGAAGGTAAGTTGAGAGAGGGATGGTGTAATAGGTGGAAATTCGTCCTTAAGGGTGGAGGCTCAAATTTCACACCTAGAGATGGAGTGGTGGTGGAAAGGAATGAGAAGGATGGACAAGGATGATGAAAACATACACAAATGAGGTCTATTTATACTCCACTCAAGCCCTTGGGGTTATAAATGCATTTCTTGGTCACCAAGGAGCTTGGAAGGGACTAGAATACATGTAGGAAGGACCTAGAATCATTTGGAACAAGTTTGGAGTCTTAATGATGAAGAAATGGTTGTTCAGGGCTTCCCAACCGATCCGGTTGGGCTCTAGCCATTTTGGCTGGTCTTCACGACTAACCTCCAGCCGAATCGGTTGCGGGGCCCAACCGATCATCTAGATCCTTTTGAAAGAAAATGACAAGCTTCAAATTTGTAGATCTTTCTCTTAGCTTTATGTGGCCATGAACGGGGGGTCAAACGAAGTTAGTATGCAAAAGTTATGGCCAAAATGGTGTAGGTGTGTCGGGAACAACGAGGCTTCCAATATTTCTTCGTTTAAGCTTTTTTCTTCGTTTCTTTCTCGTTTTCCTTCTTGAACTTCATTATTGAGTCTTTGGACCACTAACTTGATGACTTTATCTTCTCGAATATACTCCACAAGTCTTGATTTTGTCGAGAATTCTTCGTACATGGATAAATCTTTGATTTTTACTTCTTTTTCCGTCTTTTTCTCCACTTTCCTGTACTTGGCTACAAATGAACTCGCAAACACACTTCTGTATGATTAAGCAACAAAATCATATGATTATAACCAAATAACTGGCATAAAATCATGGATAACGCTACTAAAAACATGTACAATTTGAGCGTTATCAGCAATATTTTGATTAGCGGTGAAAACTTTTTACTTAGCAGTGAAATCAGTTCTTGATCTAGCAGTTGGAAATCCTTTTGGTGCAGCAGTGATGATTGATTTAGTTATTCCATTTCTCATTAACACTGCTCTTGGAACCATGTTTCTTTTAGGATGAGTGTGTGATTGTTTTGAAAATTTTTGATGATTGATCCTTGTTAATACAAATAAGCCATAAAAACGTTTATTTATATTTTACGATCTTCTAATGTTTTGTCGATAACAAACGTAAAATCATATTAACGAAACAAATAAAATACGTAAATGGTTTGAACTAATAGTTTCTAACATATTCACATAAAACACTAAAACAAGTATAAGTGACCTTATGATTTAGTAATACATATGTACAACAACTAGTATTTACATATTTGGATAAAATATACACATAACTAGTATGTAGTATATTGGGTAACATAAATGGGTAAAAACATGTATACACTAAAATGGGTAAAAACAAGTATATACTAAAATGGGTAAAAACAAGTGTATACTAAATAGGTAAAAACTAGCTAATGGTTTTGACCCATAACCCATGGTTTTATTTATACCACTTAACCAAGTTCATTATATCCTTAAGATACATTGTATCTAGAAAGAAAACCATGGATCAACCCATAACCCATGACCCATGACCCATAACCAAAAATACCCATGGGTAAAGAGGAGCGTACCACGGATCCCTAGCTTTGTGCTAGCCGGATCCCTTGTGGTAGGGATCCGTGGGATCCGTGGAACAGTAGGATTTTTCCTCTATAAATAGTGAGCCATTTCTTCATTATTTCTCACCCATTTTCAATCCCTTTTCTAACACACTTTCCCCTCTGAGTTAAATCTCACTAACCTTAGATCCAAGAGATCTATGTTTGTAGTTTTGTTTTTGTGTGATCTTTTAGGTTCCTCTTAAAGGCAAGATCACCACCTTTGAAGTCGAGCAAGCTCAAGTCCATGAGTTGCCATGCTTCCTCATCATCAAGGCTACTGAAGTCTTCTTGTTGATGATTCATTTCTTTCTTCAAAGAAGTGTAGTGTTGAAGACATTAGTGAAAGATGTCTCAAGAGTCAAGACGAAGATATTAGTGAAGGGTATCTATCGTCTATAGGATAAAGCACTTGTGGTAGGTGCTTAGAAGTCAAGACAAAGAAGCATTAGTGAAAGGTGCTTAGAAGTCAAGACAAAGAAGCATTAGTGAAAGGTCTTTAGAAGTGAAGACACAAGACATTAGTGAAAGGTGTCTTGTAGATCTAGTCAAAAGGCATTAGTGAAAGGTGCCTTAGATGTACATTCGGTATGGTGTGCTTCAATGTACAAGATAGACTAGTATTAGATCCAAGGATATTGATATCCTTGATGATGTTGTAAAGGAGTAGATCTCTTTTGGGATTAGTCGTTGGTGTAGTGTGGTAGTAGTTCCTCCATTGTAATGGAACTAGGTGCTTAGCCTAGTACCTAATAAAGGGTAGGCAACGTTGTGAAGGTGTAGTTCACCTTGGAGTGAAAGAACTAGGTGTTTAGCCTAGTACCTAATAAAGGGTAGGTGACGTTGTGATAGGATTAGTTCTCCTAAAGTGTGAAAGAACTCGGTGGTTAGCCTAGCACCGTATAAAGGGTAGGCGACGTTGTGTTAGGTGTGGTTCGCCTTGGTGTGAAAGAACTCGGTATTTAGCTTTGTACCGGAAAAAGGTTAAGCGACGTTGTGAAGGCTTCTCCGCCACAATGAGATTGGTGTAGTGATTATGAAATCTCGAGTAGGTGACTCGGGGAGTGGAGTAGGGCAAGGAAGGTGTCCTTGTAGCCGAACCACTATAAATACTCATGTTGTGGTTTTGTGCTTTTTACTCTTATCTTTTCATTACTTACCTTTATATGCTTGTTTATCAACATCCAACACACACATCCAAATAGATTGACATAAGTCGATCTAAATAGATTAAAAGGAAGTTTTAATTAGCAAAACTATTCAACCCCCCCTTCTAGTTTTCCACAATTGGCATCAGATCTTCGTTACCAAGTTTCTCTAAGTATATTGTACTTTAAAAACTTGATACAATCCATGGTTAATTGAAAACTACAAAGAAGGTTTTTCATAAAAGCAAACACCATGTTTTTCAAAACTATATGATTGGATGTTGAGATTGATAACAACATTTTTCTTTTTTACTTTTTCATTTAAATTGCGCTAATCTTCTTTGTCATGTTGATTAGTCAAAACTCATACCCACCAAGCTTTAGAAGTCGCTTGGTAACAAGAATACCTTCCTTAAGAAGGTATCCTAATCGCAAAGGAGCGGGAATCGTCTAAGTGACATTTGTTGTGTCATTTGTAAAGACATTCCTAAGTGCGCTAGAGGTATGATTTTTTTTATTTTGCTTGATAATTAAGTATGCCTATTTAGGTATTTATATGATTATCTTTTGTGCTTATACGTGTTTTACATAAAGCTTCACTAGGAAGTCTTTTTCTCACATACGTGTTTTTATCTCTCGTCTAAAGTCGTGGTATATAAAACTTCGTTTTGTTTCTTTTAAATCCAATAATAAAACACGAATTTCAAAAATTCCTCCTTCCCTATAAAACCCCACCGTCGACCACTCTACCAAACCCTCACTTTTTCAAATCCTCCATTTTCAAAATTTTCTCTTACTCAAAAACTTCATCTTCCTCCTCATTTCATCTCAACCGAAACCAAGAAGATCCGTCATCAACATGGTTTACATCGCACTCGTGCTCATCGCCCTAACACTCATCGCACTTGTGTTCCCTATGATGAAGTTCACATATGGAGACATTTACTTTGTGTTGTTAATCTACATTGAGATCATATACCCAATCCTTTGTATCATCCTTAGTATTGAAATGCAATATTACTAATGATCTAGTTTATCTAGGTTATTATTATCATAATGTGTTTGTCATTTCTTTTGATTTATATGTTTTATTTTCTTTCGTGATACATTAGAAGTCATGTGTGCATGCTAAAAGAAAATGTAGGATAAAACATATTTCGTGGTATAAAACTGTAAAACCTATTTCTTTATCAAAACTGTTTCTGTTACTACAGATCCACGGATCCCGGAGGATATACTAGCCGGATCCCTTTTGTAAAGGAACCGTGGGATCCGTATTACTGGAAAACAGTTTTCATGCAAGATTAAAAACCACTATCTTTCTAAAAATAATAATCCACTAGAAAGTCAAAAACTTTAGTTAAGTGACATTGTTGTTAAAAACCATTGTTAATAAAAATCTAGTAAAAACATTAGATTATCATAGGTTGACCACAAACATCTCTTTTTATTAACTTGTCATTCCTATAGGTTCAACTATGACGCATGAATATGAGTTTGATTTTTCACTCACTAGCGTCTACACTCCGAACATCTCTCTCGATCCCAACACACCTGGCAATCATGTCTGTGGGTTCAATAATCTCGAAAACCGTCACTTCCATGAAGGACGTATTGTAGACACCTCTCTACAATTCGAAGAAGGTATCAATACCTCCTTCCGAGCCATAGGACTAGAATGTCTTCTTGAAATCAACGAGAAGATATGTCCAAGGTTCATAATGGAATTCTTCCGTCAAGTCAAACTCGTTCATAACGAGGATCGCTATCTATCTCTTTGGTTTTATATCAAAAACGAAAAGTTCACTCTAACCCTTGGGCATTTTGCTCACATCCTCCGGATTCCCAATCATGGACAATGTGCCGTCACCGAAGATTGGTCTCTTGATTCTCTCTTCAACTTTCGTGAAGAAAATAGTCCATATTGTTCACACATACCCTCTCTGGAAGATTTTAATCGCATAATATGCAAACCTCGACCATATTACTCTGATCCAAACATTATCTTTATAAGGGATATCCGAGAAGAGTACAAGCCTCTTGCACTCATCCTACGTGAAAATGTTTGGAGCCTTAGGGGAAATCGAGAAATCCTTCCCGCTTGTTGTGCTCACATGTTGTACTGTTTGCTAACACAACAACCATACAATCTCGCCTACTTCTTCGCAAGGCGAATTGCAAATCTTCAAGGCTCCAAGAATAAACTCATCCCTTATGGAATGTTCTTGACACGCCTCTATCATAATGTTATGCACTTCCATCCTCAATTTCAAAGTCCGTTGTACGTACTTGTGAACAAGATGATGGAACCGCTAAACATACCCCTCATGAAGACTTTCTTCATTCTTGATTCCACCAACACTCATCAATCGCATAATGATCCTCATAGCGAAAAAACTCAAGGAAACTAGTAGTATTCCAAAATAGGATCAAATCTCTTGTACTCGTGCTTTATCAATGTAATCCAACTTCTCTCATGAAATAAAGCATCTTACATTTGATATCTTAGTATTAAAACTCTTTTTAGACTATCCTTGAGATATAATGCATTGTCAAGATCATTGCATACCTTTAGTAAAGGTCCTGCTAAGCAGATGGGCGGATCCCAAAGATTGTACTAGACGGATCCCTACTCTTAGGGAACCGTGG
>OU343222.1:266072133-266189998 GCA_910596185.1 Chrysanthemum makinoi
GATCCGGCGAACAGAAAATGCAATTACAAGCATTGTATTTCAAACACATTCTTAGAACACCTCACACTAAGCTAAACATAGTGTCTTAAGGAAAATTAAGTGCTTATCAAGATAGGTTAATCTTTCCTATTGATACATAACTCACCTAGGTCACACTCTAAAAACGCTTGTAGATCTACCGTTTCGTTTTAATCCATTACTCTTCCGCTCTTAAACTCACACTTCATTTTCCACTTAATCCCACACATCTAGTCTTAGAAATCTTCCGATTAAGGCTAAATTGATCATAAATCATCCTCACCTCAAAATTGATCAAAGTTGATCAAATCCTAGTTTTTTCCATCTTAAAGGCCTTAGGATATTTTTCAAAACACAATTCTAAGTCACAACCTGATCTCTAGGATCATTTAGCTTAAATTGACACTCTCATCTTTAGTGTCATCATTGCTCATCCATTGGTACTCTTGAAAGTTCCAAATCCTTCCATAAATAACAATCATTAGCTACATCATTCATTACCTTTAAGTACTCAAACCCCCTTCATTTAAAACACTTAAGAGGACTGAAACACTCAAGATGATATAGGTCTTAGATCTTAGAAACATCATTTCCACTCTTTCATAACTGCTGAAAGCCGGATCCCTAGGATTAGCCTAGACGGATCCCTCTGAGGAAGGAACCGTGGGATCCGGATGACAGTTTATGTCAAATCTTGCTAAAACAATCATTTCAACTCATCTTCCTAACTCAAACACTCCATCTCATCTTAAATGAGTTCCTAGATCAGTGCAACCTCTGAAGTTGACTCTTGTGCATGTCAATCATCACATTCCAATGAATTCTAGTGGCTTAAGGCTTAAATGCACTTGCCAAATCTCTTAGTTTATAAACCACTATGTTAGGACCTCCATAGTCATCACTCTCATCATAACTTTCAGCTCTTGCAACCTCTTGAAATCATCTCATCATGAGAAAAACCCCAAGTAGTAACCTATCCACCAAAGAACCACCCATAAAAAAGGCTCGTGTTATACACGAAATCTCTTCAACTGAATCATCTCTGGTTAAGCCAACAAATGATAGAATCCTTCATCATCCAATCAAACCAATTCCTAAAAGGATAGTACCCACAAAACTACCTATGCCAAACACCACCATACCTCATAGGCCAAATAATATCATCTCTACCAAACCATCACCATTGGTTCCTAGAGCTATTTCATTTACATCCCCACTATCATCACCACACCTCTACAATTTAGAGGACTTGCCTCCTAGGCCGTCTCATCCGCTTCCACCAACAACATTCTCCTCATTAGGAGGAATAATGGTTCAAAATCAAGGTGTTGAGTCAACACTTGCTCCGGCTTCCTTTTCGCCATTTCCATCATATAATCCTATTTGGATTATGAGAAATCATCAAAGTCAAACACCCGACCATATGGAAGTTGACACTTCTCTACCACCACCATCATATTTGGTTGAGTCATTCTCAAATGCACCTCCACCAATCCCTCCATCGTTTGAAGCTCCACAAGCTGCTTCACTTGATCCTTCGCATCAAGCCATTTCATTTCTTCCACCACCACTACCTAGCCATGACAAGGATTGCTATCATTGTCAACATGTTGAAGGTTTGATACATGAAGTATGAGAAGACCAACGTTTCATGTTCTATCATCTCCTCGAACGTTTCGACGAGATCAAACCTAAACAAAACTGGAGCTAGAATATTTTTAGTGGTGTCCTAGCATCAAGCGATAGTTGGTTTAGAAATTCCTAGTAATGTATTTTCTTATTTTCTTAGTTTTTAGAGTCATGTATATCATATCATAACTCTAGTTTTATTAAATGGAATTACATGCTACTTGCTATTTTTCTGAGAATATGATTACCTTGTATTCATATCTCATTTTAGTGATAACATTACTTGTTATATCACCCTTGCTGAAATTTAACAGCTAAAACGGATCCCTCAGAATTACTTAGACGGATCCCTACCAGGAGGGAACCGCGGGATCCGTGAGACAGAAAGCTTTCTTTCTACTAACTTGAATCACATTTGCAGGAAATTGTGAATTATACTTGATTTCTAACCTTTGTTTTGTAGTTATTCAATTTAAATATGAAGACTTTGACACCCTAAAGCTAGGGGGAGCTTTATGTCAAAGCAATACATTGCAAATTACTTGCAATACTAGGTTTACATTTCGTGACATCCCTTTGCAAAAATTTTAATCATCAAGGGGGAGCACATTCGTCTCGTAGACGATATCTTTTGCAAACTTATTTGCAAACAAACTAGATTAGTATTACTTTCTTAACGCCCTTACTTAGGGATGGACTCGTCAAGGGGGAGTAAAGACGAGATCCTTTCCCGTTATTTGCTCTCTATCTCTTTTTACTTTTCATTCTTTCACATGTTTTTCTTAAAAACAATGTGTTGCCTTCCTTCAAACACTTTTTGTTTCGACAAAAAGGGGGAGAAGAAAGTAAAACTACAAATTCAAACTTTTACGAATTTTAGCTTTTCCTTAAAATAATTTTATGTTTTGTCATCAACAAAAGGGGGAGATTGTTAATACAAATAAGCCGTAAAAACGTTTATTTATATTTTACGATCTTCTAATGTTTTGTCGATAACAAACGTAAAATCATATTAACGAAACAAATAAAATACGTAAATGGTTTGAACTAATAGTTTCTAACATATTCACATTTTCACATAAAACACTAAAACAAGTATAAGTGACCTTATGATTTAGTAATACATATGTACAACAACTAGTGTTTACATATTTGGATAAAATATACACGTAACTAGTATGTAGTATATTGGGTAACATAAATGGGTAAAAACATGTATACACTAAAATGGGTAAAAACAAGTATACACTAAAATGGGTAAAAACAAGTGTATACTAAATAGGTAAAAACTAGCTAATGGTTTTGACCCATAACCCATGGTTTTATTTATACCACTTAACCAAGTTCATTGTATCCTTAAGATACACTGTATCTAGAAAGAAAACCATCGATCAACCCATAATCCATGACCCATGACCCATAACCAAAAATACCCATCGGCAAAGAGGAGCGTACCACTGATCCCTAGCTTTGTGCTAGCCGGATCCCTTGTGGTAGGGATCCGTGGGATCCGGGGAACAGTAGGATTTTTCCTCTATAAATAGTGAGCCATTTCTTCATTATTTCTCACCCCTTTTCAATCCCTTTTCTAACACACTTTCCCCCTGAGTTAAATCTCACTAACCTTAGATCTAAGAGATCTATGTTTGTAGTTTTGTTTTTGTGTGATCTTTTAGGTTCCTCTTAAAGGCAAGATCACCACCTTTGAAGTCGAGCAAGCTCGAGTCCATGAGTTGCCATGCTTCCTCATCATCAAGGCTACTGAAGTCTTCTTGTTGATGATTCCTTTCTTTCTTCAAAGAAGTATAGTGTTGAAGACATTAGTGAAATATGTCTCAAGAGTCAAGACGAAGATATTAGTGAAGGGTATCTATCGTCTATAGGATAAAGCACTTGTGGTAGGTGCTTAGAAGTCAAGACAAAGAAGCATTAGTGAAAGGTGCTTAGAAGTCAAGACAAAGAAGCATTAGTGAAAGGTGCTTAGAAGTGAAGACACAAGACATTAGTGAAAGGTGTCTTGTAGATCTAGTCAAAAGGCATTAGTGAAAGGTGCCTTAGATGTACATTCGATATGGTGTGCTTCGATGTACAAGATAGACTAGTATTAGATCCAAGGATATTGATATCCTTGATGATGTTGTAAAGGAGTAGATCTCCTTTGGGATTAGTCGTTGGTGTAGTGTGGTAGTAGTTCCTCCATTGTAATGGAACTAGGTGCTTTGCCTAGTACCTAATAAAGGGTAGGCGACGTTGTGAATGTGTAGTTCACCTTGGAGTGAAAGAACTAGGTGCTTAGCCTAGTACCTAATAAAGGGTAGGCGACGTTGTGATAGGATTAGTTCTCCTAAGGTGTGAAAGGACTCGGTGGTTAGCCTAGCACCGTATAAAGGGTAGGCGACGTTGTGTTAGGTGTGGTTCGCCTTGGTGTGAAAGAACTCGGTATTTAGCTTTGTACTGGAAAAAGGTTAAGCGACGTTGTGAAGGCTTCTTCGCCACAAGGAGATTGGTGTAGTGATTACGAAATCTCGAGTAGGTGACTCGGGGAGTGGAGTAGGGCAAGGAAGGTGTCCTTGTAGCCGAACCACAATAAATACTCGTGTTGTGGTTTTGTGCTTCTTACTCTTATCTTTTCATTACTTACCTGTATATGCTTGTTTATCAACATCCAACACACACATCCAAATAGATTGACATAAGTCGATCTAAATATATTAAAAGGAAGTTTTAGTTGGCAAAACTATTCAACCCCCCCTTCTAGTTTTCCACAATCCTCTTCCACTGGTTCCAAATAGGTGGTTGGTAATTGTTACAATGTCTCTGCAAAAGCTCAAAACTACCACATTGATAACAAGGCTTTTTAACAAACGTAAACTCACTTCCTAACTTGTTTGAGATTAAGGTATTAAAGTTCCTTTGATTTCCCCTAGGTTTGTACTCAAGGTTGCAAAAATCGCTAGGCGGTACCTGGACGGACGGGTACCACCTAGCGATTAATCGGTTAGACGATTAATCAGGGATTAATCGGATTGGACTTTTTATATATAAAATTATAAAATTTTGAAACTATATGCCATATTTGACCGATCCAGCTGGTTTTTTTTACCGATTTGACCGATTTATGCCTCATTTTTCCGATTTCTATACGTAACCGATTTGGCCGATTTATCCGATTTTTGTCTGATTTGCCCGATTTACGCCTGTTTTTTAGCCGATTAATCGTTTTGTTGACCGATTTTTGACCAAACCGATTAATAAGGCCGATCAGTGAAAATCAAGGCGGTTAATCCCCACTTAGAGATTAATCGCTCCACCTAGGCCGATTTTTGCAACACTGTTTGTACTTGTTCATCTGTTCTCTATGAATTTCATTATAATCAACAACTTTCTTAGAGATAGGTTATCCAAATCTAGGTTTCACAAACTTAGCTTGTTTTGAATAAATAAATTTAATGTTTTCTACCTTTTCAGATTGTGTTGACTCAGACTTTTCATCCTCACTTTCTGACACCCAATCTTCAATGATTGGTACATCAGATGACCTCTCATCAACTACCTTAGGTGACTCACTATTTTCACCTACAGGTTTGTTAAAACTAAACTCACTACTGTATGACAACTCAGTTCCAGGTGGTGCAAAAGCACTTTTCATGGGAGGTGCCACTTCAGTGTACCCTAAGCTAGAACATCTTCTCATTAAGTGACTTTCAATTGACTTATGCACTAACTCAGAAGCATATTTTTGTTTCTCAACCCTAACTACATGTTTCTCTTTTTCATCTAGGGCTTCTTGTTTTACTTTTTCAGCTTCTTCAAGTTTCTGCTTAAGTGCATTGATTTCTCTATCTCTAATATCAACTTCACCACCTAGAATGTTAATCTTATCAACATATTCAAACTCACACTTTTTACTAAACTCAAGTCTTTCTTCTACATTTTTAAGTCCAACTTTATAACCTAAGTTATCCATTTCAAGACGTTCAACTTCTTTTCTAAGACTCTCAATCACAGCTTTAAGAGCTTCTAAAGTATCCTGACAAGATTTAAAAGAACAAACAAAACTATTTGAAATATTTGATACCTCATAATCAGAACCAGATGATGATGAAGCTTATGCCATGAGAGCAAAGTTTTCTACTTTAGAAGCTTCACTTGCAAGAAAAGCAGCATTAGGTCCTTCTTCAATCTGGTCACTCCAATCATAGTCACCAATTGCATCTTGAGCCACCAATGCTGAAGAAGGCTTTTTGATGCAGGTTTTACTGACCAGGTCTTAATATTTATAGTGTCTCGCTATACCTATGGTCTACCCTAATGCACTAACGAGCAGTGTACCCGGTCATTTGTAGTGTAGTAAATGGTAAAGCCGAGGTCGTCCCAAGAGCTATATGTGTTGGATAATTACGAAGTCTAATTGTTACAGAATATTAATGGTTTGATAGGGTTTTAATTAATTAAACTACTAATGCAGAATATAAAAGCAAATAAATGGTAGAAGGGAAATCAATAGAGGAATAGTGGTGCTAACCTAGTTAATCATCCTAACTAGTTATGTCTACGTCTACCTACTTCCAATTACTTCAGGTGCGGTCAAATTTGAGAGGACAACATTTGGTCAATTCGCCCTAACCTATCAGCAAAGATGCCACCACAGGAGAAATCAGGCGCACCGTCAAAAGTCCTATTGTTCCTGGTCCCCTAAGCCGAGTCATTAAGTACCGCTACATGCTAGATTCTAAATAGTGAGTGACCGGCCGTTAGGAACTTAGACACTACACCCCCCATTCTTAAGTTCATCCAAACGATAGGTGATCAGTTGGTCAAATCGCACAAGTAGAAAGGGTCGTCAGGTGGTCATATCTTACCCTTCCCGTCTTAGTCTACTCACCTAGGGTCAGTTGGTCATATCTCCTAGGCAATTGGCCTCTATCGCCATTCAAAACTACCGAACCAGGGGTGACTACCAAAGAACTATGCATGCATACACTTAGAAATAATTGTACGGAAGTAAAGGTAAATGTAAACAAAACAATTAAGGAATCATAACTAGGCTAGCACCAAAGGGTGCTTAGCCGCTCATATTAATCATGCAAATCAATTCAATATTCAAAGGTACGAAATACATGAATTGAAAGTAAAAGAAATAATAAACGCTAAAGCTTATCGTAATGGTGTGACTTCTCCCTTGGAAACAGCTCCGTATGCTTCCCTAGACCTCCCTTGAGCTTTTTCCCACGTTCTCAGAGTGTTGTATGTGGAATGGGATGCTTTGAAATGCTGGAATTTGTGGGGTATTTATAGGCCAGGTCTGGGTTACGGGGTAACCCATAGAGGAGTTACGCCATAACCTTCTATTTCTCCGTAGTCTTCAATAAACTCGGTTATGTCGTAAGTGATACAATAGTTACGGTGTAAGTATCAGCGGCGTGAAACCTCTTTTGACCTAATGGAGTTACGTCGTAACCTTTGGGAAGAGTTACGCCGTAACCTCTTGATAAGTTGGACTTCTGGGTCACGCAATAGTTACGGCGTAATGTGAGAGATGAGTTACGCCGTAACTTCTTCAAAATAAGCATACTATGATAAATCTTTAGTAATGTTTCCATTTCCGCGTCTCTTTAGCTCCAATGCTCGAAATTTACCTGAAAGTGTAAAACAATGGAAAACAAGCGTAAATCCATATAAATGATATAAATAACGAGCATTAACGGGGGAAATTGACACTTAATATTCAGGACTATTTGATGTTATCAAATATCCCCCACTTGAACTCTACTTACCCTCAAGTAGACCTTATTAGATAGATTCCTAAAAAGATATCTCCCAAAACCTAGAAAATATGAGTTTACAAATCCCTTATGCTAGAATAAAACAAAGCCGAACACCTCACGAAAAGGGAACAAACACTCAAATCTCTCAACTATTCTAAGTGTCAATTTCGGGGTGATCACTCAATCGCACAGTCATAGCATGTATTCTATCATAAGCTTGGCGGTTACACAAATCTCCACCACTAGAGTTAAGGGCTAAATAATTCTCGAAGGCAATATGGGTAGACACGACAACGGTTAAGGGGTGACTCGTCATTACTAACATGTCACGGAGAAGTGGACAAAATCAATGATACATGACCAAATCCATGGCCAAGACACCAAAGATTGCTCGCTGCGTCACCTAGACACGCTTCATGACTAAAGGGTAGGATAAGACATGGGATATATAATTGGTGTGAAATGAAAAACAAGCAGGTTGTCTATATCTACAACTAAGTCATCACCACTTACCGTCCGCCCAAAGTTCAAGCTTAGAAGTCTAGAGACCGGATCATGATATGCAAGGTAGATGTGTCATTAGAGGACGTCGTGATGGGCACACTACCTTTTCTTCTTCAGTTGGTATAACTCCAACTCCAATCTTCCAATGTGACCGAGGTGGCCTCCTCGATACTAAACAATAAAGCTCATACTATATTGCTTATAACATCACACTTTACAAAATCATAACTCAATCAACTTTCTCATTTTTTTTTTTTTTTTTTTTGAATCATAACTTGATAACATAACATCCCCCCACTTGAGATGAATAATGGGAATTCGGGGGGTCTTCAATGATCTTCATAATTGTTGTCGATGAAAGCGTGATTTCCAAACCTTTCCACACGAACCTTGAACTTAGGCAAATGATGACTTCCCAATTACAAATAAAGACTACAGGGTAGACTAAGGTGTAAGGGTGTAACGAAACAATATATTGGGGTGACAAAATGAAAGGAATGGCTCAGAAGGGTGTATCTAGGGGTATCTTGCACTAAAGGGGAGTGCAACAAAAGGGTTTCACATGGGGGTCGAAAAGTCGAGGTGACTAATCGATAGACCCACAATGGTAGGCTGTTTGGGTGATAATCCTATAATATTGCCTTCTAAAACTGAAAAGTCCAAATACATCGAGCTAACTTAACATACCTCGTCTATGCTCTCGAAATGATGCAAAGGCGAAGTTCTAAAGTTTACAAGCTACCGGCACACTCATAATTTGGTGGATTTGGGGTAAAATATGGGAAACGGATAAGGCTAATCTCACCATGTAATATCAAGGGTTGTATGTGCTCGGCTAAGGTCTAGAAAAATGGGGTAAAATATTAGGTCTGGAAAAACATGTCAAAATTTTTCTAATATTTTTCTAATAGTTAGGTCCGGAAAAACATGTCAAAATTTTAAAAATGGCATAATTTTTCAAAATAAACTAGAAAAATGAGGGCGAAATAAAGTTCAAGAGATAATTCTACTCCCGTCCCCCCACTTGAATTGTACAAAGTCCCTTTTGTACTAGGCATTAAAATAAAGGTGAAGAGAAAGGTTGAATTAGAGCGAGAACTTCCCTGAAATTTGCTCCATAAAGAAGAAGGCCCACGAGAAAGGATTGTGCCTTCGTTTAAGCGTCATAAACAAACTTCAATCCCTGAAATCACAATACCAACAAGCATAATTCTAAAAATAAAAAAATAAAATGAAAAACAAGCCTAACTCACTTTCGTAGGAATCACGGCTGCATTTAGCGAATGCAACAAGCCTTTTAAACCACTTGGTGTCCTAAGTGGATGAGTGAAGTCTCGTGAGGGTTTACAGGGAACACACCCACAAAGTTCATTTAAAAACTAATACAAGGTTACTGTGTTTTAAAATGAAAGAATTAAAGTAGAGGAGAGTTACGTCGTAACTCCTATGAGAGAGTTATGCCGTAACTGGCAAAACCTGGTATGAGCTGTGAAGCGAGTAGTTACGGCGTAACCACTGAGATGGTATTACGCCGTAATTGGTAATGCGACAAGAATTCTGCCGCTAAAATTTTGGTTACAGCGTAATCACCAAGATGAGTTACGCCGTAACTTTGTTCAGATCAGTAACTGCAGCAGTAATTAGTTCATTGTTTCCTGCAAAAATGGTTAGAAACACAAAACCCAACAGAAAGGAAATAAAAACAAAAGAAAGGGATAATTCGGGTTGTCTCCCGAAAGAGCACTTTTCTTTATTTATGAGTCTTTAAGTTAGACTCAGAGCCGCGGGGCTCCTATAGGGGTCTTTGAACTTGCCCCACTTCTTCAATATCCTTCATCAAATTGTGCCTCATCCATGCAACATTTGAGGCAGTTCGGAGGTATTCAATGGTCTCGATTTTTCGCACTTTACAAAATTTCTCCTCCAGACCTAGGTGGTAGCGAGTGAATTCATATTTTTTAACTATAATTGGGGGTGGTCTTTTGTAGGGTATCCCCAGGAGCTTGCACCTTCTTTGCTCGTAAGCTTCGTCATCGGGATCAGTGAACTCCTCATTTCCTTGCAACTCAAGGTAATCTAGCATCCCTTCGATATCATCGTCATCAGAAACAGTCCCCTTGAACCATTCTTCATCGAGCAGATTTTCCACTAGAACGCGCTTGCATTCTTCTTTATCATTACGCACCCGCTCTATGTCATCATCAATTGTTATTTTACTCGTGTTTTTGATACTTTTGTCGTTTGAATTTTCTTGATCCATGTATTCCTTCCAAATCTTATCTTTCGTTAATGCGTCCACATGCCCATACTTAATTTTTACCCAACTATCGAACCCTAGGTTGTCTATCCAAGGTAAACTTGTTCTCTCCTCATCATTGGTTGAGGACCAAAAGAATTCATCTTTTCCTAATCTTTCAGAGTTGCTTCCACCATCAACATATCGTCATACGGGTTGCATGAAGCCCAGAAAATTTCCCCAGGAGACTTTAATTTTTCGCACCAGTGACTGCGTAGTTCATTGTTGTTAGTTTCACTTAAATGCTCATCCGTGCAGAGTATATCTTTATTAGTCTCTTCTTTTTGAATGTGCTCCGCGTAATCAATTTTTAGCTTCATAAGAAGATTTGGATTGATCTTGGCATTCCCAAATTGAATTGCGTACCAATCTTTAAAAACGAAATTACTGAATTTTATGCCATGTCTTTCATGCTCATGAGGGCATGTCCATTCTTCCTTTCTTTCATTGCCTCCTCCATTGCAATACTCGTGGAAGGGGCTGCATGTAGGCCATGCTTTTGTGGTTTCATTGTTAGTAATGGCAATAGGAGTACACCAATGAGTGATAAGTGGCTCTTCTTCATCTTCAAGGGAGAGTTCCTCGAGTTTTTCTGACCCGTCCAAGTCGAGGAATTTTTCAGCCCATGTATCCCAGTTACGCCGTAACTGAGATTCTTGGTTACGGCGTAATTCATTAGAGTCATTTTCCTCAGTATTCTTTACAACTCCGTTGTCGCTGTCAAACATGAGGTTACGCCGTAACTCATTAGGTATGTTACGGCGTAACTCAGATCTGTTGACGAATTCATCCCCTAAACTCGTATCACTGGCCTGAACCTTCGAGTTATCATCCGAGAAAATTACCTTACATTCCATAGCTGGTTTAGATCCTTCAGGTTTATCGTTATTCCTCCTTACTTTTTCACTGAGCTTTATCACCATGGATTCAAGGATTTTCAGAGTTGAGTCGTGTTTGGAAATGTTTCTATCAGTGTTTTCCTGGAATTCCTTCAACCATTCATCTTGCTCCTTTTGTCTTTGGGCTGAATTTTCTAGAAATTTATTAATTGTTTCTTCAAGACTGGGCTTTCTTTCTCCATAAGGCCCATGGTTTTAATTTCCACGATAACCATTGCTATTTCGATTGTCACCGTAAAATGGTCTATTTTCTCCATACTTAGCTTCTTTAATATCCTCTTCGTCCATATGAGGAAAATTTTTCGTAAGATTTCCTCCTCCACATCTTTCACACCCCACTTGGATGGCATGAACGGTTTCTCTGACCTTCAGCATATCTCGACTGAGGCTTTCAATTTTACTGGCGATAGCTGCAATTCCGTCGAAACTTCCACCTTGGTTTCTTTTACTTCCACCGTCGTGCCATTTTTGAGAATGGTCCGCCATTTTTTGAATTGCTTCAATTGCAGTAGTAGGAGTCATGTTTGGAATAGGTCCTTGATATTCCAGCATCTGTCTTGTAGTTACATTTATTCCTTTGTAGAAAATATTGACCTTCTGCTGGTTGTTAAGATCATTGGTAGGACACTTATAAAGAAGATCATTGTATCTGTCCCAAGCTTGATACAGAGTTTCGTCGTCTTCTTGTTTGAAATTGTGGATCTCCAAGAGTTGATTAGAAATATTTGATGGTGGGCAATATCTTTCGATAAAGTGTTTCTTCAGTAGCGCCCAAGTATTAACTGCCCCGGCGGGCAATCTTTCGATCCATCTTTTGGCTGCTCTAGTGAGAGTCATAGGGAAGACCCTGAGCATAACAGCATCATGAGACACGCCTAAAATGTTGAAAAGGCTAGCGATGTATAGGACATTTTCAACGTGCTCATATGCGTCTTCGTCCCTGTTTCCTGAAAAAGGGTAGCGCGAAGCTCCCTCATAAATTGGTCTTTAATCTCGAAACGAACATCTGCTCTGATTGCCGGTCTTACGAGACCCGGCCCTTGATCTGCTCTAGTCAACGCCAAGTATTCCTCAAGAGTGAGGTCATCGATGTTAACAACTTCCATGGTACCTGAAAACTTGAAATATGAGCGTGAGAAAAGTTTAAAGTGAAATGAAAGACTTAATATCAATCCTAATATAGTTCCTCGGCAGCAGCGCCAAAAACTTGATGCAGGTTTTACAGACCAGGTCTTAATATTTATAGTGTCTCGCTATACCTATGGTCTACCATAATGCACTAACGGGCAGTGTACCCGGTGTAGTGTAGTGTAGTAAATGGTAAAGCCGAGGTCGTCCCAAGAGCTATGTGTGTCGGATAATTACTAAGTCTAATTGTCACAGAATATTAATGGTTTGATAGGGTTTTAATTAATTAAACTACTAATGTAGAATATAAAAGCAAATAAATGGTAGAAGGGAAATCAATAGAGGAATAGTGGTGCTAACCTAGTTAATCCTCTTAACTAGTTATGTCTATGTCTACCTACTTCTAATTACTTCAGGTGGGGTTAAATTTGAGAGGACAACATTTGGTCAATTCGCCCAAACCTATCAGCAAAGATGCCACCGCAGGAGAAATCAGGTGCACCGTCATAAGTCCTGTTGTTCCTGGTCCCCTAAGCCGAGTCATTAAGTACCGCTACATGCTAGATTCTAAATAGTGAGTGCCCGGCCGTTAGGAACTTAGACACTACACCCCCCTAATTCTTAAGTTCATTCAAACGATAGGTGATCAGTTGGTTAAATCGCACAAGTAGAAAGGGTCGTTAGTTGGTCATATCTTACCCTTTCCGTCTCAGTTCGCTCACCTAGGGTCAGTTGGTCATATCTCCTAGGCAATTGGCCTCTATCGCCATTCAAAACTACCGAACCAGGGGTGACTACCAAAGAACTATGCATGCATACACTTAGAAATAATTGTACGGAAGTAAAGGTAAACGTAAACAAAACAATTAAGGAATCATAACTAGGCTAGCACCAAAGGGTGCTTAGCCGCTCATATTAATCATGCACATCAATTCAATATTCAAAGGTACGAAATACATGAATTGAAAGTAAAATAAATAATAAACGCTAAAGCTTATCGTAATGGTGTGACTTCTCCCTTGGAAACAGCTCCGTATGCTTCCCTAGACCTCCCTTGAGCTTTTTCCCACGTTCTCAGAGTGTTGTGTGTGGAATGGGATGCTTTGAAATGCTGGAATTCGTGGGGTATTTATAGGCCAGGTCTGGGTTACGGCGTAACCCATAGAGGAGTTACGCCGTAACCTTCTATTTCTCCGTAAATGCACTAGATCTGCTAGTTACGGCGTAACCTAAGAAGTGGTTACGCCGTAGTCTTCAATAAACTCGGTTACGTCGTAAGTGATGCAGTAGTTACGGCGTAAGTATCAGCGGCGTGGAACCTCTTTTGACCTAATGGAGTTACGTCGTAACCTTTGGGAAGAGTTACGCCATAACCTGTTGATAAGTTGGACTTATGGGTCACGCAATAGTTACTGCGTAATGTGAGAGATGAGTTACGCTGTAACTTCTTCAAAATAAGCATACTATGATAAATCTTTAGTATTGTTTTCATTTCCGCGTCTCTTTAGCTCCAATGCTCGTAATTTACCTGAAAGTGTAAAACAATGGAAAACAAGCGTAAATCCATATAAATGATATAAATAACGAGCATTAACGGGGAAAATTGACACTTAATATTCAGGACAATTTGATGTTATCACTTTTGTTCTTCAGTTGCCTTCTTGAAATTGCCACGATTTCTCTTTGGAGCCCTACACTCCATTGCAAAGTGCCCCTTCCTTTTACAGTTGTAACACTCCATCTTGTTCTTATCAAACCCAGCTTTGTTTTGACCATTGTACTTGATCTCTCTACCAATTCTCCTCAAAAACCTCCTAGCCTTCATTGTGAGCATAGCCATCTGCCACTTAAGATCAATTTCTTCATGATCACCAAGATCAATGAGATCCAAATCCTGACACTGAAGTATTGGTTGTGAGATCAGCTAGAAAAGAACAAATAGCACCATCACTAATGTTATCACTAGCAGTAGAAACATTAGGGTTAGCAGTGGAAACTCCATAAGTAGCAGTGGTAGTTTCCTGAGAACTCCTATTGTTGGTAGACACAAAAGCCAAGTTTTGAGTAGCAGAGGATGAACTAGCTATATTCATATCAGACTCATAGACCTTTAAGTTGTTATAGAGATCATTCAAGGCCTACTTTTCAAAATCATCTTTGTTTCTCCAAACAACTGTGTGCACTGCCCATTCTGATACCAAGCTTTGAACAAACTTGAGGTTGATGTCTTCTTCAGGAACAACATAATCAACTAATTTCAAGTGACTGATGAGCTTCTAAAGACTATTTTAAGTTTCATTAAGAATTTCTCCACCGGTAGCAGAGAAGTTTTCAAATTGATGCTTAAGCATGTTCTTCCTTTATTTTTTGGTAGCTTTATTACCACTGAATCTTTGTTCAATAGCATCCATCAACTCCTTGGCAGTCTCATATCCTTGAAAGTCCAACGAATACTCATTGGGTATTACCACACTGAGAATACTATGAGCCTTGATCTCTAGCTTCCTTTGAGCTTTATCAGTTTCAGCTACAATGGTGATTGCTTTACCATCAGTATCAATATTTGGTAGAGTATCACCCTTTACAATGGTATTCCACATGTTGTAGTCAATCATGCAAATGTATTGCATCATCCTCATCTTCCATATCTCATACTTTCCCCGCTTTAGCATATGCACCTTTAGAGGTAGTTACCATGTGAGTTTCGTCACTCATCTTGAATGATTGAATAAGAATAGATCTGAATCAATCATAACTTCTTCTTGATTACAGCTTCTAGATCACAAGCTCTGATACCACTTGTTGATCCCAGTTGAGCAAACGATCTAGTATAGAAGCTGACTTAACAAACACAATATATTAAACATTATGCGGAACCTAGTGTTTAATCTTATGAAGAATAACAATAATAGAACAGCAATAACACTAAACAATTCAATATAGTTATTAATATACAAAAACTCTTGATAGTATTAGGGTTTTACAACCTTGAAGTGATTGACTCTAGATATATCAAAAACATATCTCTAACTCTAACCTATGACCTCCTTTTATAGGCTAAGGAGTCCTTTACAATATATAATACGTATTCTACAAGATAAATATCTTTCCTATATTTATCTAATACAAAAACTTTCTACTCAAGACATTCTAGAATAATACAAACACTTAGACCGACACAATACTTCTAGTTGTGGTAAATAACATTAGCAGTGATAAGCTTCTTCTACTAGCAGTACTTTGTCTTGAGCAGTGGTAACTTTCCTTCTAGCCATGGTAACTATTACACTAGCAGTGATAACACACTTAGTGTAATTCTTCTAGCAGAACCAAAAACCCCAAAAATTGTCCTCGCTCAGACCATGACCCACAAAGGGTTTGTGTGCCGTGTTTTGTACTTCTAAAGAGGGTGTGTTGTTGCCTTGCTCATTTCTGATCGGGACACCACCAAAGGGTGTCAAGAGCTTGGCTAATCTCAAGTTGTTTGTTGGCCTCGGTTTGACCATGAGCCACTTAGGGGCGTGTCTTGGCCTCGGTTTTTGGAGTTGTTTGGTCACCCGATTCCTATAAACAACCACAGGAGTGGTGTTGCGTATTGTGACCATAATAGTAGTCCTTGTTTACATTTGGTTCATTGGGTTGAATGCTTGTATGTTTGATTAGATTCTCAGTTCACATCAGTTAGATGAGTGTATTTGTACTCTCGATAAAAATAAAACCAAGAGGTTGTGTAGGGGCGTGTTTGATTTGTTGATCACAGTTATAAGGGTGTGTTAGTTTGTTATCATGTGAGCTGCGAAGCCCATAGCCAAAATAGGGTAGGTTGGGTGAAGTTTTTACCCGACCCCAAGCCCAGGTATATAGCGTGTGTATGTATGTATATTGGGCCGAAGCCCAATCCTGTGAGATCCGTTTGGTTTAACAATCCACTCGGGCATTAGTGTACGTGTAGTCTTGAGTCTCTCCCTCGACTCAAATACCACCTCTTTAGAATTTTCTCTCATCTAATCTCGACATATATTCCAATGGCAACATGACATGAATTGAACACGTCTCAACGAAACTTCCACATGACATATAAAATTAATGTTAAACGAGAAACGAAATAGACTTCTGATATAAACAAGGGTTTGAAATAAGAAAATTGAAATAAATTCATTATCACTACTTACAACTTAACTAAAAAGAGTTATCACACTCCTAACTATATGGAATACAAATTCGTAAACGTATGATTTCGATTATTAAAAATTGGACATTTAACTTGATGAAACTTGTTAAAATAAAACATACGCACAGCTTATGACAGATTTTTCATAGACAATTTTGCAATTAGAAACGAATGCAGTTTTGAAAACAAGCAAGGCAATTTTTCTAGTAAATTAGATTTAAAGTTTTTGAAAACCTATTTATTTTTTTTACACTAATTTCTTATAAAATTAAGTTGAGACTTAATCTTTCTTTAAAATAATTACACTTACTTTAAACAATATCAAGACACGTGAAATTGTATTTTGAAATGTACATCATTTTCTAATTACAAGTGTATATGAGTTAGGTTACACTTAAACATTTTCTAAACAATTATCTTGACAATTAATTACATGAGAATTATATACACTTAAAATATATGTATATCCTTAGTTCGTGGTGTATACGCAATCCAACCATGTTTTATAATATATGTACTTACTTTTCGTGTATAAAATATGACATTACTTTCCGTACATCATCACTCGGTTATTATTCATCCAAGGTCTCATTCATCCTCGATGTATCTAGTTATATACACTTCCGAGAGCCAATACACACAAAGAGTTAGAAAACTGTTTTAAACTTAAATGCTGCCACATAAGCAAAAACAACAACAAACACTTGAAAAACTTCTCTTAAACTTTGACGAGTCTTAAACATGAATACAAACTAAACTTTCCATACTAAATGAGGTTTCTTGTCGGAGCCGTGCACTACCACTAATTAAATTGTTTACTTCAGACGACTAATTGTTGAGGTAAGTTTCATAGTCCCTACTTTTAAACTGTTTTATTTCTGTTTTGGGGGAAGATACATGCTCTCTTTACTTAAACTCAATGATTTGCTTTACTGAAAATATGCATTTCCATGCAAACTGTGCTTCATGATTGATATGTATGATTATTTAAATGATGTGTTTACTTGCCAAACTATTGAACGTTTTCTTGCAAACCTAACTTTTTAAAGTTACATACGTGAGAATCACGAAAAGATATTTTCTGGACCACACAAAGTACTTTATTTATTTAAAATGTTACTCAGCTTAGCCTAATCCCTTAAATCCCAAAGTGCCCAAACTTATGAACCTTCAATTCGTGCTGGGAAGAACGGATGTTATAAATAGATCTATTGGGGGTAACTTCCCCATTAGGTTGGCAATACATGGGTCAAGGAAAAATGTATAGCAAGTCAGAACCAAGTGTAACGGGATAAACACTCGCAATGGGCCCCTTACTAGTATGACTACATTTTGCATACATTACTATTGTAGATTTGGTTGCATGAACTTAGTGCTAGCACAATAGACACATTATATGGCATTATATTCGTTTTAATGTACATATACCCTACACACGGTCGACAAATGAAGTTTTATTCTAAGGTAAACATGAACTTTCATGACATTGTGCGAGACACAATGGTGACAAAAACTGAATGTTTTAAACTCACGTCAATGGTACACTAAAATGTTATTTAAACAAACCTATGAACTCACCAACCTCATGTTGACACTTCTTAGCATGTATTTTCAGGTTATAAGGCGATAGCTTAACTTTGGAGACGTAAGGCAACTGTAAGCTCCCGAAAAATTTCATATGTCATTAACTGTTTGATCATGAATAAAGCATGGATCATAGAACCATGAAATTTTATTGACTTTGTTCTTGCATATCATTTTGCATTTGATTCGTAGCACACAATTTAAAGGCTTAGATTGCACTGTTGTGAACCGATCAAAATTTCCTCGATCCCGATAATATTAATCCTTTAATTTATATAAATAAATTATATAAAAAATATATATATATATAATAAAACATTTTATAATTATATTTTTATTTTTAGCCGGGCCCAAGCCCAAACCCGATCCACCTATTTTCTCCTTTGGGCTCATGCGCTATCCGAATCCAAACCCAACCCACCTATATTTTTTTGGGCCTCGTGTACTGTCCAACCCAGCGCACCCTAATTGTGTATACACTAAGATTTTTGCTCAAAGTAAAAATTTGCATACTATGTTCTATGTTCCATGACTAGTCGAGCCAAGCAAAACACAAAGAAACAAAACACAAATCATCCCTTGGTCTCACATCTTGTTTGCGTGTGGATGTAGTAAGAGAAGCCAAAGCAAGCCCCTTAAGCCACCCTAATGCTGCAATAATATTACCCTAACCACATTTGACTTTATTAACCACTAGATCTTGTGTCTATGTAGAACTGACCTAACCAAGTGCATGCCCGAATCCTAGCTGCAACTAATGCATGCTCCAAGACCAAGTCATACTTCCTTTTCTTTCATGGTAACATGTGATATCAAGCATAAGATAATCAAAGAACCATGCTTAGTTTTTCTTTATATAACACACACACAAACACACTCAAGGCTTACAAACAATTTACACTTTCAAAACACACCTCTCACTCAAAACACAACTCGTTCACTATGGAGAATCAACAAAGGAAAACAAAACGCAAAAGGGTTTGTTGATCGTTGCTTGGGTATAAGAATGAGTGGGTAACTTTGGAGTTGTTGGTCATGTTTGTTCTCTAATCTTTCATTTCATCACCACTCATTAAGTGTTGTAAGTCTCCTTTCAACTCATTCCATTTTCTTTTTCTCACTTACTTTGATCTCACACGTTCGCATGTTGTATGCACCATTAAAGATCGAATGTATAAAACGTTTTGTAAGATTAAGGAGACACTAGCAACATGATAAACCAAGTTATACATATTCATGACCATTAAACTCATATCCTATTGCTCGTTACACGTTTTCTTTAAAGACCCAAACTCTCGTTGCCTTTTTCCTTAAAACTTCATGTCGCGAACTACATTTTTAAAACATCACTTTATTCTTGAGTTGATAAATGAAGTCTTATAAACATGTTATAGTAAGTTGTGACTCAATAAACTACTCTAAGAAACCTCTAACCCCCCCTTTCCTCGTTAAGTCTAAAACCAAACGGAACTCATGTTGTGCCTCAAGGCCCAAACACGCGCAAAACTGTGGCCCTTATGTGTTTAACTCGGCCCAATTATAATAAAATAAGCTCATAAACTCATATTAAGATAGTCTTAAGCTTTTACATAGGTTAAATAAGCTAAGTAGTTGAAAAGGTATTTTTGGACTAAGATTGCAAAACATGAAGTGTTCGGGTTAAAAGTATAAGATTTCAATTGATAAAGGTGTTTTGTACGTGAAATGCGTGCATGGGAAAGTCTAGAGTACATTTTGTAAATATAAGAAAATTGTCTTGGAAATGAAATAAAAGTTTTAGTGTCAAAAAGTAAACTTTGAAACCTCGGGAGCCAAAAATGTGAATTCAACATTTTAAAATATTTTTGTAAAACTAGTTTAAACGAGGGACTAAAACTGTCAATTTTGGAAACTTTGAGTATAAAATACTTTTGGGGATTAACGACCCCGTCTTGCTCATCAAAAATAATCGGGGCGCACCATATTTGAATTGCATTAGGTAATTAGCTATTACCTCCTTGGGAGCAAACTGCTACATACGCTGGTAATTCAATGTATGTAGTTGAGTATTGGTTGCATGAGCTTAGTACATAATAATCTGTGATTTTCTTTATGATAAGTTGTTAGTTTACAATTATCATGTTCAAGTTCTTGTGTTCAACTGATTAAATATAAACCTATGGATTCACTCAACATTTTTGTTGATCTTTTAAGCATGTTATCTCAGGTAATCATTGAAGATCACATTTATGGCATGGAGCGGGCAATGCAAGACCTTTATTTTGTGGTGTACTTAAAGTTATCATTTCTCACAAACTTATGATCAGTCTTTTGTGTATCACCTAAAACAATTGGGAAGTATTTTGTAACAAACTATGAGTTTTTCTTGAATGATAACAACTTTTCTTAAAACGTCTCTTTTGAGTCATTTTCTATGATTATTGACTATGATCCAACATCAAGTAACTCCCCGAGTAGCCTTTCATTGTTATGCTGATCTTTGGAGGTGTTACAGATTGGAATCAGAGGCAAGGTTATAGAGAACCAAAGAGTTTTTCTGAAAACATTTGGACTATAACTTCACTTTTGAAACGGGACTATTTTACACCACTACCCTATGCCCTCCGTGACCGCTCTATGCATTAGGATTAATGCATCACTAGAAATAAGATCATAAGTAATTTCCATTCATTTTAGTTAGGCATGGAGATTTGCTTGGCAGATTGTGCATGATTAACTAAAATCTTGTTCATCATATTACTTTAGCATTTTACTTACATTACTATCTTTATGGGTTGTTACAGTACCATGTCTACCTCACACCCTGTCGTCCTATCATCAGATTCCAAAATGGAAGACGTGATGTCCTCTACTACTGTACCTATGTATGTGAGCCCTATCCCAGCCTTCCCAATCATTGCTTCTGATGAGACCGAACCCTTCGATGAGGGAGAGGTCACACCGATCCCTGTCATCCCAGTCGTACCTACTCACTCTAGAGAGCATTCAGCCTATGATCCTTTGACATATGATCAGTATATGCAGTTGAAACAATGGTTACCTACATTGGATGTTGTAGCAGATGACTAGGCATTCAGATCATCAAAGAGTATTGCTTCTGCTTCATCAGTCACTCCTTCATCATCACCACTGCCAATCCATCGTAGGCAATGAAGAGTCAGAGTTCTTAAGCTTTATGAGCCTGATCCTTTTGGTGTACCCTGCAGACTACATTCCAAAGGTTCAATCTTCAAGCATACCGCTAGGAAGCGTATGCGAGCTCTCACTATGCTACTTGTATCACCAGTAGATATCCCTTCATCATCAGCTCATCCACCATCAGCTCCACTCACCTCATCACCTATGGCTACCTTACCACTACCACCACCCACTAGATTCTTCCACCAGATGTAACGCCCCGACCCGACAAGGGTAAAGGAATCACAAGTAATGGTGTCATATCAAAGCAAACATAAACATCCAAAAGAAATCTTAACATAAATGCGGAATAATTCAAGTCAAAACGACTTCAATACATAGGTCCCAGCGGAAAATAAACTCCAACAAAATATCTGAAATAGTGAGTCTTAAATGGCATCAAAAGATCAAAGCTAAATAAATCTCTAAGGTAAGTCCACTCATGCACTCTTCCCAAAGTAAAACCCAGCTTCCAATGCTTAGATACCTGCCGCGGAAGAAAAGAAAAGTGCGGCTGAGCTTCAAAAGCCCAGTGAACAGATATGAAAGCAAAGCGAATACTAAACGATATCGAATATGAACTATAATAAACGAAAGATAGCAAAATCATAATCATTTTCATAGTATAAATCAGAATTTCAAATAAAGTTTATAGTTAACTACCACGAGCCCAGAAACAAATATCAAATCATAATCATATTCTCATAAGGCAACATTTCTCGTAAGGCAACATTTGTAGGGAGACCTACCAGAGTTATGAAGGACGTGCATGCACGCAGCATCAATCATCAGATAACATATAACAGATAACAGATCTAGGATGCATCCATACGCTCCTTCCTACATATACAAAATATGCTCCACCATCCAAGAACGTGGCAGTAACATCACTCTACGCCCTAGAGTCATATCGGAAGTGCATTATGATACGGACATGGAACCCCCATGACTAGTGAAATATTGGCTCAGGTGTCAAACTATCTTAGGTCAAATCGAAATGTTATAACTGACACAGATCATATTTTATCAGAAGGTTATTCATATTTTCAAAATCAGTGTTTTCATATCATATAGTTCAAAATCGATGTTTCATAATTCGAAATCAGAGTTCGATAAGCAAACACTCAAACAAAACAGAATGGGGTTCATAGCACAGGCTCAGGAAACCCTATTAGAAAAGCTAACGAAAAGCGTTAAAAGGAACCTTTACTGAAAAGGTCAGAATATCTGTACCTTATTCCAAAGCAAATGATCGAAAAGTAGAAATACGAAAAGCAAAGGATTACTCCTTCTTCACGAACCTATACACATAACGGCCGAGTCCATGTTATTTATGATTCCATAATCGTCGAAATGATCTTTTAACATTTGGTATTTATACTTAGTGTATTCAGTGATCTTCATACTTTAGGATTTTATGATTAAATGAGACTTAAGTGTTTTATAATTAATATCGTAGATTAGGGTTTATTATGTCATTTATTAAAGTTTAGGGTTAAATGTGAAAATAGTTTAAACGTCATAACTCACACATGAAATAACGAATTAATACTCTTAGTTTCAAACCCTAATCGACTCTCATTATGTTCTAGGGTTTTCTCCTTCTTTTAATATCACATTAATATGCATTTACTTTTCATGTTACGTCTTTTAATGACTCGCTACTTAACCTAACACCTTCATGTCTTAACCATACGTTACTTATATATATGTTATACTTCAACTTTTATTTCCATGCACGTTTATGATTTTATGTGACACACAAGTTACTTATTACTCGGATTAAATACACATTTACACACACACGCACCATAGCTTCTACTAAATATGACCACGTACTACGTTTACATATTTACAACTCACTTGACTTATAATAACGCCGCAGCGTATTACAAGGTTCACAATCCATTTAGGGTTCGATTCACATGGTTCGGTTCACACTTCAAACTAGGGTTTAGGTTTACATGACCTTTACTTAATAAACACACGCTCAAAACTCTTATATGGTTCGCTAATAGGTTTTACGCAAACCCTAGCTCTCTACATTCTTACATATTCAAGTTACCATGTTTTTATCTTAGCCGAATTAATTACAAGTGGTTCGGTTCTCATGTATTCGACCTAACCAAGATCCGATTCAATAGCACTTATTACGTAACATACTCTTTAATACTTATAAGGTTCAAATCATTACGGTTTATTCTTTGTTGTTTCATACGCTGACACAAGGAAAAGAAAACACAAGTCGACTAAACAAACATGATACAATAAAGGTTAACGTAAGGTGTAACGAAAGAAAGATGAGAAAACATGTTATACCTTAGCTTGGTTGAAGCAAAGTCTCGACACCAAGGTTGCTTGGTATTCGCCGAATGAGAGCAAAGAAAAGAAAGAGAGGCAATCAAAACTAGGGTTTCACTTTTGAGTTAATGAGTTATATTTATAGCTAGACATTTTAGGTTAGTCTTGAGGAGGGGGTTGGTTTCAGCTTGGTCCAACCGAGCACACAAACCCACGGCCCAATGGCCTTCAGCTCTTGATCCATACGAACAAAACAAACACCCCCATGGGCTTCTTGGACTCTCGGCTTGGCAAAAAGAAACGAGCCCAAGTGGTTTCCCAAATAACGAAAACAAGGTCCAACTAATCGGCCCAACACTTTAGCGAGACGTTTAACTCTTTCGTCGTACAATCGATCACGTACACGTATTAGTTAATTTTTAATTACTCGCAAGTTAAGTTTTAATTTCGTTAAATAAATATAAATGTCTTTTACGTATTTTATAAATTTTGATTCCAAGGGTATTTTAGTCTTTATTTATGTTTTAGATTTTCAGGTTTTACAACTCTTCCTCTCTAAAAGAAGAATTTTCGTCCTCGAAAATTGAAATGAAACGAAATGAGAACATACCAAACTATTCAAAGAAATGAGGATAACTAGATCGCATCGACTCTTTGGTCTCCCAGGTAGCCTCACGCTCCGGGTGATTTTTCCAAAGAATCTTAACAAACGGAATGACTTTATTTCTCATGACTCTTTCTTGCCTTTCTAAAATAGCTTCCGGTTCTTCAGATAAAGACATATCGGACTGAATTTGATCAAACGGATAAGAAGAAACGTGTAACGGATGATAGTTGTACCCCCTTAGGAGAGATACATGGAAAACATCATGAACATGCGATAACCGAGGCGGAAGTGCTAATCGATACGAAACTTCTCCTATACGTTCCAGAATTTCAAACGGACCGATGAATCGAGGACTAAGCTTGCCCTTGATTCCAAAACGTTTTACACCTCTAAACGGTGAGACTTTCAAAAATACACGATCTCCAACCCGAAATTCTAAATCACGACGATGCTTGTCGGCATAACTTTTCTGACGAGACCTAGCCTCCTTCAGCTTTTCTCTAACAATATCTACTTTCTCATTACTGATCTCAATCATTTCCGGACCTTCAATTAAACGTTCACCTACTTCATCCCAACAAGTAGGTGCTCTACATTTTCTCCCATAAAGAAGTTCAAACGGTGCTGCCTTAATGCTAGCATGCCAAGCTGTTATATGCAAACTCTACCAAACACAAATATTCATCCCAGCTGCCAGTCCATTCTAAAGCACAAGCCTTAGCATGTCCTCTAAGGTCTGAATAGTCCTCTCGACTGAACCATCTGTTTGAGGATGAAATGCCGTCTTGAATTAAGTCGAGTACTCCAAGCTTTTTGCAAACCTTTCCAGAAACGGGAAGTAAAACGCGGATCTCTATCGGACACAATAGATGTCGGAGTACCATGAAGTCTAACTACCTCTTGCTGAAAAATTTCCGCCAATCTACCAATACCATAATCCTTTCGAATTGGTAAGAAATGAGCAGATTTGGTTAGTCGATCAACAACTACCCAAATTGCATCATGCTTCTTCCGAGTAAGAGGTAGTCCAGTCACAAAATCGATAGATATCTTATCCCACTTCCATGTCGGAATAGCCATTGGTTGCAACAGTCCACTAGCCCTTTGATGTTCAATCTTAACCTGCTGACAAATCATACACTTCGACACAAACGTCGCCACATCTTGCTTCATGCCATTCCACCAGAAGTACTTTTTCAAATCCCTATACATCTTGGTAGAACCAGGATGGATAGTGAAAGGAGAACTATGAGCTTCGTCATAACTTTCTCGGTCACCGAATCATTGGGAACTCAGAGCCTATCTTCATACCATACAATTCCGTCATTATCAACCTTAAACTCCGTCTGCTTACCTTCTTCAACATTTTGCCACGGCCCACAGCTCACCATCATCTTTTCGAGCTTCTTTAATTTGCGTATAAGGTTTGACTCCATCTTCATACTAGCCCAGATCCATCAAAACCTCTCAGACACACAACCCATCAAAAGCATCCAAACGTTCTAGGTCACGAATAATCCTAGATTCAATCTCAATACTTGCAAGAATGCCTGATTTCCGACTAAGTGCGTCAGCAACCACATTAGCCTTACCAGATGGTAATGAATGTTGGTGTCATAATCCTTAAGAAGTTCTAACCATCTTCTTTGTCTCATGTTAAGTTCTTTCGAAGTGAAAATATACTTGAGACTCTTATGGTCAGTGAAAATATCACACGTCTCTCCATACAAGTAATGTCTCCGATCTTCATGCGAACACCACAGCAGCTAACTCAAGGTCATGAGTTGGGTAATTCTCCGATCGGTTTCAGCTTGTCTTGAAGCGTAAGCTATCACCTTTCCATGTTGCATCAAAACACAGCCTAATCCTTTCTTAGATGCATCACTATAAATTTGAAATCCTCCGTATGCAGATGGAAGAGTCAAAATAGGAGCGACACCAATCTCCGCTTCAACTCTCTCAAAACTCTCTTCTCGTGCATCCGTCCATACAAACTTTTCTCCTTTTCTCATCAGTTGGGTTAGGGGCAAAGCTAAACGAGAGAAACCATCAACAAAACGCCGGTAGTAACCAGAAGTCCTAGAAAACTCCTAACCTCGGTCACTGTCGTAGGTCTTGGCCATTTAGTGATAGCCTCAACCTTAGACGGATCCATGGTGATACCATCAGCAGATACAATATGACCAAGGAAAGCGACTTGTCTTAACCAAAATTCACACTTCAAAAATTTGGCGTACAACTTCTTCTTCCTCGTAATCTCCAAAACTATTCAGAGATGTTGTTCATGCTCTTCTTCAGACTTGGAGTAAACCAAAATGTCGTCGATGAAAACGATAACAAACTTGTCGAGAAACTCATGGAAAACACGATTCATTAGGTCCATAAACACAGCAGAAGCGATTTGTCAAACCAAAAGGCATAACGAGAAATTCATAATGACCATATCTAGTACGAAACGCGGTCTTAGGAACATCTTGCTCCCTCACACGTAGTGATGATAACCGGATCTCAGATCAATCTTAGAAAAGAACTTCGCTCCTTGCGCTTGGTCAAACAAATCATCTATACGCTGAAGAGGAAAACGGTACGATAGTAATACGGTTGAGTTCATGGTAGTCGATACATAGACGCATACTTCCATCCTTCTTCTTCATAAACAAGACAGGTGCACCCCATGGAGAAACACTGGTCAATAAATTCATTTTCTATCATCTCTTGTTGCTCCTTCAACTCTTCAGTTCTACGAGGTGCCATACGATACGGAGCCTTCGAAATCGGTTTGGCACCAGGAATTAACTCAATGCTAAACTCAACTTCTAGTCGGGGAATACCGGAAGTTCATCTGAAAAACGCCGTGAATTCGCAAACAACATAAAGGTTTTCAATGTTAGGACTCTCCAAAGATGTGTCCTTAACAGATGCCAGAAAACCTTGGCACCCATGAGCAATCATAGTCCGTGCCTTCATAGCAGAAATGAGCTTAACAGATTTGAGAGGTTGAGAACCATAATAAACAAATTCAGATGTTTTACGCCTCCAAAGATCACCGTTCTAGCATAGCAGTCAATTGAAGCTCTATGATAAGCCAACCAATCCATGCCTAGAATGATATCAAAGTCGACCATATCAAGAGGATACAGATTTGCAGAGGCTTAATACGATCATCAAAACGAAGAGGGCACTTAACGTATTTATGATCAATGATCATGTGGTTTTCATAAGTAGAAATTCGATAAGTGATTCATTAGCGGTTTGGGCTTCATATTAAGTTTCTTAGCAAATGTGACAGATATAATGGAGTGTGTGGCACCGTTATCAAATAAAGCGAAGACAGAATAATCATCAATGAAAAGAGTGCCCGTAATGGTTTCACGAAGTGCGCCCACCTGATTAGAGTAGTATAAACACGCCCGGTAGTAGGTGGCGGCTTGATGTAGTTTCCAGGAATCTGCAAGTTCTTCTTAGGGCAATCCTTGATCTTGTGAGCAGTGGAACCACAAGAGAAACATCCACCAGTGGCCTTAAACACGGTCCCGATGAGCCTTTCCACAAGTAGTACAGATAGGTGGGGGAGGCAAAACTTCACTTTCGACCGAAGATCCTGAAGCACGACCACGATATGATCCTCGAGCCGATGATCCTTGTTGTAACGCTGGTTATTGTTACCTTGATTCGACGATCATTTCCATTCTTACCAGGCTTTGCTATCCCGACCCTCATCTCGTGCCTAGAGTCCACATTTCTTCCGGCTGACCCACTGATCATAACTCCTATCCACTTGACTCCTCGAATCATAACTCCTGCCAGAGTTTCCCTTATAATCATTAATTTGCGTCCTACCTTGAATCCGATCACCATCGCGATTACGCTTGTTGGAACCCAAAACCTCATGAAAGATCTCAATGTTACGAGCTGCGTCATTGCAGGCCGACACATCCTCATACTCAGTGTTAGCAGTCGGTCCAACACCCACTTCTTCAATCCCTACTTGAAGTGCTTAGCCTGACGCCTACCATCTCCAAAGATTTGTTCCCACAAACTTACCAAATCATAAACCTACCCATGTACACATTGGAGTTCTCATGATCAAACTGGTAGATTCCTTGATAATCCCTCTCATACCTTTGTTGTTCGAAAGATCGTGGAAGTAACGGTTATAGAAGATAGTCCGAAACTTCAGCCCAAGTACAAGTAATAGCAAAACATCTCCTCTCTTGCCTGTTTGAGTGCCTTCCACCAGGTTCAAGCATCACCCTCCAATTTAAATGCACCAAACGGGTCCTAAATTCATCACCACAACCCAAGACTTCAAACAACTTCTCAATATGAGTGATCCAGTCCTCGGCTCAGTGGGAGTAGCAGGCAGTAGCTAATCGAAAGAGGCTTGAGTTTACCAAACGCGCTTCGGCGAAGTGTGAATGCCGACGGGTTGATTTCCTCCACCACACCCGGCACCATTCTGATTCCGAATGTTGTTGATCACCGTGTCATCACCTCATGTGTAGTAAGACCGGGGAAAAGAGTATTGAGCGCGGTGGCGGCCCAGACCGCAAAGATCCAAGCCGTGAATATCATCGCTCCATCGCGCTCACCGTTAGTACGACGAGTTTGAACCATCTGAACGATATTCAAACGATTAGCAAAATGAACAAAGATGAGATACGAAATGGAAGTTCGCAGAAGGAAACCTAAAGTCTACCCAATCTTCACAGGTCAAAGCCTAAGCTCTAAGGGTCTCAAAACCTAGGGTCCATATGTCACAGGTCCTGACTACAAGTCGTAAACCTGGGCTCTGATGCCATAAATTGTAATGCCCCGACCCGACAAGGGTAAAGTGTTAGGACCAAAGATATACCAACCTTATCAAATACCCACGTTATGAACACAAGTATACCACGTTTAAACCAAACACAATATGCGTAAATAAAGAGAAAGATTAAGATAAGATATGGTGACTTGATGTATATTCGTGTATATGTTTAGAGAGGTAGAGAGAAGAAAGATGAAAACAATAATATGTTATATTGCTTCAAGGGAAAACACACACACACACACACTCAAGCACACCCCTCAAATGACATACTTGAGGGGTTTATATAGTAAGAGAGATGATGCCCTAAGGCTTGGCCATGGGCCGTGAGATGGGCTTGGACATGGATGGGGTTACATGAACTTATACAAGGCTAACTTAACTAAACGTCTAACCATTTAGCTTAGCCCAATCCATGAGCCCTTTGACTATTCTAGCACGATATCTAACACACGTTACAAAGTTCCTAAATGTGAATGACCATCACTTCTAATAAAAAATATTAAGGCTAACAATCTCCCCCTAAGGGGTGGTCATTCAAATGATGCTCCACTTTATTAGGTCTTTACTTTTCTTGAGCACGAACTTTGTGTGTAGATATAGAATAGTCTTGATTCTTTGTTCCTTCATGCTTTGTGATCAGTTAATGTGGTTGTCTGTCGTTGTCAACTTCGTTGGTTTGGTGTCTCCACGTCTTTCTCCACCATGCTCACACTTCTTTTGACCATGACTTTCCAATGATGAAGTTCTCGAGTCTTTACACTTTGTAGATTCTTTGACATTGAGAAAGAATCATCTTTAACTTTGAGTTGCCTTTGATTTTGATGAGAACTTTCATGTGTTGTGGGTATGAGCATGTGGCGAGTCTGCGATCCATCATCGAAGCTTCCATAAGAAGAAAACATAAAAGCAGTTAGTAATAAGCGGATTAGGCACTCAAGTTTGAATTTCGAGGGTGTTAACAGCATAGTGTTAAAACACATCTCTAATTCTCACAAAGGCGTTCTGAACTGGAGTCCCACTAGTGAGATAAGCGATATACCGAAGTACATCTGATTCCGTTGAGTCGGTGAGGTACACAGCATCACCCCACGTAGACCATTTGAGACACTAAGTAATCCACGGTTACGAGTGACTGCTGTGGAGCTTGATGTTGACCACGGGGAGTTTCCATTCAATCAGAAGATCACAGTAAACTTCTCATAAATGTTACGGCAGTTGCTAAGACCGTGGGACTCTAGAATATATCACTTGTGTACTTATTGATGAACAACAAGCGATGTCATGTCATGTGTTCCTATGAGATCTTTTGATGAATCTTGTGGCTCTAGACTCAATAGTGCATTTTGGTTTCCTAGCGGAGACTAGGGAGAGGGTCTCTTCTTAACAATCTCTAAGAATGTCGATAGATTATCACAGGGTTCGGTGAGAATGAAACAAATCCCTTTTAAGAGGAATTGAGTGGCTAGAAGGTTTAGTGCAGGTCGTCACTTTGGGTCCATGACGTCTTTGATCTTCAATACCGGTGTCATCTAGTGACAACCAGTAGCATATGTATTGAACCGGGTTTCACGCCACTAAGGTTGATTATAGAAGGCTATTTCTTTTCACCCTTTTTCATTACATTTCTTTTTAATTCTTCAACCCCTTCTTTATCCTTTCTCACATTACTCCTTTTTTCAATCATTCCTAAGGACTTCTAATACTAACTATGGGTATTGTCCTTGGGTAGATCCCTCCGACTCTGGCGGATCATAGGACGGATTTCCTATCCTTAGTCACCTTATAACTCCATGACTGTCCTATTTGTTGCCATAAAACCATTTTACTTGAAAATCTCACAGAGTGTTTATGATAGAAAAACATGTTTGGAACACTCCGAGAGTTTTATATTTTCAGAAACACTCCCCCTTCACATGTGCTTATAAGTTTTGACATCTCGCACATAGAGGGCAGAGTTCGCACCTTTTTGAATTGATCGACTTTAAATGAACTAGACCGATTCGAGACACGTTTACATCACTAGAGAATTAGCTTGAAATTATTACCCGTCCTGGTCAAGTCCATAGAAAGTTTCTCGAAATGGTACATTTTTGACTTTGATTACTTTCGTCAATTCATTGGTTACCCCGGTGAGTCGAGCTCTTTTGAGATTCAAACACGATCATAAAAATTTTGATCACATTTTAATCACGTTTCTCCCCCTCAAAAATAGCATATCTATGATGTTTTTGAAACAAAATGATTAAAAGATATGTTTTTCGGAAAGCATTTGGAGAGAAACTGATTTAGCATGAATTTTGGAACAATTTTGTTTTAATACTCCCCCTTAACGAAAGCATATTTTTCAAACAGAAAATTTAGAATCAATTAAGGGTTTAGAGAGAGTTATCTTGGTACCAAATGTGAGAGATTTTGAAAAATTTCAAATTAATGGTACGCAAGATGAAGATTTTAAAAATCTTTTGAAGATATTTAGAGAAAATTATCTTCATGTGATTAAGGATAAGTGCTCGATATATATGAAAATCGATTTTGCTTAGCACTTTCCTTTCTTTAAAGATCGGGTTGCAAGCGGAAATACTTACAAGCCATTGTTTTTAGGAATAGTGCTTGAAAAATATTTAAAACCTTTAATTTTGGTTAAGCACTTTCCTTTCTTTGAAGCGTGGGTCTGGCGATGTGTCCAAGCCATTATGTTGAAGTCAGGGTTTTACGTCTTGCGTATCAGAACCATTATTTGAGAATTTTAAGAAACGACATATTTTAGAAAACATTTAAAGAACTCTCGCTCAAGCATCTGTACATACCCGTATCATTGTTGAATGACATTTCTAGAAACGTCTGATAATGATTATACGAGAGACATGTCGTGAGAAGAATATTTTTGGATTTTTGATTTTCTATTGTTTTGAATTTTTTGAAAGTTTTATATTTTTATATTTTGCTTTTGTTGGTTTTATAAAAGAAATGGAAAATCAAAAATAGAAGAATAGAAGAATGAGAAGATTTACAGAATTGGAACCCTCGATGAGTGGGTTGAGAGATATTGAATCACACCGCAACCAAGAAGAAGAGTTTTCACAAATAACAGTGTTAGAAGTACATGTTTCCTCACGGTGAGGGTGATCACTATCAACGGTTGTAGTGGATTCGACTTCCTTAACATGATGAGTTTCACTATTATTTGTGTTGGAGCAAGTATCAAAATCTTTCTGTGGGAATCCATCTAAGACCTATTTTGTTGAAAATTTTCCCGTGGGTTTCCACCTAAGGTAAGATCTAGGAGTTGTTTTCTTATCAGATGCAGCGGAAGACTCTTTTTAGAAAACTACGTTCGGAGAGATCCACCTATTAGGTTTCCTTTTGATGTTCATCTTGTCATTGGGTTTTTTTCTATTTGGTGTCTTAGTGGATTGTGCCTTGGCACGAGAATTATCTTTCTTGAGATATTGTAAGGCACATGCATCATGATTATTTGAAAGATACATTTTTACATGTAGTAGACAAATTCAATATTCTTGTTTAAAAAACGCTTTAACTTTGTCACTATAGTCTTTTGGAAGTTGATTCTTGTTCGAAAAAGACTTAGAATTCCTAGTGTTGTTTTCTAAGGGCATAGCATTTTCTTTTATAACTACTCTTAGATGTAAGGCAATCCCTAGTCTTATGTAGAGTGTTCCTAGGTAATGGTTTACTACTACTAGCAGTGCCTTGAAATCTTGTAGAATTCATCACCCTAGATGTTGCACCTAGAATTACGTCTTTTTAAATCGTGCTTTTCCTAGCTTCTTAGATAGTGATTGTTGACCATGTTGTTAGAACCGGCAATTCTTTAACTTGATTTTTGGTCACATTCCGTGTACTATTCCTAGAAGTGCCATGTGTAAACACTTTTTCTTTATCAAAAAGCGGGTTTTCAAAAGCTTTGATAATTCTCTTTTTAATAGGCAAGGGTTGTGGAGTGGACTTTTTGACAAATCATTTTTCTCATTGACTTTTGGAGGAGGCATAGAAATAGACATTTTGGTTTAAAACCGGTTTGGGAACCTTTGTTTTCTCCTCAGTCAATGGTTTTGCAAACTTCAGTATCCACAGCCTTTCCTTTTGACATTCCGTTTGAGCCCTCAAAAGATCATTTGCTCTTTCATGTCCTTGTAGGCACGCTCATACGACGGTTTGTCATACTTGCATTCCTCAGATTTTCGATCAAGTTGTTTAAAATAGGACACGTTTTCTTTTTCATGTTTTCAAAGCTTTTTCATATTTTGAAACAATTTAGGTCTCGGTGGAGTCTTTCATGATCTTCAACAGAATATGTTTGCAAAATAATGGACATGATATCGGTAGTCATAACATCTTCGAGGAGAGAATCATTGAGTTTTTACAAAACTTTGATGTGTTCAATACTTTCATTAGCTTGCTTTACCAGGGATTTATGGTCCTTGACAAAGTCAGTCATTTCTTTCAAAAGTCTTGTTCAAAATGAATTACCCTTGAGTTGATGTTATTCAAGCGAGGGGCAATTTGAGTTTCAAAAACTTTTTCTGTTCATTATCAAAACTATTAAACCAGATGTTTGTTCTAATATTGGTTTTAGTTTTAACGGTCTCTTGAAGATCTGCAATTCTCGTTTTCACATTTTCCAAAATACTTCGCGCATCACTTGTGTTAAAAGGATTGTTTGAAGACATTTGTTCAATGTTCGAAAGAGATTTGGAGACAACAACTGGTTTTGAAGCCGATTTTGAAACTGTGTTGACACTTTGTTTGAAACACTTGGTTTGGTGGAAAGCGTTGATTGAGAAACAAACGAAATACCATTAATTTGGTTCCATTTATTATAATCAATAGGTTTGATTTCCGGATGTTTTTGTTTCATTTTTGATCTACTCTCCTCAGATAGTTCCAATGTTTCAAGAGAATCACGAACAATTATGGGTTCATGCAAAGGTTTTCCATTGTTCAACACATTCTCGAGATTTCGAGATGTCGAGCTTTCTTGAGGAGCGAAGAGGGTCGTTACCAAGTGCCATTTTATGCGAAGTATGAAAACGCGGATTTACTTGGTTTGAAAGCATCTTGTTTGTTTTATCTGAATGACCCGTTGTGAGAAGCAAATTGTCCAAAGCTTTAATTTTCTCATTGTTATCCAGAATTTCATCAAGAAGAGAATCTTCTCGTTTTGAAAAATCAACAATCAACTTTTTCTTCTCTTTTTCAAGATCAAAAAACAGTGTTTTTTGTTTAGAAAGTTGGTCATTTAGATCTGAAATTTCCTTGTTTAAAGATTTAATTTTCAAGTGAGAATTCACATCAAGTGTGTTATACTTGATTTGCAATTCTTTTCTCTTAAAACAAAATCTCGATAACCAATTTCTAATTCTGACATTTTGTTTGTATGAAATTCATAGGCTTTGCGTGCGTTCTTGTAACTCTCAAGCTCAGCGGTCAATTTAGCATTCGTGGCCTTAACTTCGCGATTGACCGTTCTAACTTTCTCAACTTCAATGCCACATTGATTGATTAATGATTCAACATAAGCACGTGTTTCCTCATCAATCTCAGATTTTGTGCCCACGACCTCCACTTGGATCCACATATGGAGTTTCGAGTTAGTATTGCTATAACTTCGGATTGTCCGGTATGTATCATAAGTGGTGGGCGTCCGCACTGAATGCTGTTCGTCATAAGTAAACACATCACATATGACATTGTTATAGCATGGATCAATGATTGGTACCTTAGATCTGCATTTGGCGTCATAGACAGGAGGTGCGTCGAGTCGCTGTCGTACTTAGTCTCCTGAAGATTTGCCATTAAGGCGCTTAGCATTGATGTCCTCTCGGTCTTCCACATCATCCATAATAGCGAAAAAGTCATGTTCCTCGGCACTCAACTGTAACCCGCTTCCGCTTGCTTATCCGCTAACAAGCAGCTTTCGAAGAAAATCACCAGTCTTCTTGTGCGGCTTAGTGGGACAATTCCTTGCCATGTGACCCAGTCCTTGACAGTTATAACACTTAACCGATTACCCTCGATTCACATTTCCATGATTCCCAACGACTGGGCGCAACATACCCATTCGATTACCCATGCTCTATTCCCAACATTCTTTCCCATCCGATTTCCAACATCTTGACCCGACCGATTACCCACGTCCCAACCGAATCGATTTCTGACAATGCGACCGTTAGCGGTAAAGCTTTATCCAATAAATAAAATATCTCATGCAAGGTTAAATCGCTTCGGGTCGGGCCAGGATCGATGATTCCTAGTTCCTCGGTATTGTGGATACGGTTGTTGTTGAATGACTTGTTGTTCTAGTGGATAGAATTGTTGTTGAGGGATAGCGACTTGTGGTTGTGGAATATATTGCTGCAAGTTGTTGTTGTTGGAAGATGATGAAGCTTGTTGTTGTGTATTCAGCGTAGTTTGAGTCTTTGCAATGAGTACCAATGAATCATGATTCTTGCTAATCTTTCTTGCGACTTCATTCGCTTCAGCTTGGTTTAGTTTCAGAAAATCATTCAGTTGATCAAAGTTCACCCGATGTAAGTCTTTTGTTTGGTTGACAATAGTGACATATCGTCCCCATTCTTCCGGAAGATTATTCAGAACTTGATGTTTTGAACGATTGTTCGGGTGCCAACTTGTTTATGATAAGCTCATTCATCAAAGTGCAAAACCTTCCATAGTAGGATTCAATGGATTCTCCCGGTGTAGATGTAAACTTTTCCCATTCGGTTAGCAGCTTGTTCTCCATGTCTTGTTTACCAATTTCTGTTCCATAACATAGCCGTCTAACACGTTCCCACATATCGAAAGCGGTTTCACAACTGTCTACCGCAGCAAAGATGTCTATTGGTAAACCCAGTTGGACAATATGAATTGCCATGTCATCTGCATCGACTTGTTTCGATCCTCTTCGTATTCTCGATTCAGTTTGAAGATGAGAGGATGGTGGGATGGGAGGTGTTGCATCTGCATTTCCGTGGACATGGACTTGTCGAGGCTTGAAGGGTCCATCCTGAATGAATTTAATCATGAGTTTCCCATTAGGTTTGGTCTTGATGTAGCGGAGCATTCGACTTGTCCATTGAAGATAACCACCTTTTGCCAACATAGGAGGACGGTTTTCGGCACCGGCTGCATGAATGTCTTGTTGAGTTGCCATTGATGAAGGTATGATATGATCAAGTTGATGTAGGATCGATTCAACGATAAAGGAGTTGTGGTTGATGAAGATTAAGCTCGGTTGAGGTGATTCTGAAAGTCGTACTCGTAACCTTGGTTCTTAGTCGGAAAAAATTTAGCCCAAAATTTGAAATTCACTATTAAAATCAATTCTAAGGTCGTATGAAAAATTTGAGTTATGACAATTTTGACGCCAAATTTGACGCGAAAAATTTGAATTTAGGCCCAAAAATTTGAATTTTTGACCAAAATTTTCACAGTTAAACCAATTTTTTTTTTTTTTTTTTTTAAACCTTAGGCGTAGAAAGAGCTTAGGCGTAGACCAAAGAAGTTACGAGTAGGATATGGTTACGAGTAGGATGTAGTTACAAGTAGGATCTTATGCGTAGGAAGCTTAGGCGTAGGATTCCTTAGGCGTAGGATCTTATGCGTAAAAAGCTTATCTTACAGCGTAGTAACCTTAAGCTTATGCGTAGACAAAAGTTACAAGTAAACCTACGCGTAATTGTGAAGTTATGCGTAGAGTTACTCGTAAGCTTTTAGCTTATACGTAAACTATGGTTAAGAACCAAAAATCCTTTACACTGTCACAGCGTAAGGGATATCCACAAGTCAAAGTGTTCCACACACTTATCCAAGTGAGGCTAATCGAAAATAACGTTATAGCTCGAAGATTCTTCACCAAAAGTTACGAGTAGAAAACTTATGAGTAGTTGACTTTCTTACGAGTAGAACTAGGGTTTTGACTTACTCGTAAAAATTTCCAACGATTCAAACAAATTCTTGCACTTACAGCATATCCTTAAAACACTCCAATAACACAAAAATGTTAACCTTTTTCACCCAAAGTGCTTAGAAAAGTTACAAGTAGAAAACTAGGGTTTTGACTTTTTGACTTCTACTCGTAAGAAATTTCCAATGATTCAAACGATGTCTTTTGCACGGATATCCTTAAAAACACTCGATTAACCCAAAAATGTTGACCTTTTTCACCCAAAGTGCTTATAAAAGTTACGAGTAGAAATGACCAATAAACCAAATATGAGCTTAAAAATGAAGAAAAACACGTAAAGCTACGAACTTTTTGCAAAAAACTAAAACTTTAGCACCAAATAAACCTTAAACCACAAGAATCTTGAATTTTAAAGTGCAAAAATTAAAGCTTTAAGCTTGACAAAAAACGTATAACGAGAGCCTTTACGCGTAACCCTTCAAAACAAACACAAACACTCCTAAACCATTGTTAGGCGATTGATACCAATTGTTATGACCTAAGATATATCAACCTTATCACAAATACCCACTCAACGAACACAAGAATACCACGTTAAACCCAAACTGTTATGCGTAAGTAAAGAGAAAGATTAAGAAAGAACTTGGTGACTTGAATGAATTCGTGTATATGTGTAGAGAGGTAGAGAGAAGAAAAGAAAACAATAAGTTGTATATTGCTTCAAAGGAAAAACACACACACACACACACTCAAGCACACCCCTCAAATGACATACTTGAGGGGTTTATATAGTAAGAGAGATGATGCCCTAAGGCTTGGCCAAGGGCCGTGAGATGGGCTTGGACATGGATTGGGTTACATGAACTTATACAAGGCTAACTTAACTAAACGTCTAACCATTTAGCTTAGCCCAATCCATGAGCCCTTTGACTATTCTAGCACGATATCTAACACACGTTACAAAGTTCCTAAATGTGAATGACCATCACTTCTAATAAAAACTATTAAGGCTAACATAAAGGAATCACAAGTAATGGTGTCATATCAAAGCAAACATAAACATCCAAAAGAAATCTTAACATAAATGCGGAATAATTCAAGTCAAAACGACTTCAATACATAGGTCCCAGTGGAAAATAAACTCCAACAAAATATCTAAAATAGTGAGTCTTAAATGGCATCAAAAGATCAAAGCTAAATAAATCTCTAAGGTAAGTCCACTCATGCACTCATCCCAAAGCAAAACCCAGCTTCCAATGCTTAGATACACGCCGCGAAGAAAGAAAAGTCGGCTGAGCTTCAAAAGCCCAGTGAACAAATATGAAAGCAAAGCGAATACTAAACGATATCGAATATGAACTATAATAAACGAAAGATAGAAAAATCATAATCATTTTCATAGTATAAATCAGAATTTCAAATAAAGTTTATAGTTAACTACCACGAGCCGAAAACAAATATCGATCATAATCATATTCTCATAAGCCAACATTTCTCGTAAGGCAACATTTCTCGTAAGGCAACATTTGTAGGGAGACCTACGAGTTATGAAGGGCGATGCACGCAAAGGCATCAATCATCGAGATAACATATAACGGATAACGAGATAATGCAGATCTAGGATGCATCCCTACGCTCCTTCCTACATATACAAAATATGCTCCACCATCCGAGGAACGTGGCGAACATCACTCTACTGCCCTAGAGTCATATCGAAGTGCATTACCTGATACGGACATGGAACCCCCATGACTAGTGAAATATTTGGCTCGTATGTCAAACTATCTTAGGTCAAATCGAATGTTATAAGCGACACAGATCATATTTTATCGAAGGTTATTCATATTTTCAAAATCGAGTTTTCATATCATATAGTTCAAAATCGATGTTTCATAATTCAGAAATCGAGTTCGATAAGCAACAGACTCAAACAAAAGCAGAATGGGGTTCATAGCAAAGGCCTAGGAAACCCTAATAGAAAAGCTAACTAACGAAAACGTTAAAAGGAACCTTTCTTGAAAAGGTCGAATATCGTACCTTATTCCAAAGCAAATGATCGAAAAGTAGAAATACGGAAAGCAAAGGATTACTCCTTCTTCACAGAACCTATACACATTAACGGTCGTCCATGTTATTTATGATTCCATAATCGTCGAAATGATCTTTTAACATTTGGTATTTATACTTAGTGTATTCAGTGATCTTCATACTTTAGGATTTTATGATTAAATGAGACTTAAGTGTTTTATAATTAATATCGTAGATTAGGGTTCATTATGTCATTTATTAAAGTTTAGGGTTAAATGTGAAAATAGTTTAAACGTCATAACTCACACATGAAATAACGAATTAATACTCTTAGTTTCAAACCCTAATCGACTCTCATTATGTTCTAGGGTTTTCTCCTTCTTTTAATATCACATTAATATGCATTTACTTTTCATGTTACGTCTTTTAATGACTCGCTACTTAACCTAACACCTTCATGTCTTAACCCTACGTTACTTATATATATATGTTATACTTCAACTTTTATTTCCATGCACGTTTATGATTTTATGTGACACACAAGTTACTTATTACTCGGATTAAATACACATTTACACACACACGCACCATAGCTTCTACTAAATATGACCACGTACTACGTTTACATATTTACAACTCACTTGACTTATAATAACGCACGCGTATTACAAGGTTCGCAATCCATTTAGGGTTCGATTCACATGGTTCGGTTCACACTTCAAACTAGGGTTTAGGTTTTACATGACCTTTACTTAATAAACACACGTTCAAAACTCTTATATGGTTCGGCTAATAGGTTTTACGCAAACCCTAGCTCTCTACGTACTTTACATATTCAAGTTACCATGTTTTTATCTTAGCCGAATTAATTACAAGTGGTTCGGTTCTCATGTATTCGACCTAACCAAGATCTGATTCAATAGCACTTATTACGTAACATACTCTTTAATACTTATAAGGTTCAAATCATTACGGTTTATTCTTTGTTGTTTCATACGGCTCGACACAAGGAAAAGAAACACAAGTCGACTAAACAAACATGATACAATAAAGGTTAACGTAAGGTGTAACGAAAGAAAGACGAGAAAACATGTTATACCTTAGCTTGGTTGAAGCAAAGTCTCGACACCAAGGTTGCAGGTATTCGGCCGAATGAGAGCAAAGAAAAGAAAGAGTGGCAATCAAAACTAGGGTTTCACTTTTGAGTTAATGAGTTATATTTATAGCTAGTTACATTTTAGGTTAGTCTTGAGGAGGGGGTTGGTTTCAGCTTGGTCCAACCGAGCACACAAACCTACGGCCCAATGGCCTTCGGCTCTTGATCCATACGAACAAAACAAACACCCCCATGGGCTTCTTGGACTCTCGGCTTGGCAAAAAGAAACGAGCCCAAGTGGTTTCCCAAATAACGAAAACAAGGTCCAACTAATCGGCCCAACACTTTAGCGAGACGTTTAACTCTTTCGTCGTACAATCGATCACGTACACGTATTAGTTAAGTTTTAATTACTCGCAAGTTAAGTTTTAATTTCGTTAAATAAATATAAATGTCTTTTACGTATTTTATAAATTTTGATTCCAAGGGTATTTTAGTCTTTATTTATGTTTTAGATTTTCAGGTTTTACACCAGACCACCATAGTTCTCGTGTCATCACCACCGTTGGCTTCATCACCTTTAGATGTTCACAGTGAGCCTCTTTTACCGCTCATCGTGAGGGAAAGTTTTCTTCCAGAGTCATCAGATCCATACCTCCAGGACGTGCCTATTAATATTCAGCCAGGACCTCAAAAGAAGGTTGATGCCAGGCGCTGGTAATTTCTATTACCGGTCATGCGCCGATGGAGATCTGAGGGAGGAAATCCAAGCACTGTTGAGCTCAGGGAAAGCTCAATGACTACACCAGCCAGGGTCCTACCAGTGATAGGATAGCCAATGCACCGCTCTATTCCTCTATTGGCAGCCAGACTTGTTAGACATGAGGACCAGCTAAGCGAGATCGTGGCATACGTTGATGAGATACCCCTGGTCAGGATCGAGAATATAGAGGAGGAGGTTGAAAACCTCGTGGTCGGTTGCTACTCCTTGTACATTATGTTTAATATGATGAGTACCCAGATCGTGGAGGCGAGAGAGGCTATCACAGACCTGACGCAGAGAATCGAGAGTGCTAGGAAGGAGGCCATTATTCTGAGAGAGACTGCTATAGGTAGAGAGAGGGTTTTACATCACGAGTGTTCATGCCCATACAACCATCTTGGAGTAGAGACTAGACGATCTCTAAGCTAGAGACAGAGCTCGAGAGTAGCAGTTCGAGGAGTTATTAGCTTTGGTCAAAGAGCTACGTCATCTCTAGGAGGACACACTAGCTTAATGCATAGATCATGGTCATCTTTATTATAGCTTATTATGATAAAGCGCGCCATGTGTGGCATTAGTATGAGGGCTTGTATCTTTTGGTTTATAAAAACTATGGAACAAAGAGGACACACTATGTGACGCATAGATCAGGGTCATCTTTATTATAGCTTAGTATCATAAAGCCTGCCATGTGTGGCATTAGTATGAGGGCTTGTTATGAACTTATGCCATGTATCGATGTTTATCTATAATATCGTGGTTGGATTCTTATATTCTTGTGTGTTGTAATTTCATCATTCGTCGGTTGTATAAACCGAGCTGATCATTATGTTCTTATATATGTTATGATTTTGTTGTGACAAATCATGATTGACTTATTCCTGCTTATGATGATACTATTCCATTGATATAAAGTGGTGATCTTGACTATTATGATATTTATAATATGTAATCACTTGTTTTATTATCGATGATTCTAAGTTCTGGTGTTTTTCTCTTGGTAATTTTAGAAAAACTGGTCTAGAAGAAACCTACCTAATCTGCTACCATTACTCCAACCCATTTGTTCGAAAGATAGTGGCTGAAAATGATAGAGCCGCCATCGCCAAACATCTTGCTGGGTCTAAAGCTGAAGCGCCGCACGCATGATGAAGCTGACGTGTTGCCCAAGCAAAAGACGTGAAGCGAACAAGAGAAGCTAAGATTTCACGAGAAGCTGAAGTTGCTCGAGAAGCTGAAGCTACACATGAAGTTGAGGCTGCACATGAGGCCGAGGCTGCCCGCATTGCTGAAGCTGCACGCGTTGTTAAAGCAGTACGCGTCATTGAAGTGGCAAATTCTAATGACACCGACTATCAGACTAATCAAAGTGAGTCTCCAGTAGCATGCAAACGTAGCCACAAAAGGATTCATGAACTACAAGCCTACCTTCTTTAAGGCAATTAAAGGTGCTATTGGTCTTCTTCATTGGTTTGAGAGATAAAAATTGTATTCCTCCTAAGTGATTGCACAGATGATTGCAAGGTCAAGTTCGCAAATGGAACTTTGCTAGAAGATGCATTGTCTTGGTGGAAAGCTCATGCTCAACCGATTGTGTTAATACAAATATCGTCATTAAACATTATTTATATTTTATGATCTTTACCTAGTTTTGTTAACGACAAAAATAAATTTCATTTTTGTAAAGTATAAAGCTTGTCAAGATTAATAAACATTGAAACAAGCTTTCCTTAAATAAAGTCTTCATCACTTAAGCATTTACATCTTATCACATATTGATTAGTTATGTATCAATTAACATTGATATCTTTCTAAACCACAATCTGCATCAACATTTGTAGAACAAGTATGTTTTAGTTTCTTAAAAATAACATTACATATGTATTTACTTTTAACATATTAATTCTAAAACTAGGAAACAAAATATTACATCATGGCTTGCATCACATTGGAAATCTTTAGAAGATTTCATAGAATATTTTGTTTAGATTTGTACTCTACATATCTTACATGATCTTGGTTAGATTTGGGTGATCTTGGAAAGATTTTTGTAATCTTTACTGTCAGACCAATGGAACCAAAAAATAACAAGGGTAGAACCCTTTCTTAGTTCCGTTTGGTCCGTGGCTCTGCTCTTCATTTGGCCGATAAATAGTAAGCCAACCCAAGTTGCTTTCTCATCCCTTCTTAGCATAAAAAATACATTCTCTCATTCTATTACATCTAACTCAGTTTCATTTCATTCTAGTGATCATCTGTTGTAGCAAATAAGAACAAGGCATAATCAAGCTTCAACAAATAGTTGGAAGGCTTGTTTGTTTTGTTGTTGTGTGATCTAGTATTGTTCATACATCATTGTTGTACCAAAACATCTTAAACCTCTGAGTATGAGTGGTTAGTATTTCAGTCCTCAAAATACATTGTGTGTTGGGAGTGGTTGTACCCTTGTAAAAGAGCTCGACATCTTGCTTTGTGTTGGAAATATTGTGTAAGCGACTGATGAGTGTCTAAATACTCATCATTTTTGTACAAAATAAACTGCAAAATCATCTGAAAACACTCAGAAACACATCAAAATGATCAAAATACCACAAATCAGTGTTTTATGTGTTTTAAATGCAAAATATCAAAATCAGATGAAAAACATATCAAATTTGCAAAAATTGCAGTTTTAGTCCCCCAAGTTTCAAAAATTGTCAAAAACAGTCCCTAAGCACATAATTTCAAAAGTAAAGTCACCAAAGGTCCTTTTTAAATCATAAGTTGTCAAATTTAGTCCTTTGGTGAAAAATATTAAAAGTTTGAGAAAATTGCAAAAATGGTCCCTCAAGTTTAAAAGTTGGCAGAATTGGTCCCTGGAAAATGTGAAAATGGCAACATTGGTCCTTGTACTTATTGAGATTGTCACTTTTAGTCCTTGGAACATCTTTTATAAAATGGCAACAGTAGTCCTTGCATTTTCAGAAGTTACAACTAAGGTCCTTGTGATTTAAACCCTTTAAACCAATTTTGGACCCCTGCCCTATCTTTGGACCCCTGTCTTTAACCATTTTGACCTCCCCCTATTATTAATATCTGGTAAATCCTTGGTCAAAACAAACAAGCCCGCCAAATAAGTCTCACCTTCTCAACCACTGCCTGCTATCACTGCTCACCCAAGCATATCCATCCCCCCAGCTCACCCTTATCACTTCCATGTTCCCTCCACCTCTACACAAAACAAGATGCATTAAATTCCTTCCCCCATATATCACTCAATCCCTCCACCTGTCAAAATGCTATTTCCCGCCAAAATGAGATCAATGGCCAAAATCTCCCCAACTGATCCAATGGCTTAGATAACTGGTGGGATGTGATCTGAAACAAGTGGGAAGAAGCTTGGAGCTATAAAAGAGGAAGAGAGAGAAGCAAGATGTAGTTAGCTAGTTTTCATTTTTTTCTTTAATGTCGAATTTTCTTTAAAATGTATTAGTTTTAATCAAATGTTGTAGTTCAAGTTTATTTGTATCCTATTCAAGTTAAAATAACATTGTATGGTACTTTTGAGAATCAATTTTAAGTTTGGCTTGAAGTTCCAAAATTTATGGTTTACTGTTGAGTATCTCAGTTTCAAACTCTTGTTTATAAGCTCCTATTGGAATCTTTTTAAGTTTAAACAAGCTTCTTTAAGCTTATTTTAGCTTCTGGTAAGCTTGCAATCAAGTTTCAAGTAGTTTTGGTTCATGGTCAATAATAGTCAACTGTTGGTGCAAGTGGTAATTGGAAATGAAAAAGGGTGATGCAGAGGTTGCTTTGGAGTTGGATTATACTAGAATAGAGTATTTATGGTTTGGATTTGGCCTGCAAGCAAGCTGGATCTTTTGTGAGTTGTTTGTATCATTTTCAATTTTAGTTCTATTTTTGCATAGTAAGCTTGTAACTGTATCTTTGTTTGATTTTAGTTCCCACTAGCTTCTTTAGTGTTAATTAGGGTATGTAGACCTAGTTTGATCCTTACTTCATGTTGGTTCAACAAATTATCTCAGTTTTAGTTCAAAACAAGACATTTTAAGGGTGTTTGGATTGAGCATATAAACTGTGATTTAAGACAGTTCAGTGGTACACTCTTGTTGTTTCAAGTTTGTTTAATCCTAATTGACTCATTTGAGTCAAGTCCTTGTACCTTTTAAGCTCAAAAGTCAAAATCCCATTCCAAGGGCCTTAGCAACTCAATCGTTGGTTTTTACCAACTCAATAGCTCATTTTGTGTTTAAAATGTCTTAGATATAACTTGTTTCAGTTTTATTTCATCACATTAAATCTTTATCAGTCATTAAATCAAGATTAAAATCCATAAAAGTCAACTTTTCATTTTCCTTCAAAAGTCAAATTATGCAAAATCTGTTTTGAGCCATTCTAGTAGGAATTTTTAAGAGCTCATCTTTGGGTCAATTTCAGTGATATTTGTGGTTTTTAAAAGCCCTACTGCTCTAGTTTCTTTTTGTTATTTTTTCATATTTTTGTGATTTTTCTACAAGCTTCAAAAGAGCTTGCCTTTTAAGCCAAATCTGCCCTGCTCCAAACTCAGTTGATACTGAGATTTTCTCAGTTATTGCAGCTCATGCATAGGGCTCATAAGAGCTTCTTATGGTCTGATTTTTGGTTTGCATGGTCTTGACCAGGTCTCCTTCAAGTCCCTTCTTTTGCTTTTCCTTTTTAGCTTATTGTGTGGCTTATGCATAAGCTCAAACATACCACCCTTGTCACTGTTTTCTGCCAAAATCTCAGTTCATCAAATCATTGCAACTAGCTTATCAGAGGTTATAGCTTGTTTATTATTGTTGAATTTGGTCCTTTTAAGCTTATTGTAGCTTCCATTTCAGTTTGGTGCTTGTTGTGCTCCATTTGCTTAAACAAGTGCTTATTTCCATAAGCACTTCCACACCAGTTCCATTTTTCTCCACATAGCACCTTGTTTTTATATTTTTCCTTTATTCCTTATAATATTTTAGACTTTTCCTGAAATTTTCAGATTTTTCTAAGTTGATTTGCTATTTTTCCTATTTTAAATGAGTTTTTAAGTCTTTTTAAATAGCTTTTAATACAAATAATTAAGAAAAAGTTCTAAAAAATAATTTTTCAATTTTCTTAAGTTTAGATAAATATAAGAAGCCTAAAAATTATTTTTTCATAATTTTCTTAGCTTAATTTGTATTTTCTAGCATTTTAATTAGTTTTAAATAGTTTTAAATTAATAATAAATATATAAAAAGTCTAAAAAATATGTTTTCTGTTTTAAAATTAGTTTTATCATATTTTAGATTTTCCTAAGTCTTAAGTTTATTTTTCTAGTCTTATTTCATATTTTCTTTTATTTTAGAGTATTATTAAATAGTTTAAAATAGTTTTTAATTAATAATAATTAATTAAATATTTTTAAAAATAATTTTCCTTTTCTAATAATTTTCTTATATAATTAGGATTGTAAAAATGTATTTTTCATATCCGTAGGTATTTTCCTCCTTTATTTTCACGTTTTATTTTACATGCATTCTGCGTAGTTTTTAATTTAAAGATACGTATCGTTTTAGGTTTTAAAACGTTCATCACTTTAAATATAGTGATAGCGTTTATTTAATATCTTTTATCTTTTTAATTTTCTTAATTTGTATTTAAGTCGCTTTGATTTATTACCTTTTTCAGTAGTATAATTATCCTATTCAAATCCTTTCTGATCATTATCATTAGTGATCATTCTACCGTCTGAGCAAGTGTTTACACACCATTGAGTCTCCGTGGGACATAACGACCCGGGAATTCACTTTGTATTCACTGATCTTCATTGTATTTGTGTGTTGAGCGTTTTAAGCTTTATTACGGTGGTCATTCACAAGTGGCGGTTTGTGTGATTAGACTTGACGGTTTAGCCTGAGATCAAAATTTTGGCTGCGGGGAGGCTTTAGCGTGTGTTTAGCCATTTTCAGACCCATTCTTGCACATATCCCATTTTTTGTAAAAAGTTTTTTGTAAAGTTATCAGAAAATCCAAAAATATTTTCATTCTTTGTTTTTGCAATATGTTTTTCAAAAATCCAAAAAAATCCATCTTTATCCTCTCACATCTTTTGATTCTACATTTCTTTTACCCTCTATCCATTTGATTCTTTCTATGTCTTATCCTCACCTTCTTGGTTGTCAATGGTGTGGTGGTTCTTATAATGGTGGCAATTGCCCCAGTTGTAGCGTGGTGGAATCAGGAAGCCGGTCTGCATTATAACCAAGATCCCTATTCCTACCATAACAGCGAATGAATTATTCCATCGGCTACCACACTGTGGAGATTCGCAGGTTTTCTTGTTGTGAGTACTTGTGGTGGTTCACATTCCAGTTACGATTGTCGATCGGAAACACGCTTGTCTATGAGCGGTTCACGATAACAATTATGACTATAACACATACCACTCACGCCACATCGTTTTATCATTGTGAATGTGGTGGTTCACATTCCATTGATTGTCGATTGGGAAACACTTGTCTATGAGCAGTTCCCGATAACAATTATGACTATAACACATACCACTCACAAAGCAACATCTCAGTTTTCTTGTGTGAGTATTGTGGAGATTCTCATCCTAGCTCGGATTGTCAAACAGGGAACCCATTTCCTTGTAACAATTACGACTCTTCATATCAAGACCAACCTCCAGTACCAAATGATTCGACTCCTCATGAAACTACGCAGACCTTCTAACGAGAAGACTCTGAGTTATTAAAGAACTTAAGGAGGAGTCGGCTATGTCCTCCCAAGATAATCCAAATGAGAAATCCATGGAAGTGTTGTTAGCCGAAGAGCGGGCTGCTAAATTAGATTCCCAAATTGTCTTTGAACAATCTATTAGGGAATCAATTGCAAAAGAAAAAGCAGCCAAATCTAGCTCTCGATTCCGTTTCATTCCTGATGACGATGATGATGAAGATATCCTTGATATCTTACAATTTTATAACGTTCATCAAGTTCATCGGTTGAAACTCCTTCCATGAAGAATCAGGAGAAAAGACTATGATGGAATTACTAGTCGAAGAACAAATGGAAAGTATAAAACATATGTATGCTAGTCCTTCTAAACTCCCTCGCCTGTTGTTATCACACCGAAGCTCCCACTCACTCTCTAAACATGGGGATGAGCTTAGCACTATTCCGAAATGGAATCGTCTAGTGTTGAGAACTTTGTCTCAATCCCAAGAGAGTCACGGGGAATTCTGAGCATCTGTGTGATATCCCTTTCCCTCTTGAGTGTTCTCAAGATCATTTTGAAACTTTCTCCGATCTTAGCGAAGATTGTGCTTCATATGGAGACATCGAGTACGTTGAGGCATCACTTCCACAATCTGAGCTTGATCCCCTTCTTGAGGAGTTCTCCGTGAACTCACTCACATCAATCCACTCTTTGATTTCGGTCGACCGAGAGACTGAAGTCTCATTGATAATGATCGTTCACTCACTTTTACTCCAACGGTCCAATAGAGAATGTTGATCATTTTGTTCCCGAAACATTCAAAGCTACTTTCACCAATCCTCTATTTGAATTCGACTCGAATTCACTTCAATTCTGAGAATCCACTCTTTGATACTCGTGATTGAGGATGGTGATGAGCCCATTAAACGGAAATTAAATATCTCACAATTTCACATCATGGAGTTCGATTCTCTTCATGAGGATGTTCACCTGCGGACCTTCTTATCATATTCCGCCCAGCGCTATTGTTTCATGATCAACCATTCTACACTGACGAGTGAGGACACTATTTTTGATCCTAAGCATTTTCATTTATCATTTGGGTAGCCGGGTTCTGTCTCTCATATATCTCATCGGTTTGGAACTTTCACGTGCTTCAAATGTTTGTCCAAACATCTTGAATGAAAGTCCGATGGAGATTGTTTCTTCCACTTACTCCCCCATGAACAAATTAATTCGGGGTCGAGTCAAGCTAGCGACTCGGTAATCAAAAATATATTGACACAATATGGGTTTTTCACCCATATTTCTGACTTCTTTCTACTTTCTACCACCCTAGTGTGGGGGTTGCCCACATGTTTTGTAAATAAGTTTCTCTAAAAAAAAATTCTTCTTTCTAAATAATGGCCGTAATATTTCCCTTTTACGTTCTATGTTTCGGCATAACCGCCGGTACTTTGAATATTGAGGGCAATATTCATTTCTTTGCTGGGGGAATTCTCACGAATTTCATTATCCACCCACCTTTTGGCCAAAATTTTTTTTTTGAAGTAAGTGTTTTACACTTACTCAATTGGTTATCAGTCCGCCATGTCTGTAAGACAAAAGGATTGGCTAATCCAGGAGCAAACGGCTCTTGGTAAAGATATCTCAAATCCGTTGACGGCTTGCAATTTGCCCAAAATTGTATGGTATTCAGCTCACCATATCCTTAAAAGTGAAGAGTTGGCTAGCCCGCAAGTTTATGGCTTGTGGTAAAGGCAGTGGAAAATCCATAATTGGTAATCGGCTCACCAAAGATAATGTTGATAATTTATCTAAGAGTTGGCTAGTCCGTAAGGTACGGCTCGTAAAGACAAAATCAATTCCGTTGAAAGCTGGTGGTTTGCTCAAAATCACATGGTTATCGGTGTACCATAGTTCTTACTTGAACGAAACATTTGGCTACTCCAGAAGTAATGGCTTTTGGTAAAGAGTTTAAAATCCATTATGTTTTCTCAAATCATTGCTAGGGACTAGCAATATCTCAGCCAGGGGGATTGATGAGTCTCTAAATACTCATCATTTTTGTACAATATAAACTGCAAAATCATCTGAAAAACACTCAGAAACACATCAAAATGATCAAAATACCACAAATCAGTGTTTTATGTGTTTTAAATGCAAAAATATCAAAATCAGATGAAAAACATATCAAATTTGCAAAATTGCAGTTTTAGTCCCCAAGTTTCAAAATTGTCAAAAAAAGTCCCTGAGCACATAATTTCAAAAGTAAAGTCACCAAAGGTCCTTTTAAATCATAAGTTGTCAAATTTAGTCCTTTGGTGAAAAATATAAAAGTTTGAGAAAATTGCAAAAATGGTCCCTCAAGTTTAAAAGGCGTGAATTGGTCCCTGGAAAATGTGAAAATGGCAACATTGGTCCTTGTACTTATTGAGATTGTCACTTTTAGTCCTTGGAACATCTTTTATAAAATGGCAGCAGTAGTCCTTGCATTTTCAGAAGTTACAACTAAGGTCCTTGTGATTTAAACCCTTTAAACCAATTTTGGACCCCTGCCCTATCTGGACCCCTGTTTTAACCATTTTGACCTCCCCTATTATTATTAACTGTAAATCCTTGGTCAAAACAAACAAGCCCGCCAAATAAGTCTCACCTTCTCAACCACTGCCGCTATCATCAAGCCACCCAAGCATATCCATCCCCCCAGCTCACCCTTATCACTTCCATGTTCCCTCCACCTCTACACAAAACAAGATGCATTAAATTCCTTCCCCCATATATCACTCAATCCCTCCACCTGTCAAAATGCTATTTCCCGCCAAAATGAGATCAATGGCCAAAATCTCCCCAACTGATCCAATGGCTTAGATAACTGGTGGGATGTGATCTGAAACAAGTGGGAAGAAGCTTGGAGCTATAAAAGAGGAAGAGAGAAGCAAAAGGAGTTAGCTAGTTTTCATTTTTTTCTTTAATGTCGAATTTTCTTTAAAATGTATTAAGCTTTAATCAAATGTTGTAGTTCAAGTTATTTGTATCCTATTCAAGTTAAAATAACATTGTATGGTACTTTTGAGAATCAATTTTAAGTTTGGCTTGAAGTTCCAAAATTTATGGTTTACTGTTGAGTATCTCAGTTTCAAACTCTTGTTTATAAGCTCCTATTGGAATCTTTTTAAGTTTAAACAAGCTTCTTTAAGCTTATTTTAGCTTCTGGTAAGCTGGCAATCAAGTTTCAAGTAGTTTTGGTTCATGGTCAATAATAGTCAACTGTTGGTGCAAGTGGTAATTGGAAATGAAAAAGGGTGATGCAGAGGTTGCTTTGGAGTTGGATTAGACTAGAATAGAGTATTTATGGTTTGGATTTGGCCTGCAAGCAAGCTGGATCTTTTGTGAGTTGTTTGTATCATTTTCAATTTTAGTTCTATTTTTGCATAGTAAGGTTGTAACTGTATCTGTGTTTGATTTTAGTTCCCACTAGCTTCTTTAGTGTTAATTAGGGTATGTAGACCTAGTTTGATCCTTACTTCATGTTGGTTCAACAAATTATCTCAGTTTTAGTTCAAAACAGCATTTTAAGGGGTGTTTGGATTGAGCATATAAACTGTGATTTAAGACAGTTCAGTGGTACACTCTTGTTGTTTCAAGTTTGTTTAATCCTAATTGACTCATTTGAGTCAAGTCCTTGTACCTTTTAAGCTCAAAAGTCAAAATCCCATTCCAAGGGCCTTAGCAGCTCACTGTTGGGTTTTTACCAACTCAATAGCTCATTTTGTGTTTAAATGTCTTAGATATAACTTGTTTCAGTTTTATTTCATCACATTAAATCTTTATCAGTCATTAAATCAAGATTAAAATCCATAAAAGTCAACTTTTCATTTTCCTTCAAAAGTCAAATTATGCAAAATCTGTTTTGAGCCATTCTAGTAGGAATTTTTAAGAGCTCATCTTTGGGTCAATTTCAGTGATATTTGTGGTTTTAAAAGCCCTTTGCTCTAGTTTCTTTTTGTTATTTTTTCATATTTTTGTGATTTTTCTACAAGCTTCAAAAGAGCTTGCCTTTTAAGCAAATCAAATCTTCCAAACTCAGCTTGATACTGAGATTTTTCTTATTGCAGCTCATGCATAGGGCTCAAAGAGCTTCTTATGGTCTGATTTTTGGTTTGCATGGTCTTGACCAGGTCTCCTTCAAGTCCCTTCTTTTGCTTTTCTTTTTTAGCTTATTGTTTGGCTTATGCATAAGCTCAAACATACCACCCTTGTCACTGTTTTCTGCCAAAATCTCAGTTCATCAAATCATTGCAACTAGCTTATCAGAGGTTATAGCTTGTTTATTATTGTTGAATTTGGTCCTTTTAAGCTTATTGTAGCTTCCATTTCAGTTTGGTGCTTGTTGTGCTCCATTTGCTTAAACAAGTGCTTATTTCCATAAGCACTTCCACACCAGTTCCATTTTTCTCCACATAGCACCTTGTTTTTATATTTTTCCTTTATTCCTTATAATATTTTAGACTTTTCCTGAAATTTTCAGATTTTTCTAAGTTGATTTGCTATTTTTCCTATTTTAAATGAGTTTTTAAGTCTTTTTAAATAGCTTTTAATACAAATAATTAAGAAAAAGTTCTAAAAAATAAGTTTTCAATTTTCTTAAGTTTAGATAAATATAAGAAGCCTAAAAATTATTTTTTCATAATTTTCTTAGCTTAATTTGTATTTTCTAGCATTTTAATTAGTTTTAAATAGTTTTAAATTAATAATAAATATATAAAAAGTCTAAAAAATATGTTTTCTGTTTTAAAATTAGTTTTATCATATTTTAGATTTTCCTAAGTCTTAAGTTTATTTTTCTAGTCTTATTTCATATTTTCTTTTATTTTAGAGTATTATTAAATAGTTTAAAATAGTTTTTAATTAATAATAATTAATTAAATAGTTTTAAAAATAATTTTCCTTTTCTAATAATTTTCTTATATAATTAGGATTGTAAAAATGTATTTTTCATATCCGTAGGTATTTTCCTCCTTTATTTTCACGTTTTATTTTGTAATGCTTACGTAGTTTTAATTTAAACGTAAGTTTTAGGTTTTTAAACGTTCATCACTTTAAATATAGTGATAGCGTTTATTTAATATTTTTTTATCTTTTTAATTTTCTTAATTTGTATTTAAGTCGCTTTGATTTATTACCTTTTTCAGTAGTATAATTATCCTATTCAAATCCTTTCTGATCATTATCATTAGTGATCATTCTACCGTCTGAGCAAGTGTTTACACACCATTGAGTCTCCGTGGGACATAACGACGAGGGGAATTCCTGTATTCCTCGATCTTCATTGTATTTGTTTAATGCTTTGTTTTAAGCCTGTTACGGCTGGTCATTCACAAGTGGCCAGTTTGTGTGATTAGACTTGACGGTTTAGCACAGATCAGCGACGTGTAAAGGTTTTCTCCGCCGGTTAAAGGAGCTTGTTGATTAGTGAAGATAACTCTCGAGTTGGAGACTCGGGGAGTGGAGTAGGGCAAGGAAAAAGAGTTCTTGTAGACCGAACCACTATAAAAATCTTTGTCATTGTTTGATTATTTCTTTCCTTATTTACTAACACATCCTAGATCAATATCAATTGATCTTACAATAAAGTTTCAAAACAAAGATTTTAAATGGTAAACTATTCAACCCCCTTCTAGTTTTCCACAGATTGGAATGGAAGAAGCTTGTAAGATTTCCTGGTCCGATGAAGCAACTGTTGATGAAATAGTACTATCCGAGAACTGAGATCAAGAAGCTAGAGGATGAATTTTACCACTTGTCTGCTAAGGGTAATGATCTTAAGACGTACTTCAAAAGATTCCACGAGCTGAGGGCCATGTGTTCTAACATGTTTCCCACGAATGACAAGCTTTTGGAAAGTTTGATCGGGGGTTTACCCCGAAGTATTGAAGGAGATGTCATCGCTTCTAACCAAAACACTATAGAAGAAATTGTCACTGTTTCCCATCGTCTCACGAAACCAATTCTGAAGCTTGGAACCACACAGAACTCGAATGAAAACAAAAGGAAGTTTGATGACCGAAGGAACATGAACCCCAATCCTCATCAGCCCAACAACTCATCTCAATTCAACAACAACAACCAAAAAAACACCAACCGAAACAATAACAATAATCAGTACCATCAGAATAGGAACCACCATCACAACCAACAGAATAGAAGACAAGAAGCCACAAGGGCTTATGCTGCTACACCTACTGCTGATAGGGGATATGCCAGACCTCATTCCCTGTGCAATAGATGCATGTTGCACCATTCTGGACCCGCTCTGTGAATTGTGATAAGTGCAACAAGGTGGGTCACCAGGGTTGGAATTGTCGAAACCCTGCAAATGGAAACAACATGCCGTTGGGAAATCTAAGCTGTTATGGATGTGGATAAAAGGGTGATTTCAAGAACCAGTGCCCAAAGAGGAACGCCGATCAAAAAAACAATGCGCTTGCAAGGGCATATGAGTTAGGTGACTGAGATGTTCCATTGAACCCTCGCGTCATAAAGGGTACGTTTTCTCTTAATAGTTATTCTACAAAAATCTTATTTGATTTTGGAGCCGATAAGAGTTTTGTATTCGCTACCTTCGCACCTTTACTTGAAATCGCCCCAGTTACCTAAGACACCACTTATGAGATAGAATTAGCCGACAGAAAGATAATAGGAACCAACATCGTAATCCGTAATTGCCCTATGCTTTTGCAAGACAAACCATTCCTTATAGATCATTTTCTGATCAAGCTTGGTAGTTTCGACGCAGTAATTTCCATGGATTGGTTATCTAAAAACCGTGCAAGGATTATATGCGACGAGAAGACTATTCATATTTCAATCAATGGTGAAACCTTGGTTATATACAAGGATAAAAGTAAGAATTAATTGAGCATCATATCCTATGTCAAGTCTGTGAAGTACATGAAAAAAGGATATTATGCTTCTTAGCTCAGGTAACGGAAAAGAAGTCTGAAGAAAGGCGATTGAAGGATGTACCTATAGTTAGAGAATTCCCTTAAGTATTCCCCGAAGATTTACCTGGTCTTCTACCCGCCCAAAAAGTTGAATTTCAAATTGATCTAGTGCCTGGAGCTACACCTGTAGTGTAACAATTCGCATTTTCGGGTCACTATTCATTTTTACTATTCACTGTTACTATTCATCCCGTAAAATTTTTATTTCACATTCTCGTAAGATAAATTATTTTAGTAATGACCTGAGAGTTGGACAATCGTTAGATCATTTTCGCAAAAGTTATTAAGAAAACATCGTCTTAAAGTTTCGTTTAGGACGGTACACCATTTAGTCATCACGCTCATAACAAAAATCAACTCTGATAATTTTCCTCACATCAGATAAATTTTTAGATCACTCATAATTAATTTGAGAATTTTTAAGATTTATTTTTATGTTACCAAATAAACCATGCGCTGTACGAAACTAAACTTACGTTTTAAACAATTCTACTTACATACAGGCTTAACGATTTCTGCACTGTGTTTCTAATATGTTTTTAACACTTTCACATTTTTTGGAAAAGTCAAACATATTTCCCTCCTCCTTTGACCATAAAGGAATTAACCTTGTATGTTCTACATTTTTGCTTAAATCGCGTAACTTTTAAACTTCACGAATAACTGTAAAGTTATCCCGCGTATGACGAAAACTACATTTTAACATCTCATATCACTTTTAGACTAATTTTAGTCTACTCTAAATAAATTCACGGTCGTTTCCCTGAAATTTCGTTCTTTTCCGATAAACTGCGAATTACGCGTTTTTTACCAGTATTTTCAGTTTTAGCAGCGTTTAAGCAACCCGATAGAACGTATCACTAATCTAATATGCTTATATAGAGTATATTGATAAGTTTTAACATATTTATAAGATTCATATTATTTGGATACCCGATTTTAAGTTTCGTGACTTTACGGCTTACAGTTAGCAATTAACGGATCAAAAACTCACTCCGTAAACAAGATAATACCAAGAAACTCATATCTAGTCATCCTAGATAGGCATTGAACGAAATTTAAGCCACATGGGGAATTTTATAAGTGATCACCAAGATAAGGACATGAAACTTACATAGGAAGCTTATACATGTGTAGAAACTTAGCAACTAAGTTAAGTAAATATCCTAAGTCTTGCACCTCCTCATCTTGCTATAAAAGGAACTCATTTTTCTCCCTTTATTCTCCATTTAAATGCCCAACAAACAATTCACAACACCATGATTCGTTAATCTTCAAACTACAAGTTATATATCAAAGTTCAAGGCCTAGTTATTCCCTACATGATTCAAGAGTTTGTTTGGTGACTCCATGTTTGGATTAGGAGCTATACAAGGTGAAAAGGGCTGAGTTTGAAGTGTTCTTACAAGGTTAGATCAAGCCTACCAAGGGTTAGCATGATGTGTTAAGGATTTAGAAGCTCGGGTTCATATTGAAAGGGGTTTAGGTTTTAGTGTCCTAGTTCTTGGTTCTTGATTTGTTTCATCACAAGGATTGTAAGCAAAATTTTATGTTATCATTTATTTACTGTATATACTAGTATTTTAGGTATGTTACATGTTCTATATGCTTATTATACATGATTGTTCTTGGATAATTGAACTAAAACACTAGAAACTGTCGAAAGGACTAGATTTGCAACACAGAAACTGGACAGGGGCTGTAAACGTAAATTCTGGGTAAAATTCGTGGACTGAGAAAGTTAAGTAATTACATAGAATTATAGATCTATGTCTTGTGGCGTTCCCGGGTGGCTCGTGCGGCGTAACTCATCCCGATGAATAAACTAGAGCCAAAACGGCTAAGCGTGTCCAAATCAGTAACAGATTTCAAACGGGTAAAACTCGTAAAACTTGCATATAACCAACTGTCAGTCAAAGAATAAAAGTTGTGCAATAAACGGAGTTGTAGAACTCGACTTATGACCAAAACCGTGAGACAGCTTGCTGCTGATTGAAATAACTAGTACATCCAAGGGTAAATTAGTAATTTCACATTAGTTAAATAATTTCTGGGGCAGTAGGGCCCACCGATCTGTTTAGTACATTCAATTACCTTTCTGAGGACATAAAAACCGAGTCGTAATCATTTACGGTTTAGAAGTAACGGGTAGATTTAGACGGGGAAAACTTAAAAATAAGAAACGTAAACACTTATACGACTTCACAAATGTTAAGTATCCAAGCATAATGAATGTAATAACTATATAAGGCATGTTTATATAGTCACTTCGCCGTTTTAGAACCTAAGACACAACACATATTCTAGGTTGCGCGTAGAGGTTTCTCGGCTTATCCATCGATTCGTTATACGTTGGATATCTCATTTATTAAGGTTAGTTCTTAGCCCCATTTTTATACACGTTTGAAATTTTGGGGGAGATACATGCTGAACTACTTGCTTTTACTTTTACAAATACTCAAAACCGTATACTTGATTGCATTATACATGATTGCATTATACTTGATTGCATTATACTTGATTGCGTTATACTTGATTGTGTTATACTTAAGTTTGAAAGTCTCCCAACATAAATGGAGCAGTCTAATTTGAAAGACTCCCAACATACACGGAGCAGTCCAATTCGAAAGTCTTCCAACATAAACGGAGCAGTCTAATTTGAAAGTCTCCCAACATACACGGAGCAGTCCAATTCGAAAGTCTCCCAACTTAAACGGAGCAGTCTAATTTGAAAGTCTCCCAACATACACGAGCAGTCCAATTCGAAAGTCTCCCAACATAAACGGAGCAGTTCTCTATCAAAAGTCTCCTAACATAAACGGAGCAGTCCAATTTGAAAGTGTGACAACTCGTAATTTCAGGTCATTTTACAAACTTTAAAAGTTTCACTATTTCATCAAATTCGCGTAACCTTAATGGTTTAGCTTCGAATTCATGAACATTTCATCAAGAACATTTCATATAGAGTAGGTTTAGTCTACATATCATTAGCATCATCATTTCATATCGATTCATGCATGGATTTGCATTTTTTTTTCAATTAATTAAACGTTTATTTTCCTATTAAATAAACGCTATCGCGTAAACATTTATTTTGAATATTGATCCGACACTTCCAAAAATAATCCTAATATATTTTTATACTTATTTTAAGACTATAAAAATTATATTATGAGTTTACCCAGTGTTTTAAATTTATTTGGTATATAAATTGTTATATTTATATAATTACGACGGTTTTCGTAAATTCAACATGATAATTATTATTTCACTCAATTTTTGTAAGAAATGTATTTTTACAATTTTTATGACTTCAATATATTATATTTTGATCCGTTAAAATTTATTTTTAGCTAACGCTACCCTAAATGTTTAAATAAATACACAAGTTACTAATAATTCTTAACTAATTACACCTTTACTTCTACCTACACATGCCTAAATAATCAAAATACATCTAGTATTTTTGTTTAATGTATGTGTCGACATACAAGGTGACTCACACACATTTTGGTACTAAATATCCTATCTATACATATTATATTAGTTACAAATTACACATATTCACTTAATACCAAAGGTGTGAAGAAACTTTTTCTCTCTTCTTCTTCCTCCATTGAACCGGCCACCATAAGGGATCAAGAAGGAATCCATAGAAATTTTTCTAGTCAAGTTCTTTGCAATCTAGACACACTCTTAGTTAAGGTTTTGAAATAAAAACCTTGGGTGTTTAGGATTTAACCTTTGTTCATTAACCTCATCAAGTTAACTAGTAAGCATCTCATATTCATTTTCATCTTTCATATTTACTTTATGTTCATTTTATCATATTTAAGAAAAACATGCATGAATTCCATGATCCATACCACTTTAATGGGTTTTTAGTACATATAATGGGTTTTAATTATCCAAATAATAATCTCTTGTGATATATCGTTTTTGATGATGTCCAGGAACGCATGACACCCTAAGAAGGTGTATGGTAGGATTTTTATAGCTTCGGAGTTGTTTTGAATTGGTTAGAATAGGTTTTGCGCGATAAAAACTCATTTCGACAAGTTTAATTTAGGGTCTGTCCATATTTTGAGATTCTGGAATTTTCGACAGTAAGCAAAATATTTTGGGCTAGATATTTGGAAAATATACTTTAAAACGAAAACGCGTGGCGTTTCAACGGGTTAAAAGCGGAGCTATAATGAAGAAGTTATGATTTTTTGAAGTTTGACGACGAAAACTATTTGTTTCAGAAAATTCAGCATGCTGTCTCGACTTTTACGAGTCAAAAATGAGTCTTAAGCGTTGTTAAATGTGTCGACTTATCAAAAATATATTAGTATATGTTATCACGATTCCGTGGATATAAGAACGTAGAAAACGGACTTATAACGACTAAGTTATTCACATTTTAAACAAGTTGCCGTAACTACTTTATTATAAGTAAAACTAATATATTTCTATTAGACACACACTACGGCAACGAAGGACCAAGTTGAGGGTCGTTTTTAACATTGACGTAGTACTTTTTGTAACATGATGTCTTCTAGTAAAAGTAAGTTCGCCTAGCATATTTTCCAAAATGTCCAGCCATTCGTCAAGCGGAGTTGTAACGAATAAAATACGGTCACTTAAACTTTGCCGAAAACCACCCTTAAACGATATTTTGGACACAAGTACCATACTGAACCTATATTTTTCTCCGTGATCAAGACCTCTAGGATGAAAACTTAAATGCTAAAACTTTGAGATAATGATACAAGCTTCCCAAAACCGTGGAGTTTGTTTCCTAACACTCGATGTGCACCATTTTACGACTAGCTTTTCAAGGTCGTTTAGTCACTTTCATGAATTTTCCAAATGACATTATTTTACGACGAAAAGTTATAATTTCATAATAAATCATTAAATGATTATCGTAAGATATCATTTCAACGTAAATACTTGTAAAGTATTTTATAACATGACGAGATGTCATAAACATATATTTCAACGATAAATTCTATTTTCAAAAGCGTACAAGTGGTATAGATTACATGTGGATTTGCATGCACGACATTGTTTCATGATTTACATTAGATCATATCATTCATAATAGGTCGCGGTTAGAGGTTGCGCCTCATTTCGGTGTACTCACTTTTGTCATCATTAACATTGCACCAGGTGAGTTCCATAGCCCCATTTTCAATTGTTTTAATGCTTTTATTAAACTCTTTGGGGGAGATACATGCTCAACTACTTTTAATACATTCATGATTATTTGCAACTACATGTTTAACTGAACTAAATGTTTAGTCATACGAAGTAACAATATTGTCATACTTAGAATTTCTATATCATAAATCGTTGAGCTAAATGTCTTGGTATAATCATTGAGCTAAATGTCTTGGTATTATCATTGAGCTAAATGTCTTGGTATTATCATTGAGCTAAATGTCTTGGTATATTCATTGAGCTAAATGTCTTGGTATAATCATTGAACTAAATGTCTTGGTATAATCATGAACTAATGGTCTTGGAATTATTTAACACAACACTCATACGTGTTATATCAATTGAATATTAATACATTAAGTAATGTACTGTTATGTGAATTCATTTGACATCATGCGTTTGAACATAAACTATACATATTTTGGCAATGGGTTGTAAACACACAAGTTGCAAGTTTTGTATGGGCGGAACTTGGAACTGAGTGGATTTGCAATGCCTTTGCTGCATGAACATTATTTAAAAGCTTTACATTTCAACACAAACTCTATGAACTCACTCAACCTTTGTGTTGACACTTTTAGCATGTTTTATGTCAGGTATCTAAGGCATACACTTCATGGCATGCATGTGGACTTATCATAGAGTCGTGGTGACGACGCGTCTCACATGGGATTTATACACTTTAAAAACATCGTTTGGCTTGTATCAAATTTATTTCCGAACGAGTTGATTTTCATTTGGGACCTACACTTTGTAAACTCTGATTATTTTATTAAATCAAATGATGTATTTTCCAAACGACACTTTAGGTCGTTCAATATAACTGTGATTGTGATGCTATGACAGTCAACCCCCAGGAATTCCATTCCGCTGCAAAACAAGTAATTTGGGGGTGTGACAGAAAGTCTCCCAATATAAACGGAGCAGTCCGAATTGAAAGTCTCCCTAATCGACGGAGCAACACTAAGTGCAATAATGTGAACTATTATGACTGTATGTGTGCTTGACTATAAAATGTACTATATTTTAGAAGTGGGTTGTAAACATACAGGTTGCAAGTTTTGTATGGGTGGAACTTGGAATTGAGTGGATTTACAATGCCTTTGCTGTGTGAACATTCTTTAAAGGCGTTACATGTTAAACAAACTCTATTAACTCACCAACCTTTGTGTTGACACTTTTTAACATGTTTATCTCAGGTCTTAAGGCGATAGCTAGAGTTTGAAGCATATAGTCGCACGACATATTTTGAAGACTTACGCTTTCATAATTTACCATTCGAAACATTTTGTAAACATTTATATATTATACTTTGGGACCTCATTGTTTGTAACTCTAATTTCATTAATCGAATGGTAACTTTTCAAAACGTCTCATTTAGAGGTCCTTTTCTATAACTTGTACTTTGTATTATGAAGTAGCACCCCAATGACACAATCTTCCGCTGTGATATTTTGGGGGTGTTACAGGTTGGTATCAGAGCATTGGTTATAGAGAACTAGGTTGAATTTAGAGCCTAGACTATAACTACTATATACGTTGAGACCTTCCTCCCTATCGCCTTGCACACTTTAGAATTTTTCGTAATTTTAGCACCAAAGAGAGATTTCTATGAACTGACTGAAACACCGAACATCATATGAGTCGATTAGTCCAAGCATTGCATAGTTACTCCTAAATTATACATAGCCTAATCACCTATGTCTAATTCAGGAAGAATCATACAATGAAGGGAGTATTAGTCTCATATGTGTAAGCAATTCCATAATTGAGCCAAATTTTCAAAAGACTTTCTTCAAAACCACATGTTTCCTAGCTTGATTCTAGTGACAGTTCTTGTCTGATGAGTTGCAAAAATCAAGCTAAGAGTCAAGTTGTTAAACCGATTTAGCTTAATCGCATGACAGTTCTTGTCTTATGAGTTATGGGATTAAGTAAAAATCGGTTACCTACAGGTCTTTTGAGAGTTATGCTCAAGTATGGGAAAGTTTTCCTCATCAAACCTAGCCATAAGAGAGTATGTCTTTAGAACGGGCAATAGTCGCGATAGTCACAAGAACGTACCTAATTAGATAAGAAACCCATATACATGAGCTTTGACGTAATCCCTTAGACGTGCACTGCTGTAAGTAGTGAACATCAACAGAACTTCGGACGAAGTTCCTTTTAAGGTAGGTATCTTGTAACAATTCGCATTTTCGGGTCACTATTCATTTTTACTATTCACTTTTTCACTATTCATCCAAGTAAAATTTTATTTCACATTCTCGTAAGATAAATTATTTTAGTAATGACACGAGAGTTGGACAATCGTTAGATCATTTTCGCAAAAGTTATTAAGAAAATATCGTCTTAAAGTTTCTTTTGGTCGAACATCATTTCAACATCCCGCGCATAACAAAACGCCTCGACAATTTCCCCACATCGATTAATTTTTAGATCACTCATAATTAATTAGAGAATTTTTAAGATTTATTTTAAATGTTACCAAATAAACCCTGTGCCGTACGAAACTAAACTTAAGTTTTAAACAAATCTACGTAGAACCAGACTTAACCATTCATGCACTGTATTTCCCAATATATTTTGAAACTTTTACATTTTTTGGAAAAGTTAAACATATTTCCCTCCTCCTTTGACCATAAAGAAATTAACCTTGTACGTATAACTGTTAAGTTATCCCGCGTACGACGAAAACCACATCTTTGACATCTCATATCACTTTTAGACTAACTTTAGTCTAATCTAAATAAATCCATGGTCGTTTCCCTGAAATCTCGTTCTTTTCTGATAAATTGTATTTTACCCGTTTTTGACCCGCGTTTTCAGTTTTAGCAGCGTTTAAGCAACCCGATAGAACGTATCACTAATCCAATATGCTTATATAGAGTATATTGATAAGTTTAAACATATTTATAAGATTCATATTATTTGGATACCCGATTTTAAGTTTCGTGACTTTACGGCTTACAGTTAGCAATTAATGGATCCAAAACTCACTCCGTAAACAAGATAATACCAAGCAACTCATATCTAGTGAGCCTAGATAGGCATTGAACGAAATTTAAGCCACATGGGACGTTTTATAAGTGATCACCAAGATAAGGACATGAAACTTACATCGGAAGCTTATACATGTGTAAAAACTTAGCAACTAAGTTAAGTAAATATCCTAAGTCTTGCACCTCCTCATCTTGCTATAAAAGGAACTCATTTTTCTTCCTTTCTTCTCCATTTAAATTCCGAACAAACAATTCACAACACCATGATTCTTTAATCTTCAAACTACAAGTTATATATCAAAGTTCAAGGCCTAGTTATTCCTACATGATTCAAGAGTTTGTTTGGTGATTCAATGGTTGGATTAGGAGCTATACAAAGTGAAAAGGGCTGAGTTAGAAGTGTTCTTACAAGGTTAGATCAAGCCTACCAAGGGTTAGCATGATGTGTTAAGGATTTGGAAGCTCGGGTTCATATTGAAAGGGGTTTAGGTTTTTGTGTCCTAGTTCTTGGTTCTTGATTTGTTTCATCACAAGGATTGTAAGAAAACTCTTATGTTATCATTTGTTTACTGTATATACTAGTATTTTAGGTATGTTACGTGTTCTATATGCTTATTATACTTGATTGTGCTTGGATAATTGAACTAAAACACTAGAAACTGTCGAAAGGACTAGATTTGCAACACAGAAACTCGACAAGGGGCTGTAAACGTAATATCTGTGTAAAATTCGTGGACTGAGAAAGTTAAGTAATTACATAGGATTATAGATCTATGTCTTGTGGCCGTTTTGACGGGTGGCTCGTGCCATAACTCATCCCGATGAATAAACTGGAGGCAAAACGGCTAAACGTGTCCAAATCTGAGTAACAGATTTCAAACGGGTAAAACTCATAAAACTTGCATATAACCAACTGTTGGTCAAAGAATAAAAGTTGTTCATTAAATGGAGTTGTAGAACTCGACTTATGACCAAAACTGTGAGACAGTTTGCTGCTGATTGAAATAACTAGTACATCCAAGGGTAAATTAGTAATTCCACATTAGTTAAATAATTTCTGGGGCAGTAGGGCCCACTGATCTGTTTAGTACATTCAATTTCCTTTCCGAGGACATAAAAACCGAGTCGTAATCATTTGCGGTTTAGAAGTAACGGGTAGATTTAGACGGGGAAAACTTAAATATAAGAAACGTAAACACTTATACGACTTCACAAATGTTAAGTATCCAAGCATAATGAATGTAATAACTATATAAGGCATGTTTATATATTCACTTCATCGTTTTAGAACCTAAGACACAACACATATTCTAGGTTGAGCGTAGAGGTTTCTCGGCTTATCCATCGATTCGTTATACGTTGGATATCATATTTATTAAGGTGAGTTCTTAGCCCCATTTTTATACATGTTTGAAACTTTTGGGGGAGATACATGCTCAACTACTTGCTTTTACTTTTACAAATACTCAAAACCGTATACTTGATTGCATTATACATGAGTGCATTATACTTGAGTGCATTATACTTGATTGCGTTATACTTGATTGTGTTATACTTAAGTTTGAAAGTCTCCCAACAAAAACAGAGCAGTCTAATTTGAAAGTCTCCCAACATACACAGAGTAGTCCAATTCGAAAGTCTCCCAACATAAATGGAGCAGTCTAATTTGAAAGTCTCCCAACATACATGGAGCAGTCCAATTCGAAAGTCTCCCAACATAAACGGAGCAGTCTAATTTGAAAGTCTCCCAACATACACGGAGTAGTCCAAGTCGAAAGTCTCCCAACATAAACGGAGCAGTCTAATTTGAAAGTCTCCCAACATACACGGAGCAGTCCAATTCGAAAGTCTCCCAACATAAACGGAGTAGTTCTCTATCGAAAGTCTCCTAACATAAATGGAGCAGTCCAATTTGTTAGTCTCCCAATATAAACGGAGCAGTCCAAATTAAAAGTCTCCCTTATCGACGGAGCAACACTAAGTGCAATAATGTGAACAATTATGACTGTATGTGTGCTTGACTATAAAATGTACTATATTTTAGCAGTGGGTTGTAAACACACAGGTTGCAAGTTTTCTATGGGCGGAACTTGGAACTGAGTGGATTTACATTGCCTTTTTGTGTAAACATTCTTTAAAGGCTTTACATGTTAAACAAACTCTATGAACTCACCAACCTTTGTGTTGACACTTTTTAGCATGTTTATCTCAGGTCTTAAGGCGATAGCTAGAGTTTGAAGCATAGAGTCGCACGACATATTTTGAAGACTTACGCTTTTATAATTTACAATTCGAAACATTTTGTAAACATTTATATATTATACTTTGGGACCTCATTGTTTGTAACTCTGATTTCATTAATCGAATGGTAACTTTTCAAAACGTCTCATTTAGAGGTCGTTTTCTATAACTTGTACTTTGTATTATGAAGTAGCATCCCAATGACACAATCTTCCGCTGTGATATTTTGGGGTTGTTACAGATTCAGTTGAACACATAATGTTTGTGTGGGTTACGTTGTTATACACCCATAATGTTGAAAACAAAACAGATATTATTGTGTGGTACGGCTGCCTCAAGTATATGATACTTGAGCCCGCTTTTTTTTGATACGGCTGCCTCAAGTACGTGATACTTGAGCCCACTTTTGTTTGATACGGCTGCCTCAAGTATATGGTACTTGAGCCCGCTTTTGTTTGATACGGCTACCTCAAGTATATGATACTTGAGCCCGATTTTGTTTGATACGGCTGCCTCAAGTATATGATACTTGAGCCCGCTTTTGTTTGATACGGTTGCCCCAAGTATATGGTACTTGAGCCCGCTTTTGTTTGATACGGCTGCCTCAAGTATATGATACTTGAGCCCACTTTTGTTTGATACGGCTGCCTCAAGTATATGATACTTGAGCCCGCTTTTGTTTGATACAATTATATATGCACATAATTATATAAATGCGATTCTTGTATAGCAATACTATTACTTAGCATAAACATTCAGTTCAGATAAACATATAGTTTCAAAGCAATGTGTTCGGTTTAAAAATAAAGTATGTATCTCCCCCAAGGGTTTGTAAAACAATTAAGTAATAGAAAGTGGGGCTATGAACTCACGGTAATCCTTAAAAAGTTTAAAGTACTTATAAAAGTAAATGAGAGTAGTTGAGCATGTATTTCAGGTCCATATTATACGAGGCTGGCACGGAGGAGCACGGATACTCAAGAAGGCTATAAATTTTATTATCATTCGAAAACCAATTTAATGTATTTTGTAAACTTGGAACCATCTGGGATCTCATTTTTGTAAACTCTGATATTTATATAAATCAAATGATAAATCCTTTTAAAACGACTCCATTAGAGTTTTTTTTCTATTGTTATGATTGTTGTGCCATGAAGTAACACCCAGTTTGAATTCCGCTGCGTATCACGAAATTGGTGGTGTTACATGTAGCTCGAGCACCCTACCCTTTGGCACCATCTAAAATGTAGGAGTTATCCAAAAAATTGCATGAACTATCGGACAAAGGATTTATTAGACTGAGTTCCTCGCCTTGGGGAGCACCGGTTTTGTTCGTCAAGAAGAAATATGGATCTTTTCGGATGTGCATAGATTACAGAGAATTGAACAAACTCACAATCAAGAACCGATATCCTTTTCCTAGAATCGATGATCTGCTCGATCAATTACAAGGATCGAGTGTATACTCGAAAATTGACTTAAGATTAGGATAGCATCAGTTAAGGGTGAAAGAAGAAGATATTCTAAAGACCATATTCCGAACTCGCTATGGTCATTATGAATTCCAAGTGATGCCATTTGGTCTAACCAATGCGCCTGTTGTATTTATGGACCCAATGAATAGGGTATGTAAACCTTACTTGGATTAATTTGTCATTGTGTTCATCGAAGATATTCTCATCTACTCTCGTGATAAGGAAGAACATACGGAACATCTGAGAACTGTCTTGATATTACTCAAAGATGAAGAATTGTACGTTAAAATTTTCCAAATGAAAATTCTAGACTGAAACAGTACAATTTCTTGGTCATGTGATTAACAGTCAAGGCATTCATGTGGACCTACCAAAGATCGAATCTGTTAAGAACTGGACTGCCCCAACCTGTGGAGTCCCAAACCTTGGATCTAGAACACTTAGCTTGCAAACGTGTAGTTGCCTTGGATGGTTCCAAAACAACAATGAGAAACTTTGTTGTAGATACACTCAAGTATGCGGAATCTACCTGAATGTACTTTAGAAGATTAATGTAAACACAAATGTAACACAAACAACTTCAATATTATTGATTAATAATACAAGTACTCTCCTAGTACTAGGGTTTACAACCTTGAAGCTTTTTTTAAGACGACTAGAGTATTGGTATTTCCTTGACCTTGCTAGGATCTCTTTTTATACACTAATGAGATCCCATACAGAGATAACTATGCATTAAGTATATCATATCTTCTTTTAGAATAGAAGATATGCTGTTACAAACCTTACACGACATACTTAATATAGATCAGTACAAACTCAGCACTATTAGTACTAACATTTGCACTATCAGTACTAACTAGTTAATACTCTTCCAATATCACTATCAGTACTAACATTAAGACTATAAGAATTAACTCCCAAAAGTGAATTTCCCAACAATCCTCCCCTAAAATTGTGATTGGGTTTCTGAAACACAAGTTTCTTCAGACTTTGAGGATTCTTCCAAACTTCACTTTCTTCTGCTAGGTCATCCAGCTTGGTCAAAGATCTTCAGCAGCAACTCTTTGGCCATTTCTATTGCATTTCCCACCCTTAGTCCTGCATCCAGCATTTGTAGAAGAGTTCCAAGTGCAAGTGGATATGTTCTTTCAACCAACATATAGATATCAGTTCCACTACATGTAGTGACCTAGTGCAATCCACATGAATCAAACAAGGTCCAACTAAGGGCTTCATCACCAGGTTGAAACTTCCATTGTTCTCATGTTGGATCAGGTTTAAATATGTTCTGGAGTTCCTAGAGTAGCTCCAGATCCTTGTCATTATCTGGATCTCTGTTCTTAAACATGTCTTTGACTAACTCCTATAGCTTCAGTAGATCCTCCCTGTTAATAACTACAAACTGATCTACCAAGTACAAGTAAGCACTTGTCCTTCCACCAGCTCTGTGTATCCTCCAATGTCTTTTGCCTTCTTCAGTGTAGATATCCCAGTTGATGATTGGGTATCTAGTGTTGATGGGCTCTGAGTACAATGCTTCTTCTGGAGCTTTAATTCAGTGAGTCCACCTTCATCTTCATCAGAGGCTTTCAGTCTTTTAGGTGCAGTTGAGGAAGCTCCTTCTTCAGATGTTCTTTTGTAACTTCCAATGGGTTGTAACCTTTCAACAATATCATGATCATGCATAGGTCTGAAGTCCAAAATTCTTCTTTGAATTATGTCAGTAAGTGTTTGAAGACTCTCCCAAGACAATTGATTGAGCTGCTTCAATGTTCTTCTGTCTTCTCCTTGATACCCGATGTACTTGCAGAGATACATCTTTTGGTGACTCTTGTTTGGAGGCTTTGAGGCCTTTTCAATCTCTATTGGATCGATGTACTCTAACCAAACTAAATTATATAGCTTGTAAGGGTTTAATAACCTCGGATAAATCCTAAGTCACTAACAATGAAACACTGAACTAATTCTATTAAGTATGCGGAATTTACTTAACAAAGCTAAGAAGAATTAACTTTAACTTCAACAATTTTATTAATACCTAGAATCTGCTTGATATACAGACTCTTCAACAACTCTAAAACTCTAATATCGTACTTCTTGTAAATTCAAAAATTACTTATGCAGTCGTACTCACTAAAAACGTATATCTCTGATGCCAACCTAAGGGTCCTTTTATAGGCTTAAGGATAACCCTAGTCGGTTTACAATTACAAACCTTGTATGACAAGTAATACTACACTAAACTTAGAACATTCTAGAATTACATAATAATCCTTAACGATTTTGCATAACAGTCCTTTAACCATGTAGTACTTTGATGAACGAGCAGTACTTTGACTTTCTTCTTTAGCAGTACTTTGACTTCAGTTCTTTGACTCTTCAACACTTTGACTTTCTATATCCCAACAATCCTCCCCTAACTTGAATTCTACTTGCTTGATTTAAAGTTCCTTTGTATATTCAACTTTAACATCTTTGCCTTCAAGGAAAGATTGTGTCTTTATCTTTAGATTGTATCTTTATATTCCCTGTGCTTGTATCATCATCATCAAAGTAGTCTTTATATGTAATCCTTTGCAGCAACAATCAGCAAGCTTCATCTTTTCAGCAACTCAGCAACATATGGCAATTTTGTACATTAATTCATTAAGTTTCAATCTATTCTCATCACTTCCAGGAGTGTAAACTCGTGTGAGAGGTAAATCATTGAAAATTTAATGGATTTTGATGTCTCTTAACCAAAGCCATTAACTCTGGAGTAGCCAAATGTTTAGGTGCGTAAGACCATGGTACATTGATAACCATATGATTTTTAGCAAATCATCAGCTATCAACGGATTTGTTTTGTCTTTTCCAAAAGCCGTACCCTTTTGGACTAGTTAGTTCTTTCAACCATGGTGAACTAATTACCATATAAATGGTTTTTCCACAGCCTTTACCACAAGCCATTTTTCTTGTGGGCTAGCCAACTCTTCACATTTGCTGATATGGTGAGTTGATTACCATACAACTTATTAGCAAGTTGTCAAATATATAACGGATTTGAGATATCTTTACGAGAGCCGTTTGCTCATGGATTAGCCAATCCTTTTGTTAAACATGGTGGATTGATAACCTTTTTTTATAACCATGTCAAAAACCATTTGTTTCCTTTATCCTCTGTTTCAAAATATGTTTAACAAAAATTTTCTTTCAAAGTCATTAACTGGTTTTGTGCAGCAAGCAGTACTTTGATTAAAGTATTGTTTGATCAGCAGTACTTTGAGTAAAGTACTGATTTTTCAAAAAATATTACAATTAAAAATCATACCAGTATTTTTGTATCATCATCAGCCATAGTGGTCCATTTGATGAATAATTCGATGACGATCATTGCTGCTTCATTCTCCTCTTCCACTTCCATTCCATGATCTAGCATTCTTCTTAGAAGATCTAATGTGAGTGGATATCTTCTTTCTACTAACATATGGATCATAGTTCCATCTTCTAGCTCCAAAACATGCATGCAAGATTCATCAAAATATCTCCAGCTATTAATCTCCCATACTTCTTGATTATTCCATATAGCATCAGTACTTGTTTCCTCTGTTTCCCATATAGTTGTGAGATCTCCAAGCAATACTAAACCAATTCCTTCTGATGGAATGTGTTCAAAATAATCTTGCACTAATTGGTATAAATGCCACAAATCCTCTCTGCTGATGATGTGCAATATGTCCCATAGCAAATTAAATGTTCTGAAACTTTCATCCTCTCTATGGAACATCAGATAATCTCCATCTTGTGATTCTACAACTTCAAAAGTAGTTATCTTTGATTTCTTTTCTGCAACATCTTTAGACTTAGGATGCTCAAAGTCTATAACTCTTAAGTAATTTCTCAGCTCATCAACTGTATCTGTCCTTAACTCTACCTTCTTTGATGGCTGTTCAGAATCAACATTTGTTCTTTTTCTCTTTAAACTTCTTTTTCCAACATCATCCTTCTTCTTATCATCCTTAAAAGAAATAATACACTCAACTTGCTTCTGATAAGCTTTTCTAACATTTTCATACAAATCTTTCATCTCGATATAATTCAACTTCTATAATCCAGTATACCCTTGACCCTTTAGATATGCCATCATGGCATTTCTTTCTTTAGCCTTACTCAGTGGTCTTATTTAGCTTGTAGCTTCAGGTTCCTTTACTGGTACAACAACTTCAGCATCAAATTTAGCTTGTAGCTCCCTAACAGCTTCTTCATTCTTGGCTACTTCAATTGCTCTTATTTCTGCCAAAGTAAGCTTTTTCTTCTTCTTTGTTTCCACCAGTTTGCCTTTGCCTTTGTCTTTAGGATCTAACACTGGTTGAGAAGCTTGAGGTTGTTCTTCAGTAACTCCTGGAATACTAACACCTCTTGGTCTTGATAGATTTTTCAAAATTTTAGCAACTGTCTCATCAACACTTGCAGTGTGCTCTACCATGGGTGTAGCTTCCTCTTTTTGTATAGTTGTTGAAGGACCAACTTCTTCTTCATAATCTAATACTCTTGGTGTAATTAGCTCTTGTCTATATGTTCCTTGAAGAGCAACAGTACCTTGATCAGCAGCACCTTGAACATAAGTACTTTCTACACCAGTACTTTGAACTCCAGTTCCTTTAGGCTCAGTACTTTCAATATTTACTTGTGCTTTAGTACTTTGAGGTTCATCTTCCTTATCTGCATGACTTCAACTTGATCTTCTTCAAATTATCTTGCTCCAGATTCCTCCCCAATTGTATAGAAGATAGTTGTTGAACCTTTTTGCCCCTTGAAGGCTTCTTAAATTTCCTAACTGGCCTTCCTTGCTTCCTTTGAGACTTGATCCATAATCTGTGATGTTGAACCAATGGCCAGACAAAGTTCTTTAATCTTCTAAATTTGATTTGCAACTTTTTGATTTGTGCAGCCTGAGCTTCAAAATCTTTCTTCAATCGTACTAGCTCCCTTGTCAAAGCATAGTTATCCAGAACTTGACCCGCAGATGCCACATCTCCCTCATCTCCTCCAGATGTTTGAAGCCATCTGTTGAAGTGTAATCATTAGGAGCGAAAGGTGGGTTTACCTCTGGTTCTGAATCCCCATGAGTAGAATGGTGTGGAGATATAGGAGGTGAAGTTGCAGTACCTTCTTGTATATCAGTACCCTGTGAAGCAGTGCCTTGAGAAGCAGTACCTTGAGATGATGCAGTACCTTCTCTTTCTTTACTTGCTGCAGCCTCATCTCTAATTGCTTGAACAATCTCCATCATTGAAGTAGTTAAGGGAGTGTTCCATCCAGAAAACTTGTCACTCTTCCTAGCCATGAAGGTGAAAATCTTTGCAGGTTGTACCAGAACAAGTAATAAGCTTGAAGGCTTGCGTACATCATGAAGTTGTTTATTCAAGAACACTTGAATAAATCTTGGATACATCAGCCAGGGTGATCCATGAGAAATATGAGATAGCATACCATCTAGAATGAGTCTTGAAAAATTGAAGATACGATTTGTAGCTAATCCCACTAGAGCAGATGCTATGTTAGAACCAAATTGCTCCCATGAAGTACTCTTAGAACTGATACAATGAAGTAGGACATGAACCAAGTACTTCCAATGCGGACTAAATAAGGGTTTCTTGAATGTTGTTTCTCTTAAAGACCCTTCATACCCAATGTCTGTCAAAGTATCCCAAAGAAGCTGTTTGTCAAAACGTATAGCCCCTTCTTCATCATCAAATAATAGATCTTCATGAATTGAAGCTTCATTAACTTTCACAATCCTTCCAGAAACTTTAGCCTGTATATAGGACTCATCATTCTTCATGCGAGTTCTAGTAGTCGCCCAAAACTGTTGAATCCATGGCTCAATAACATCTGGTTCTACCAAAAGTGCATAACTGATTGGAGATCTAGTGAGAATGGAATGCGATATTAGGTTCAGTTTTATCCAAATTAGCCACCATGTTGGTTTTAGAAACTGTATTTCGATTCGCCATTATTTGTTGTGTACAAAAGAAAGTGGTTTGATGAATAGTAAATATGAAACAGAGAGAAATATGGAAAAGATTGAGAAGTATAAAGATAAGAGGGAAAATGGGAGAGTAGTTATTTATAGGTGAGATTTGAAAAATCACAGCCCATAATAACAAAGTTACCGTTATTTGAATTTTACCCCTCTTTTTGACCGTTGGAACAGTACGTTGATAAGACAAGCAATGCTTTCCACGTGTGCAGTACTTCCCAAAGCAGTACTTTCATATAACCAAAAAGCAGTACTTTTCCATTCTCCTCTTTACAATTGCAAAAATACAAAATAGGCATTGAATTGCCTCCCCTCAAGCAATGCATAGGACTGTCTAATTAACTAATTAGTCCTCCCCTTAGATGTAGCTTAGTAATTAATCATTCCAATACTCACCACCAAATGATTGAATCTTGAAATATCAAATCCTTTTGTGAGTAGATCAGCTACATTATCATCTGTGTGAACCTTGACAACATTAATAAGCCTATGCTCATAAAAATCTCTGATAAAGTGATGCCTAACTGAATGTGCATGGTCTTGGAATGATAAACTGGATTCTTCAAAATGCAAATTGTACTCTCATTATCAATGTTGATAGGAGTATTCTTGAAGTTGAACCCATAATCCAAGAGTTGATTCTGCATCCATAAGACTTGGTTACAACAGCTTGCAGCAGCCACATATTCTGCTTCAGTGGATGATGTTGCTGTAATAGTTTGCTTCTTACACTGCCATGAGACTAATCTTCTTCCAAGATATTGGCATCCTCTAGTGTTGATCTTCTATCATAGTTATCACCTGCATAATCATTATCTGAAAAAGTTTCTAAGTGATAAGGTGAATCCTTTGGATACCAGAACCCTAACTTAGGTTGTTGTTTCAAATAATTAAAAATTCTCTTGACTGCATTCAGATGGGAGACCTTGGGTGAGACTTGATATCTTGCACATAAACAAATAGAAAACATGATATCAGGCCTTGATTCAGTTAAGTACATAAGACAGCCAATCATAGATCTGTACAGCTTGACTTCAACAGGTTGACCATCTTCATCCTTGCCTAATGAGTTGATAGATTTGATAGGCGTAGTGACTGGCTTCACAGCATCAAAATTGAACTTCTTAAGAATGTCATAAACATACTTGTCTTGACTTATGAAAATTCCCTCCTTTGATTGTTTGACTTGAAGCCCCAAAAAGAAGGTTAATACTCCCATAGAACTCATTTGAAATTCATGTTGCATCAGCTGCTCAAACTCCTGTACCATTGACTATTTTGTAGCTCCAAAGATGATATCATCTACATAAACTTAAACCAGCATGATATCCTTCTTATCTCTCTTGATAAACAAAGTCTTGTCAATTGCTCCCCTTCTGTAACCATGTTGTAATAAGAAAGTGGAGAGCCTTTCATACCAAGCTCTAGGTGCTTGATGAAGACCATAAAGAGCCTTTACAACTTTGTAGACTTTGTTTGGATGTGCAGGATCTTCAAAACCAGGATGTTGTTTAACATAGACCTCCCCTGTAATTGTGCCATAGAGAAAGGCACTCTTGACATCCATTTGATAAACAAGAAAGCCCATATATGATGCAAAAGCAAGGAATATACGAATGGCTTCTATCCTTGCAACAGGAGCAAACACTTCATCATAATCTACTCCTCCTTCTTGTCTATATCCTTGAGCAACTAACCTTGCTTTGTTCTTAATAAAATTCCCTCTTTCATCTCTCTTTACTCTGAAAACCCATCTTGTACCAATTACTTTCTTTCCATCTGGTAGATCACATAGTACCCAAACTTCTTGAAGCTTGAATAGAAGAAGTTCTTCTTGCATGGCTTCAACCCAGCTCTCTTTAGTTAATGCTTAAGCTACATTCTTGGGTTCTTCTTGAGAGATAAAACAAGTAAACAGGCATGTTTGGTGATCCTTATGATTTAACCTGTTTTGTTTATAAACAAAGCTAAGCAAAGCATTATGTGGTGTAGAGAATCTTTTAGCTTTTGTTCTTATAAGCATTCCTGAAGTAGAAAGTCCAATGATTTGATTAGAAGGATGATTCTTATGAATTCTTAGTATTGGAGTCTGTGGAACTTCAAGATTATCACCCAGGTTTGTGAAATTAGCATCTTCATAGGAATCTGAGAAAATACCTTCATCTTCAAACTCATCATCAGTATCTTCTAAGCCAGGCATGTTAGGATCGTCCAAATCATCCAAAGTGCTGTCAACAGGTGCAACAGTACTTTGATCCAAAGTACTGTAATCCAAAGTACTGTGGGGGTATTTAGTAGACTTACCGTTTTTATTTGCTTCTTCATAAGTTCTTCTTTGATTATCATCATAAGATTGTGCAATTGTTTCTTGAAAAAGCTTCCTAGCAAGCTCATCTTGGAGAGCTTGATCTTCAGCAGACAATGAGGATTTTGGTTCATCAGTACTTTTCTTTGTTTCAACAGGTATGGGTTCTTCATCAAGAACAACATCAAGTCTAATATTGACTCCATGAACAATGTAGTGTAAATCGTCTTCTTTGTAAACAACTTGATTTTCTTCTCTAACATGTACATAATTCATAGAAGGAGTCAAAACCTCAAGATCAAACATCCAATCAGGACCTTTACCCTTCTGATTTTCTTGATCTTCTAAAAATTCAACATGAAGACAATCTTGAACCTTCTTTGTGACTCTATTGTACACTCTGAATCCTTTGCTATTGGTACAATATCCTATTAGATATCCTTCTTCTGACTTGCCATCAAATTTTCCCAAAGAATCAATAGTGTTTAGAATAGTCAGAGGACATCCAAAAGGTTTCATAAAACGTATGGTAGGTTTGTTTCCCATCAGCAACTCATTAGGGGTCTTCATTTGAGGTTTAGTGATTGATACTCGATTCAACACATAGCAAGCAGTACTTACAACTTCAGCCCAAAATTGAATAGGTAATAAGGAATCTGCAAGTATTGTTCTGGCTGCTTCAATCAAAGTTCTGTTCTTTCTCTCAGCAACACCATTCTGCTGTGGAGTTCTAGCAATACTAAACTCCCTCTTGATTCCTTTCTTAGCACAAAATTCATCCATAAGCTTGTTCTTGAATTCAGTCCCATTGTCACATCTAATACCTCTTACTTTGAGTCTCAATTGGTTTTCAAGGGCTATTATAAGATCATGAATAGCATCAAAAGTATCATCTTTAAATCCCAAGAAAAATACCCAACTAAATCTACTGCAATCATCTGTCACAACCAGACAGTTCTTCTTCTTGTTTTGACTTGCAACAGAAACAGGTCCAAACAAATCCATGTGTAACAGCTCCAAAGGTTCTCTAATTGTTCTTTCTTCAAGCTTCTTGCATGAAGCTTTGTGTTGTTTACCCTTCTTGCACGCCAAACATGAGTGATGATTCTTGTAAGTTTTGGAAGGTAAACCTCTAACTAAATTTCCTTTAACCAACTTGTTGATGTTTTTGAAATTCACATGACCTAATCTTCTATGCCACATATGTGCTTCTTCAAGTGATGCCTTTGCTACTAAACATGTAGCTCTTTCAGAAGAGTGAAGACTCTTCATATCCAGACTGTATACATAATTGGTTCTTGGCACTCTCAGTATCACCAAGTTATCATCAACAAGCTTGAATTCAGGGGAAAGAATGAGACATTCTGTGTCAGTAAATAACACAGGGTGCTTCTTGTCACAGATCTGAGAGACTGACAAAAGGTTAAACTTGAGCTCCTTCACATATCTAACATTCTCAAAATCTATACGCCCTGTTTTGATGGTTCCTTTTCCAGTGATTCTTCCTCCATTAGGGTCATTCCCAAATGCAACTCTTACTGCACAATAAGATCTAAAGTCTGACAGAATCTCTTTGTCTCCTTTCATGCTTCCAGAGCAACCACTATCCACAATTAAATGATCTTTAAGCTCCTCTTCTGGGTTGCGCTGCACAAAGCTAAAAGAGTTAGTTAATTTTAGGAACCAAAGCCATTACTGACTTGTGTTCCCCTTGTGGAGTCACAAACTTAAATTCTTTAAGTATGTAATTTCCACTGTCTTTAAGCACATGATCAATTATCTTTGGTTGTTCCAAAACTTGTTTTGTTTTTTCAATAAAAACCTCTTTTTCATCCAAGTTTTCAAAAATATTTGTTTCACCAGTACTTGTTGAAAGTACTGTTTGTTCCCCATCAGTACTTTCTTTCTTAACCCATTTGGTTTTAACTTCTGGTGTAGAGTCCCTTGATCTAGCTACTCTCTTTGATTTGTAAAGCCTTCTAGATTGATAGTAATTAGATCTCCTAGCAGTACCTTGATAGTTTGAAAATCTAGCAGTACTTTGAGAAGGTACTGTTTGAGAAATTTTTGGCTTATCAGTACCTTGAAAATTATTTGAAGGTACTGGAGGTTTTGAAAAAGGTCTTCTCTGGTGAGGGTACCTATAGTCTTTTGAGAAATTACTATGGTTAACCCTATGTGAATGACTCCAAACTTGTCTAGTCTCCCTTGGCTTAGGTACTCTGAGTGAAAGTCACAGTGCTTAATCAAATGATCAGGACTGTAACAAACAAAACACAATTTTTGGCCCATACTCCCAAAATTTCTTCCTTGAGTTCTATGACCAAATCTAACCTGACCATTTGGTGAATTATGAAAATTATTTTGACCAAAATTATCCCAAAAAGGTTTAGCATTATTTTGAAAAGATTTTCTTGAAGGTACTGCTGAAGGTGTAGCAGTACTTTGAGTTGAAGATGCTGCTTGACTTATAACATGATCATCCTTAGGTTTCTCAACTGTTTCTTTTGGGGTTTCAGAACTAGATTGACCATTAAGCTTTTTCCTAAACTCTAAGTTGTCTATTCCAAAATGAGAAACATCTGTCCTAAGGGGTTGAAAACTACCAGTGGGATGAGGGACTGCATGATAACCTTTGTCTTTCTTAAACTCAGGAGGTGTTTGACTAATTGATTCCTCATTACTAGATGTGTCTACATAGTTAATGAGTTCATCAATATCCTCAAAATCAAGTTTATCCTTATCACTAGGTGGGTTTTCTTCTGTGCTACTAAAGTCCATACCAAAACCTAATCCAATTTTAATATAAGCTCTTCTCTATTTTTCAACATAACTAACATGAGAAAGGCCATATTGTCCCCAAGCAGCAAAATTTTCTAGCAATTCATCTATTTCCTTAGTTAGCTTCTCAATTTCAGAAATCTTACATCCTAGCTTCCATTCACTTAATTTTAACTGATAATCCTGTTGTTCATACTTTTCTGCCCAAGCCATTTCATTATTTTCATGTGTTATTATTTTGGCTTCCATAGACTCTGAAGTAATTTGATAACCAGCTACCTCAGACCTAGCCCTTCTACAGTTATCTCTTTCAGTTACATAATCAGTAAGAACTTTTTGATAAAAATCATGACACTTAGAGTATACCTCAGAGATAGGGGTGAACTTGGTGAAGTAGCTACCATAGCAGGCATAACAGGTTCATCTTCACCCTCCATGCTCCAATCAAAGCTTCCTAGACCATCTCTGGACTCCAAAGCAGCAAATACTGGTTCCTCATCAAAGGCTGTGCTCCAATCAAATTCTTCCACTGATTTGTCCATTGCTACCATACAATAGGTTACTGGTTCATCATCAAACTCAGCACTCCAGTCAACCTCTGATAGATTTTCTTGATCAACCATAGCTTTTGTTTCAGTAATAGGAATTTCCTTAAGTTCAAGCTTGGGTTTCTCAGTCATTCTATTTGCCTGATATTTAGCAAATTTGCACTCTCTTGCATGAAAATTAAAGCATTCAATCTTGGTCTTGTCAAACGTTATACCCTGCTTTGGCTTGAAGTCAATGCCTCTTCCTGTTTTCTTCATGAACTTCTTGATTCTAGCAGTGATCATAGCAACTTGCCACCTTATGTCAATTTCTTCAAGAGCATCCTCTTCAATTTGTGACAAATCCTCTTTATAGGTAACAGGTAGAGTGGCTTGCTGAGCAAAGAATGAGCATACAACTTCATCAGAATGGATGGTTTTTGTTGGTGTGGCTTGTTGAGCAAAATTGGGGGTAGGATAGGCAACAATACTTTGAGCAACAGTACTTTGAGTAGGAGAAGCAGTACTTTTAGTGGAAGTACTGCCTCTCTTTTCAGAAGACAAAAAGGAAATACTATGAGATTTTCAACTAGTTTGGCCATTCATCTCATGCTCATACACCTTCAAATGGTTGTAGAGATCATCAAAGTCCATAACATCCAAACCAGGTTGTCCTCTGATCATTGTAGCAATCACATGCCATGAAGATGGCAAACTTCTTAAGAACTTCAGATTTGAATCTTCAACAGATACCTCTGCTTTGTATAACTCCAGCATACTGAGAAGATTTTAGAATCTGTCATAGGCAGCATCAAGTCCTTCTCTTTCACCAACAGTGAATGTTTCAAACTGTTGCTTCAACAGATTTTTGTGCATCTTCTTGGAAGCATCATTACCTCCAAACCTTGTCTTGAGAGCAGCCCATTGTTGTTTAGCATCCTTAGCATCATGAAACTTGAGTAAGTGACCATTAGGTATAGCAGACAATAGGATGTTGAGAGCCTTTTCTTGATTTCTTATTGTTGCTACTGGTAAGACTGCCTTAGGTGGTTTAGGTAGTCTAGGAATTTCAATAGGGTCTACAACAACTTCATTACCATTGACAATTATATTCCACAATGCATGGTCTGTAATAGCAATGTATTGTCTCATCTTCATGCTCCATAGGTCATACTCTCCCTTCTTGATGATAGAAATTATGAGTGAGGTGATGGATGGGGGTGGTGCAACTTCAGTCGACATTTTTAGGGTTTGTTGTTAACTAGGTTTTGAGGGTTTCTTCTTAATCAGAGTTTCCACACAAGCTCTGATACCACTTGTTGGATCGATGTACTCTAACCAAGCTAACTTATATAGCTTGTAAGGGTTTAATAACCTCGGATAAATCCTAAGTCACTAACAATGAAACACTGAACTAACTCTATTAAGTATGCAGAGTTTACTTAACAAAGCTAAGAAGAATTAACTTTAACTTCAACAATTTTATTAATACTTAGAATCTGCTTGATATACAGATTCTTTAACAACTCTAAAACTCTAATATTGTACTTCTTGTACACTCTAAAATTACTTATGCAGTCGTACTCACTAAAAACGTATATCTCTAATGCCAACCTAGGGGTCCTTTTATAGGCTTAAGGATAACCCTAGTCGGTTTACAATTACAAACCTTGTACGACAAGTAATACTAAACTAAACTTAGAACATTCTAGAATTACATAATAATCCTTAAAGATTTTGCATATCAGTCCTTTAACCATGCAGTACTTTGATGAATGAGCAGTACTTTGACTTTCTTCTTTAGCAGTACTTTGACTTCAGTTCTTTGACTCTTTAGCACTTTGACTTTCTACATCCCAACAATCTCTCTTTGCTGTCAGAATTGGCTCTATCTTCTAACCAAGATCTCACTAAACAACTGAGCTGCTTCATTAACACTTGTACTCTGATCTTGTTGCAGCTTCATCCATTTTAGCCAGCCTTTCCTTTTCTTTCTCTGCAGCTTCTTTCTGTAACTCTTCCTCATCCCATTGTGCTACAAGCTTTCTTGTTGCCTCTTCATTCAACCTTTCAATCTCTTTCTTCATCTTTGGTACTTCCGCCAAGATGCCCTTGCCTTTGTCTTTGGGATCAATCTTCGGAGTTGAGGAGGTTGGTGATGCTAGAACACCTCCTTCTTGGATAACGACTCCCTTTTCTTTATCCTTGGGTGCTACTGACTTGGTATTCTTCCTTAGGTATAGAACAGGAGGCTTCTTGTAAGTAGGAGAGATGGGAACAGTTTTCTTCAAGCTCTGAAGTCCTAATACAACATGTTTCTCTTTTTCTTCTTCATCACTGTCTTCATTAGGAGTGGTAGTAATGGTAGTGGCTTTTGTAGTTGTTGCTTTTTGTAGATCAGTAGCTATCTGAACAATTGGACTTAGTACTGATTGAAGAGTTCCAGGAGTACTAACTATAGTACTATCAGTACTAACTACAAAACTAACAGTACTAACTGGGTTAGTACTGATAGTGCATGTAGGAGTACTGAGTACTTCTTCTGCATCAATGTTGACCTGAACTTCTTCTTCATCAGCAAAAGGACTTTGAAAAGCTGCACCACCTTACCATTGACCAAATTCACTTCTACCTTGAATATCAAAAATCCTCCCCTGTTTGGTAGAATCCTCTGTTGAGGTACTTGAGACTCTGAACTTGGCCTTTCGTTTGAGAGATTCAATGATTGGAGATGCTGCTGTAGTAGACTGAGTGAGAAGCTTGACCTGATGCTCTAACTTTTTCATCTTTAGGAGCATCTTGGTATGAACTTTTGCAGCAACTTTATTTTGTTCATCCAAAGCAATCTCCAGGTTGTTCACCTTTCTGCATAAAAACCTGTACAATTCTGTCATATCCTGAAGTGATAAGCTGCCCTTACCACTTCCAGCTGTGTGACCTACTGAGAGAGGTGGGTCATTGGGCAATTGAGATGCACTCCCAGGCCTAGCCCGGAGAGATACCCCCTTTTAAGCCTTTACCTGGGTCCATCCTGTGAGGAGTGCTCACTAGGTGTTGGCATGGTTTGGGTCTTATTTATGTTACCACTATCCTCACCAGCTGCTAATCTTGGTTGAGTAGTGGCAGCCCTTACCATTATATCTCCAACATCACCTGAGATAGGCTCATATGGTACAATTTTAGGAGGAGAATGGGGATGAGTTGTCCCACTTTCCTGTCTGGAGTGCCTATTGGTTGATGAAAGTGGTTGATTGGGAGAGTTTTCACCATCTGTGGGTGTGTGTTGGGAGCCACCTGTGCTTGATGGTCCTTCACCCTCTACAATAAGCATATTAGGAAACAATAGCACTACAACCCCACTATATCCTACCACAGCCCTTTGCATATTTGAAAACACTTTGGCTGTGAGTAGTTTTGATGGATAAATATTTTTGTGAGGCTGCAAGTTTTGCCTCTGAAGATCCAAAAACATTTGTATAAACTTGGGATACATCAAAAAATTGGTTTTGCTAACTGCATTTTTAAGCATACCCTCAAATATATAATTTGAAAAATTGAAAACCCTGTTTGTTGCAAGGCAAATCAAGGTTGTGGCTATGTTTGTGGGAAAAGCATCCCAACCAGTCCTTTTGTGACTCAAGCAGTGTAAGAGTGTTGGATCGATGTACTCTAACCAAACTAACTTAAATAGCTTGTTAAGGGTTTAATAACCTTGGATAAATCCTAAGTTATTAACAATGAAACACTGAGTAATCTTCATCAAGTACGCGTAATTTACTTAACAAAGCTAAGAAGAATATAACTTTTATTAATAACTCTAAAACTCTAATAATGATCGTACGAACTCTCTAATAATCTTATAAAACTCTTCTAAAAATCATACTTCTAATACCAATCTAGGGGTCCTTTTATAGGTCTCAAGGATAACCCTAATCGGTTTACAATTCTTATCCTTGTACATCAAGTAAACAATACTTAGAAAGTTCTAGATAAACATTACTTTCTATCTTTAAACAATTACAACCAACTTTAAGCTTTACAGTACTTTGATGAATAAGCAGTACTTTAACTTTTACTTAGCAGTACTTTGACTTCTTGAAGTACTTTGTCTTTCTGCAGTACTTTAACTTTCTGTATCCCAACAATCCTCCCCTAACTTGAATTCTACTTGTTTGATTTCAAGTTCCTTTGTATATTTGACTTTAACAGCTTTGTCTTCAAAGAGGAATTGTGACTTTATCTTCAAATTCTATCTTTGTAGATTCTGTGCTTATATCATCATCAAAGTAGTCTTTATCTTGTATAATCCTTTTCAGCATCGGTTAGTAATCTTATTTCTTTTCAAACAACATTCAGCAAGCTCCATCTTTTCAGCAACATAAGACAATTTGTTCATTTAATTCAGTTAAGTTCTAGTCTATTCTCATCACTTCCAGGTGTGTAAACTCCTGTGAGAGGTGAATCATTGAAAATTTAATGGATTTAATGTCTCTTTACCAAAGCCATTAACTCTGGAGTAGCCAAATGTTTTGATGTGTAAGATCATGGTACGTGATAACCATATTATTTTTAGCAAATCATCAACTATCAACAGATTTGATTTGTCTTTACCAAAAGTTGTACCCTTTTGGACTAGTTAGTTCTTTCATCATGGTGAACTAATTACCATATAATGGTTTTTCAACAGCCTTTACCACAAGCCATTTTCTTGTGGGCTAGCCAACTCTTCACATTACTGATATGGTGAGTTGATTACCATACAACTTATTAGCAAGTTATCAACTATAAAACGGATTTGAGATATGTTTACCAGAGCCGTTTGCTCATGGATTAGCCAATCCTTTTGTAACCATGGTGAATTGACAATCTATTGGTGTTACCATCTCAAAAACCATTTATTTCTTTTAACCTTTGTTTCAAAACATTTATTACTTAACAAAAGTTTTTCAAAATCATTAACTGGTTTAATGCTGCAAGTAGTACTTTGATGAAAGTACTGTTTGATCAGCAGTACTTTGAATAAAGTACTGATATAACAAAAATTTAATCAATTAAGATTCATACCAGTTATTCATTATCATCATCATACCATAGATGTCCATCTGATAAACAATTTGATGACCAAAAGTGCTGTTTCATTGTCTTCTTCAACTTCCATTCCATGCTCCAGCATCCTCCTCATGAGATCTGATGTAAGAGGATATCTTATATCAGCTAACATGTGAATCATTGTCCCATCTTCTAGCTCTAGAACATGTACTCCAGCTTCTTCAAAGAATCTCCAGCAAGTAATCTCCCAATCTTCTTGGTTTTTCCAGATCTCAGCAGTACTTGTTTCTTCAGTTTCCCAAACAGTTATGAGATCTCCAAGCAAGACTAAACCAAATCATTCTGATGGATTGTGTTCAAATTATTCTTTCACCACATGATATAAATGAAATAAATCCACTCTATCAATTATATGCAATAAATCCCATAGCATATTGAACACCTTGAAACTTTCATCTTCTTTGTGAAACATCAGATAATTTCCTTCTTTTGAATCTACAACTTCAAAAGTAGTTATTGGAGATTTGTTCATCTTCAATTCAGCATCATCTTTAGAATACTCAAAATCTACAATCCTTAAGTAATTCCTCAGTTCATCGTTTGTTTCAGATCTTAATTCAACTTTCTTTGACGGCTGTTGATCTTTAACTCCAGTTATTCTTTTTCTTTTTAAGCTTTCTTTTCTTTCTTCTTCTTTGTAAGCATCATCATCTTTAAAATCTTTGATACTATCAACTTGTTTATGATAATCTTCTCTGACAGCATCATACAACTCTTTCATTGCAATATACTTCAACTTATTCAATCCAATATATCCTTGCTTCTTTAGATAAGCCATCATTGCATTCCTTTCCTTAGCCAGATATGGTCTTGGTAGAGAAGAAATAGGAATAGGTGACTCTAATATACTTCAAATTATTCAATCCAATATATCCTCTTGTAATTTCTTAGCTGCCTCTCTATTCTGAGCTTCTTCAATTTTAGCAGCTTCTCTATCCTTAGCATTCAATTCAGCTTGAATCTATCTAGCTGCTTCCTCATTCATAGTAACTTGAGCAGCCCTTATCTATGCTAAAGTAGGTTTCTTTTTCTTCTTTTTCTCTACCAATTTACTTTTTCCTTTATCTTTTGGATCAATAACAGGTTGAGAAGCTCTTGGTTGTTCTTTTGTAACTCTTGGAATGCTAACACCCCTTGGTCTTGATAAATCATGCAAGATCTCAACAACATCATCACTTGCAGTATGTATAGGTTTGGGTGTATCAGCTTCCTTTTCTGGTATGACAGTTGAAGGACCAGCTTCCTCTTCAGTTACAGTTGAAGGACCAGCTTCCTTTTCAAAATCTATCAACCTTGGTGAAATTAACCCTTGTCTGTAAGTTCCTTGAAAAGCAGTAATTTGATCAGCAGTACTGATCTGTGCTAAACCGTCAAGCTTTCTCACACAAGCCGGCCACTTGTGAATGGCCGACCGTAAGAAACTTAAAACAGTTTAAACACGAATGCAATGAAGTCCTGTAGAATATAGTGAATTCCCGGGTCGTTAAGTCCCACGGAGACTCAATGGTGTGCAAACACTTGATCAGACGATAGAATGATCACTAAGGATAGTGATCGGAAAGGATTTGGATGGATAATTACACTACTGAAAAAGTTAATAAATTACAGCGACTAAAATGCAAATTAAGAAAATTAAAAAGTTAAAATATATTAAATAAACGCTATCACTATATTTAAAATGATGAACGTTTAAAACTTAAAACGTACGTTTAAATAAAAATCTATGTAACGTACGAAATAAAACGTGAGAATAAAGAAAGAAAATACCTACGGATATGAAAAATACATTTTTACAATCCTAATTATACTAGAAAATTATTAGAAAAATAAAATTATTTTTAAAACTATTTATCTAATTATTATTAAATAAAAACTATTTTTACTTATTTAATAATAGACTAAAATACAAGAAAATATGAAATAAAGCTAGAAAAATGAAATTATGACTTGGAAAAATCTAAAATATTATAAAACTAATTTTAAAACTGAAAATATATTTTTTTGGACTTTTTATATATTTATTACTAATTTAAAACTATTTAAAACTAATTAAAATGCTAGAAATTACTATTTAAACTAAGAAAATTATGGAAAAATATTTTTTGGCTTTTTATATTTATCTTAACTTAAGAAAAATGAAAACTTTTTTTTTTTTTGAAACTTTTCTTAATTTTTTTGTATTAAATGCTATTTAAAAATGCTTAAAAACTAATTTAAATTAAGAAAAATAGCAAACAAGCTTGGAAAAATATGAAAATTTCAGGAAAAGCCTAAAATAATATTAGGAAGCTAGGAAAAATGGAAAAACAAGGGCTTGTTTGGAGGAAAATGAAACTGAAGGCACAAGTGCTTAGAAATAAGCACTTGGAATAAGCTAAAGGGACAAAACAAGCACCAAACTGTTACAAAGGCTAAAATATGATAAGAGTACTCTAAAGCAACTAAAAACAACAAGCTACAACCTCTGGATGGCAAGCTAGCATAGATTTGATGTTTGAGCTTTTGTGCAAAAACAGTGAGAGGGTGCCTACTTAGAGCTAAAGAATAAGCCAACCAATAAGCTAAAACCTAAAAGCAAATATGGGACCCTAAACAAGACCTGGCTGGCTATCTACAAGCCAAAGATGAGACCTGTATAAGCTCAAATGAGCTTGTGGCAGCCCCTGCAAAACCCCTGTGCAGACTCAGTATCAACTGAGTCAGTGCACAGGGGAAGTGATCCCATATTGACAAGCCAATTTAGAGCTTAAAGAAAATTTACAAAAATATGCAAAAATCACAACCATAAACTAGACCAAGTGAACTTTTTAAAGCCACAAGTCTTACTGATTTTGACCCAGAGATGAGTCCACTAAAAATCTTCCTAGTTGAGCTCAAAACTGAGTTTTGGCAAGTTTTGACTTTTGAAGAAAAAGTGAAATGTTGACTTAAATGAGATTTGAAGCTAATTTATGGACTTATTATGATGTATTGAGATGAAATGAAACTGAAATAAGCTAGTTCTAAGATTTTTAAACACAAAACAAGTTTATGGTAATCCAAAATCCTAACAGTTAAGGTATCAAGACAGATAAGGTGTGATTTTGACTATGGAGCTTAGCAGGCTCAAGTTGTGGACTCAAATGAGTTCAAAAGAGTGACACAAACCTGAACCAACAAGAAACTACCACTGCACTAGCCTCTAACACAGATAATGCAGCTAAACCAAACACCACTGTAAATACTAATAAGCAATTAAAACTGAGTGAACTACTGATCCAACTTATACCAATGATCAAACTGAGTTTACTTGCTAAAATTAACACTAAATAAACAGACTTAAACCATTCTAAACCACAGATACAAGACAAGCATAAAATGCAAAATGGCTTGAAATTTGAAAATTGAGAAACTCACTCACATGTGTCCAACTGTTGTTGCAGGCTAAACCAAACCCAATCCTAAACTAACCTAATCTATTTTAGCCCAAATCCACCTCTGCATCATCCCACATCATCACCAAAACCATTCTTGGCCCAGTTTGACTTTTGTTGACCATTTCACAAAGTTAATTGAAACTTAATTGTGAGCTTATAAAAAGGTTAAACATAGTTTAAATAACTTGTTTGAGCATTAAAAACAGGCTACTGAAAGCTTAAACATAAGAATGTGAGACTGAAATATGTAACAGTAACATGAAACATGGAATTTATATAAAGAGCTTGGATTGATACTCAAAAGCACCTACAATGATGATTTAACTTGAATTTTATACAAAGCAACTGAAATTACAACATTTGAACTTAAACTAAGACTTTTATTTAAAAAACGACATAAAGGAAAAATTTGAAACTAACTACTTGTTTTCCTTCTCTCCTCTTGCTTCTCTTTATATCTGAAAATTCTTCCCACTTGTTTTCGATTTGATCCACCACTTATTTGGGCCATTGGATCAACTTAAGCCATTTTTGGCCATATGATTGAATTTGGCGCCAAAAAGTGGTATTAGCAGTTGAGGGGTTGAGTGAGGTGAGGAGGGGGAATTAATTGTATTTTGTTGTTTAGGTGAGGTGGAGGGGACAAGTGTGAAGTATGTGATGTGGAGGAGAGGGAGGGGGTTGATGTTGCAGAGCAGTTGGGAGGAAGGAGACATGTTGGAGGGAAAACGGGGGTGTTTGTTTGACTATTGGGTTTGATTATTTGACCGGGGATTAAATATATAAAGGGGGTTCAAAATGCTTATATGGCAGGGCCAAAAGGGATTTGACAAGGGACCAAGGTATTAAAGGGTTTTAAAATACAAGGACTAATGTTGTCAATTCTGAAAATTCAAGGGCCAAGGCTGCCAATTAAGCAAAGTTGCTTCAAGGGACTAAAACCGACAATCTCAAAAAGCACAAGGACCAAACTTGCCATTTTCCAATTTTCCAGGGGCCATTTTTGCCAATTTTCAAACTTGAAGGACCAATTTTGTAATTTTCTCAAACTTTTATATTTTTCACCAAAGGACTAATTTTGACAAGTTATGATTTAAAAAGGACCTTTGGTGATTTTTCTTTTGAAATTAGGACTCAGGGACTATTTTTGACAATTTTAGAAACTTGGGGACTGAAGCGCCAATTATGCAAACTTGGCTCATTTTTCATCTGATTTTAAACATTTTGCATCTGAAACATATAAAATGCCATTTTGAGATATTTTCAGTATTTTGATGCATTTCTGAGCATTTTTAAACGTTTTGCAGTTCAGATTGACCCAAAAATGATGAGTATTTACACACTCATCAAGTACCTTGATCATCATTACTTTGAACTTGAACATCAATAACTTGCTCCTCAGTACCTTGAACTTTCATTTCTTCCTCAGTACTTTCAATAACCTGTTCTTCAGTATCTTGTGTTTGAATATTTGTACCTTGAGGTTCAGCTTCAGATTCTTCATTCAAATTCTTATCTTCCAAATTCCTCCCCAATTGGAATGAAGATGATTGTTGTTGAACCTTCTTGCCTTTTGTTTTCTTGAAATTGCCTACTTGAGGCTTTCCTTGCTTTCTTTGAGACTTGACCCATAGACGATGATGTTGACCCAATGGCCAGACAAAATTCTTGAGTCTTCTAAACTTAAGCTTCAGCTTCTTAATTTGAATAGCCTGATCTTCAAAAGATTTATTCAATCTTGTCAATTCTCTAGATAAAGCATAGTTGTTTAGAGTTGTATCTTCAGGATTCATAAAGGCTTCATCTTCTCTAATTGGTGAATGTTCTGTTGGTGGAGGGGAAATAGGAACAGAGATATGTGGAGATGGTGGAGGTGAAACTGCAACATCTTCTTGAACTTCAGTACTTTGTGAAGCAGTACCTTGTGATGCGCATACCCTCTGATGCAGTACCTTCTCTGTCATCATGTAACATATTGGATTTCACATACACATCATAACACAAACATACTTAGGCGTATAAGAGATGAGTGTTAGAGAGAGAAAGTTAGAGGTTTGGGAACTTTAGTGAGAGAAAGAAAATTCTTATTATGAGCTCCAACTCTCTACCTTGGGAGGTAGAGAGTATTTATAGTCTTACACTAAAACGCCACACAACGGGCTGTGGATCAGGCATACAGTGGGTAAAGACCCGTCCGTCCTCCACGGTTTTACTTAACTAACTACTACTTAACATAAAATAGCTACGACTACGAGCTTTCTAACGATTACATATACTTGAGGTGACCGACACTTTAATACCAGGATTTTCTAAATCCTAACAATCTCCCCTTAAGGGAGGTCACCTCAAACATATACTGAAATTACATTGAATACAAAAAGATATTACATTAAAAATTGTTCTTGCATTCTTGACCATGTCCTTTGTTCTGTAGCTCGTAGTCTTTGATTCTTCATTATTGCATGTTTGGATATTCTGAGTGGAGGTCTTTAACTGATCCACATGATATTGAGTTTTGAGCCAGCTTTGAGATCATCAGCCACATTAAATCTTAGACATTTCCTTTGTGGTGTTGGTATTAGGTGATGTTGTGACTTTTGGACAGACATGCTCACATTCTGGATCATGATTTCTTCTTATCAGAGTAGCGGAAGTATTCGTTGATTCATGATATTGCGGCGGTAGCGAAGCATGGAGTGATAATATCTCAGAGTCATTGATGCACTAATCACGAATTCTTTTGGATGAATGTGTTGAGTGAGCATGCGGCTATGGATTGACCGCTTCATTCGATCGGTACAAAGCGTGGGGCGAACCTGCATAAAACATTTAGCAATAAAAGCGCCGAAAGTGTCTTTGATCACTTTCGTTGAATTGAGGTACCGCGACCCACGGTTCCCGTTGATCAGATACAAGTAATGCCTGTGAACGGTATAATTCGAAGAATTTCCTGGCGAGGGTTTCGCAGCTGTACTAGCTGTTCTCAAACCAGAACGTCTCAAAGAAGACAACACGGAGTGAGTGAACCAACAAATGGAGATTCACTGATTGATGAAAAGATATTTGAGAAACAATCGTGTATTGCTCAATAGAAATTGTTTTTGCAATACAACGAATGTTTTAATGAAAATCAATTATCAATCATAAACACCTTTTGATTTGAAATATTCGTACATGGTCGATGTGCTAAAGAAAAGAGTTTTTAAGCACAAAGACCGGTTTTTCAAAGGTATCCGTCAATCCATAACTGAACATTGATTCAAAATATTGATATCGCCCATTGTTTATGTTCAGTTGTTACATGATTGATCTATTGAATAGATCTCACATGCCACCTACCAGGAGCTTGTTTGATGTTGGCTCAGAAGGCTTTCCATCTTCATTGTGAGTATGTTTGTATCACTTTCGGATGTTACGGCAATACCACAAGGATAGTGCATAGGACTCAAGATATAATCTCTCTTTCCACATTGTGTAAAACAGAGAGTCTTCATTGAAAGTGTCCTAATGAGATTAATTGATGATCTCGTGGCTCTAGACTCAATTTGTGCATATTTGGATCCTATATCGGAGACTAGGGAGAGGGTCTCCTTCTTCAATATCAACAATCTCTAAGAGAAAGTCGATAGATAATGTTGGTTCCCCGTGAGAATGAAACAAGTCCTTTTAAGAGGAACTTGAGTGGTTTGGGAAGATGAAGTGAATTGCGTCACTAGGTCCATGACGTCTTGTCTTCAATACCGATGTTACCTTGGTAACCACCAGTAGCATATGAATTGAACCCGGTATCTGCTCTAAGGTTGAATAATTGGAGGGCTATTTGTTTTCACCCTTTTCTCATTCAATTATTTTTCATTCTTCAACCCCTTCAGTGCTTACCAAGACTTCATAACTAGCACCTTGTTGGGTTTTTCGATTACTAGCTCGATCTCGGTCCGCACTCTTCCCATATCTCATTTTTCTCCTTTTTTCAATATACCTAAGGACTTCTACACTATCTAGTGGATTGTCACAGGTAGATCCCTCCGATTACGGCGGATCATGGGAACAAATACCTAACCTTATCGTCCTTATATCACCATACATAATGTAAAGTTGGTTGGTCTTTTTGGAATTGTTCATCGCTATAGGAACAATTGAAAACCATTTTGAAAATCAATCCAGATACTTGTGATATATTATCAAAGCATTTTGTACACGAATTGTTTTGATATTTTTAGAACAAGAGCTCCCCAACATGTGAATCAAGTGTATGAAATCGTTTTGCAATGAGGCAAGAGAAATATTTAACTTCTTTGATTACCATTTTCTAAAAGATATCAACATCACTTCCCTGATCAAAACACGTAGATAAAGCATATTAGGAAAGGATGAGGTTTTCATAAGCTTGCTCCCCCTCAATATGTGCCTTGAGGTTTGATAGAGTTTTGCACATACAAGAGGGAACACAGCATTGATCACGTTTCAAATCTTTGTGGTTTAAGATAGATGCTCCTCCTCAACATGTGTATGAAAAATTTCTTGAAATCGTTTGGCACATGTGGGATGGAGAGCTTGTACATCCTTATAAAACCATTTACGAATTATGAGTTAATTCAATTTAAATCACAAATTCTCCCCCGTTCACAATTATCAAATCATTTGAGATTTGTGATCTCACATGTAGTTAAATTGATTTTGAAATCTTTAAGGAGAATTGTGACTTGATTATGAAAGCGTTTTAGCCGAGTAATGATCAGATTTTAAGACTTTAAACTCCATTGAATAAACATGCATGATTATCTTTTGAAAACAATTGAATGACAAATAACCTTTTAATTTAATTGAAATCATTCCACCCCTCAATCAATGACATAAGTTGTTGATTGAGAGATAGATATTTTGACAAACTTTTTAAGTCCAGATGATTATCAAAAATAGAGTCCGAGTTACTTTTCAAATCAACTAGTTTTCATTAGATAGTAAGGATTAGTTTAAAGAATCAGAGCATGAGATTTTAAAAAAATAAGATAACGCATGGCTCTGTTCTTTCTTTGAAAACCGGGTTACTGCCTGAAATGACTCCGGGACTTTGAGAAATTTGTAATCCTAAGAAAAATGACTATTGTCCCATCATTGACATTTGAAATTTAGAACCCATTTCATTTGAAAAATGGTCACACTTATTGGGGTCAGTCGAGGCAAAGATGATATCATCAACATAAATTTGAACGTGAATTAAATGTTTGCACGACTTCGGTGAACAAAGTCGGATCAATTTGCTCCTTTCTTTGAATCCGGTTGATAGAAGTAACTTTGATAGTGTATCATACCATGCCCTTGGAGCTTGCTTTAAACCGTAAAGAGCCTTCTTCAAACGATAAGCGTGAGTAGGATGCTCTGGATTCACAAAGCCTTCGGGTTGGTGGCGATAGACGACTTCTTTAAGATCTCCGTTGAAATGCCCTCTTTACATCCATCGATTGACTACCATGTTCTTACTAGCGGCATAGCCAAGAAGATTCGATTGCCTCGATACGAAGCAGGGAGAAAAAGATTCTTCAAAGTCAATACCCTCCTCTTACGGTATCCTTTAGCAACCAATCGAGCCTTGTTCTTTAACACATCACCATGCTCATCAAGTTTCACTTTGAAGATCCATTTTAGAGCAATGATCATAGCACAATCTGGAGCGGGTACTAATTCCCATACATCAAGTCGATCAAACTCATGAATTTCTTCTTGCATGGCATTGAACATTTGTCTTCATTCATGGCGGTTTTAACATCTTTTGGTTCGATCTTAGAGAGTTGAAGAAGCACCATAAGGCATCGGTTGCAAGTTGTTTCGTGTGGATCTTGGGCGAGAGGATTTCCAATGATGTTGTCCAATGGATGATCATGAGTCCATTTTATGAGGTGTTCATGTGGTTGTTGTTGAGGGCGAAGTAGCGAGTCGATGTCTCACGATGAAGATGGTTACGATGATGATGAGAGCAAATATGTTTTCAAATAGAGCATCTTCGGGAGTAGCAAAGGGATTAACTTCATCATTGATCGAAGCATTTCCATGATGTACACTTGATGATTGAAGATTTGTTGATGAAGCAGTTGATCGTGAAGGCGCTTCTTGACTTAATGATATAGAGGTCGAAGGGTTAACTTCATTGCGAGGGATAGAAGTAGCCTCTGTTGATTGGATTGACATATCATTGTTACTTGGCTCAAATTGTTCATCAAACATTGGATCAAACAATTTCTTTAAATCATCTTATGAGGGAGGTACATATGGAGTTCTTGGTGAGGAGTTTGGTACAAGGGATGAACCAATGGGATTGTTTTGAAGTGCGGGTCGAGCTGGATTGTCGAGCCATTTGAGGTCAACTCATCAGCGTAGCGTGAATTGTTTCCATGATATTTGGGTTCTCTTGTTGTAGATTTTGAATCCTTTTGTTTGGTGCATATCCTACAAATACTCAATGTCTTCTTTAGCTTTAAGTTTGCCTAATCTTGACCTCATTAGTTGGATAACACAATGCTCCAAACAACGAAGGAATAGAGATTAGGTTTTCTGTTGTGGACAAGTTCATATGGAGTTTTCCCATGAGCGATGTGAATCGGGGATCGATTTTGGGTGTAGCATGCAATGGCAATGGCTTCACCCTGAAACATTGGAACCTTTGAGTAAATCGGCATTGTCTTGCGGCTTCCACAAGAGTTCGATTTAGTCTTTCAACTACGTTACATTGAGGAGTTCAAAACACTTCTTTGATGATTGATTCCAATACTTTCATAAAACTCACTAAGTTGTTTGTTAACAAACTCAGTTCCATTGTGCATTTGGATGATTATTGACGTTTTGTTAAGTCGAACTGTTGTTTGATGAGTTTGATGATGATATCTGGAGTTTCATCCTTTGACCTTAAGAACTTTACCCAGGTGAATCTAGAGAAATCATCAACCACAACTAACACATATTTCTTCCCAAAGATATTATGCACTCTCATGGTCCACATAAGTCCATATGAATTGTATGAAGAACTTCATGGCGAGTTTGTAGGTTTGGGTTTATGGGCATACTTCTTGCTTTTCCCAATTGGCATGTTGAACAAAGATGATCCTTTTCATACTTAAGTCTAGGTAAACCTACAACTAAGTCCTTTCAGGAGAGATCATTGATGGTGCCGAAGTTCAAGTGATTGAGACGACGATGCCATAACCATGACTTTGTTTTGAAGCCTTTGACAACAAGCAAATTGGGAAGACTTCATCATATCTTCGATAGAGATGGTGTATAGATTTGAGCCACGTGTTCCTCTTAAAAGTTCCTTACCATCAAGTTCTCTAACGAAACAAGTATGTTTTCAGAAGGCTACTTCTAGATCGAATCGCAAATTGACCAACGAAGACAGGTTATGACCAAGACCTTCCACATAATATACCATGGAGATAACACTTTTACCAACAACATAATCTCCATAACCCATAATTGCCCGAAATGATCGTTCCGAATCTAACTGTCCTAAAGAATTTGCTCACGAAGTTCATGAGCGCGAGGTCTCAGTCATATGCTTGGAGCGACTGAGTCCAGTACCACGAAGCGATTTGAACGATCTGCAGTTGAACACAGTAAAGAATGGATAACTGGATAATTGGGATCCCCATGCAAGAATGGGTTCCATTTGGTTAGTAACGATGATTGGAACACCCTCGAAATAGAAACATTCATATCGGCGAGGCAATGGAATCATTATGAATAGATCAATGTACTAGTGTCGTATTTGACCTATTCAAAGTATGTTCACTTCTTAAAGGAATAGTTCTACCACTAGGCATCCATTTTCTAGTGGGCATTTCTGTGAGTTAACTTTATGGCCAAAGGTATCCATTGATAACCTATCTTACTAAATGTTCTTCGTGGGTTTCTTGTTTTCTAACTTTCTTACGCCTTTGCCTTTTGCCTTCTAGCATGATATTTTGCATTAACAATTTTAAGCGGGGATTTGTGATATTGACAAAGCATTCACACCACATTCATGATTAGTAAGCGAATTCAAGCGAGACATCATTACAAGGTTTGCAAATAGTATCAGTTCAATTAATTACGATGCGCCTATGGCTAATACTAGAATCAACACGATTCGTTTTATTCGACTCAAACTTAAGTTCCTAGATTGGTCTTCTACTCTCTTCCAATGCACATTCTTAGCTTGCAAGGTCCTATCATTCCTTGTATTGTCTTGAGACTTTGACCTGCTTGCTTTAATGTCTTGATTACTCTGTAGGGGAATGGGAACATTAGTTGGTTGATCTAATTTTTGCATTCTGAACTAGATACAAGGATGAACTACTAAAAGGCAAGAGTTCACTTTCTTAAAATTGTGATATAGCTATTTGCGGGCAATACTTTCTTAACACTAGAAGTCTGGGATTTGTACTCCTAGAAGGCACACTAGAGTTCGCTTTCTTAGCACTAAAGGTGTTGGGATCTGAACTACTTGAAGGTATACTAGGTTCACATTCATAACATTGGGCATCGAATGGATTTCATACTTGACTAGGCATAGAACCAATCAAGGTTAACTTCTCACCTAAGGACTTTGGGCATATTGTGATTAAGCATTCTATAATTTCTTGAGATCGTTTGGCATATAAGCATGCAAACCCAATTCATTATCAAGTGGTTTCTCTAATTATCCTCTTCAACAATCTCAGATACATTCTAGACTATCCTTAAGGGATGAGAAATATGTTTGAATAGCAAGTTTGTTATTCCTAAGATGAGGAGGAATATATTTAACAGAGACAAAGCATATTAATTACAAAGGGTACCTTTGATCAACATTCTCCCCATTGGTCATTGGCTATTTCCCTTTCCACACTCTTGATTCTCAATTTCCTTTTAATTAAGCTATTTTTCATTATTTTTGTCGAGTGACTTTATTGAATCATATAACTCTTTGAAATGTCGTTTAACCTTTTCATTTTCTTCTAGAAAACTCTCGTTTTCCTTTTGTAATGCATTCCTAAGTTTTGAAGATGAAAAGTTTGAGAATTCTGAGAATCTAAAGGAGGAGGCATTTGGGACCCAATCACATTGTTCTTTTCACCCTTTAATTGAGAGATTTGGGCTTTCAACTTCTTGATCGTGTTACAATGAGCTTGAATCTGTTCATCACGTTTGTTTATTTGAAAAAGCGCATCAAACTCTGGAGCATCTGAGGATGTCTTGATATTTGAAGTTTTGACATTTTCTTTAAGATGTTGATATTTTAGTTGTAAATTAAAATGCTCAACTTCTAGTTTAGAAAAATGTTTAACCAAATTATCGTGATCATCCAGTTCAATTTTCTCATTTAATTTAGAATTAGTATTTTCAAGCTCAATGACACGATCATGGGAGACTTTGAGAACAACAGATAATTCATGAAATTGAGAAGCATTAATGGAACAATTTGTAGCGGTGAAAAACACATCTTGAGCAATACATTCAGAGATAAGATTCTCATTCAAGATATGCAAGTTCTTCCTCTCAATCTCATTATATTTTAATTCTCGCTCATAGTCACTAACCTCAACTATCATTGCATCAAATTCCTTTTCCATTTCTTTAATATAAATTCATTCCCTTTTTAAGATTCTCAAAATGATCTTTTAGTTGTTTAAAGAAAGGCATGACCTCAGTTAAATAACATTCTTTCGTTTGCTCAAAACCCTTTCCCCTTCAGTTATACCAGTGGGTGTGATCCTTTTCTTACAAGTTTTCTCAAAATCAACAAATAGTTGAAAAATAACATATTGGCTGATTAAGGTCTTGCTTTTAGTGGCAATAGTCCTAGGAACTAAATGCATTGGTGTATTAGGAGGATACGGTTCTTTGAAGGGGTTTGTTACAACAAGATTCTCGCTTTTGCTTATCTAAATCTTTTTCAGAACACTTGTTCGGGTGTTAACAAGTCGAGGCTTAAACTTGTTCGGAAATCAATTCTCCTTCTTGAAATCATGGGGTGTGATAGTTATTTTCTTCTCTTTACATTTAGGATCATCTAGTTTCTTGTTCATCTTTTCCTAGTGACTTCATCTGATTTCTTATCTTCCTCAGTGCACTCAGTAGACTAGGTTTTCTGTCTAGGTTTAAGAATTTCATTGCCATCATAGAGTACCTTATGAGCATTTCTAGCCTTTTTAATGACCTCTGGATTTGGTTCCTCAAAAGGGGAATGCTATGCTTATCGCTTAAGACTCTATGCTTAGTGATCATGTGGGCGGTCTGAATGGTGTTCCCTTGTGCATTACTTGTTTTCAAGCTTATTTTTCAAAGTTTTCAGATTAGAAAAATCTTTCAAAAGTTTTGATTCCTTAGCATTAAATTCTTGCTTAAGCATTTTCACATTTTCTTGAAGTTCTTGTTTTTGCTTAGCAGTTTTAGAAAGCTTTTCTTGTAAGGAATTTAACTCTTGTTTTAATACTTCTTCTCTAAAATTACTTTTCTAATGATTTATGCGCATTTGGTCATCCATTTCCTGCTCACGGGTGGTCAACTCAAATTTAGAACGTTGTTCATAAATAGCAACACGTTCTTTATAGGCATTGAGTTCGGAGAAAACGAATCATCGAGGGCACATCAGGTGAATTCATCAAAAACATAGTCATTATTATTGCGAGAAGATGCATCACTTTGTACAATCTCACTTTCACTTTGCTTCACATATTGATCATATGGGACAATATTGCTATTACCCACATCATCAATATCTGATTCATAAGTTTCAAGATTTTGTACTTCATTATGCATCTTTTGCTCATCAACATCATCATATAGTTTTAATACCTCAGATGATCTTATCTTTGGATGGACCGGTTTGTTGTGGTGGAGAAACCATTGGAGAAATGCTAGCCATGAAGATTGTTTGAGTAGTAGGTTCATCATCTACATCGAGTCAAATGCATCTGTCGGCAACTTGAAAGGCATTACGATGATTATGACCTACCTCTGAGTTGATTGTTCATCCACATCGCATCATAAGTCTTGGCATTCCCTTCAGCAAGAAACAATAACTCTTCTTCATCCAAAGTTGCTCCATTATCCTGAGCTTGCACAAGCAACATCTTATCTCTGAAGTACTCGGCATGAGGCGTTTTGGGGATGTGCAATTCCTTGCAATGTGTCCCTCACCACCACAGTTGTAACATTTGATAGGCTTAGTTTGTCCTTGATTTCCAATCCTTCCTCGATTATGATTTCCACCATAGCCTCCACATACTCCACCTTCGATCATACGCCTTTCTAGAACGGTTGCCTAACTTTCCATCTCACGATCAAAGAATGATTGTGAAGATTGGATGCGGTTATGATTTCATTGTTGGTGTGAAGACTCTTAGTATAAGGTGAAAGGGTCAAGTTCTGTTTAACCATGAGAGCTAGTTGATTGATGAAATGTCCCATGACATCATCAGCATCATGTTGCTTGAATCATGGATCAGGAATGAGTTTGTGATTACCATCTCCATGGGAACTACTTTAGAAGCTTTGGTGGTAATTCCAACATTTATGTAGAAGCGTTGAGTCATTTGGTGAGCTTTATTCTCCCGATTGTTTTGGCTGCTCCAAGAATCCTTTTTCAAACATAGCATGTCTCTCATTCGGAAGAAGGAAGGCATAGAGTTGCTCATAGTTTGTATTCTTCAATCCTTTGTTTAGCTTCACAGAGGTGACAAACTTGTGCCATTCGGGATTCATGTTGTTCACAAATTTTGAGTTGGTGAATGTTTGGCATAGTCATTTGATGTTCCTCATGTCATTCACCAACTTATGGAATCTCACATAGTACTCATAGACACTCTCATCTGGTTTCATCTTGAAGTGTTCAAATTCATCATATAGTTGTGATTCTCTGTCTCATAGTTAATTGAACCGGAAGAAGCATCTTGACATTATCCCATACCTTGGCCGGTGTTGTGATTGATAAGCTTAGATGTCTTTTGGAAGACCTTGCAATATGTTAGAAGCCACGATATCCGCATCGAATCTCTTCTCCTCCTTATCATTGAGCTCATCATACGTCTTTGGTCTGTCTATTCCATAGATCATTGTTCCATCTTTAGTTGTATTCATTATGTCTCTAGTAGTCTCAACGAGATACGTTCCTTCATCAATCGATTTGAGAATTTTGACTCCATTTTCCTTTCCAAGGCAATTTAATCGATTCTTTGAGCGATGAGTACATGGATTCGAGGTCAAAGGAACTCTTCGTCGAGCAAGTTTTTCAACACCCTAGGCGATGAACCTAATCGTTGTAGTGTAGTATTAGGGTAAGCCATGGGTATGATATATATCGTTCTCGGGGAATAGAATGCTAGTGAGAAATTACTACGCTAAGGTTGGGGTTGAGGAAGATTATTTTTTATCTTTTATATTTTTTAAGGAAATGAAGGTAAGAATCTCGGGGTTGGATTTGGGGGTTGGTATTTCTACCGATTACTCTACTTATCTAATTATCTAGTCTAAGGTGTATGTAGTCTATGTCTAATTATTGTGTGCTCGTATGATAGTTTAAAGATGTGTTTACTTAGGTTTTACTACTCCTTAATTATCTCCTATTGGTGGTTGAATTGTCACGCGTCCTTATTCTTAGTTGGTTGTGTGTCGGTTGTAGGGTATGCGTTTCTCCCTAACTCTTTTAACTTACCAAAGGGTATCGTCTACAAAACCCACTAGGGATAATAAACTCTTACTCTAAGGCACTCTTTGGATGGTTTAGCTTACAAATACTCAAGGAGTGATATTCTAAGGTTCACAAAGATTTAATCAAGCATTAAGTACACAACGAATGACCTATCACATTACTAGATCATTAATCAACTAAGATAAGAGACAACCAATCAATATTCAATAATTAAGTTTCACATTCCCTAAGCAAACACACAAGTAAATTAGCGGACATGGAGAACATGCAAGCATACACACAAATAATCAAAGACATAATTGAATTAATGAAGTAAAACACTTATCTTGGTGTAAGATAGGGTTTGGAACCCTAAAATCCTGTACAAGACAGCCTTGGTTCGGTTTAGGTTTTTACTCCAAAAGACTACACATCAATACTGAAAAATTCGGATTCTATATATAAGATTACACATGCGACGGCGTCACCTTATGTTTTGTGGCGCGTCGGTCGCCGTCATTATGGTTTCGTCTTGGCCACGTTAGACTTGCGACAGCGTCACCTTATGCTTGTGACGCCGTCCTCTTCAGCTTCGGCGCCGTGGATTGCATCTAGGTCACGGGTTGCGACGACCTACTCTTTTATAACTTGCGTCGTCCTTGGAAAATAGGAGTTTTGTTACGTCCGTCACAAAATCCTCCGACGTCGTGAGATAGCGATGGCGCCGTACCTTATGTTTTCATTTCTTTGAGTGTCTCGATTCTTGACTTTGGCCATTTTCTTCATATATCTGCGCCTTTTAGTCCAAATAAGTGCCATTACAGCAGTTTGCCTTCAAGAGACCTAAAAGTGAAAAGGAACGATATTAAGTAATAACGGATACAAAAGTGATCAAATAAGTGCTTTTAGCCAATTAATTTATAAGTTAGGGGTCATGAAGCATTGGTTTAAAACAGTCCACAACACATATAAGCCCCGCAAAAGTCATAACAAGCACGGAAATTACATACTAGCACCTCACATGGGGTGTTTGGATACTCACATCTCTCTCGGGTGTATATGAAATATAACAAATTGGAAATGGAAGATAAACACTCATTAACCGGTCCTAGTACCTAGATTACCATAGGCTTGAGAGTAGATCAAACCTCCATCGCTTTGGCGTAAGCACCTAGGAAAGACTATCAAAGAGGTCTTTAAAGGGTTGTAACGTTAGGCTTACGGTAGGGAAACAAAGGGTTTGGTGGGATAGGCTTATTAGTGGTGGCAAGTCAAAAATCTCTATGTTAAATGCATACGAAGAATGGCGTTGCTAAGCCAAGACTTGACACTCTAGACTTTAGCTAACTGAAACAAACAAACATAAATTTAAAGGATAGATGAGGATGGTAGCCGTTTTTTTTTTTTTTTTTTTTCACTCTATTTTTTTTCTTTTTCTTTTCTCTCTTTTTTGAATTTTTTTTTTCCATACACTTTTACTCTACCATCCTCTACGGTAACATCAAAATGATAGGGATTTATAGGCACATCCCTACACTTGAGTTTTATTACTCTAACACGATTTGACCAATTGAAAAGATCAAAACACTTGGGGTACATTATTACGCAAACAAAGGGAATTTGAATTTCGTTCCCTTCCGTCATTTCATAAACTTTAACTTTTCCCATGAATCCCAATCGTCCCAAAGCTGTATACAAAGGATATGACTCGACTTAGCAACTCATGCAAGCAACCAGATAATTGAACTAAGGGTTTAGGGTGATAACAAAAATGCACTAAAAGTGAGTGCATACAAGGTAGGCTAAGGCGATTTGGGTGTATATTTGGGGGTGGGGTGGGGTGTAAACAATGCTCTTCATTGATATTTCAGAAAAACCAAAACATCACGAGAACCGCGAAAATGATAGGCTCTGAGGGGTTAACTAGGGGTATCGTGTACTAAAGATAAGTACAACGCAAAGGTGTGGGGGAATTACTCAACCGAGGTGGAAGAAGTAATTATATTACGGGTATCAAACAAGGGTTATCCTAATGCCTCTTATCATTTAGTTATTCCTAACTACACAACTGTAGTCTTACTAGCGATCTCGGGATGCGTCACAAAACAAGTTCTAGAATCTAATATATTACCGGTTCACACTCTAAGCATTAAAGATGAATGCTTTAATTCCTACTAATCTAAGGGTGATCCACACATTTTGGGTGGAATTTGGGTGGTAAAGGGTTTTTGTGTTAGTCATGCAACTTCCTATCCGTGAGACGCTTTTGTTAAAACTAATGGCCCACTCCTATATGTCATGAAAAAATTTAAATTTGGTGCCAAAATTAGCCTAACCGACATTTTCTCATGGTTTATTACACAAATACACTTGGACAAAGCAAATATTCCAGGATAAGCATAGTTTCAAAGTTCCTGTTTTATTTTCCCTCCCTACACTTAAGCTGAACATTGTCCCCAATGTTCCCCGAAAGTATCAAAGTTATGATAATGGAAGGTAATTAAAAGCGAAAGAAACTAATACTCCCTTGATTAGCTCGGTAGGATCCGTGTGTGAAGTAGTGGTTAAATCCTTTCCAAGAAGAATTTATGCGTGAGAAGCTCCTTCCAATCTTATGTAACTTCTTGATAAACTAAACACGGACACTCGAAGAAAACAAACGAAACCTTCGCGTAAAATCGTGGTAATAATATATAAGACTTGATTTAAAACTAGGATATAATGCTTGTGGAATGGATGTTTAGAATTTCGGAAAATTAAGACACGGAAAATTCCAAAATTTATAAGTAGCTCAGAAAAGCGAGAAAAAAGTAATCGATGTTTTACTCCTTCGGCCTTGTCAGTCGTTTCGATCTGACGGTCGGTTATCTGACAAAAGCTGGTCTGCGATTTTACGGAAAAATTCGGAGAATTTACATCTTTAGAATCTCGAAAAAATTTCTGCAAAACATCCATTATGACTCGATACAAGCATTAGACTCGAAGAAACACACATATATATCTTTTAGTTAATTGTTATTCTCATGTTTACGTTTCTTTTGAAAACGTGTGTAATCCTCCCTACACTTATCCCTTATGTAAAATACCTTTATATGCAATTAAGACGAGGTTAAAAACAAAATAAAGCATTTTTACAAATTTAAACATGAGAATAAACAATCAATAAAAGACATATGACACTAACAAGCAAAAAATTAAGCATGGGTTGCCTCCCCGAACGCTTTTCTTTATTTTAGAGTCTTGTAGCTAGACTCGTAGTCGTGCCCTCCGCGTGACTTCATTTTCATTCTCAACGAGAATTCTATCATATTGACAAAATTTTCATCGACTCTATATTTAGGCCCGAGGGTCAAGAAATCCTTATAATAAAGCCTCCTTCTTTCCCACATAAATTTATAACCTTTTCAACATCTTCCTTGCTTTTTGTCCTCAAAGCTTTGATGTCTCGTTCAAAAATAGGTAGATGGCCATATTCATTTGTTTTCCAAGGCATCCTATAAGTGATTTCATCGGTTCCTTCCTTAAAACTAACCGTTCCATCATACTTGTTATGGCTCATTTTAGATGTTTCAACAAACGGTTTCCCTAGCACTATTTGGGATAAGCTATAGTCAATGACGCACCCTACATCTTCTAGGACCATAAAATCAACTAGGTAGGTGAAATTTCCTATAAAGACATGCACATCCTTGACTCTTCCCACAAAGTTGCAAACTTCACCTGGATACTTAGGGTCTCTCCTAATATTAAGTCGCTCATTCATAATGTCATTGTAGACAGAAGATGACATCACATTAATGGGAGATTCCGTATCTATGTAAGCGTGGTCGACCTCTATATCGATCATACAAGGGATTTTTAGGTTCTAGGGATATCCTCTCCTAATCTTTGGGCATATCCTAATGATAGGTGATCGTGGATTATTGATCATGTATTGATGGTAAGCAACCTCTTCCTTAGTGGGGTAAAGATTGAAGTAAGCACTATCTTCCACATTCACATTTTTGTTCATCATGCCATCTTCAATTCTGCATTAATCATAGAGCCAACTACGAGTGACTACTTTCTCAACCGCTTCCCTAATTGTACTATCGAATATTTTTCTGCAAGTCTGAAGGTCGGTGTTTACCTGCCACATAACGGCCACGGGTTTGTGGTTGTCGATGGTTTGGGTTTTGGTGGCAGTGATTTATTTGGTGTTGGGTTGCTCAGTGGTGGTTGGTTATCACCTTCCATGATGAAAAGTGATGGGATTATTAACAAAGGTCACGAAGAAGGGGGATAGACTACGAGAAAGCTAAAAATGAGAAAAATTTACTTGATAGGAATCAAGCAAAGAAACCTAAGCGAGGTGGACTACTAACTAGCTATTCTATTCCCCGACGGCGCCAAAACTTGATAACGTTACCGCGCGTCGTTCGGGTCAAGGAACTTCCTTTTCTACGAGCAAGTTTTTCAACACCCTAGGCAGTGAACCTAATCGTTGTAGTGTAGTATTATGGTAAGCCACGGGTATTGATATCGTTCTCTAGGGGAATAGGAATGCTAGTGAGAAGTTACTACGCTAAGGTTGGGGTTGAGGAAGATTATTTTTTTATCTTTTATATTTTTAAGGAAATTGAAAGATGCGAATCTGGGGTTTGGGGGTTGGTATTTCTACCGATTACTCTAGTTATCTAATTATCTAGTCTAAGGTGTATGTAGTCTATGTCTAATTATTGTGTGCTCGTATGATAGTTTAAAGATGTGTTTACTTAGGTTTTACTACTCCTTAATTATCTCCTATTGGTGGTTGAATTGTCACGTCCTTATTCTTAGTTGCGTTGTGTGTCTAAGGTTGTAGGGTATGCGTTTCTCCCTAACTCTTTGAACAAACCAAAGGGTCTCGTCTCCAAAACCCACTAGGGATAATAAACTCTTACTCTAAGGCACTCTTTGAATGGTTTATCTTACAACTACTCAAGGAGTTATATTCTAAGGTTCACAAATATTTAATCAAGCATTAAGTACACAAAGAATGACCTATCGCATTACTAGATCATTAATCAACTAAGATAAGAGACAACCAATCAATATTCAATAATTAAGTTTCATATTCCCTAAGCAAACACACAAGTAAATTAGCCGGACATGGAGAACATGCAAGCATACACACAAATAATCAAAGACATAATTGAATTAATGAAGTAAAACACTTATCTTGGTGTAAGATAGGATTTGGAACCCTAAAATACTGTACAAGACAGCCTTGGTTCGGTTTAGGTTTTTACTCCAAAAAGACTACACATCAATACTGAAAAATTCGGATTCTATATATAAGATTACACATGCGACGGCGTCACCTTATGTTTTGTGGCCGGTCGATACCGTCATTAGGGTTACGTCTTGGCCACGTTAGACTTGCGACGGCGTCACCTTATGCTTGTGACGCCATCCTCTTCGACCGGCCCGTGCGGATTGCATCTAGGCCGTGCAGTTGCGACGGCCTTCTCTTTTATAACTTGCGTCGTCACGAAAATAGGAGTTTTGGCCTTCGTCGTCACAAAATCCTCCGGCGGCGTCATGAGATAACCATGACGCCGTCACCTTATGTTTTCGGCAGTAGGTGTCTCGATTCTTGACTTTGGCCATTTTCTTAGTATATCAGCCTTTTCGTCCAAATTAGTGCCATTACAGCAATTTGCCTTCAAGAGACCTAAAAAGTGAAAAGGAGCGATATTAAGTAATAACGGATACAAAAGTGATCAAATAAGGGCTTAAACGACCCCTCAAAAAGGTACCTTTGAAAACCTGTCGAGTCTAAGATTAGAGTAGTGGATTACGTCAAGCATGGGTGGACCGAGTGCTCTGAACGGTACGCTTGAACATCACAAACTTAGCAGTGGAATGATTGTAGAGCGTTGGTAGACATGTTTACAATTACGGGATTTTTATAACTCTACGATTAAAGGGAATAGATTCTTTCAGGATTTACTAAATCAAGAAAACATTATTACACACAAAAGTTAACCAAATTATTAAGAATCATGAACCAAGTCACCAGCACTAAGTTGCTAGTAATAACAAAACAAGTCACTAAGTTCCTAAATTAGCTACCAATTTTGACAACAAGTTAAGTTATGAACCAAATTAAGCTAAGATATCAAGTCGCTAAATAGCAACTTCGCTAAGGTCCAAATCGCTAGCACCAAAGTCGCTTCACGAAACTTAAAGAACAAGTCGCTATCAAAATTGAAAGCAAATTAAATACCATCACCAAGTGCTACCGTGGTGGAGAATCCACTAGAATGTGTACTATCATGACTTGTCTCAATAGACAAGTCGCTAAGCACTAAGTCGCTACCAAACACACTACAACTCGCTCTGGTTTACAAACCAAGTCGCTACAAAGAAATGAAGTCCGTAGCACAAGTTAAGCTAGCAAGAGACTTTAAAAACACACTTTTCAATCCAAAAACAACCCACCCACGATGATTCAAGCCTTCTAAATCAAAACCTAAACACTTATGATGATTCTAAACACAAAAGTACAAGCAAAATCCAAACATTAACACTAGATATCAACCAAATGATGCAAAAACCACTAAACTTTTTCAAACTCAAAAACCACCTAAAACCACTAGAAATCCAAAGATGATCTAACCATGGCTCTTGATACCAATTGTAACATATTGGATTTCACATACATCATAATTCAAACATACTTAGAGTATAAGAGATGAGTTTTAGAGAAAGAAAGTTAGAGGTTTGGGAACTTTAGTGAGAGAAAGAAAATTCTTATTATGAGCTCCAACTCTTTTACCTTGGGAGGTAGAAGTATTTGTCTTACACTAAACACGCCACATAACGGTCGTGGATCGGGCATTCGGTGGGTAAAGACAGTCGTCCTCCACGGTGTTACTAAACTAAATACTACTTAACATAAAATAACTACGACTACGAGCATTCTAATGATTACATATACTTGAGGTGACCGACACTTTAATACCAGGATTTTCTAAATCCTAACACATCATCCTTTGCAGCATCAGCTCTGACAGCTTGAACAACCTCCATCATAGAAGTAGTTAATGGAGTGTCCCTTCCAGTGAATAAATCACTCTTCCGAGCCATGAAAGTGAAAATCTTGGCTTGTTGTACCACTACAGGTAAAAGACTTGTAGGCTTTGGTACATCAGAAAGTTGTTTATTTAGGAACACTTGAATAAACCTTGGATACATTAACCATCTTGAACCATGAGAGATGTGTGAGAGCATTCCATCTATAATTAGCCGTTGAGAAAATACGATTTGTTGCCAATCCACTATAGCAGATGCTATGTTAGCCCAAATTGCTCCCATGATGTACTTTTAGCACTAATACAATGAAGCAATACATGATCCAAAAACTTCCAGTGGGGACAAAATAAAGGTTTCTTGAATATGCGTTCGATTAAGGACCCTTCATAACCAATGTCCCTAAATCCCAAATTAGTGCTTATCAAAACGAACGACCCCTATTCATCATCAAACAATAAATCTTCACGAATTGAGGCTTTAGTAATCTTCACAGTTCTCCCAGCAACTGTAGCGTAAATATATGAATCATCATTCTCCATATGAATCCTAGCAGTTTCCCAAAATTGTTGAATCCAGGGCTCAATAACACCTGGTTCCACTAAAAGTGCATAACTAATCGGTGACCCAGTTAGAAAATAATTGATATCATGAAAGATCTCATTAGCTCCAGTCTTATCCAAATTCACCACCATGGTGTGTTTGGAAACTGTATTACGAATTGCCATTGATGATATGTTTACACATAAAGTGATATGACGAATAATATGGGTGAAAGAGAGAGAAATATGGAAAAGATTATAAGGTAGTAATATGAGAGGGAAATTCGGAGAGTGGTTATTTATAGGTGAGATTTTTAAAAAATAACAGCCATTAATAACAAAGTTACAGTTAGTAGTAGTTACCCCTCAATATTACCGTTGGAACAGTACTTTCCACGTGTCTTAGTACTTTCCAAGCAGTACTATCCAAGCAGTACTTTCAAAAAATCAAAAAGCAGTACTTTTCCATTCTCGTCTTTACAATAGCAAATACAACAAATAAACATGAATATCCTCCCCTCAAGCAATGCATAGGACCATACTTACACTAAATAGTCCTCCCCTTAAATGTAGCTCATTAATTAATCATGCCAATACTCACCACCAAGTGAGTAAATCTTGAAACATTAAATCCTTTGGTGAGTAAATCAGCTACATTATCATCCGTATGCACCTTGACAACATTAATGAGCCTATGCTCATATCAATCTCTGATGAAGTGGTGCCTAATCTGAATGTGTTTGGTCTTGGAATGATAAACTGGATTCTTCACAATGCAAATGGTACTCTCATTATCAATATTAATAGGAGTATTCTTGAAATTGAACCTATAATCCGGAGTTGATTCGCATCCACAACACTTGTCACGACTTCGTGCACCCACATATTGCCAGTTGATGATGTTGCTGCGATTGTTTGCTTCTTACTTGCCATGAAACTAATCTTCTTCCAAGATATTGGCATCCACCGTGGTTGATCTTCTATCATAGTTGTCACCTGCATAATCACTATCTGAAAAAGCTTCCAAGTGAAAAGGTGAATCCTTTGGATACCACAACCCTAACTTAGGTTGTTGTTTCAAATAACTAAAAATTCTCTTCACTGCATTCATTTGAGAGAGCTTTGGTGAGACTTGATATCTTGCACATAAACAAACAGCAAACATGATATCAGGCCTTGATGCAGTAACATACATAAGACAGCTAATCATTGATCTATATAACTTGACTTCAACTGGTTGTCCATCTTCATCCTTGCCCAATGAGTTCATACATTTAATAGTTGTAGTAACAAGCTTCATTTCATCAAAATTGAACTTCTTAAGTATGTCAGCTACATACTTGTCTTGACTTATGAAAATTCCTTCCTTTGACTGCTTAACTTGAAGTCCCAAAAAGAAAGTTAATTCACCTATTGAACTCATTTGAAATTCATTCTGCATCAGCTTCTCAAACTCCTTAACCATGGATTGTTTATTAGCTTCAAAGATGATATCATCTACATACACTTGAACTAGCATGATATCCTTCTTATCTCTCTTGATAAACAAAGTCTTATCTATAGCTCTTCTCCTATAACCATGTTGCAATAAAAAGGTAGAGAGCCTTTCATACCAAGCTATAGGTGCTTGATGTAAGCTATAAAGAGCTTTGACAACTTTGTAGACTTTGTTTGGATGTTTAGGATCTTCAAAACCAGGAGGTTGTTTGACATATACTTCCTCTGTAATCTTGCCATATAAAAAGGCACTCTTGACATCCATTTGATAAACCTGAAATCCCATATAAGATGCAAAAGCAAGGAAAATTCGAATTGCTTCAATCCTTACTACATGAATAAACACTTCATAATAATCAACTCCTTCTTCTTGTCTGTAGCCTTGGGCAACTAACCTTGCTTTGTTTTTGATAACATTCCCTCTTTCATCTCTCTTGACTCTGAACACCCATCTTGTACCAATGACCTTCTTACCATCAGGAAGATCACATAATACCTAAACTTCTTGAAGTCTGAATTGTAGCAGTTCTTCTTGCATAGCTTCAACCCAACTCTCTTTAGTCAATGCTTGAGCAATATTCTTGGGTTCCTCTTGAGAGATAAAGCAAGTAAACAGGCATGTTTGATGGTCCTTATGATTCCGCCTGTTTTGTTTATAGACAAAGCTAAGTAAAGCATTATGAGGTTTAGTAAAACTCTTAGCTTTGTGTCTAGTCATCACTCAAGAAGTAGAAGGACCAATGATTTGATAGGTGGATGATTCTTATGAATTCTTAAGTTTGGACTGTGGAACTCCATAAGTATCATCCAAATTAGTGAAATCAGCATCTTCATAGGAATCTGAGAAAATACCTTCATCTTCAAACTCATCATCGATTATCTTCTAAGCCGGCATGGTAGGATCATCCAAATCAACCAAAGTGTTGGTAGCTGGTCAGCAGTACTTTGGTCAAAATCGTCCAAAGTACTGTGAGAGTACTCTGCAGATCTTGTTTTTTCTTTGCTTCTTTATAAGCTCTTCTTTGGTCATCAGTATAAGAATGTGCTAAGACATCTTGAAAAAGCATCTGATTAAGTACATCTTGAATAGATTGATCCTCAGCAGACAAGGAGGATTTTGGCTCATCGATTACTTTTCTCTGTCTCGGCAGGGTTTAAGTTCTTCATCATGAACAATATCGGTCTAATATGGACTCCATGAACAACATCTTGTACCTCTTCTCCATTCATGCAGGTTGATTCTCTTCTCTAAGAGGAACATAATTCATTGAAGGAGTCAAAACTTCAAGATCAAACATCCAATCAGGACCTTTTCCCTTTTGATTTTCTTGATCTTCTAAAAACTCAACATGAAGACAATCTTGAACCTTCTTGGTGACTTTGTTGTACACTCTAAATCCCTTGGTGTTGGTGTAATATCCCAATAAATAACCTTCTTCTGACTTGCCATCAAACTTTCCCAAATGATCAATTGTATTAAGAATAGTGACAGGGCATCCAAAAGGCTTCATAAAATGAATATTAGGTTTTTTGCCCATTAGCAACTCATAAGGTGTCTTCATCTGTGGTTTGGTGGTGATACTCTGTTAAGTAATTAGCAAAAGCGGTACTTACAGCTTCACCCCGAATGAATAGGTAAGTGGGAGTGCGCAAGCATTGTTCGGCTGCTTCAATCAAAGTCCTATTCTTTCTCTCTATAACACCATTCTGCTGTGGTGTTCTGCATCTTGAACTCCCTCTTGATTCCTTTGTTAGCACAAAATTCATCCATAAGCTTGTTCTTGAATTCAATTCCATTGTCACATCTAATACCTCTAACTTTCAGTCTCAGTTGGTTTTCAAGTGCTATTATAAGATCATGAATAGCATCAAAAGTATCATCTTTGAATCCCAAGAAAAATACCCAATGAATCTCTGCAATCATCTGTCACTACTAAGCGATTACTTCTTCTTGTTCAAACTTGTAACAGATCTGGGACCAAATAGATCCATATGTAACAGCTCCAATGGTTCTCTAAGAGTTCTTTCCTTAAGCTTCTTGCAAGAAGCTTTATGTTGTTTACCCTTCTTACATGGCAAACAGGAGTGATCATTCTTGTAAGTCTTTGAAGGTAAACCTCTAACTAATTTTCCTTTGAACAATTTGTTGATATTCTTATAATTCACATGGCCCAATCTTCTATGCCACTAATGTGCTTCTTTAAGTGATGCCTTTGCTACTAAACATGTAGCTATTTCAGAAGAGTGAAGACTCTTCATATCCAAACTGTACACATCATTGGTTCTTGGTACTTTGAGTATCACGAAGTTATCATCATCAAGCTTGAATTCAGGTGAAAGTATGAGGCATTCTGTGTCATTGAATAACACATGATGCTTTTTGTCACAGATTTGAGAGACTGACAAAAGGTTGAACTTGAGCTCCTTCACATATCTAACATTCTCAAAATCTATGCTTCCTGTCTTGATAGTTCCTTTTCCACTAATTCTTCCTCCACTACCATCATTCCCAAATGCAACTCTTCCTCCACAATATGGCCTAAAATCTGACAGAATTTCCTTGTCTCTTGTCATGCTTCCAGAACAACCACTATCCACAATAAGATGATCTTTAAGCTCCTCTTCTGGGTTGCCCTGTACAAAGATAAATAAATTAGTATCTTTTAGGAACCCAAGCCATCTTGACTTGTGTTCCCCTTGTGGAGTAACATACTCAAATTCCTTGAGTATGTAATCTTCACGATTTTTTAGACAGAATCAAGCATTATCTTTTGTTTCAAAACTTGTGGTGGATTTTCAGCAAAAGTTTCTTTTTCAAATAAATCCTCCTTTTTATTTTCAACAAAACCATCTTTATCAAAAATCACTTTGTTTCCAGCGATACTTGTTGAAAGTCTTGTTTGTTCATCATCATTACTTTCTTTCTTAACCCATTGAGTTTTAACTTCTGGTGAAGAGTCTCTAGATCTAAATACTTTCTTGGAGTTGTAACGCCTTCTAGATTGATAGTAATTAGATCCCCTAGGGTTCCTATTCCAAGAGGTGTTTGGTGAAAACTAACCAGTACTTTGAGAAATCTTGGTCTCTTTGCAGATACCTTTGGAAAGTATTTGAAGGTACCGGAGGTTTTGAAAAAGGTCTTCTCTGGTGAGGGTACCTATAGTCTGGTGAGAAGTTTCTATGGTTAACCCTATGTGAATGATTCCAAGCTGGTCTAGTCTCCCTTGGTTTGGTTGTCGATTCGGTCTTTGGGAACTTACTTAAGTACTCTGAATGTAAGTCACAGTCCTTAATCAAATGAGTAGGACTAAAACAAACAAAACAAAGTTTTTGATCTGTAATTCCAAAGTTTCTTCTTCTATGTGTATGACCAAACCTATCATGTCTTCTAGGTGAATGATGAAAACTGTTTTGACCAAAATTATCCCAAAAAGGTTTAGCGGTATGTTGACAGGGTTTTCTTAAAGGTACTGCTGGGTGTAGTACTAGTTTGAGGTGTAGCAGTACTTTGGGGTGAAAGTACTGCTTGGCTTTGAACATCATCTACCTTAGGTGTTTCAACGGTTTCTTTTGAGATTTCAGACCTAGATTGACCTTTAAGTTTCTTCCTAAACTCTAAGCTATCTACTCCAAAGCGAGAAACATCAGGTCTAAGAGGTTGATGACTACCAGTGGGATGAGGGCGCATGATAGGCATTATCTTTCTTAAACTCAGGAGGTGGATCACTAACTGATTCCTCATTACTAGATGTGTCTACATAATTAGTGAGTTCATCATCACTAGTGGTTATATCCTCAAAGTCACATTCATCCTGATCACTAGGTGGGTTTTCTATGTTATTAAAATCCATACCAAAACCTAGGCCAGGTTTAATGTAAGCTCTTCTCTGTTTTTCAACATAAGTGACATAGAAAGACCGATTGTCCCCAAGCATTAAACTTTCTAGCAATTCATCTCTCTCCTTAGTTAGTTTCTCAATTTCAGAGATCTTACAGTTTAACTTCCATTCACTTAATTTTAACTGATAATCCTGTTGTTCATACTTTTCTACCCAAGCCATTTCATTATTTTCATGTGTTATAATTTTGGCTTCCATTGACTCTAAAGTTATTTGATAACCGCTACCTCGGACCTAGCCTTTATACAATTATCTCTTTCAGCCACATAACTATTCAGTACTTTTTGATAAAGTCATGACAATTGGAACATACCTCAGAGATAGGGGGTAAACTTGGTGAAGTAGCCATTATAGCAAGTAGAACAGGATCATCTTCACTCATGCTCCATCAAACTTCCAACACCATCTTTAGACTCCATAGCAGATGTCCAGGTTCTCATCAAAGTTGTGCTCAGTCAAATTCTTCTAATGATTCCTCCACAACTACCATCTGATGGTTACTTGGTTCATCATCAAACTCAGCCTCAGTCAATCTTTGATAGATTCTCTTGAGCAACCAAAGCTTTTGTTTCTGTAATAGGAATTTCTTTCAACTCTAGCTTTGGTTTCTCAGCCATCCTGTTTGCTTGATACTTAGCAAACCTGCATTCCCTGGCAAAATGTCCAGTCTTTTGACAATTGAAGCATTCAATTTTGGATTTGTCAAAAGTGATTCCCTGTTTTGGTTTGAAACTATGCCTCTTCCAGTCTTCTTCATAAACTTTTTTATCCTTGCAGTGATCATAGCAACCTTTTTGATATCAATTTCTTCAAGAGCATCCTCTTCAATCTCGAGAGATCTTCTTTATAAGTAATAGGCGAGTAGCTTGCGTGCAAAGAAAAGAGCACACGACTTCATCTGAGTGGATGGTATTAGATGGTGTGGGTTGCTGAGCAAAAGTAGGGTAGTGTAGGCAAGATACTTTGAGCAACAGTAGTTTGAGGAGGAGAAGCGATTACTTTTAGTAGAAGTACGCCCCTCTTTTCAGACGACACAAAAGCAATCTTGGAGACTTTGAGCTTGTTTGGCCATTCATCTAATGCTCATACACCTTCAGATGATTGTAGAGATCATCAAAATCCATGGTGTCCAATCCAGGTTGTCCTCTAATCATAGTAGTAATCACATGCCATGTCGATGGCAAATTTCTTAAGAACTTTAAATTAGCATCTTCAACTGAGACCTCGCTTTGTATAGCTCAACATCTTTGAGAAGATTTTGGAATCTATCATAGGCGACATCAAGGCTTTCTCTTTCTCCAACAGAAAAGTTTCAAACCTGCTTTAACAGATTTCTGTGCATCTTCTTGGAAGCATCATTACCTCCAAATCTAGTCTTGAGAGCAGCCCAGAGTTTCTTGGCATCTTTAGCATCATGGAATTTGAGTAGGTGTCCATCTGGAATGGCAGATAATAGTATGTTGAGAGCCTTCTCTTGATTCCTTATTGTTCTTCTTTGGTAAGACTGGTTTGGGTGGTTTAGGTTGTCCAGAACCTCTATAGGTTGCAGAACTGCTTCATTACCATTGACAATTACATTCCACAATGCATGGTCTGTGATTGCAATATACTGCCTCATCTTCATGCTCCATAGATCGTATCCGCCCTTCTTAATGATTGGAATCCTTAGTGAGGTGATGGATGGGGGTGGAACAGCTTCAGTCGACATCTTTAGGGTTTTGTTGTTTAACTAGGTTTAAACGGTTTCTTCTTAGTCAGAGTTTCCACATAGTCTCTGATACCACTTGTTGGATCGATGTACTCTAACCAAACTAACTTAAATAGCTTGTTAAGGGTTTAATAACCTTGGATAAATCCTAAGTTATTAACAATGAAACACTGAGTAATCTTTATCAAGTACGCGAAATTTACTTAACAAAGCTAATAAGAATATAACTTTTATTAATAACTTTAACACTCTAATAATGATCGTACGAACTCTCTAATAATCGTATAAAGATCTTCTAAAAATCATACTTCTAATACCAATCTAGGGGTCCTTTTATAGGTCTCAAGGATAACCCTAATCGGTTTACAATTCTTATCCTTGTACGTCAAGTAAACAATACTTAGAAAGTTCTAGATAAACATTACTTTCTATCTTTAAACAATTACAACCGACTTTAAGCTATATAGTACTTTGATGAATAAGCAGTACTTTGACTTTTACTTAGCAGTACTTTGACTTCTTGCGATTTCTGTCTTTCTGCTTGACTTTTACTACGTAACCCAACAAGGGGTATGAATTAGAAACCTCCATTGTGGGGAAAACTAACTTTTGTGAAAGTTAAAAGTGTTGTCATGTCTATACCCCATCAATGAGAGTTGTTCAATAATTTTGGGTTTGGTTAGTGCTAATACCTTTGATATCTCTAAGATGAAGATGTTCTCTTAGAAACCCGGTAATAACAATTTGTGTGCCATCCAGCTGTGCCAATGCTAATTTGTACCCCCTTCCTCGGTTGTTAAGGCAATAGCAGTTTGCAAAACTTCTGACGAGGTACATAAGATAGTAGGGTTTAAAAGTAAAGCAAACTTGATCTTTGCTTCTATTAAGGAAAGCTACTATCTCGGTGAATTCTTCATTGCCTTACGGCAAAGTTCAAACCACGCCACCATGTTGTGCTTATCGACAAAATCAAGAGGAGCCATGAGCAAGAAGAATAAGGGTTAGTAAAGTTGGATTTGATCGCAAAAGCCTTTAGATGATTGTGGTGAAAGCAATTGAAAAGTTATGAAATATATAGAGATTTGGAGAATTTTGTTTGAACCACCTTATAAATAATTATGGTAAAAAGTGATAGAAACCAATTAGGAAACTCTTATATATAGAAAGAGACGGTAACAACCCAATTTGCAAAATTAATCATTGTATAACAGACTTTTGGTATAAGTACTAACGGCTAGTTCATCAGTACTAACTATGTTTATCGGTACTAACTTATAACCATCAGCATTAAGTTTACCCATCAGTATTATCTTATAGTTTGGAAATTATATCTTGAGACCCCATTTGAAGGGATTAAGTGTGGTGATGACACTTAATCAATGTCGACCTCACATGGCCTCTGGTTTGGCAAAACCAATGGTGTCGGTGCTTAGCACAATTGTCTGGATAGTCCCATTAAAGGGCCTTCTTGATGGGTTTCCATCTCGTGGTGGTGTTGCCTCAGCAGCAGTGTTGGATTCACGCGATTGCTCGTTGTTTTCTAAGCCAGATGCCCTTGGGCTAGTCGCACTATCTGTAAACATATAGAATGGCAAAGAGTGGGTTAGTGCAGAATGACCTGACTAACTAAAACCATCAATTCATGTTCATTAATACCACAAGATGCCACATAATGCTTTGGCATTACAAAGTCCACAGTTATAGCAAGTTCCATCATGTAGTGGCTTCAGAATGAGCATAAGAATGAGAACCACATGTACTGTAACATTGAGTCACCAAACCATATCCATATTGCTTGTGTTATGCCTGAAAAGTTAGTCCAAAACCAAGAAAACAAAATCCAAGACATTTTCTTGCCAATCGGTATTAACATTACACAATCAGTATTAACTAGATAAGAATCAGTACTAATCACCAGTTTACAAAACTTAACAAAATAGAGAGAGATAAGACATATTATGGATGAAGCATCCCAATACTTGTGACCAAGTACTAGAATCTTCCCAATTCAAAAGCTTTGGTTAAAAGATCTGCAACATTAAACTCAATATCAATCCTATCAACTTGAATGAGTTTCTTATTCATGATCTCTTATAAAGTAATGTCTTATCTCTATATGTTTAGTTTTAGAAAGAAAAACTGGATTTTTATAATGCGAGATAGTCTTGTTGTTATCAATATAAATGACAGTGCCCATGATTATACCCATAATGAAACATCGATTCAAAATCCAGAGAACTTGACCACGCAACTTCGCAGGCTACATACTCAACCTCGGTTGTAGAGTTTACCACAATGCTCTGCTTCTTCCAGCGCCATGAAATCAACCTATCACCAAGCTGACATCCTCGTGGTTGACTTCCTATCAAGACTTGCCCCACATAGTCATTCCGTAAAGCTACGGATCAAAGAGTCCTTAGGATACCAAAGGCCTAGTTGAGCATGGCCTTTAGGATATCTAAAGAATCTTTTAGCGCATGCAAGTGAGAAAGCTTTGGAGAGACTTAGAATCTTGCACATGCACACTGCCAACATAATATCTAGTGCAGGCGGTCAAATACATCAATGAGCCAATGATTGATGCGTAGAGTCTTACGATCAACTTCTTCACCATCATCATCTGGAAGTAATGGCTTATTATGCTCTATAGATTGCTTGCAATTTTGTATTATCATAGCCAAACTTCACCAAAATCTCCTTGACATACTTATCGGTGATAAATATGCCATCTCACGCTTACAGCGACTGTAGCCAAGAAAGAAAGTGAGTTCTCCTATAGAACTCATCACAAACCTATCATGCATCAACTTTTCAAACTCTTGCATAGATCACGCTTGGTGGAGCCAAAATAATGTCATCAACATAGATCCGAACCATCGAGGATATCATTCCTCACATTCTTAATGAATAGAGTCTGATCAATCTTCCCTCTTCTGAACCCATTGCCCAAAAGATACTTGGCCAATGTTTCATACCAAGCTCTTGGGGCCTGATGCAAACCATAGAGTGCCTTTTGAACCCTTTATACTTTGTTAGGAAAGTTGGGATCCTCAAATCTTGGAGGTTGACAGACATAAACTTCCTCCTCAATCTTTCCATAGAAGAAAGCACTCTTCACATCCATCTGGTACACTGTGAAGTCTTTGTATGATGCAAAGGCTAGGAATAATCTTATAGCTTCAATTTTGCCACTGGAGCAAAGACCTCTTCATAATCAATCCCTTCCTGTTGTGTATACCCTTGAGCCACCAGTCTAGCCTTGTTTTGGATTACTACACCTCTTTCATCTTTCTTGTTTCTGAAGACCCATTTAGTGCCAATAGCTCTCTTTCCATCAGGAAGATCCACAAGAACCCATACATTCTAAAATTTGAACTGGAGAAGCTCTTCTTGCATTGCTTCTACCCATGCTTCATCTTTATGGGCTTTGTAGACTTTCTTTGGTTACGCACTGAAACAAAACAAGCAAAGACATGATTGATTGTCCCATGTATCCTTTCTTCATAGATGACACTAAAGAATCTAGTCTACTTCTAGCTGAAATTTAGATCTTGTAGCTCTTTCAGCATGAACATCCCCAATAACATTCTTCAATGGATGATCTGATTAATTATTACATTGTGGTGTAGCGGAACAACATAGGATGAAGCTATATTAGTAAATCAATCTCATACTTCACCATAAGGATCGAGGGAACCTCTCGTTAAGATGGAATGGAATGAGGCCATCGAGCTAAATTCTAGCTCATCGGTACTAACGTGTGACTTATCGGTATTAACCACATTAGTCGCGATCACTTGAGTTCTATCATTGTGTCATCCGTGTATTGGTCACAACTTCCTCGACATTAGTATCATTGGTCTTTTGGAGTATCATCATCTTTGTTTTGCCTCCCCGAAGAGTGCTTCCTATTGAGTTGTCCTTCCAAATGGGCAATAGGACGATCATCATCATCATCGAATCGCATGGGACCTTGCTTTTCTCACGCAACAATGTTAGA